>JARGCU010000022.1:3750000-5000000 GCA_029227775.1 Morpho helenor | reverse complement strand
AGAAGGTCATGATAGGAGAAAGGTGCAGTAAGCTGTCCATGAACTGTTATATTTTAAACGAATGCAGACATAAGACACACACTTATGGCCGAATCGCTTTCGGAATAGACAATAGAGAGATTCTTCCTTATAAATAGATCTAATCGGGCCTTTTCCTGTTATAGATTCCCACGACGGGAATTGTCATTACGACGAAACAATGTGACGACTAAGTGGTATGTGAGGTGTCGCTAGAAACTTTATGTCAGCACATTACATTGTTTGCGATGCATTAACAGAAACGGTGCGAGTTGAGCATTTCTCAGAAAGGTATATGTTTTAACATATTAATTTTGAACAATCTGTTTTGAGAATACTTAACACTCGGATATAATTACAGTCTTAATCAAATGAACACAGATGTAAAAGTTTTGTTATTATTTCGAACATTTGAATTTGAATATAATTTATAAAATTTGGCATTGATTTTCGGAGATACATAGTAGAAAGGTAATAATAAAATTGTTTTGCTGTTATCCGCGAAAAAGTAAATAGTAAAATATATTATACTAAATGTAGAGTGGACTATCCGTTTTTATACCCGATAAATATGCAGGCTCGTAAAACATATGCACAAACCACAACCACCGCCACCACAATACACAAGCGCTACACGCGTTCAATATCACAAACTCAACAATCGCAAAGATTTGCGATTTTGTCGTGGAGGAGTATATTTATTAATTTATTTACTTATTTATGTACAATAAAAAGCGTTGGAAAAAACTTATTAATAAAAAAAAGTGTACAAAGGTCAACCTATCTCTAAGACAGATCTCTGCCAGCTAACCTACGAAGTGAGACTATATGTAACTTCGGTGTGTAATTATTTTAATAATATTAGTCCGGTGGATTAAATGTGAAACTTAACTACGAGTAGATTAGTGATAAAGCCGTAGATACTAGTAGAGAGCAAGTTTAAAGTCTATGTAATATAGACTTGGAACTTGAGAGCTGTTTCTGAGACCTGAAGTTTGTATGTTTGTTTGAAACTTGAGCGAGCTTCAATTATGTAATCTAACGTTTATCCATGTATTAAAAGCTAGGTGATATATACTTCATATTTCGAATATAGTGAAAAAATAGGATATAAAATAGCGACTTGTTACTATCTCATTGTTGGGTAAAAGCTTCGTCTTTCCTTTGAAGAGAAGGATTCAAGTTCAAACCCGCCGCATTGCTCCGAAGCATATTGGCATGTTACACTTAGCCACGGAAATTTCTTGGAATATACACGTTTTTTACTAATCTTTCCTTCAGTTCTTCTTTTCATCAATTGGCTACTGTAGTAAAATACTTGACAATTGAAGCGAGCGTTTGAATAAGACGTAATTATTTTATAGAGAAACCGAAATAGTGGTAAATAAAGAAGTAGATGGTGCTAATCGTTTGAATTAAGCGACAAAACAAGCCATAACATCCAAACAGTCGTCTTCACTATACGAATTGTACCTAAAAATAAAGACTAATAAATTTTATTATTTTGGATCAGAGTGGATATTGAAAGGATGTCTTCGTATCGAATCGTCTCGATCGGTCTTGAATTCTTGGTATATCATAATTACACGAAAGACAAGAATGCAGTTACTGATAAATTTTTTAATGTTCATATAATCATCATCATTGTCCTGTCCTTATTCCACTCTAAGCGGAGTCGGTAAAGCAAGCTTTTATCTTCCATTCTCTCCTATGATTCGTCAACTCTAGCGACTCTTTCGAGGAGGTCACGGGTTCGAACCCGGGCAGACATCAATGAGTTTTCTGTTAAAACTTACGTGTCTAATTGAGAATTGCAATTTGTCACACGCTTTTCGGTGAAGGAAAACATCGTGAGGAAACCTGCATGTCTCTAGAAAATTCTGGAGAAATGTGTAACCTACCAATCCGCATTTGAGCAGCGTGGTAGATCTTAGCCTATTCTCAGCAGTGGAATAGTAACAGGCCGCTACTTACTTACTTTACTTGTTTGTTCACATGATTTTCATCCCTCCTTATTATATGTCTATATCACCTTAACTTGCGCTTCTCGTCTAAAAATAGATATCTATTCTACATATACGACTTCTATACACTTTGACATGATTTTTACAATGGGATCGTGTTTATGAGCTTGCCTTAGTCTATAGGTATTCGACCAGTTTATGCAACACGCATACTAATCTAGCTGAGAAGGTAATAAAATGTTGGCATTTATTAACAGAATTGTGGGAGTTTTTGCCATTGTTAAAAAAACACATCGCACATAAAAGATAGAAATCTAGTAGTTTTTGTGAGCGAATTTATGAATAGTTAAGTAGCATTAATTAATTATACGACCAGAGTCTGTTCTTCAGATTTATATTGTATTAAAATTAAGTAACAAGCTATTTAGCTCCGAGCATACAAATGTCAAACACACAATTGAATTAAGAGGTAAAATTTTGTAACCGTATTTTTAACTAGCATTTTAATAATATGCAGATGCCACTTTAAATAATAAAAATCCGCACTTAAAAAATATTATTGTAAATGCAAATTTGGTTTTATTTTTCGTGGATCCCCAAATGATTTTTAGTTTAAACATAGAAGATTTATAAGCGACATAGGCTGTTTTATACCCCAATACTGAAGTCTACGCAAACAAAGTCAAGTAGACTCCTGAACCCAACCCACATGATTTGGCTATGTATTTTACGACCGGCCGCCTGCCTGACAACAACTTAACTTAGTCACTTTTTACGTTACCACGTTAAGAAAGAGGGTGGTCTATTCTATTCAGCCAGATACCACACGGTGGATCAACTTACCTTAGTCGCCTTTACGACACCTCGGCAAGAAATAAGGGGTGGTTTATTCTACTCAACCGGATACCACACGGTGGGTCAACTTACCTTAGTCCCCTTTTACGACACCTCGGTAAGAAATGAGGGTGGTCTATTCTACTCAGCCGAATACCACACAGCATTAAGCATTTATTCTTTTTATTACCAAACAAAATGAGTACATAGAACTCGATTCAAAACATGAGCCGCCGGTTATCCATAATGCAAGGTGCATACAACGTACAGACACCTGCACTTTGTTTATACTGAGAAAAATACGTAGATTTGATTCGGGTACAAAATATTTTTGTCACGTTTCAAATACAATGTAAACAATCCTAAGTTTTATTTTGCAATATATACAAGTTGGTATACAAATACTGGCTATATACAGCTGATAGCCCAGCGGTGCCACCATGCAACTCTTTCCATGGGAGTTGCAGGTTCAAATCTCGGGTAGACGGCAATGAGTTTTTTCTATTAAAAACTGATGTGTCTAATTGATAATTGCAATTTTTCATACGCTTTTCGGTGAAGGAAAACATTGTGAGGAAACCTGCATATCTCTATAATATGACTATCATATGACTGGCTCGTTGGAGCAGTGGGTAGTGACCCTGCCTTCGGCTCCACGGGTCGCGGGTTCGATTCCCGCCGAGGACCAACATTTTCTTTAAAATGAATTTGTCGGTCTTTGAGCCTGGGTGTATATTTGTATTTAAGTATGTATTTTAAAAAAATATATAAGTATATATTCACCAGTTGTCTGTCTACCATAACACAAGTATTAAGTTACTTACTTTGAGGACGGACGACCGTGTGTGTAAGTGTCCCATATATTTATTTAATTATTTATTTATCTCTAGAGAATTCTAGGCATATGTGTAACCTACCAATCCGCATTGGAGCAACGCAGTTAGCTCTTAGCTCCAACCCTTCTCTCCAAAAACGGAGAGAGGAGCCCTATGCCCAGCAGCGGGTTAGTAACAGGTCGCTACTTTATTTTTTTTACTTTTACAGGTTGTTACCAACCATACGCCGTTAATTTTAATCCTAGGTACCTACACGCCTTAGCAGCCTTCATAAAAAAACAGTTAATTTAGGGAATTAATTTAGCCATAGGAATTACTTACGATTTGATATAGAAAGGTGAATAACCGTAGCCTATTCTATTCCATTTCGTATGTAATGCATTGACCTTGACCGATCGACTACAAACAAGTGCGAAGGAGACAGAATAATATTACCTTGCTACCCAGATTTTAAATTATATTTCTTTTTTTCGTTAAAATATTTTTGTTTTAAAAACGATATTTAATATAGTTTAAGTGATCAGTGGATTGATTTCATATTGTATCGTCTGTACCACTCAGTATTTCATTAGTATGAAATACTGAGTGGTACAGACGATACAATACGCTTTAGCTAAGTTTAATGTCAATTATGAACGCTTAGAATTTTTTACATCGTTCATAGACTGTAAAAGAGGCACAACTCAATAAACACGTATTTTGGACTAGCAATGTATATGTTAAATTACACATTATTTTCAGCAGCATATCTTATAATTAAATATTAGACCGTTGGTTGAGGAAACCTTAGGCATTTTCGTTAAGTATAGCGGGGATGGTGAGACTTTGTTTTTCATAGCTAAACTGTCTTCAAAAATATGATAAAACCGATGAGCCCGAGTGAATGGGAGCTAGGTACGCCATCTTTGCTTTTAAAGTATGGAAGCTTTCACTCGATATTTTTATCAACGCCGTATAATACTCTCCCACAGATAACCATAGCGACCCAATCGCTTGCAAAAATTCCATATGACATTGTACCTTCCCAGCGGTTTCACCTAGCATTTGACGTCGGCATTACACGCGGCATTGTTCATGATTCACATGCGCAAACCATCAAGTGATTCTCAAAACTTGGCCTTTTGTGTGAACGTAGAAAGAATTTTAATGCTTCCGCCTGAACTTGGAATAAATTGCACAATAGAGTATGGTTACGCAATATCGGGCCGTGTAATAGTCAATCGTTTACCTGACGTGTGTTTAGATGCCTGCTTATTGTTATTTGTCGGTTTGATTGGTTATCTTGCTCTTTTGTTAACGTTCAAGACCGTTCGGCGTCCGGACATATAAAAGACTTGGTACATATTCGTTACATATATACATCGTTGTTTATTCATAAAATATAGTGACATCTAGGGACCGCTGTTTAAAAAAATGAGCAGTGTTTCCCAACGTGGGGCCCACGACCCACAGGAGGGCAATTTGATGGTTAAGGAGGGGGCAACTCAACAAGAGTTCAAGCCTTTTGCTCTGGGCCATTTAAGTGCAATGCTATATTTCAGCAGATTTCAAGCAATTTTTCTTCTTAAAAGCTATTATTTATGTTCTTAAAGTGGACAATTCAATTTTTAATATTAAAATATATGTATGTTACGCCAATTATATATGTTCTTTAAGTGGATAATTAAAATTGATTTTAGTTGATGAAGTGGGCAAAATAATTTTTACCGTGGGGCATAGACCATAAAAGTTCGGGAAACACTAGTTTAGAGACTTGTCTGCAAGCACTGTGGGATTTTGTATGAAAAACTTGAGTGATATAGAATAGAATAATATCAATACATTATGTTACTAGTAATTATTCCAAGAAAAATCAATCGTTACTCAGCGTGTGACTGAGACTTCCATGAATCAACGTGTAGTCCAAAGTACAATATTATGATGAGTATATTACATAGTTTATCGTCCTAATCGATGGATCCACTGCTAGAATCTTAACGTTTGCCAACTTCGGACCTCACTATCTAAGCACTATAAAATAATGGTGATTTAAAAATAGAGCCCTGTATAAATTCAGTACTCGCTTCAAATTCAGGTATTAATACCTAGGTGGAAGGTAATGTATTTAACAGCTAATACGTATTACAGCTAAGGTGTAATGTAGATACGTATCTGAAACAATATTTATAAATAGATAATAAATAATTGGACTGTACAGCTAAATATTAGGTTAACAAAATATTAAGGTATTTTTCGTATGATAATTTTCTTAATGAGGAATTTTATATCGCTTCATATCTTTGATAAAATCGCAATATTAAAATAGCATTAACGAGATATCAACATGTTCCGTGAAACACTCGTATTCTTAAGGATTTATCTCGTTAATTATTCGCGACACAGATATAATCGCTTGTTCGTGACCGCTTGACCGTGAAATTTCAACATGTATTCAATATTTATAACCGATTGAATATTACGTAAATCTGTTTGTATACATAAGCAATGATACCGTGAGAACAGGCATTAAAATTCTTAAAGATAAATTGTAAATAATCAATGATGGTAATGAATAAAAATGTTTATTTCATATAACAGAATGAGTTTAGAAATCCGAACCGTATAGTCAATATGATAATTAATTTACGATCTACCTTCAATACTAACGCAAATTAGCAACTAGAAGGATAACTGGTAGATTCTAAATTTTCGCGATTCATACTTATTATTTTATAATCACCTGGGTGACCAAGCCTTGCAATTTTTAAAATGATGTAAAAAAAAAATTAAAAAAAATTGAAAAGAAAAATTAAAAAATAATAGGGCAAGTGGGGCTCGATCCTATGTAGGTTTCACCTCTCTAGACCGCCCGTTCCCCAAATGAACCGCCGTGACTTTACGTTTGACAACGAAAAATTGTGATTGTATTCAACGTAAATTTAAAAAAAAATTTTAGAGCCCGAAAACAGGGATACAACGACATATTTTTTGAATAAAACTTATCTAGATCGATTTTTCTTCCCCAAAACCCCCTACATGCTGAATTTCGGGAAAATCGTTGGAGCCGTTTCCGAGATCGAAAAAAATTAGAGATATGGATTACATCGTGTTAAAATTGAGTACCTTTGTATAAGGTTCGACATTTCGGCAGAGTTGAAGTTCAAGTGAGGGTAGATGAACACAATAATGACTACCTATAGTACTCGGGATCGAAGATGCCGCGGCGCTTCAGTCAGTTAGTTCGTGACCACGGTGAATGCAACTCTGCCGAAACATCGAGCATTATACAACGGTTTTATTTTAACGCGATGTGACGCATATATTTATAGAAGGATTATTGTTACTTATTTAGAGATGATATAAAAAAAATTGTTATAATTATGTGCCTTGAAAAAGCTTTGATCTGATCTCAGTTAATAATAAGTTTTCCTATATCCTTAATCACCTTTAACACAATGCGAATGTCTTACATATCGTTATTAAAGTAATACCATTCTACTAATTAAAATTTATACATATTATAAATCATAGTTCCCAAAAGCTGTCAGTCTGTGTGTAATCGTTTTTCTAAATATCTACTGCACGTATTTTTTTGTATTTTAAAACCTAAACCTTCTCAAGAAATTATTCAAGAGCAAAACCAATTCTTGAGAAAGGTCTAGGTTACTGACATAACAGTTAAATTCCTATGGGATCGGGATTAGCGCGGTAAAAACATTGTTATGTACGGATTTCCAAGCGGGCGAAGTCGCGAGCACAGTTAGCATAAAAAAATAATAAACAAGATTTTAGTTATGCGGAACAAAAGATTTATATACACACAGATACATATAAATTATGTTTATAAATAACTCATAAATAAAATATTGTTTCACAAGACTATTGTCTATTCACTTAAGGTTTACTTTGTTCGAAATATCATTCGCTTAACTCAATAAAGCGAATGAAATTGAATGAATGAATTTTGTTTTCAGTTGTGTTCAAAAAGTCATTTTACAGGCCACTCTGTTCTGATGTAACATATTTTTGGAGACAAATTATATTTGTAGATAAATGAATTTAAACATTGTTTTTTCCGCGAAAGTAATAAAACTTCATCTGTATTCATTTAGTGACGGATAACCGTGGCAATATAAATATATATCATTTATATGGAAATATGTTCAAACAATCTTATTTTATTTGTTATAGGCTATATATATTGGCCGCTAGATAACGGTCGATAATAATTCAATGAGTTATTGGTTCGCAAATTAAATTTCGACTAATGGCGCTTAGCATGTGTTACACCTACGTTTTGCTAGGGCTGTCAATATATAGTTTAATTATATTTAGTAAAATATTGTTTTTTAAGCGTTCGTTAGGTTAAATGTTTTTTAAAAGAAGTGGAAATAACATTTTAGACATACTTTATCAATTGATTACTTTTTAACAGACAATACCACTATTTTACATTTTTACAAATATTTTATATATATGCGAACTGGCTTTTAAAGGCTATTTACTTCTAATGAATTTATATAATTAAATTTGTCACTTAAAAACGCATGTTTAGATTGAAACTTGTCGTATTTGATTTATCCTTTATTGTTGGTAGACTGGACTGTATATCCATAGGTCGCTGGTTCAAATCCGGCTCGAAGGACCAGATGTTTAATTAAACCTAGCACCAGGTCTCTTGTTACACGAGTCAGATGTTTAATTAAACCTAGCACCAGGTCTCTTGTTACACGAGTATGCTATTTAAAATTAACTTTTTAGGAGAGAATTAAAAACGCGCGAATACAATTTTCTCACCGACCTTTACTGACATTGACATTTGATTACAGACAAATAAGTGACTAAGTAAAATACTAATTTCTACAATTTTTTATCTATTTAACTCGAACATCCTCCGCCGTCAAGGACAGTTTAGTCCTTGTTTCTAGTTCTATTCATCTGGTAAGCGACACAATTTCGTAATTGCGCGTTGTTTGACTCCGGAACTGGTACGCACATCATACATGCGAGTGAGACCATCCTTTCCAGGATATTTCTTTGTAATTCGCCCTAATTGCCATTCACCAGGCGGCAAGCAGGAGTCTTTAATCAAAACTATTTGATCTACATTTAGATCTGGCTGCGGGCATAACCATTTTGGCCGCTGTTGAAGTCGGGATAGCCATTCAGATTGCCAATGTATCCAAAAGTCTCTCAACATCCTCTGAGTCAGTTGCCATCTTGTGAGGTTAGATAGGTTTGTGACGTCATTAACTTTATCTGGTATCGTAACTAAGGGCTCACCAACTAGGAAATGACCAGGTGTAATGTAATCTAGCTCTTCTCCTATGGGCGTTAGAGGCCGCGAGTTCAAGCACGCCTCTATTTGAGTCAAGACGGTGTACAACTCTTCAAATGTTAAGGTGGAGTTCTTTAATATCCGTTTTAAGTGGTACTTTGTGGATTTTACACCGGATTCCCACAATCCGCCAAAATTTGGCGCTCCTGGAGGTATATATTTCCATCGGGTTCCTCTATTGTCTAAAAGATGCTGTAACTCCGTGGGTAATTCATTTCTTCCTTGTCTCCACATTTCTAAAAGAGTTTTTTCGGATTTCACAAAAGTTGTTCCATGGTCACTCCATAGTTCTTTGCAATGGCCTCTTCTAGACACAAATCTCTTAAATGAAGCAATAAATGCATCAGTTGTCATGTCGCTTACTAGTTCCAAATGAATGGCCTTAGTCGCCATACAAATGAAAAGGCAAATATACGATTTGTAGGTTTTTGCTCCACGACCCTTACTCATTCTACAGGAAATAGGTCCAGCGAAATCTACTCCGCTGATGGAAAAAGGACGTGAGGGATTAACACGAACATCCGGTAAGTTTCCCATCATTTGGGTGCCTGTCGTGGCGTTATATCTTGCACACAGCTTACACTGTCTGTAGTATCTCTTAATGCTTTGCCCTGCCTTAATTATCCAGTATTTACTTTTCAGGTACGTAGTCATTAGTTGAGGCCCACCATGTAATGTTTGAAGATGGGCTTCACGTAACAGTAAAGGTAAGAGCAGGTTAGCTTTTGTCAGAATTATGGGGTACTTCCTATGGAAGTCCAGTTGTGCGTGTCTAAGTCTTCCTCCAACTCTTAAGATATGGTCGTCATCAAGGTAAGGGTTTAATCGTATTAATCTACTGCTTTTCTTAATTGGCTTTTTATTTTTCAGGTTCAATATCTCTTCAGAAAATTCTAACTCTTGTGCTATCCTTAAACATACGGTAAGTGCTTCTTCTCTTTCTATACTTGTAATATGTTTTGGTAATTTTTCTCTTTCTTTCAGGTACTTCCATCTTCGGCAGTATGCAACGACATGTATCAGTTTCTCCAACGACGAGTATTTCTTGAGCAAGGTAATCTTTGATTCGATTTCATCTATATTTACATTAATTGTTGCACATTTTACTGAAATTCTAGTTTCTATTTCTGTTTCAGGTATGGGATCAGTTGGCAGGTATAGACCATCTCGGTGAAGAAAAGAAGGTCCATTCCACCACAAATCACATGTTTTTAATTTATTGGGAGCAATTCCTCTGGAGGCAGGATCTGCGGGATTTTCCTTTGTGTTAATGTATGACCAGTAAGAATCCAGATTATTTCTAATTTCTATTACTCTATTTTTAACAAAAGGAGTCCACCTATTTGGGTCACCTTGTATCCAGGCAAGAACGATTTTCGAATCGGTCCAAGCGTAAGTTTTATTAATTTCAATATTTAGAATCTTCATAGTATAATTTAATAGCTTGGCTAGTAACACAGCTGCACACAACTCTAAGCGAGGCAGTGTTACTGATTTGACAGGAGCAACTTTAGTTTTCGCTATGATCAATGATACTCTATTTGGCGTGTGATCTGAGTTTAAGATTCGCAAATAAATTACTGCTGCATATCCCATTAGCGATGCATCTGAGAATCCATGAAGTTCTAGGAGAGAATTATTGCAGCTACCAACCCATCGAGCAAGGTGGATTTGTGATAGGTAAGGTAATCCATCTTGATAACAATTCCATTCATCTTTCAGATCATCAGGTAATTCCTCATCCCAATCCAGCTTTCTTAGCCATAGCTTTTGCATAAATATTTTTGCTGTAATTATTGCAGGTGCAAGCCAACCCATGGGATCGAATAAAGAAGCTATCTGTCTTAATACATTTCTTTTCGTTAAACAGTCAGTAAACTGAATGCAATCCTTTTGTGCTATTTTTAAAGTATCATTATGAATTTCCCAAACTATTCCTAAGGTCTTTATACTTTCATTTCTATTCATATCGACTTCTTGTGTCTGAGCTCTTTTTTCAGGTTTTAACATCTGCAGGAACTCTTCACTGTTTGATGACCACTTTTGCAGTTCAAAACCCCCTAATTGTAGAAGTGCGGTAAGTTGATTTTGCATTTCTATTGCTGTAGTTTCATTGTCACATCCAGAAAGTACATCATCCATATAAAAATCATTTAACACGATTTTTTGTGCTAGTGGAAAGTTACCATCCTTTGCTTCATCTATTGCTATACGTTTCAATGTTTTAATCGCCAGGTAGGGCGCACAAGCTGTACCAAACGTTACTGTAAGTAGACGGTAATCCTTTATTTCATCTTCTAGGTTGAATCTATATAGGATCCTTTGAAAATCCTTATCTTCTGGACGAACTCTTATCTGTCGATACATCTTTACAATATCGGCCACAAAACATATTTTGTGTGTTCTCCACCGTAGGATGATATCTCTTAACTCTTCTTGTAAAGATGGACCAGTCAACAATTCATCGTTGAGAGATATTCCATTACTACCTTTACAAGATGCATCGAAAACGACACGTAGTTTTGTAGTTTGCTTATCTTCTCGAATGACAGCGTGATGTGGAAGATAGACAGGGTTCTCGATTTTCTCATTCAACTGTATCTCTTCCATGTGGTTTAATGTCAAGTATTCTTTCATTACTTTGTTGTACTCTCTTTTTAATTCTTCATTATTCTGTAATTTCTTCTCTAAACTCTTAAATCTTTTAAGTGCAATTGTTCTAGAATATTCTGGCAAAACTGGGTTGTCTGTTTTGAATGGTAAACTAACAATGTATCTTCCATCATCTTGTCTTGTAACTGTTTTCTCATAAATCTCTTCCGCTCTCAACTCGTGTAAAGTAAGAGCAGTTTTGTTAGTTTCTAGTGTTTCTGATTCCCAGAATTGTTGTAGCATGTGGTCTAATCTAACATTCAAATGCATGCTTACAACTCCTCGACTCTCAATACTATCTTGTTGCACTCCCCCTGAGACTATCCACCCCAGCTTAGTTTGTTGAGCAATTGGACTCTGACTTTGTGATTTTCCTTTAATAATACCGTTCATCAAAATTTCAGTATAGATATTAACACCAAGCAATAGGTCTATAGACCCTGGTTTGTAATAAGTCGGATCTGCTAATTGAAGTCCAGTAAAGTGAATCCATTGTTCATTGTTTATTTGATTGGCTGGCATAATCTCAGTAACTTGTTGTATGACAAATGCAGTACATTCCAGTTTGAAGTTATTGTTCAATCTGGATGTGATCTGAAGCTCTACCGCATGTCTAATTGGAGAAGACATTTTGCCAACTCCTGTAACTTGTCCGTTCACTTCTCTCTTTCTCAGTTGTAATCGTTGGGCTGTGGACTCTGATATGAACGATTCCTGAGAACATGGATCAATAAGAGCACGTACTGTT
Organism: Morpho helenor; assembly: GCA_029227775.1. NCBI lineage: Eukaryota > Metazoa > Arthropoda > Insecta > Lepidoptera > Nymphalidae > Morpho > Morpho helenor. Next base: position 4,987,631 of record JARGCU010000022.1, on the reverse strand, counting down.
TGTTCTCCTCTATTAGTCTTAATATTGACTAAGGCTGTAGCTAAAAGTGTCACATTGCTCTTGGTAGATACATGGGATAAAATCTGTGGATTAACTATTTGAGGTTCTGTAACCGAAGCTCTGTTATGTGTGTCTGTTTGTTCTCTTGTCTTCGGCTTTGGCTCATGTAACAAGGTATGATGTTTCCTTTTACACTTATGGCATGTTGTATTATGTCTACAATAAAACACACTGTGTCCGGGCCATAAGCAGTTAAAACATAATTTTTCATTCTTTACAAACTCTGATCGCTGATTTGGTTCTAATTTAGTAAACTCTTTGCATTTAAAAATTATGTGATCTCCTTTACAATAAGTGCATGTACTGTCTGAAGTAGTATTCTGTGGTGCTGAGGTATAAAAAGCTTTGGATCTAACACTAGGTCTGTCTTTAGACTGTGTAGGTTGTATCATTTCTAACACTCTAAATTTCCCTTCTAGAAAATCTTGAAATTGTTTCAACGTTGGAAGATTTTCTACAGGTAAGTCTTTTAACTCTTCTTCCCATTCTTTGTGTGAGGTTTGGTCAAGTTTATTTACTATGATATGTATTATAATAGAATCCCAATTATCTATGCTGACATCATTATTTTGTAAATTATTCAGGCACTCTGAAGTTGTGTCTAATAACTCTCTAATTCCTTTAGCGGTTTCTTGAGTAAGCTTCTTTTGCGACAACAATCTGTTAAGAATTGTATTAACAATCACTCTTTTATTATTGTATCTTTGTTTCAGTGTATTCCAAGCAATCTCATAGTTCTTGTCAATAATATTAATGTGTTTCAGAAGTTGTTCAGCTTCACCGGACAAACTTGTTTTTAAATAATGTAATTTTTGTATGTTACTTAATGAAGTATTGGTATGGATCAGCGATACATATAAATCTTGAAATGTGTTCCAGTCATTATAATTGCCACTGAATTGAGGTATATTAATTTTGGGTAATTTAACTTCCGAATTAGAATGTTGAATAGTAGAAGCTTGTGTTGGATTTATTGAATAGGATAGTTGTAATTTATCTAATACATCTGTTATTTCACATCTTGCATTAATATACTCTTCTTCGCATTTGGAAAATATATCCTTTTCAAAATAATCATGGTCCTCTCTTTCCTCTGCAGAAGCAACCTTTAATATTTGGTTGTGTGTTTCTCTAAAAGCTTCCCAATACTTTTCCAAATTATCAAGTCTTATCCTCACATGATTTAAGGTTAATCTGGATTTTGGTGATTTCTTAAAGTTAGTTAATGTTTTGATTATTGTAGATAAGTTATTATCTTGTAAAACACACAAGTCATCCATTTTAATCATTAACAAGTTCTATCTTCACACACTATATGAATATAAGTCCAAATATATGAATATATGTTAATGTCAACCGACAATTTTAAAGTCCATATAACACTGAAATATAATAATACGCATAAAGTCCAAATTTCACAACTTGTTTTATGTTAAAATATAACTAAATTTAAGTCCAAAGTCCAAAATAACACAATATAATCCGAGATTACAGTCCACGATTACACAAAAGTTTTTGTCTTTATAAACCGCTTAAGTAAAGTTACGTATTTCACTCACAACAAAAGTCTTTATGACCTAGGTCCGACTCGATGGACCAGATGTTTAATTAAACCTAGCACCAGGTCTCTTGTTACACGAGTATGCTATTTAAAATTAACTTTTTAGGAGAGAATTAAAAACGCGCGAATACAATTTTCTCACCGACCTTTACTGACATTGACATTTGATTACAGACAAATAAGTGACTAAGTAAAATACTAATTTCTACAATTTTTTATCTATTTAACTCGAACATACATGAAGTTAATTTAGACATTGAATTCCATATATACAATTAACCTATTCTCCATTTGTAATGGAAATTTTTAAGGTATTTTTGAACATATGATCAGGCATCTATAAATTTAAAATAAATACTTAATTATTATTCCACTAACTTACTCGAATGTTATCTACATCTAGCGCCTTTTCGTTGTAAAGGAAGGACAAACAACCTAACATGTTTTAATTATTAAATATGGATTTCTTCATATACAACCCTATTGAAGAACAGGCTTTTGCATGAATTCAGTGATTCGAGGCAGAACGCCAGCGGTTCCCACGACTCAATAAAACCGCTTTATATCACATCCTGAGCTTAATTGTTGTGATTTCAGCCCACCAGACCTGTTTCGCAACGTTTGCGTATTCACTTCCTATAAAGCTGCGTCCTCACTTGAACTATTTATATATTAAAAGAAACAAAAAAAGAAGTGTTTACAGTGACTACTATACATTAATATTTAAGTCTTTTAAGCAAAATGATTGTGTCATTTTTTTGGTGTTAATAAACTCCAGAAAACGGCGTCGCCTTATATAGCTTTTGCCAGCGGCGCCGCCCGCATGAAAAGATTAAAAGCGTAATATAGAATTTTGATAACAATAAAAGTGGTTAAATTGAGTTAACCCTAAAAGCTAGACATCTGCTTTATTTAGAACTTTTAGAGGGGAAGGGGGGGTTTTCGTACTATTATTTAGTGATGCTTCTCTCCTATTTATCTTAGTGTGCTGTTATATAGCCTATAGCCTTTCTCAATAAGTGGACTATCTTACACTGAAATAATTTTTCAAATCGGTCCAGTATTTCCTCAGATTAGCGCGTTCAAACCATCACTCAATCAAACAAACAAACTCTTCAGCTATATATATTAGTATAAAACAAGTGCTTTTACAACATTCTACAATCTTAAGTTTATTTGGCGAATTGTATCAAACTGTTTTTATTTTGTTTTTTCGTTTATAATTACTATTTCTGTATTAAGCAAAAAGAGATTTTTTTTATGATTTAGGGACGGGAGAATATAAATAAGCAGGTTTTAGGCTTCTTCCGGAAAGTTAATGTTATACATTATACTATAGAAACATTAGTATATATACTTCAAGAATTTGTGTAGAATGGGGTATTCAAGAGAAAAAGAAGTGTTGGTCAAAAAAAGATCTCAAAAATAGCAGCGACGAATGTTCTTGAAAATACCCATTTCGAGCTGTAAATGTCCATAACCTATGATGAAGAAAAAATATAAACTTGTTATAGTAAATATAGGAAATTGGTAGCTTATTGATAAAATGTTTAATAATTTGTGGCATTTTTTATTTTGATAGTCAATAATAGCATATATTATGTTAACTTTCTTATATTAAACTAGCGGCCTGCCCCTGCTTCGCACAGGTATAAAATATATATCCCATGTCATTCAGTGTAAAAAAAATGATTAAAACCGATCCAGTAGTTTTGATTTATTAATTACTGCCCGTGGCCCGCAAGCGTTAAATTTTAAGAAAAACAATTTCCTTTCCCTATACCAAGAAGATTTCCTGCTATCTTTGGAATATCTAAATTCATATAGTACATTTTTACTTATTTACTTTTACATTTTCCCTATGTATTTAATTTTTACAATTAATTACAGAATGTCTTTATATACAACATTCACAGCTTCCGTGTCGTTAAACAAACTCTGGAAAGAACGATATAGCTGCTGGATTCGAAGTGCTATAGGGTGAAGCGCGGCCTCCTCATGGCATTTTAAATCTGTAATATCTCCGAAAATGTTCACTTAAATTACATGCTGTAAACGGCGATATTGATCAATATTAAATCAACAATTTATTTAAGGTACTTAATTGAATAAGGATTAATGCTGTAGTGTATAAAAATTGCTTCAAAAATAAGGCATTATTTTTCGTAAAAAGTAAATGACAAAAAATGCTATTGTGGGTTATTCATAAGAGATAGACATATACCATCGCGGACTTTTCTGTAGACCTTTTTAAGGTGTACAAATACTTAGTACATCATTTTGATAAATCTCGTAGGGTTTAGCCTGCGTTTGCAATGTAAGCGGAAAAAAATGTAATTATTTACAGAAACCTCAAAAATTACAGTATTTCTCTACTTCGTATTGAATGTTATTATACGTACAAACCTTCCTTTTGAATCACTCTATCTATTAAAAAAAACCGCATCAAAATCGGTTGCGTAGTTTTAAAGTTTTATGCGTACATACGGAAATATGGACTTTGTTTTATAATATGTAGTGATAACACGCATCATGTGCTCAAGACAAGTTACTAGAACTTAATTATAATTAATTGTTTATATGACTTTTTGAGTATTGATATTAAATTTATACGCATCACAGTGTATACTAAGCCTAACGAAAAACAAGACATCCTTGGCAGTGAACATCATAGATGTAAAAAGTAAATATCTTTTGTCTCTTTTACACCTCTACAAATGATATATGGTTATCTCATTCGGTATAAATTTGAAAAGGCTAGGTAAAGTTCACTTGTGATTCGCTTGCGTGTGAACATTTTTTATGACGTTTGGCATTTTTATTACATATTGGATGCGGAGAATTTGGCGGAGTTTTTAGTTATTGTTGATACCTCTATACCAATTACCTATAAAATTTAACTAGCAATACTAAGGCAGCTTTGTTTCTTTTTTCACTATACGCTTTTTGATAGTGCGCGATGCAGGCGAATAAGTGCTTAGTGCGAGTTTTTTTATTTAGCCTACTTGATTGCGTTAGCATAACACAATTTGTACGGCGCTGGAACAGCGGTCACTAGATGTCGCTGTCCTCATACAAATCGATGTTACACTAACGCGATTGAGAACGTTAATAAAACTAGTGTGTTTAGTGTGAGTTTTTTAACCTACTCGATACCGTTAGCGTAACGTAAATTTGTACGTGCAACAGCGACATCTAGTGACCGCTGCCATACAAATTGGCGTTACGATAACGCAATCGAGTTGGGATTCGGTACGACACCACCTGACGATGACTTTGAGGTCTGGGAGCTACTATTCCCAGACAACCCCATCGAACCAGACATCCCTTAGGTCACCTAGGTGACCTGGGCTGACGGCCAAAATACTGACACCCTTAGGTCATCTAGGTGAAAAACAGACCGGGCTTAAGTGCCCGCGAGGAACTGCCCGAGCAAAGAGGTACGCTTCGAGGCCCGTACCCGGCTTACCCCCCACCCGGGGAGTCAGCGAGAAGACCCTGCTGCTTCGATCGAGTAGTTTAAAAATCTCACACTAAGCACGTGGTACTAAGAACACTGATGATGCTTCATTTAGGGGACGACGCGATTGTTGAGGAAGTAACTACCTTTACGATCCCATTTCTTGGCGTAGGGCTCCTCTTTTCGTGTGTTGAGAGAAGGGTTGGAGATAAACCAACCGGATACACATATCGCCAAAATTCTCTAAAAATATGCAGGTTTCCACAGGATGTTTCCTTTACCGAAAATAAATTAGACGCACAAATTTTAATAGTAAAATTTTTTGGTTTGAAGCCGTGACCCTCTTGAAAGAGTACACGGTTTCACAGCTAAGCTATTTAAGATCTACCTATGTATAGATTTTCTTTAATTGCTGATTATAGTAAAATTAAATTATTATTATTTTTTTAACCCCTCTTACATATCTATATCCATAGTTTTACTCGTATACGAACGCCTGTCGTAACATTATTAAGCGAATACGCTGAACTAATATTGATAAAATTTAGCAAAATCAAAATTAAGACTGGGGTAAATATAGGATGAAAACCTCCCGCATTTCTTCTGGTAATAGGGAAAAAAACACACTTTGCATCATTGAGGGTACTTTAACGCTTAAATTAACGCTAACAAAGTCTCGGTTACCCCTAGTTTAAATATAAGTATGTATTCCAAGCAACAAAGAGCTAGAAGACGTTAACATTTGGTAAATGATACCGTCATTACAGAAGCCAGGTGCGCCCACACACGGCACGTGCGTCGCGACATCTGCCTGCAAAAAAAACGAAAATACTAGTAAAATTATTTATCTGCAGTACACACCTCTGGCGCATCGCATCTGCCGTTCCGTTCAAAGCCCTTTCAGTCAGCTGTTTGTCAACAAAATTAAAAACACTTACAATTTAACAGACATTCTAAGTTACAACGTATTCCGTTGGGTTAAGGTTTAATTTGTGCTATTAGATGTATTGTGACCGCATAATATTTCTTACTAGTGGTTACGTTTAATAAAGCGATATGACGGGATAGAATAGGTTATTATCTCACTGAAAAATAATTATTATTTACTTTTTATATTAAACTTTTTCTTGCTTTGTGCAATATTTCAAATGTCTAGTGTGGTTTTATATTTTACTAGCAATCGCCACCGGCTCCGCTCGCGTGGAAAGATTTAAAACCGTACCGTCTTATGATACCCATAAAAATGATTAGAGTGGGTTCATTTTAAAAGCTAGACATATGCTACATATGCTGTCGAGGACTTTTCTTTAGAACTTTTAAAGGGGAACAATTTTGTAATACATTATTTTTAATAACTATTACCGTTTACTCAGCCAACGGAAGGAAACCTTTAAATTTTGCCGTTTTCGTAATATTTCTATTGCTGCTCCTCTCCTATTCATCTTAGCATGATGTTATATAGCCTATAAACTTCCTCAATAAATGGACTATCTTACAGTGAAAGAATATTTCAAATCGGTCCAGTAGTTCCTAAGATTAGCGCGTTCAAACAATGAAACAAGCAAACAAACAAACTCTTCAGCTTTATATATTGGTAAAGATAAAATTTAGTTGTGGAATACAATATTGTATATAATATACAATGCCTGTCTTGTATTTTTTTTTATCTCAGCGTAGTACAATCTTTCTCTAATAAAACGTAATTCATAGTATCATTTTGTAAGGTGCCCTTTATCTTAAGTAACTTGAAATTTTTGTTAGAATTAAATTACGAAATTGTTCAATCAGAAAAACTTTTATAATCACAGATATATTTTTACACCTTAGTAAATAACTTTCTGCTATCTGAACGTTATATAATTACGCATTACTTCGCGGAAATCTATATAACATGAATATAATTAAAATATTAATTTGCTTACATGTATGATAAATTGAAAGCGATTTTATTGCGGATTATAGCAAAATGATATCATTACTTTGAGAATATACAAGTTATGTCTATCCGAAAATACTTACACATATCATGTTCACGTGGGATAGTTCTAAGAATGTTGGCAGCGGCGTTGAATTTAGCTAATCCTTAGTGCGAAAATAAGACAGCCCTCTTCTTACCTGAAGCGGGATTTAACGGTGGTGTTAGAACGGGACATTTACTTCATTACTTTATATTTTTGTTTATTTAATAGACATTTATTATTTCTAGGATTGTCACGGGCTTACATTCGAAGACCGTGCAGTCGCGGACGAGGTGCAGAACTACGAGCTGATATCAGGTTTTCAGAATGACACCCACACTACCGTAGAATTCAGACGGCAGCTAGACACGTGTGATAGACAGGATTTTGTTATTGGTGTGAGTAAAGTAGTCTGTTAATTCACTATTCTGAATAAAGGATTCCTATCTTGTTAAGAACTAAGTCTTAAGACTAAGAATATGCCCATTCGATCCAGTGTAGTTAGCTGATTATATAGATTTTTAGTCTTTTCTTTTACCACTAGTATATTTAATATTGTTGAAGATTATTTGGGTGATAAAAATGCCTGGATTTGAAAATCCTTTCAGCCTCATATAAGACTGCCGTGTAATAATGTAAAATTAAAAATGATTATAAGATTGACCGCCGAGTTACTTACTGGTTCTTCTCGGTAAAAGCAACATTCCGAATCAGTTGTAGCCTCATTAATCATATTGATCCTTGATGATTGCGAAAAGTGCCTGAAAGAGGTTATTTGAATAAAGAATATTTTGATTTCATTTGATTTTATTATCCAGTACATTAAAACATTTCATTTTTATGTTTCAGGAAGATACAACCCAAGTGCTATGGGCTCTCGGTCCAGAAGGTTCGGATGGGCAACTTCCCAGACACGTCCAAAGTGGTTCACGGCCTCTGAGGCTATTACAGCCGTTGGCCAAGCCTGATTCAATACCACTTAAGAATTGGGATGTTAGAATAAGTAATGTAAGTTAACTTTGAAGATAATTCATCTAGATATTTGATACATAAACTTCCCAATGATTGAGACCATACAAGCTTAATGTTCGTATCATTTAATTTCCTAGAAATAAATGGTATTTTAATTTAATAAGAGTTAATTTGACTGATCCATTGGCGCAGGTGGCATCAGGGTCACCCCTGCATAAGATCCATTTGTGGGTTTTATCCCCACCGAGGACTAACATAAAGAGGGGCAGTTTTTCCATCCAATCCATCTTTATCTAGAATATACGAATGAAAAAAATATTGATGACCTGAATATCAAAGCAAATAATGTACTCTTTCAGTTTACAATCCCACACGTGATGGCGACGTTGTTCTGGTGTAAAGTTGTCAAAGCTCCGGAGTTATCAAGGAAACATCATATAGTTGGTTACCAACCTTTGATAGACAGTCGGCCAATAAGGAATGGGATACCAGTGTTAGAGAAAAACAGCCTATCTCCTGTTCATCATATGGTGCTGTACGAATGTGCTGGTGATCAGGATAGGAGGCAGTGGAACGAGTGGGCGGATGGCGAAGGGTTCTTAGGTCCTAATCGACCGGGAGAGCTTGCGACGTGTGTCACACCGATTGCAGCATGGGCTATGGGCTCAAAAGGTATTTGTTATATCAATTTATATCAAATCAAAGTAATCTATAATCAAATAAGTTTTTCCAAGCAACTTTAAATCATCAAAGATTAATTAGATTAATGAAGCTGCCACTAATTCTAAACTCTTACCGAGAAGCAAAGCACTTTTGAATCATCAAAGATTAATAAGATTAATGAAGCTACCACTAATTCTGAATGTCGCTCTTAACGAGGAGAAACTGTAAGAAGATGTCCTTCTATTAACGTTTACAGAAGGAAATAGGAAGTTGCTAAGCTAGAAGAGCCTTGACGAGGGCCAAGCAGAACTTTCTATCGGCTTTCGGGATTATGATCTGCCAGAGATCAGTTAAATCTAAATAGACTGCTATGTATTATCTATGTAAGGCATTTATCGAGCTACTCATTGTACTAGAAACTGATATCGTCTTTTTAAGGGACCTCTACTAAATAATTTTTTATTACGTGTAAAGGTTTTACCATAGATACCTTAATAGCACCGTTTGGCAAATGATTTGGTGATACTTGGTTCCGTCAATGTCTGTCTTCATTAATTCAAACAGCTGATACAAATTGTTAAACTGAGGTTAGGAATCAGTAGATGACAGGCAGATATGGTTAACAACTCTTACTCTCCTCAAAGTTATAAATATTTCTCTTGTTTGTTACGGTTTAGAGAAACTTACAGAATTCACGTTACTTCCAGAGTTCTTCAAGGAAACTATGTACGCAAACAACGCCGCCTCGTATTTAAAACGTGTAAAATATTTAAACATTTCACTTAGGGCCCAACTTCCTTAACTATGACATAATTTAAATCTCTATTACCGCCCACACCTTGAAATTTACGTCTTAAAGCTATATCGTTAACGTTGAAAGTTCATAGGAAAGTTTTGAAGTGCATTAAGAATGTAAATTCAACCTTAACTTGTATTATTACGGTTTAATTTTGTTTAATTGAGTTATTCCAGTGAGTTTGTCCTGTTTACAGGCGAGTTCTTGCCCGAAAACGTCGGTATTCCGTTAGGTGAGAAGGGTGGTGTCTCCTATTACATGCTTGAAGTTCATTATGACAATCAGGAGCTTCATCAATGTAAGTATAGTGACGTAAAGCGGCATTTTTGTTAATTATATCGTCCCATACGAAGAATAAAGTTACATCTGGGTGATGTGACATATGAAAAAGATCTCGCTATTGCTTACCATAAATAAAGGTATACGGATAGTTTTTGATTTCAGTAACTTGGAAACCCCAATTAAACCCAACATACGGAACATAGGGTTCCGATAAAGAAATCAAATTTTTATAATAGTTGTTTATTGACCAACTATATACCGTTAATGTCATTTGCAATTGAACTCTATTTCATAAAAGTTATAGAGGAAGAGTGATACAAGATAATGATTGCTTGCTTGCTTGCTTGCTTTGAGTGAGTGCTTTTTATCTCAGTCCGGAAGTCCCTGCCGAGGAAAAAGCTGGCAAAAGCAAGTATAAAACATCCTAACAGGACTGAAACACATAATATTTATAGAATGACACGTATATTTAGAAAGTTTTGTTTTGTTCTACAGTTTTGGACAATTCTGGCATCAGGATACATTATACATCATCAGTTCGTGCCCATGATGCCGCTCTACTCGCCGCTGGTATAGGCATTTCGGCGTTACACGTGATCCCACCCAAACAGCGCGCCTACCGTACCGTGGGTATCTGCAGCCCTGAATGCACTAACAACGTAAGTGAAACCATTACTATAAACCCAGGATTATTTTAATTTTGAAAAGAGCAACCAGTTTCTAGCTGGCTCTTCTCGGTAGGAACAGCTTTCCGAACCAGCAGTAGAATTGAAGATTCAAAAGTACTTTTTATTATTTGAATAAAGAAAATATTAAATTTGAATTTACATAAAAATTTAACGACACTTTCCTGCTGTTTAGTGCAGACTCCATTTATACGATTTATCTAGTTGATTACGCGACTTTATTTGGTGTTTCTACACTCAAATACATGGTACTCTAAGCCGCGGTCAGGTTACATAGGGCACCATCAGGATGTCATTCCTCGACGTTAGTAGATCTCTACTCTCTGTATTTCGCAACCGAGGCGTTCTTTCGTAGTCCCCCGACTGATGACTCTGTAAAAGCCATTTGCTTCTTTCGTTCAAAGTTCTGGAAACAGTAATCTTTGAAAACTGTGCTGTGCCAGTGTGAAATCTTATTTCGTTCGCTGACTGCGGACTTTATAAGTTTATAGTATCTCAGCAGAATTCGGAATAAGTTATGCTTGGAGTGTCTTTATGTAGTCAAGTCTAAATGAGGTGATCTCTAGACAACATGAGCGACCACCATAGCCTAATGTGTTGAAACGGTGTAAGCATATTTCAAAAAACCTAAATCAGACAGTCATTATTTTATTAAGGTCTCTTAGGGTACAGAGCTTAAACAAACAAGTTGCTCCAATGCGGGCTAGGAAATCTCTGGTATGAAGGTTTCCTTTTTCACTAACCTTAAAGAACATAATAAATTGTTATAAATAATTAAGCTAATCACTTTTGAAAGAATCCTTGTTGAAAACTTCAGTTTTGGGGGAAGAGGCACGCGTTTTGATACGAATTCCCTCTTCCCGTTATAGATGGGAGATAAGTTTAGCTTGACCTAAATACGTTCTAAGCAAGTTGGGCAACCAAAAATTTCTAACACGACCGTAGAGCTAATATTAAAAAGAAATATATTTAATATCAATTATCTCTTAAAAGTAAGGATAAAATTATTATACTGTCATTTTGCGTTCTTTGCTTTTAAAAAAATAAACTAAGTAATGGTAAATGTAGAATGTTATAAAATATACCTAGACTAGAAACAAACGTTACTTACTAGAGTTTAATTAGAAACGTAATTAAATTTCATGCTCAAAATAACATTATCTAATTAGTTATTCATTGGATTTATTATGACCAAAAAATATATAAGTATTTTTAATTGCAATAAACACCATTATAAATTTCTTCAAACTCTGTTGTTTTTAAACTTTGATGGTTAAAATTAATAGATACATTCATATTCTTATATTTTATTTTAAGCGTTCCAAAACAATAGGCTCATAAAGCATTTTATATAAGGCAACACTCACATAACAATGAACTATTTAACATAATGCAGCATAATATATAGTCAGGTACTTTTTATCATAGTAATCAGGGGGTCTTCTCGCATACCCTTGAGGGGTAGGCGGGGTACGGGCCTCGAGGCGAACCTCTTTGCCCGGGCTGGTCCTCGCAGGCTTTGTGGCCTGGACTGTGTTTGGGCCGTGGGCCCAGGTCACCTAGGTGACCTACGGGATTTGGTGTTCGGTAGGGAGGTCTGGGAATGGTAGTTCCCAGACCTCGGAGTCAGTTTCGGTGGTGTCTCGTCCGGTGGTGTCTTGATCGGGTGGGTGTGTCATGTCCGGTGGTATCGCCCTCTCGCCCGTCGCGTCGTCCTCTTCGTCGCCGTCGTCGTCCGCGTCGGGCCGCGGTGACGGTGATCGCAGGAGCTCGCGAGGCAGGGAACGTCCCTCGGGTGGTCGTGCGTGGAGTGGCGCGATGCCGTGCAGGTGAACGTGCGCGCTGTTGTCCGCTCGCGCGAACAGTCGGCGCGCAAGGCGACGAACGAACTCCTCCACGGTCGGCATCTTGGTATCTCTGTGCACGACGTCGTTCCGCACATACCTCGGGGCTCCTACGATCAGTCGCAGGCAGCGGTTCTGCTGGACTTGAAGCCTTCGCCTCTGGTACGCCGAACATAGCGCGTACCAGGCGGGTGCCGCGTACGTCAAGCGCGAGCGGACGTAGGCACCGTAGACTCGCAGTTTGGTGTTGACAGGTAAATGGGATGTGAACAGCGTGTGGAGCTGGGACCTGGCAGCAGCAGCTTGGCCCACGGCACGGTTAACCATGGGGACCATGCGCAGGCTGCGGTCCAACTCACACCCCAAAAACCTCACTGTGGTCTTCCACTCTACGTCCTGGCCTCGCAGAGTGAGTTGGCGTAGCGGCCTAGAGCGGCTGGTGAGCAGAGCGGCCGTCTTCCCGACATTGACGGCCATCCTCCACTTGTCCAGCCATTCCGGCAACAAGTCCAGCAGACGCTGCATGCGGTTTGTGGCGACGATCTGGTGGTAGGACGACGCGAAATACGCGCTGTCGTCAGCGAATAGCGACAACAGCACGTCCTCCTCCCCTTCCCGCAGATGGTGGCGCAGGGTGGGGATGTCATCCGTATACGCCGCGTATAAGCGCGGCGATATACAGCTGCCCTGGGGTACTCCGGCTTGGATAGTGCGTGGTTGGGATTCGGCACCATCCACTGCCACGTAAAAGCTACGGCCGCTGAGGAATGACGCCAGCACTCGCACATAAGCAGGCGGCATGGTGGTATCCAGGATCTTGGCCAGGAGCCCGGCGTGCCACACACGATCGAAGGCCTTCTCGATATCGAGGAAGACCCCGACGGTGTAACACCCGTTGTTCAGCTCACTGGTCAGCTGGTTAATGACCCTCGCCAGCTGGAGCGTCGTCGAGTGGCCGCTGCGGAATCCATACTGCTCCTCGCGCAGGGGCAGATGGGGCGTGACTCGACGCAGCAGCAGACGCTCGAACAGCTTGGCTATATGCGAGAGCAGGGTGATCGGCCGGTAGCTTCCAGGCAGGCGGCGGTCCTTCCCTGGCTTGGGAAGAACGATGATCTTCCCGGTCTTCCACGCCTCTGGGAAGTGACCGGTGCGGAGTACTCCGTTGAACAGGCTCGTGAGCGCTACGAGACCCGTTCGGGGCAGCAGCATCAGCGCGGCGTTGGTGATTCCGTCGGGTCCTGGCGCTTTTCGCTTATCAAGGCGAGCAGCGACCGACCGCAGCTCTGACAGGGAGATGAAGTCCTCTCCCCGGAGCGGCGGTGTAGGGGCCGACAGGAACCTCTCCAGTTTGTCCTGGACCGCCGCGTGATGACGGATGACGTGGAGGTTGGAGGTGTTGGGGGCGTTGGGCGTGAAGGTCTTCTCCAGGTGAGCCGCCAGGATCTCAGCACGATCTTTGGCGGCATAGGTGCGTTTACCCGATGCATCGAGCAAGGGGTAAACGGGGGTGTCACGTCCGGTAAGTTGCTTGCAGAGAGAGTACAGCGCTGTGTCATGTTCCGTCGCTCGATCGACGGTATACTCCCACCGTGCCTCGTCGAGAGCAACTATGGCACGCGCGATCTTCTCTGCAAGCCGGTTCAGGTCGGCTTTCACCCTGGGGCAACGAGTGCGGGCCCATAGGCGGCGCAGGGTGCGCTTCCGTCTGAGCATGCAGCGGAGCGAGCTCGGCAGGTCCTTCCTTCGGTTGGTGTCCGATGGAGTCGACGTGGTGGTGGTGGCTGCTGCTTTGGCGGCAATGATCGCCTCCGTGACGAGCGCAGCAGCATCGTCGACTTCCGAAGGGGTGGTAATCGGGCCTGCTAGCTCAAGCCCGGCAAGCTCGGCGGTGTAGCGCTCCCAGTTCGTCCGCGTCCGCGGCGGGCGGGGCACTAGGAAGCCTCCCTGGGTGGCAAGGGTGACCAGAACCGGTAGGTGTTGAGTGTCGAGATCGTAGAGGACCTCAACATCAAATGGGTGGTCGAGTCCGTGGTGCAACACTATGTCTAGGACGTCCGGCTGGGCGCGGGGGTCAGTGGGTATGTGGGTCGGCGCTCCCGGCCCCACCACACCGTACCCGCTCCTCACGCTATCTTCGTGCAGGTGCCTCCCGACCGCAGTGATGATTCGCGATCCCCACGCGTGATGTTTCGCGTTGAGATCGCCCACGATCACTGCGGGTCCCTGCTGTGCGAAGATGGTCCCGACATCAGTGTTGCAAAAGGTCAGTCCGGGTGGTTTGTAGGCGGCATAAATGCGGAGCTCTTCATTCCCCACGCTGACTCGCACTCCCTGTGTGCGAGTGCTGGTGAATGGGGTGTGCTCCAACTCCTCGTGTATGATGTCCCTCCGCACCAGAGCGGCCGTACCTCTGTACGGGTGGCCCCGGGGAGAGACTTCGTCGCGGCGATACACGAAGTAGTTGGGCACGCGGAGCTCGACGCTGTCCGTAAGTTTGGTTTCGCCCAGGAGGATAACGTGGACGTCCTGCGACTGGGCGAGTAGACTTAGCTCACGGACATGACCTCTTATGCCGCCTGGATTCCAGTATAAAATTCGGAGGGTCATTGATAAGACCGTCCGAATTGGGTGATAGCCGCCGTGATAGCGCCGATGACGTCCCTGGTGGCCAGATAGGTCGTAAGCGCCGCCATAAGCGCCTCAATCAGGACCCGGACAATGTTGTTTATGCCCGAGTCCTGTGTGGGGGGCGGCGGGGGGTACGATGGGTATTGCGGCGCTTGTGGCTCCGCCTCTCGCATAGCTACTTGGTGGCCGCGGCTTCTCGGCGCCTCGGCAATTGGTGGTTGTGGCGCCATTGCTGTTTCTGCTGGCGGCCGGGGATGCGGTGTGGACGCGGCGGCGGGCTCGACGTTAGCGGGCCTCGGCTGCCTGCGCCTACGTCGGTTTCTCTTCTTGCTTTTCCCGGCCAGCGGTTCCCCCCTGGCTGTCGGGACGTTCGCCGGCGGCTGTAATGTCGTTGGCGGCGCACCCGTCCCGGCCGTAAGAACGACGGTCGTTGGATGGGCGGTACGGGGTGCAATGGGGGCTGAGGGGGCACGTACAGTGAGTGCGGGACGTGCGGCTGGTACGGCGGTTGATTTGACGGCGGCGACGGTTATCGGGACGGCGGGTGTAGCGGTTGGGGGGGACCTTGCCCTCTCCCCCCTGCCCTCTTCTTCACTGGCTCGTTCGGACGCGGCGGCGCGATGTCAATGCCGCGTTTTCGCGCCTCTCTCCGAAAGACAGGGCACTTTCGGTCTCGCGCCACGTGCGCCCTCCCACAGTTGGCGCACTTGGGGGCCTCTTCGGTTGCCCTGTCGCAATCCTGGCTGATGTGCCCGCCTGCGCAGCGGACACATTTTGGAGGCCGGTGGCAGTTGGCGGATGCGTGGCCGAACTGCTGGCAGCGGTGACACTGCGGTGGCCCACGCCCCCCCTTCCAGGCTTCAATGATGAGGCCGGGCATCGAGAGCAACTCGGTCTCGCGGTATAGGTGACCGAGTTCTTCGTGTGTCAGGTGCTCTAACTCCACGAAGAACGTGCAGCCGTGCCGCCCTCTGACCGCCGGGATGGCTCTCGCTCGGTTCGCCGGGTACCCGAGGGTGCGCAGCGCCGCGACGACTTCTTCCGGCGGGGTATCTTGTGGCAGCCCCCTGATGGCTACCTTGGTCGGCAGGGTGGACGCCGGGCTGTAGCAGAACCACGCTATGGTGGGGTCCTGCTCGGCGGCGTCTATCAGGTAGCGTTGGAGGATTCTAAACTCCTCCGCCGACTTCGGGAGGAAGCGCACCCCCTTACCCATCGGTCGAGCGTTGGGTGCGTGGCCGAGCTTCCCTCTAATGACACTGAAGTGCCTCGTCCAGTTGGGGAAGCACTCCACGGTTATCGGCGGGTATTCAGCCCTCGCCGTCTTCGGTCCTGTTCCTGGAGCTTGACGCTGCTGTTCTGCCTGGCGCTGTTCGAGCGCTCGAGGCGACGGCGGAGCGGCAGCAGCTGCGGCATAGCCGGACGGGCCAGCCTGGGGTGAGGGGGGGCGGCAGGTCTCCATTGGCGACAGCGAGGCCAGACCAGCGTAGCTCGTGGAATCACGGGGCCAGCTGTCGGACTCCCGCGTCGCACTAGCAGCGTCTGACTGCCGTCCTGTGACTTCTTCTGGCGGAGGTAGCAATGATTTTGGTTGGCGGGTGTAGGTTTTCAAACCCGCAAGTTCCACAGATGGTGGTGGTGGTGGTGAGGGCGTCGGTGATGTGTCCGTCTTCGGACGTTTGTCTTCACCCTCCTGCGACTCTGGTGATGAGTCGTCGGCTCGCGGTCGCTTCGAGGCATCATCGCTCGATGTATACTCAGATACACCGGCCGTGATTGGAGAAGCGGCGGACTCCGACGACTGTCGCTCGCCGGTTATCGGCCGGAAGCGGGGTCGGGGTGCTGGTGGTGCCGGTGGTGGTACTGTGGGCGCGAACGGGACAATGTTGTCCCGCAACTCGCGTCTAACGACGGCGTGGGGAAAGGCGGGACGCTCCCCCCTAATGCGTTGGTCCTTAGGGGGGGGCTCCCCCCTGCCGGACATAGTGCACGATAGTTCGTGCGAACACTGTGCCTACTTCTAAGCGAGTGTAGCTCCGCACTCCCTCGGCGCGTGCAACCCAGCCAGGTGAGACCCCTAGGGGAGGCCCAGCTAAGCGCCCGCGAGCGGGAACGGAAACCACACACGCGTGGGAAGGAAGGACGGCGGTGTCACAGAGGGCACGTCTACAATCACCTTTTCCAATGAAAGGCGGTGTAGATCGCTGTATCCGGACAGCTTCGGCGAAGCAGGTGCACGCGATGCGCTGCCGACCGCTTCCTCAAGCCGCGACACGGGTCGCGGCGAGTACAACTGTCGCCGGGGGCAGGGGTGCAGGGGCGTTAACCGAAACTGGCGAACTTTGCGTCTCACACGATACGCGCAGCGATAACGTTCACATAAACAATACGCGTCCGTTCACTGCGCGCGTACGCACGAGACACTCACATAACAATGAACTATTTAACATAATGCAGCATAATATATAGTCAGGTACTTTTTATCATAGTAATGGAATATTAATCAATTGTTTTCAGACTATGCCTGAAGAGGGTATCAATATTGTATCTGTTTTACTTCATGCTCACGGGACAGCTCGAAAGATATCACTCAAACACATACGAGGTACAGAAGAGCTTCCAAGAATATCTCAGGTAATATCACAATAAATTTAAGCCCATCTATTTTGTGATGTGTATATTCACATTACAACGTAGTTCAGAGTACTGGCAGAAGAGAACAACAGTAGCAAAATACAACGTAGTTGTATATCTGCACAATAGATGGCGTTGGTAGTAAACCTTAAGCTATCCTTTTTATGTTTAGTAATAGATGAAATAATTTAAATATGCAGGTTTAAATAGAGATTACATATTAGATTAATTTAATCATTCGTTTAGTTTCATTTATATTTACGTTTCTAAATAGTACGAAGTAATAGCCACAAATGGTTATAATAGTAAAATAGTACGTAGGTAGTTATTAAGTTTCACAATAGATGCTGTTAGAAATAACTTTCAAACATTGAAATAAAGTTAGGTGATATCAACATTTTTCAATAGATAGCATTGTTCGAATTTGTTTTATACTGTAATATATTTTTATAACTTTAAATAACGAGCAAAGATTATTTTTTCAATATACACTTTTGGTTCGTTTTATTTAGCTTACTTCAGATTTTTTACAATATTTTTTATTTTATTTCAACATATATATATATAAATAGAATTATAATGATATATAAAGAATCATAATGAAATATAGAAATAGAAAATAATAATGAATATTCAATATATATGTAAAATAGAAAACATTAAGGGATATTTTTTTGTAATGTTTTTAGGAGAATAACTACGATGCAAGATATCAACAATCTCGGATAGTCCCTGGTGGAAGGAGGTTCTTTAAAGGGGACACCCTGATCACAGAATGTACTTACGACAGCAGCTCGAGAGATAAGCCTATTCTTGGAGGATATTCCGCTACACAGGTGACTATCATTACTATATAATATTCTCTTATCTATGCTTTTTCGTTCGTCAGTAGAAAACGTTAGGGTTAACAAATATAAACATAGTGAAATAAAAAAAATACTCATCATCCTTTTGTCCTTATCCTGCTCTAAGTGGGGTCGGCATAACATGTTATAAACATATTGTAAGATGATTCGGCAACGTAATTTACGACTGGCCATCTGCCTACGTCAACTTATTTTAGTCGTATTTTACGACACCACGTTAAGAAAGAGGGTGGTCTATTCTACTCACCCGGATACCACACGGCATTGAAGAAAAAAATATTATCCTTAAGATTTTTTTAAATGCGTTAGTATGTTTGCTAATTTATTTCTCCTTCGTGATTCAAAAGAACAATAAGATTTTTGCTCAGCGTTTTTTTATCTTGGTGCTAAAACCGTCCCATAGATTTCAGTAAAGTAGACTGAAGTCGTGGAAAGAACCTAGTATCAAATAATAATGTTGGTTAAGTATTGGAGCTGTGGTATCCCAACGATAACACTGTGTGACTCTTTCGAGGAGGTCACGGGTTCAAACCCGGGCAGACACCAATGAGTTTCTCTTTAAAAACTTATGTGTCTAATTGGTAATTGCAATTTATCACACGCTTTTCGGCGAAGGAAAACATCGTGAGGAAACCTACATATCTCTAGAGAATTCTGGAGATATGTGTAATCTACAATCCGCAATGGAGCAGCGTCGTAGGTCTTAGCTCCAATCCTTCTTTCCAAAAACGGAGAGAAGAGACCTATTTCCAGCAGTGGGAGAGTAATAGGCCGCTACTTTAAGTATGGTGTCTTAATAAAGTGTGGGTGGATTATTTTGAAATGTACCTATCTTTAATTTACGTGTATATAGTTAGATATATGTGTTTACATAATATTATCTTTTACAGGAAATGTGTCTATCCTTCGTACTATATTACCCACGAACTGAACTTGCGGGTTGTTACTCAATGACTCCAGTGGTTGAATTCTTTGAGACGTTCGGCATAAAGGAGTTCTATGGACTCAGTATGATGCAAGTGGAAAAGATTTTCTTGTCCTCAGGGTAAGATATGAACGGTTAATATTTATTTGTATTAATATGATCCGACCTGGATTATTACCCAATGGACCCAATTAGTAATACTATTTTTTAATATAACTTTTAGTTATCACTTAAATTACTTGGTTAAAAATTGCCCCATAAATCATTTATGCGGCAAATGAATTTTTGCAACGATTATATTTGACTTGAATATTTTATTATTTTTTTAATCATGACTATAGACAAGACATATGCAGTTGTATGTAATTCCAGTTTTGTATATGTGGAAAAATTTATTAACAGAAACATGGATGGCATGCCGCCGGAAGTCGAAGCCAGTATACGGGAGCACAGTCTCGAGGAAACAGCTGTACAAGGAGACGACCAAGGAGTTGGTTTAATGAGTAAGTTAAAATAAAACAGTAAAGTTGAAAAGCAGAGGCCTTGTACCATCGCATTCTGCAAAGGTCTCTTCACTGTTTTAAGAGATGTATCGGAAGCTTAACTTCACCACGCTGCTCCAATGCCCATTTGTAGATTATACATATTCCAAGAATCCTCCAAAGATATGTAAGTGATTCCATACAGAATACTGTATGGAATCACTTACATATCTTTGGGAAATATCCCATCACCGAGCAGGGCGTGATAAATTTTTGATATATATTTTTTAATATCAATTCATCAATTCTTGTTTTTTACAGAAAAGTCATTAGCTGGTAGATAGCTTGGGTTTAAAACTTTGAGTTGAAAAATTAACGTTACATATTCAATCTTTTCTCTACTTCTTTAGTTTAGATTTTTTCTAACTGCTAATTAGACTGCAATTAACTGCAAATATTTAACGTTTTCTTTGTAATTTTTATTCTTAATTCTGGATACAATACGTGTCCTTGATTTGGCTCCTAATCCACTTTAGATGACCAGTATCAATCTTAAAAGTGTACATGTGTCTTTTGTCCCGCAGAAGGTCTAGTGATCAAAGAGCCAACAGAGTTCCGCAACAAGACGTTTATGGCGCACCTTAACGAGATGCCGTGGTTCGAACCGCTTCTCACCGAGCAAATCGAGAAAACCCTATCGAAGGGCTGGCATATGACTTTCTGTAAGAAGAGGGATGATAGTTGGGGAGCGGTGAGTATTTTGGAATTTATTATCGCGAGTGGTATTCATAGATTATGTATAGAAACCGACTTTACTCATGTTCTTATATTGGGTCAGCCCAAATATACTATTTGTTATTTTAAATATTAGTGTGAATTATTATTTATACAAGCATACATATTGGTTCTCGAGACTTTGGCTTTTAGTTGAGGTTTCTTGATCAAAGCCTATGCTATAAGTTTAATATAAAAATTTGTGTTCTAATTCTTATTATAAAATTCACCTCAATGACTTTTTATTTTATTTTTTTGCACTAAAAGTGTCCATGTCTAGGATAAAAATATAATAAAGTAAAGACATTTTAAAGTGGTCACTTCTGAACGAGTTTTTGCTATTATCCGTGATAAAGTAAATAAAAAATATATACAAGCTTGAACTAGAGCACGTTACACGTGTTCGGAGGCAAAATAAATGGTAGGGGTTGAACAAATTATTATATAACTATGCTTGTTTGGGTGATGCGTCGCTTTGCGATTTTGTCGTGGAGTCTGATGATGCTTCGTTTCCGATTGATGAGTTTGTGATCATGAACGTGTGTAGTGCTAGTGTATTGTGGTGGTGGTGGAGGTTTGTGCGTGTGTTTTTACGAATTCTACATGTATCTCGTATAAAAACGGATAGGCCACTCTACATTAAGTATTATATATATTTTATATTTATTTTATCGCGGTATTATGTACAAATGAATACTTAAATTATTGTTTATTCCGTGTATTATTTCCAGCCTATCCAGATACAAAATTATCCGAATTTCACCGAGGTATCGAATAACGACGCATCAGATAAATCATGTAATTATAATAACAAAAGCGTAAGATTACCTTCAAGGAACACAACAGGCGCTGCATCAAAAAATACGCTCATGTCCTCCATAGTTTCAATATGCACATTGATTTTAATCGCGCGGTAATATCGTTACAAAAAGAACCAAAACCAATGGATACTGTTGTTTTTTTTTTGAAATTTTTATTGCAAGAGGTTGTTCTATTATTTAAATGTTCATGCACACTTTTGTGTGACACAAAACCTACGAAAAATTGTTTTGTTTTGCCAAATTATTGTGCCTGTTTGATATATGCGTCTGGAATATCTGTTTGATAATGTTTTTATAATTCGACGAATTCGCTATTTTTGCGAAGTGTGCTACGTGAAAACAGTAATGTGACTAATTCACCATTTTACGATGTCTCAAGAGAAATCGGTTTTTGTGGGATATTTGTCGCGAAAATATTGAGTGTTTAAGGTGAATTTTCACTATGACTGTTTTATATTAATAAGAAATACACGCTTAAGTTTTAAAAGCCGAATTTTATAAATAATCTATTATTTTTTTTTTGGAGGTTATAAGTAGGAATAATTTGGAAAATCCAAATCATCTTTTATATTATATCATGGATATGGTAGGATTCAAAATCGATACAACGTAAATAATATTTTATGTAACACACATTTTGGGATGCCAGAAAGTTTACACCATAATAACAGATATTACAAATCGCCCTATCCGTAGAACATCTTTTATATATAAGCATAGGAAATGTGACTTTGTTCTTGGGATAGAGCGAGATATTCATTATTTTAAGTATTCTAATATCTATGAAATAAATAAAATTATTTTAGTATTTGAAAACTTATTCCACAAATTTGCACGTAGTGTGACATCATTTATGTTTTAAATAATTAGAATATAACAATATATTATTCTAATTATCATAAAATTTAAGCGTAAGGTTGTAAAAATTTAAGCGTGGCGTTCTTTATTGTATTTATTTACGGAGTATTGTAGAGTCGCGTTTATGAAAATTGACCTTAATAAAGTGAACATTGGCAGCTGTATTGGACTGCTACATATTTCACGTATTGTCGTGTGATTTTTTATATATTATGGGTGAATGTTTTTTGTGATTATTGTACTTATTGGATTTTGCTCACGAAATGTATTGTCATTCGGCGCAATCTTTCATCTTAGGTCTTTACTATCTCCAGTTTTGATACACGATCTATAAGTTTGTGTGAATGTATCGATAATGTAAATTCTGCGTGAACAATGAAGGTGGAGAAAATTGTCGCAGGGTTTTCAGAAAATAAGTAGTAGCAGGTCACCTAATATCTATCCATATGAAATATTTTTATTTTGATTATATAAAAAAATGTAATTGATTTATATGTTAACAAAATATAAAGTAAAATACAAATTGAAAAAGTTATATTCATGTTGATCAACGTATCCTAACTCTCACTTAACTAAATAGATGACCTTAATTTGAAATTTAAGATTTATTCCGAAAATTATTTTAACCAAAATATTTACTGATTTTTATTTGATGTTGTTGATCACTGCATGTATTAGAATCACCTACAATGATAGTAAAATGGAATACAGTTTGATATTCACTATTGCAAATTACTTATCTATTAAGTCTTACTGGAGTATTTTTAAGACTTTCACACAAACTTATTTATTATGATTACGCGTTAAACAGCATGAAAGTTTCTTTTTTTTATATCTTCTTGTCTCGTTTACATTATGAAAAGGAGAATAAGTTTCTATATTTTCGAGCTGCAATGTAAATATTACAAGATAATATGCCACAAGACTTACACTTTGCCACGCTTTGTTGTGAATGTTTTGTAATAAGTGATGAACGATACCAAAAGTATGGTATTAATATATTTTTTTGTATTTTACGGATGGGATTTGTTTAATTCATGTGTCGGGTGTTTATTTCGTAAGATTCAACGAAATTAGCGTTATATCGTTTAATAATACATTTGTATTAAGGAAGTTCCTTTTAAGAGCGTATTTTTTTGTGTTTTACCAGTCAGAGGCAGGGAGAAACTTTGTATACATATGTATTGAATAGTCGTAAATTTTGTTTGGGTTATTCATTATTTGTACTTTTCTTGTCATTGTTTAATTTGTATTATTGTTGGTTCATTAAAAATGATAACCAATTGTATAATAATTTAATGTAAGTGTCGATACTCTTATGAGACATGAACAACACTTCCTAAGTATAAGATATACATTCAAATAGGGCTGTGCTCTTTCGTAAATCTACTTTTGCAACGATTTTAATATTTTGATAGAATTTTTTGTAGTTTTGTTATTCAATGCAATTGCCTATTAGAGGCGTTTAATTTATGGTTGTATATAAGCGTAACTAGGGATGAAGTTTCAGGTGCTAGTATAGAATATGAGTTTAAACTTTTGAAACTCATAATATCGTTTAAAAATGCTCTATTTTTTTCGACTGTGCTCAAGAAATTACTAAACTAGACTCTTGATCTTTTTCTTCCAAAGTGAATATACATAAGTGTGGAATCCATGAATAAAAACTAACAACTTTATCTCATTATTCTAAATAAGTCCATTTTTAATAGTTGTTTAGATTGGACTATATATTTGAAAAATATTCCAGCCCACAGATATTGAAAAATTCATAGGCGTTTTGTCTTCTACTTTAATTTTCAATATTCATAGGAACGACTAGGTACAAAATCCTGCGATTTGTTTTATCGCCTGAATAAAAATAGTCTTGTATTTATTTATAGCAATCAACCTTCAATCCTTTACATACAATTTAAAATAATTACAACAGCTTTCCAGATTTATTTTAGCTTTCAATGTATGTTTGTTATTTATATTATGGTGTTGCATGATTTTGATACCTAGATTTGTTTACTTATATTTTCCGTTTTGCCCGAATATTCTATCAATCGCAAAATTTTAGATTAAAGCCTTCCGCGACGTTTTTGAGATCATTCAAAAGGCGGATAAACTTAAGATTTTATAAGTATTTTATGATTTTCTCTCTTTCTTTTCTCTGATCTTACAAATTTTATGGGCTGCGTTTATTATTTACAATAGACTGACCCTTGTTATCCGGGTAACCGCCAAAAGAAATGAAATTAAACTGACGAGCATTTGCAGTGATGCTTAAGTGGTTTATAAAGAATTGTATATTCTACCTAGTTACGCTTGTATTTGTCTATTGTCTATGGTTGCAGAACTAGATCTAAGTTTTCGATTCCCGAAAATATTATCGAGTCATTCTGTTAGATGTAACATTTGCATTTTGCTATTTTTAATATATACCTCCCTAAGGTGTTAGCTGTAAGTATACGCTTAGTATTAATTAAGGTTAATTTATTTAAAAGTCAATATAACGTGTTTTATTACTTTGGAATTTTGTTTTATTGTAAATCCCATTGATTACCTTTTCTAATGTTTAAAAGGAAGATAACGTCTAGTAAGATTTAATAAATGAAATTTCAAATAATCGTTCGAATATTTGTAAAGCAATAAAAAGTTGCTCTTATACCAGATATTTGTTAACCTAAATGCAATTCAACTATTTAATGTTGTATCTGCTTCTCCATTTTCGTCCTGGATTTCTTCATAGAAACCCACTATAAGAGTTGTATCGCAGCACAAAAATCTTTTTGACCCTAGACAAAAGTTAGTCTGTCCTAACAGAACGCATTTAGGATATCGAAGCTAAGTAAAATTACAAATAGAAAGAGTATTATTTTATTTGATTTTTATTATAAATGTATAAAAAACTATTCTAACTAGGCAGTCATTTAAGAATATTGTATTAAACGAATGTACAATAACCAGTATTTGATTTTAGATCAAATAATATACTATTTAAGACAAAACTAATAGGAAAGTCAGTCGGATATTCTGAAACAATTTTAGTGTAATATTAATATATACACTTTTGTTTATGATGTGTTAGATTAGGATTGGACTACACAGTAAATATGTTTGAATTTTAGTGGATAAAACCTTATTTACATTGCCAATCAGGCATATAGTCTTCTGCTTTGTCTACGGTTTTGTTGATTTTGTCTTTGATTATCGTTAATAGTGGCTGAGCTTCCTGCATTAGAGGTTCCAAATTTAGAAGTAAGACTATTAGATTCCGCTCCAGAATTAAGCTGGGAGTTTTGTCCTGCATTTACACCAGTATTTTGACTTGATCCTGAAAAGGGGCTTTCACGTTGTGGATAAGTCTGTGGGTTCTTCCTATTCTCTTCTATGGCCTTCCAATTTATTAACCAGAAAGGCTGATTATCGATTGGTAGCTTACTAAGAGCTTCGACCATGGCTCTATCGCCCTTAGCTTCAACTGGCAGTCTTTCAGTATTCTGTTCTCCGAATCTGAATTAAAAATAAATTATTATATTAGTATGCTAAAATATTAAAAATAAATTATTACATAATTAAAGCTGTGATAGCCCAGCGGTGCGACCGTGTGAATCTCTAGAGACGATCACGGGCTCAAACCTGGGCGGACACCAATCAGTTTTTCTATTAAAACTTATGTGTCTAATTGATAATTGCAATTTATCACACGCTTTTCGGTGAAGGAAAACATCGTGAGGAAACCTGCATATCTCAAGAGAATCCTAGGGATATGTGTAACCTACCAATCCGCATTGGAGCAGCGTGGTAGGTCTTAGCTCCAAACCTTCTCTCCAAAAACGGAGAGAGGAAGCTTATGCCCAGCAGTGGGAGAGTAATAGGCCGGTACTTACTTATATTATTATGTTGATTATTATTATTTGATATTATTTTATTGATTTTTTAATTACTGAATTGCTTAAGACGTTGTGCCTCTTTAAAGGGGCCATAGGCTCAAACTTTAGACAGGCACTAACGAGTTAATATTTTAAAAAAGCCTGATTGATATTTCGGGGAGAGAAAAACCGTGATGAACAAGCGATGGATAGACCAAATAGTTTGAAGCAGTGTTTCCCGACGTAGGGCCCACGACCCACGGGGGGCAATTTCGGTTAAGAGGGGGCAACTCAACACGAGTGTAAGCCTTTTGCTCCAAACGAAACAAACAAAAAAGAAGCAATTTCTCCTTTCTAAAACCTATTATTTATGTTTATTAAGTGGACAATTCATTTTTTAATATAAAAATTTATATATGTTACTTAGGGGGGTTTATACATGCTACTTAGTTAATAATTTTTAACACTGTTGGGAAACACTGGTTTTAAGGGGGAGGGGGGGCTTATATATGCTACTTAGTTAATAATTTTTAACACTGTTGGGAAACACTGGTTTAAAGACATGATGGTCATTCGAGCTTTAAGGAGGAGTGGGGACCAAAAATGTATTGTTGCTACATCTCACTAGGGTGACCCTTTTTATATATCCTGAAAACCCCTAATGAGTATTTAGGATGACTACTGCCCACGATTTCGTCTTCGTGTACTTAAGTATCGATATAAGCAATTTATGTAACTCTCAAGCCCATTAATTATTTAAGCCCTATCCGTAGCTTCGTTCCGGCGCTAGAAATAGCTTCAGCATTTATAATATCAGTGTAGTTACAAACAGACAGTTACACTTTAAATCACTAAATCTCAATATGCTGGTAGTTTTTATTTCAGTTAACATTATTAATAAAAAATTGTCCTAAGGTCAACTTATCCCTAAGACAGAGATCTCCAGCTAACCTACGAAATGAGAATTTATAATAAAGCAAACTTCTTTAAAAACATTCGGTGATTTAAAAGTACTGAAAATAATCTACTTGAATAAAGAATAAATAGAATTTGAGCGGTATCAGTTTCAGATGAGACAGTGGAGTTTTCTTTTTTGGGTTAATGAATTTTCCAGAAATAAAAATAATAAATGTGTACGACAGACCACCTATAATACTTTTTATAGGATTAAATGATAGTTTTTTGAATAAAAATTCCTTTATTCGTGTCGAACCACAATTAACAATTATATACTAGAATGTCGGTTGCAATTATGCGGTGCACGTGATATTTAAGTGCACTGCAATAATAAACATAATTATCGTCCATATTGACCGGGTAAAATTCCTTAGGTCACAAGAGAGACTTGTAAATTATAATTTACTGTTACTATTTTTAATATTATAATATGTATGAATATGCCTTATGGAATCGGGCAGAGTAGAATAGACCACCCTCTTTTTTACCGAGGTGTCGTAAAATACGACTAAGGTAAGTTGATTCAGGCAGGCGGCCTGTGGCAAAATACGTAGCCAAATCATGTGAAAACATGTTTACAACATGTTGTATCGACGCATTGATTGTTCATTGATTTTTAATGCATATGAAATAGAGTGGAATATTTTGCAGTTGACAAAACTTGGGTGACAATATCCGCCGTGTGGTATGCGGCTGAGTAGAATAGACCACCCTCATTTCTTACCGAGGTCTTGTAAAGGGTGACTAAGGTGAGTTGACTCGCCGGGTGGAATCGGGCAGAGTAGAATAGACCACCCTCATTTTTTACCGAGGTGTCGCAAAATACAACTAAGGTAAGTTGACGTCAGGCAGGCGGCCGATCTATATATATTGGCTATGTATTTTACACATAGCCAAATCATGTGACAACATGTTTATATCATGTTGTGCCGACCCCACTTAAAGGGATAAGGGCAGGAGAATGACTTGGGTAACAATATCTAGCACATATACTCGTAGCTGGGCGCGAAAACTGATCAGAGTTTATCGTCGAGCTTAGAAGATGACACGAATAAGAATAAGAATCTTATTCTTCTTCTTCTTTCTCAACCGATGGACATCAACTGCTAAACATAGGTCTCCTTAAGGGATCTCCATAACCCACGATTTTATGCCAACGGCTCCCCGCGACCTTTTGAGGTTTTCAGTCCACCTCTTTGGGGGACTACCGACGTTGCGTTTGCCGGTGCAAGGTCCCCATTCCAGCACCATAGGATCCAACGCCCATTGGTTCTACGTACTACATATAATACACAAATAGAATAGTCTTACCTATTACCCAGCGGGCTATTAGGTGTAGATACGTCAGGAAATCCGATGGGCTTCGAACCGGCGAACGATGGCCTTTGTCCAGCCACCAACCACACCGACATCAGTAATAATAATGTTTCCTTATACGCCATCATCTATTATCAATTTAGATAGATAAATATATGAAAGCCTAAATTAATAAATCATTTCCCGTGTGGTTTCCAGTAGAATAGACCACCTTCATTTCTTATCGAGGTATCGTAAAAGGTGACTAAGTTAAGATTCAGTCACCGTGGTATCCGGTTGAGTTGAATAGACCACCCTCATTTCCTACCTAGATATTGTAAACGGCGAATAAGGCAGGTTGACCGGCCGCGTGGTATTCCACTAAGTACAATAAACGACCGTCATTTCTTACCGAGGTGCCTTAAAAGGCGACTACTTTAAAGTTGACACACCATGTGGTATCCGGTTGAGTAGAATAGACCACCCTCATTTCTTACCAAGGAGTCGCAAAAGTCGACTAAGGTAAGTTGAACGTCAGGCATGCGATCGGTCGTAGAATACCTATCCAAATCATGTGACAACATGTTTATAACATGTTATGCCGATCCCACTTAGAGTGGGATAAGGGCAGGAGAATTATGACATATTTCAGCTTGGTTTTTCCCTAAAGTATAAAATTTTTACTTATCAAAATTTAACGACGTATAAGCGGCCACAAAAGCTACGCTTAGAAAAAAAGATCCGTCAATCCCTTTACATTACCCGAGACACAATATGCTTGCGTCTAGATAAGGTAAGAAGGTAACGATCCTTCCTTACCTTTATACCTTCCTTACCCAATGAGTATCATTCAGGTTGGCGTGGTTATATCAGATAGGGGGGACGGTTTTTCCTTTTGTGTATTACCAATAAGTTTTCCATTTAGTAAAAAACAATAATGGTGTTATAAGTTTATAAAATACTTAAAGTTTATTCTTATATACAATTTCATCTTCTGGTTTATGATATTTTTTTTTATTTGGTTGATTAAACTGGATATAAACAATTTAGATGTATAAAAGCAAAAGTAACAAATACACAAGATTATAATGGAATGAACATAACATGCAAGTATTATTTCACATAGTTCACTTAAAGTAAATTACTCTTTTAAATTACTTATGAGTTACGCAGGAATTTACACAATTTGCTTTTGACTGAGACTAAAGAACCAGAAAGTATCTACGTCGCTTCTGTATGCGTTTTAGAACAAATTCTGTATATAGAGGCATGTTGTCTAAGATTCCTTTGATATAAAAACGTATATAATCTTTTT
Organism: Morpho helenor; assembly: GCA_029227775.1. Taxonomy (NCBI): domain Eukaryota; kingdom Metazoa; phylum Arthropoda; class Insecta; order Lepidoptera; family Nymphalidae; genus Morpho; species Morpho helenor. The sequence goes on along the minus strand of JARGCU010000022.1, from coordinate 4,957,933 downwards.
AAACAAAACATCTATAATTTAAATAAAAATCTAAATGTTCTTCCATTTAATACAAATTTAATGAATCGATTAATTAATGGTAATTCAAAGAATTAATGTTTTGAACAAAATTTCATGTCTCTACCGTGATGTCTCTCTCATGATTTGGCTGCGTTTTTACAACCGGCCGCCAGCCTGACGTCAACTTACCTCAGTCGTATTTTACGACACCTCGGTAAGAAATGAGGTTGGTCTATTCTACTCAGCCGGATACCACACGGCGGGTCCACTTACCTTAGACGCCTTTTGCCACACCTCGGTAAGAAATGAGGATGGTATTATTCTATTCCGCCGGATACCACACGGCGTAAAAAAAAGCTTTTTAAAATTATGAAGTTAAATAATAATTACTAATAACATATAATGTAATTAATATATGATATATAGTTATTTTAAAACGATAAACCATGTCTAACGTTATTAGGTTCCTATAACTTAAACACACAATAATTTTACCTTGGTCTTCTATAAACAATATTTATTAGTTGAAGAAGCTAGTAATGAAAATATTGAACAATAAAGGAAGAAAATATGAAACATAAATCAATTTATTTAAAGCCGTTAAACCTTATAATATAATTATAGAGGTCTAAGTATTTATTCCATAGAAATAAAGAGAAACACTCACCAATATATTTAACTAAACTTAACGCAAACAGTCTATCTGCGTGTATTCATCACAAGCAACTAACAGGTTTATCAGATACAATGAAACGTAATGCAAGAACACGGCCAGTTAAAACATGGATTTTCTAAACAAGATATTGGTTATGACTTGACATGTTTATAATGAATCTTATATTCCCAGTTCCGTGTATGTTACTTGTTTCAAACTTTAGTCAAATGAGCTTTCAACGTTATATTACTAATACCTATTAAAAAAGTAGTAAAAAATTCGTAAAAGTAGTATAAAAGAAAGGACGTCAAAGAAGAAAAAACGTTAAAAAATCCAGCTTAATGCAATTTTAGCTCCTTTAGGCTGCATAATATCAATCATATACGCCGTGTGGTATCCGGCTGAATTGAATAGTACCACAGTCATTTCTTACCGAGGTGTCGTAAAGGCGACTAAGGTAAGTTTACGTTAGGCAGGCGGCCGGTCGTTAAATACGTAGCCAAATCATATGACATCATGTTTAACGTGGTAAGTCGACCCGCCGTGATGTATCCGGCTGAGTAAAATAGACCAACCTCTATCTTATCGAGGTGTCGTAAAATACAACAAAGGTAAGTTGATATCAGGCAGGCGGCCGGTCGTATATACATAGCCAAATCATGTGACAACATGTTTATAACATGTTATGCCGACCCCACTTAGAGTGGGATAAAGGGCCGGGAGAAGATGAGGAATACCAATCATATCTTTAATATTGGGAACTAAATAACTGTGAAGGATAATTTCGCTTTCAATTGCAAAGTCATATACAGTCATACGTTTTATGAAGAAGAATTTCCTTTTTCTATTCTAATTTCGAAATCTAGCATTACCTTAGAGTAGTCTAGAGCAAAATGGTTATACTATTGTCGAGTCCATTTTCGAATTGAACCCCCCCCCCCCCCCCCAACCAAATTGGTCCCCAGTGGGGCGTGGGCCCCCTGTTAAGAAACACCGGTCTAAACCCTGAATTAAGGAATTACTCAATCTATGAAATTTATTGAAAATCTCCTCTGTAAATATATAAATTTCCCAATGACAAAATACCCAAAAAAATAAAAATGTAAATTCCCAATTCATGACAGATAATGATTAATTCAATATAGCCTATACAAGATACCAGAATACAACATTTTAAATACAATATGTGGGAAAAATTAGGTGAATTTGCAAGCAAATAATATAATGTAAGTACATCATGTTTATAAATAGTGATGGCCCTTGCTCCGAGCAAGATAGCCTTTACACTCGTATATCTTAATTTATATACTTATCTATAATCCGTTTCAATAATTGTGTATATAATGTTTTTTTGTTATTTTAGAAGTACCTATTTTAAATGTTAATAAATTTATTTATGATAGATAGTAAATAGGTAAAATCGTATTACAAAAAAAAGGAAAAATATATATGATTAATTTCATATATTTTTCCTTTGATAGTCGAATAACCAAAAATAATGTTCTTCTTTGAGTATGGCCGTTACCGGCGTATAAAATTATTTGCGGTCCCTTTTTCTCGTACGGTGTACCGGGCTAAATCACCAATACCTCGAACACTATCTGCCCTGAATGAACTGTTAACGGAGTGGCCTAACTGCGACATATTTGCAGACCAATGGAAAAGCAAGTATTGTTGCCTACATTTCAGTGAGCGTTATAACACCACTATGTTACTAGGTTAAGTTTTTATTTTTTTTATTTTCCATAGTTTTTTGTATTCTAGATCCTATCTTGTGTATTGTTTTTTATTTTTTATGTATGATTTTTAATGTTAATTAGTATAATTGGTTTCCGTTAAAATTAATTCAAATAAATAAATAAATTCAAGCAATGTAGCATAAAAAGTTTAATTGCTTTTATATCAATAACACAACATGGAGCAGTGGAATCCAATTTTACTTTAAATGTCGTATTTATGCCGTGTATTCAACATCATATAAATACATAAAAAGTAAACATATATACTACGTATATAGACATAAAGAAGAGAGAGGAACTATTGAACAATAAAGCACTGATAAATTTTTTTTTTTTTTTATACAGGAAAAAACCCCTTATGGGTACCGCCGCCCGACGGGGACAGGCGACGGTTATGTCGGACTCGCACCGACTAAAATAACCCACTTGACTGTTTCTAATTCTACGTATATTTAATAGTATCAAACATGTACTTACGAGTATATTTAATAATTGACGCCGTGTGGTATCCTGCTGAATAGAATAGTACCACCCTCATTTCTTACCGAGGTGTCGTAAACGGCGACTAAGGTAAGTTGACCCATCGTGTGGTATCCGGTTGAGTAGAATAGACCACCTTCATTTCTTACCGAGGTGTCGTAAAATACGACTAAGGTACGTTGACGGCAGGCAGGTGGTCGACAGTAAAATACGTAGCTAAATCATTTGTCATGTTTGTAACATGTTGTGCCGATTCCACTTAGAGTTATATAACGGCAGGAGGACGTTTATTTAATAATTGATTAAAAAAACCAATAAAATTTGTTTGCTGTAATTGGGTAATCTAATCATATTTAATAAAAAAATAATAATTTCTATCAATTCATATTTATCCTTATTTTAATATTTATTCCTAACAGTATATCAGACAGTTTACAAGATAAGTTATATATATATGCCTATAAGAAATATAGGTAGTGAACTTTATTGGTTAAACCCGTCAGCATTTATCTATGACTCTAATAAATAATACTATTTCTGATCTAATAAATAATACTTGGACATGTTTGTAATTTTCCATTTCTGGAATGTGAAAGACCTTCTGACAAATTTGGAACCAAATGTGAAATAAAAAAGCCGTATAATATTAGTTGCCTAGAAAAATTGCTTACTAAGGGATTAATTTTATTGTACCTACAGTCTATATGTTTAAATACTAAGTAATGTGAGTATAGGCATGTTTTATCTTAAAATGCATCAATCCTTAATTATCACATGAACAAAACACTCTAGTAGTATATCATTGACAACATAATACCGTCTCTTAAAATAATCTATAGAATTAGGCGTTACTTTGCGGTGATCCATAATACAAAAATTATTTTGCTATAATCCGCGATGAAGTAAAATAGAAAATATATATAATGCTTAACGTGGAGTGGACAATCCGTATTCATACCTGATGCATGATTCGTAAAAACAAATCCGCAATTGAAATAGTATTGGCAAATCGCATTTGATAAGTAGCCGACAAAGTTAATGACGACCCCACGTCAACAAAAATATGTTTTAATCTCATTATAAATAACCAAATTACTTTGCAAAATTTCGAATCAACATAAAATCACTATCAAGCAAAAATATGTGGGTGTTTTAGCAAAGTGAGAAGATAAATAATATTTAATATTATTAATAGTATATCAAAAGCATTCTTCAGCTATAACAATGAACTTAATAACTAGACTTTACATAAACAAGTTTTGGCTTTTGGCCATTCGCCAAAATGCAATAAAGTCTGCTGAGTAACAAATATAAACGAAATGATGCTATTCCTCGTGTCACAGAAAATAAAGAGTTACGTACAAGGTAAACAATATACAGAGAGAACAAGGTAATATTTATTTGTTTGTTGACTATTGTGTAATAAAAGGTCAGTCGACAAAGTTAAAATGATAATACTAATGAAAATGCGTTGTTATTTTAATAATTTGTAAAGTCTATCAAACATTAATTTCGAGATCCATACATTCCCACTAAAACATCAAAAATCAATATATCTCCGCCTAACTTAGTAAGCTTCTATCTATATAGGCTTCTCCGTTTTTAAAAGAGACAACCGACCACAAATCTCCTCCTATGCGTATTGGAAGGTTGCACGTCATCATCCTTGCGTTAATCCCGTCTCGTGACGGGATCCGCTTTTATTTTTCTACAATTATCATCATATTTCAACCAATTTACACAAAACCAATAATCACTCTATATTATTAAAAAGTCACATAAAAATCCGTTCAGTTGTTTTAGATTTATCGCGAATGGATTAACAGACAGACGTGGTGGAGGATATCGTTTTACAATACATAGTGATTTCATGTAAAAGTAAAAATTCATTACGGCATTTCGTTATAGAAACTAATACCAAGGCCCATAAATAATTTTCTTAGGTGAATTATACTCATGAACCTATTTCAGCCTATTTTTAGCTATAATGTATTTCATGTTTATTATAATTACGCATAAATTCGTACATTACTATACATCTATCTTACATTATATATACTTTCTTCTCTGTCAACCGATGGACAACTACTTCTGGACATAGCTCTCTTCTTGGGACCTCCACACCACACGATTTTGTGCCGCTTGGAACCAGCGGCTCCCTGCGATCTTTATAAGGTCGTCAGTCCAACTCGTAGGGGGTCTACCGACACTGCGTTTTCCAGTACGGGGTCGCAATTTCAATAATTTTAGAACCCAACGCCTATCGGTACTCCGCACTATGTGCCCCACCCATCGCCACTTCAGCTTAGCGACACACTAAGCTATATCGGTGACTCTTGTTTTTCTACGGCTCTCCTGGTTTCCGATTTGATCACGTAGAGATACTCCGAGTATAGCTCGCTCCATCGCTCGCTGAGTGACTCTTAGCCTTATACCTTAGACTCTTCTACTTTTTAGACTCTAATGTCCATAGCCAGCGATCACGTTTTGGATCCGTATGTCATCACTGGCAACACGCATGCCCGTTGTACTGTTTGATCAACAGTGTTTGGCCTCCTTTTTCCTGATGACATTGAAATATATAGAACCATAAGCAATTACCAGACACATCGTTGCTTTGAGAAGATATAAACCGCATTAATGCATGGTGCACTCATAATGATATTATAATAAATGAGTTTATCAAATTAAAAAGAAATAAAAATATTCTTCTATCTGTTGCCATCGATGGTGTAAGCGTGTACTAAAAAATATTGAAATCGCGATTGATGATAAATTAACTTTTGTATATCACTACAATTATATAACCACCAGCATTTAAAATCATCGGATTCCTGAAGAGAATGTTCAAGGATTGTCGTTCAAGTCTTACAAAAAGTTCTAGCAATTGTTCTCCGTGATGTGGACTGTTTGTAATGAGAAATTAGAGTTGCCTCGTCATCTGACAATACAATTTCAAGACAAGTCAATGTAAAAATGTACAATTTTACTAAACATCCGATCCTAATTCTATATTGTCATAATATATCAAAGTTGGTGAAGATATTGCTAATATAAATGGGTGAATGTCAAAGTCTACCCAAGTTGACCTATTCAAGTATTAATTTACTAAGCTGTTTACACGTAAGCTCTGCGCCAATTTATTTGAAGCATTTAAATGGCAAATACTGTTTTTCATTGTTGCCTACTATAGTGAACGTTGACGTCCGAACAAGTAAGTTTTATGAATAATGGTCTGCAATCACGAAACACTGGCAAAACAATAGACTTATATTGATTACATACAATATAAGGAATCAAAGATGCACTTCGTTACTAACCTTGCTTTTATGACCCTTTTAATAATTTTTTGTATTATCATGATTGTTTCGAGACTCAGGGGTTGGTTTTGAGCTTTGTCGTTTAATTTTTAATTAACTATAGTTCTATGGATTTCACTGTGACCAGTCATTACGCCATGGTTGAAAGGCCACAACCGAAAAACGTCACGAAATTTTATCCTTTGTATTTGATCTATTACCAATCTTTTTAGTTTTAAATATGTTTGAGTTAGAAAAACAAAGATAATTATGGTTTTACTAAGTTTATTGGACGGGTTCTTATGTAGATAAATATTGTTTTCGGTTCAATTCAAATTTGAACACAATAACCTTTCATAAATAAATTGCGTACTCTATTAAATATACTATCCAAAAATAAAACTTCAAAATTTATACAGATCACTTGTGGATTTTCATGAAAGGATAGTTAAAATCAAATATAAAGTGATTAGATGTAAAATTAACCTTCTTGTCAATATATAATCAGTACCAGAGTCTTCCTGAACTTCTTTACAGCATTTTGTCCCTATTTCTAAAACTTTGGGATAAAAGTCTGTCCAAAATTCAAACGCTTTGTAGTTCACTGTTTCTGGTGTACTCATAGTAAAATTCTGTCTGTCAATTATAAAGAATCTAGGCTTTTCAATTTCAAAAGTGTCCCATTGGATTATCACACCCGAATTCGTTGGATTAGAGTACCAAGCAAAATTTGTCCACATTTTCATAATAATTTCAGAAACACTCTTATCTCTGTAGTCCCATTTATTAAAATCTTCAGGAGATGCCAAGTAGGGTAAACCAAAGGCAAAAATCAAATCAAAATTATGTGGCACTGCGATCCAATCCGGAATACCCTCGTTGGCTATATCAGAAAATGGTTTCAAATCAAATCTATACAAATAAACGGGCGAATGCTTACTTATATACTTTGCTAATTGGTAAGTCGTGGCCCCATATACTTTATCTGTGTAAAAGTCTAAAAATTGTTTACGCAGGATAGTTTCATTTGTTGTTGGAGGTATGGGCTTATAAAAAAATGCAACAGCATCTTGTATGTGATGTTGATTTGTAAAACATGAGCTATTGTCAACTGTGATGTCTGATAGAATAACTTCTTCACGCATAACATCAAACTCTCTTTGGCTAATACCAGAATCTTCACCTTTATCAAGAAGAAGACCGTCTTCCATATTAGTGAATCCAGTTAAAACAGGTACTGGACTAAATATTTCATCCATAAACATTTTGCTCGGTAAGTCTGGTAAAAATGGTTGAGATACATTACTAAAACCGCTATCTACAATAGGTTTCCAGGAAGCTAATGGTTCTCCAATATCCAATAATGCTTGATAATTTACTCTTCTTAGACAATCTAGTAGTTGAAATGTCGGTCTGCGAAAACAACTGAACGCACTCGCTACTTTATCGACTGTTATTATCTCTTTTCGAGCAATATTTACTGTTTCTGGTGCTAAAACGTTCCCACTCATAGCAATAGCTTTTTGAAAGAGTCCTGATGAATACGGCGAAATTAAATGAAGCCCAACACTTATACCACCAGCATCGTGTCCAAATATGCAAACGTTTTCCTGGTCACCTCCAAAACTTTCAATATTATTTTTCACCCAAGTCAATGCTGCTACCTGGTCTAGTAGCCCAAAGTTTCCTGGAGCCTCATTATCCAGTGTAGAAAAAAAGCCAAATATATTTAAACGGTAAGCGACGGAGACAAATATTACCTGAAATAATGAATATTTTAATAAAATCTCCATCGTCTATTTCTCGGAGAAATTATAATTAGCTTAGTCCTTTAAATCAATAGTAGTAAGAAGCTGGTATTAGAGTCTTTGAAAAGCATTAAGTAAATTGCTAGCTTTGCATACCTTTTGCTTAAGTACTAATTGGAAGGGGTTTATGTTGAGAGGGCTCCCGCGCACGAAGTCTCCTCCGTGAAACCAAACCATTGTCGGATACCCTTCTACCTTGAAATCTGTAATATTAAAACAAATTTAATGTACATATATAAAAATTGTAATCGATTACTTTTTTTTATTTCATGAATATTATTGTTCTTGATCATTTTTCTTTCACAATTTCTTTAATAGGGAAAAAGGCACCAATTACTTTTAGTGTTAAAACTTATGCGTTCATTATCATTACCATTACCAAGCGCTTTTCGGTGAAGGAAAACATCGTGAGGAAACCTCCATATTTCTAGATAATTCAGGGGATATGTGTAACCTTTTGATCGGCATTGAAGCTTCGTGGTGGCTTTAAGCTTCTCTCCAAAAAGGAGAAGGAAGGTCTATACATATACAAACATTTATTTAATCAAATTATTTGGGTCAAGTTGCTAGATTAATGTTGCTCCGCCGAGCAAAGTAACAAGCGTATTGGCACGGAATCCCTGCATTAATGTTAGGAATTTATTCAGAATTATGAAGCTTGTGTACTGTTGCCATTAAGTTGTGCTTAGTTGATAATCGAGGTCAACTTTATTAGTTTTTACATATTACTGTAGTAATTTAAAAGTCGTTGATTTTTACAAAGTTTTTGTTGCCTCCTGTATAATTGAAAATATATTTAAAAATGCTATTATAGCCCAAGGCGAAAGTCACACTCGAGGGCACGGGTTCAATTCTGGCAATTTATCACATGCATATACAGTCCCCCAGATTTCTGTAGAGATATGCGGGTTTCGTCGATGTTTTCCTTCACGGACAAGCTTGTGTTAAATTGTAATTCAAATGACACATAAGTTTTAAGACTAAAACTCATTGTAGCCTATCCGGGGTTTGAACTCGTGACCCCTCTCGAAAGAGTCGCCCGGTTTCACTGCTGGGCTATCACAGGTGTTTTAGTGTCACATGTTTATAATATAAGGATTTTCCATAGATAGGTAAGGTTTTATAATAGTGTTTGTAGTTAAATAAAATAAATATATGGGACACTTACACACACGGTCGTCCGTCCCCATAGTAAGTAACTTAATACTTGTGTTATGGGTGAGAGACAGCTGGTGAATATATATTTATATATTTTTTAAATACATACTTAAATACAAATATACACCCAGGCTCAAAGACCAACAAATTCATTTATTGAAAATTTTGGCCCTTGGCGGAAATCGAACCCGCGACCCGCGGAGACGAAGGCAGGGTCACTACCCATTGCCCCAACGGGCAAATCAGTATTTTTAATTTTGAAAACAATGACACGACAATTACTTTTTAAGCAGTCTGCAATTGAAGTTATAAATTATATAGCCAGTAATGAGTCACAAAATGTCAATTTCATGGAAACGTGAGTCAAGTTTGAACTGTAATTAAACCATTGAATACAACTTTGTATACTCGTAATTGACAATTCGGTTCAATCGAATGAACAATTATTTAGTTAATAATAGATTTTACATGTTCTGTTATTTTCGAGTATGTTTTCAGTGTTGTTTTTTATTTATTTTATTAGGCCATCAACAATATATACATTAAATACGTGTTCAAAAGATACACGATACATTAAAAATAGAAACTAAATGCTTTATTTAATAAAGACTACAACATTTAAAATAACAACAAATATCCATTTCAAGGTAGAAAAATCTAAAGAAAAATTAAAATAACAAAAAGCAAAAACTGGTGACAATAACACAAATTATAAACTGGTTTCAGTTAAAAGTTTTAGAAGGGATTTTAAAACATTGTTTCGGAATAGTACATTATATGTAACATATTATCTTTAGATAACTTATTATATTGACGCATAAGTTTATTTGTGATTATATAGATGATAAGAATGCGTGGATATAGCTACTCCTCTGCTCCTCTTGAAAAGAGTAACCGCCCGGTTTCCTGGTCGCCCTTCTAGGTAGGAACAGCTTTCCGAACTAACAGTAGAGTTTACAACTCAAAAGCACTTCTTTACAACTATACTTGAATAAAGAATTCTTTGAATTAAAATATGAAATATTTAATTTTGCGTGCTAGGTGATTGGGGTGACGACTTTTATTTAAAGACCACAGGTTCAAACGAGGTTGATTTATTTATTTTTATTTATTTATTTATTTATATACAAGACACATCAACTACATGAACACAGTTGCAATTGTACAGTTACATATTATGTATAAAGTCTTGGTTGTGCTTGAACACGTTACTTAAAGGCATGTACAGCATTCAATATTTGTCATTAAAATTTAATTACCGATCGAAGTGATTTATGGTATGAAAATATTTGTAGTAAGAATTTTAATTTTGCTTTAAATAACTAAAATACATTTTAATATCTATTAGGTACATGTCAAAGAATTAAAATAAAATTAAGGTATTTAATTCAACAAAGAAAAAGTTAAGAAAATATATTGATAATTGTTAATTGCAAATAATTCAGATTAGATTTTAATTATGTCAGCAAATAATGAATTTTGTTCTTAAAAGTGGTAAAGGAACCCGAAAATATGTCAATTTCTGATGTCCAGTTAATTTTATTATAATTATCCATCGCACGACTAATGGGGTCTGTGTGCCTAAGGTTAGTCTGATATTTTTTAACACGTAAAAAACCTGAAGGGTTAATGAATATTTCTGTTAAAACTTGTGACTAATTGATTTTTGCAATTTATCGCTTACTTTTCGAATTGAATTTGAATTGGATTATACCCAACAGTGGGATAGTAAGAGGCCGTAACTTTACCTTTATGTATCTACTGCACGTATTTCGTATACGTACGCATTATAAAAGAAAATTTTACTGTTCTTGAAAAAGGCAAGAGCAATTCAATAAATTGCCATCATAAATTACTATCATCCATCAGTCAAGAATCGATCAACTCGGGGATAAAATAACAATTTGTGCCTAACATTTTCTTACCGGAAAATCCTCAAATTGACGGGTCAAACAAAGTGAACTACACACGTAAACCTTACTTAGTTTCAATTGAAAAGTTATAAATCAAATTTATCTTAGCGAATTATCCTAAAATACAAAAGGGATCCATTCCCTTTGTTTAACACTTAGGGCAGACGCCATTACACGTCATACTTAATCAACGCTAATTGACAACGCTTATACACGTCGGAGATAAATAGCAATCATCATTATTCTCTTACCCTTATCCCGCTCTAAGTGGGGTCGGCATAATATGTCTTCTTCTTCCATTCTCCTCTATCATTCGTCAAATCTGGTGTCACTCCTTTAACATGCATATCATTTTTCACACAATCCATTCATTTTATTTTCGGCCTTCCCCTAGCCATACATCCATCCACATTCATATGTAAAACTCTTTTGGTCACATGATTTTCATCCCTCCTCATTACATGACCATACCAACTTAGTCTCACACTTCTCATCTTTCTGTAATGGGCGCAACTTTCAGACTTCTCTTAATATACTCAATTGTCGGAAATAAAAAGAAATAAAGAAAAAAAAATATTTGATCACAATTTACAAATTTCATTACATTACAAATACAATTGACAAAACTGTTAGGTACTAAAATAATGTTCCGTTAAAAGATATGCTATTAATTAAAACTCCCAGATTCTGCGATGGTTTAATTGGTGGTGGTAAATCATTGGAACACTTGGTAGCCGCATCCTAAAATTTCTCTTAAATTTTCCTGTTTTGTCTTTCGTAGTACACAAATAATATAATAAAATAAAATATAAATGGCATAAACGGCAGAAGCTTGTACAAAATCCTTCAAGCCACGTCATTGTGCCGTATTAGTTAAAATTTTTGGACTGTTAGCGCCGCTCTACGTTATTATGTTTTATATAGTATCAAAGGCAGAACGTTATTAATTGTAATTTATTTCATACGAGAAAATATAGTGTCGTACAACAAACATTTGAAAACCCCTATTTCGCAGCTCAAAGTGTTAAGACCTATAGAATTGCAAACATGATACCCTCAGGCGGCTTTGACATCTAAGCAATTTATACAGTGCAAATATGCGGGCCTAGGTGGCAGTTATAATCGTGCCCTTTATGTTAATATTGCGACTTGGGGCCTGAAGCACGACGATTATATAAAGAATTATCAGTACATTTATTTCGTTAAAAGCTACGAAACTAGTTTGTACTGCGGTTGGAATATTTAATTAGCTTAAGCCCCAAGTAATAGTTTTAAAAAGACTGAAAATATAGGATACGTTGAAAAATCTTGATAAGATCTATCCCCAAAATTAATATATAGAAACCGGTTATCACGTCTTATTTAATCTAAAGAGCCCGACTAATTTCAAGCTCATACGGGGCTCTTATTCATGAGCTCTTTATGCGGCGTTATCCCGGCAGGAACTGAGTGGCGGGGGCTTATCCGATAAAAAAGACGTGACTATAGCCGGTTTCTGTATATTAACTATGCCCAACTATTTAAAAAGAAGAATAAACCATTTAGAAGTAGCTATTTGTATCTCTATAATATCATATATTTAGTTCCAGAGCAGATAATTACGAACAACTAAAGTTTCCTTTCAACAAATTATTTAAATACACAAGTTTTAAAGCAATATTAAAAGAGAAATGCTTAAACAGTATTCGAAGGTATTGTGATCCTCCCGAGACATCTATTAAAGCTTCATAATAATCTCTAATTGTTGAAAAACTTCTTAAGTGGAGAAAGTGTTTAACAATTAGAAGTTTACACTGATTCAAATTTACGCTAAAAGTTCTAAAGTTTTTAATTTCCTCAAGGACTGTCAAAACTAGATGATCTTTTCAAAGATCCATCTTTTATAAAATACTATCTGCGTCCCCCGGTGCTTCCTTCGACTTCGTTAAGAGTAAAATAAATATGTAGAATTTAGAAAGAAATCGAGACTTAAAAATTTTCTAATGTTCCGCTAAGTTTACAATTTTTTTTATTTCATTAGAACCTTCTCCTGACAATACCAAATAAAACCGAAATTTACTATAATTTAAACCTTTCGGATGAATAGGTTTTTACAACCTTTTAGTAAAACCGTCCAAAAATCGATCAAATATAGACAGACAGCTTTTGAAGACTTAGTTTTATAATCTAAAGTACCTGGGTGACCGAGCCTTGTTCGGTAATTTTTTAGAAAATATAAAAAAATGAAACAAAAAAGTATGAAAGCGCCGGTGACATGTGGTTTTGAAGACAAATTTCAAATTGTTTTCGATTAGACTAGTTGATTATTATTTATTTACCGTCAACCTCTAATTAAATTTATATGCCTTTCTTATGTTTTCTATTTCATGCAACTTCAATGGTGCAATATTCACCTTAATTATTTCTTTACAATTTAACCGTATTGCGGCAACTTATTATCGCCTTTATTGTGACAAGGTGTGCATTAAAATCGTGTGGATTTGAGTTGTAGTAAAATTAAATATAAAACTTTTAGTTATATTACCTTGCTAAAGATTGCTATGCCATTTTTAAAATTTATGTACACGGTTGGATATTTACTTACAGTAGATTTTCTGTTATTAATTATTTTTCTATCGCAACTTGACTTTTAATATGGAATTGGGAATAATTGCGTATTTATCTCGGTAAGAGTTGCTGTCATTTTGATAATGACTGTACAGGTCTATAATACGTCGGTAAGCTACGATACATATTAAAGGATCGTTAAAGATTTACCTCTTCAAAATAGACACCTAATGAATATTTTTAATAAAAGCCTTCGTAAAGAAAGTTAGAAAAGGTATACTAGTTGATTATTATTATATTTTTTTATTAATAAATTTAGTTTTCCATAAACGCAATGCTCATTTTACTAAGGCTCTATTTTGTCACAGTTTTATTATTGTAAATGAGTAAAGTGTGTGTGTGTTTCATTATTGTAAATGAGTAAAGTGTGTGTGTGTTTTATTATTGTAAATGAGTAAAGTGTGTGTGTGTTTTATTATTGTAAATGAGGAAAGCGTGTGTGTGTTTTATTATTGTAAATGAGTAAAGTGTCTGTGTGTTGTATTATTGTAAATGAGTAGAGTGTGTGTGTGTTTTATTATTGTAAATGAGTAAAGTGTGTGTGTTCTATTATTGTAAATGAGTAGAGTGTGTGTGTGTTTTATTATTGTAAATGAGTAAAGTGTGTGTGTGTTCTATTATTGTAAATGAGTAAAGTGTGTGTGTGTTTTATTATTGTAAATGAGTAAAGTGTGTGTGTGTTTTATTATTGTAAATGAGTAAAGTGTGTGTGTGTGTGTTTTATTATTGTAAATGAGTAAATGTTAAATGTAAATGAGTACTTGTAAATATAAGGCTATGATTTGATTTGATTTTTTATTATAATGCATATAACGTATAAGGTTCAAGAAAATTATGTTCTGATTACAATAATCATACTAATAGATAAAAATAATGAAAAAGTTTCCGCAAATTTACCTAATCTTAGCACCCTCATTTCTTACCGAGGTGTCGTAAAAGGCGACTCAGGTAAGTTGACCCACCGTGTGGTATCCGGTTTACTTGAATAGACCACCACCCTTTTTCTTACCGAGGTGTCGTAAAATACGACTGAGGTAAGTTGACGTCAGGCAGGCGGCCGATCGTACAAAACGCAGCCAAATCATCCGACAGCATGTTTATAACATATTGTGTCGCCCCCACTTAGAGTGGAATAAGGGCAGGAAGATGAAAAGTTATCTTCTAGGTTTAAAAAAAATAAATGGGAAAATAGAAGGTAATTGTTGAAGTGGGACAGAGTTAAGATCAAAAATTCTATGAAGGTGTTTTAAATTATGTCTTAACGTCGTAAATTCCACTTTACCATGAAAGTCATTAAAGATATTTCATATAGTTTCAGGTAACACATGCAAGTGATTAACCGGGTAAATTACAAGGTGTGCCAAATTACGCAGTGTTTCCGGGGTAATTTGCACGAATGTATTATTCATACACTACCGGGGTGACATAGACTTTGTCGGGTGCACTTTGGGTTTTAGTATCGCAATACTTCTATGCTTGAGGAACAGGTATTTTCTTCTAAGAAGTACAGGTTTCGAGGATTATAAATAAATATATATGGGATAATTACGCCATGTGGTATCCGGCCGAGTTGTATAGTCCACTCTCATTTCTTACCGAGACGTTGTAAACGGCGACTAAGGTAAGTTGACGCTATGTAAGCTGAGCTAAGGTTAGTAGTAAAAACATGTTTCAAACATGTTGTGCCGACCCGCTTAGACTGGTATAAAAAGATGATGATGATTATGATGATGATATATATAATTTTCTAAATGAATACTTAAATACGCTACTTGAAAATTAACTTTAAGCCCGTATTCATAGTGGACTATTAAATAAAAATTTTCAGCCTTGATTTTTATTCCAAACATTTATTAAAACTTCTATAGAAGGGGCATTTTAGATAAAATCAGAGAAGCCCAAACAAAAATATGATGTATTCCCGTAATAAAATATACCTAGTAAAAATACCTCTTGATGATGTACGATCAATTTGATAAATGGCCCGGATCGCACATCAAACGCGAGGTGATCAAATAAGATATAAAGTAGACCATTTTTAACCGAATGTAGCTTTATTTACAGGAAATTCACCATATATTACTAAAAGGTATTTAACCGTATTAAACCTTTTTGATATACATATAATAATAATAATTAATGTATAGAAACCGGCTATACTCACGTGGTTTTTATCGGATGAGCCCGTCTCGCAGTTCCCGCTGCGATAACGCCGCGTAAAGAGCTCATGAATAAGAGCCCCGTATGGGCTTGAAACTAGTCGGGCTCATCCGATAAAATAACACGTGAGTATAGCCGGTTTCTATACATTAATTATGAATTCCACTCACGATAGTTTATAATAATAATAAATAAATGCAACTTAATTTAAGACCAAAATTACCTCGTTTCCCAGTGCATAGACGTAATGTGGCGTTGGTTGGGGTTCTAGATCAAATGTTAAGACCATATCTTGAGACTTCGCGTGACCTAAGTGATACGCATTCAATTCTATACTGTGGAGCCGTGGCAGCGTGTCGTATGGCTTCTCTTAAATTTATACAATATAATAGACTTCCAGACCGAGCCAACACTGTACCGGCTTGGCAGGCTAGAATTGAAAAGCGTATCTCTTTGACTAGAACCCTTATAGCCAAACTAATCTGTTTCAGAGCGGGTAATAATCGGCCCAGAATAATGCGCTTTGTGAACAAGGCGTTTGCTGGAACAAACATTAATCCATGCGATTACCAGGCTATGGTCACAGAGCGCATTGACTTTTGGAAACAGAAAATCTATGCATGGGCAAAACGCATTCGGCGCTATAAGGTGCGTGTAGATAGATTCAGACAAAATCGCACGTTTCAAAGTGATCAACGGAAGGTGTATAGAAAGTGGGAGCAATCTAGAATGAGTGAGACTGGTCGAGAGCCAACTGCAGATGAGATGTCAAATTTTTGGCATAACATCTGGTCGACCTCCATCAGTCACACCGAGGGACATTGGATAAATCTTGTCAGGGAAAAATGTGTATCTATTAGAGAAATGCCACAAGTTAATATTAGTACGGATAATGTAAAGTATGCAATCCGTTCGGCTTCGAATTGGAAATGCCCAGGCCCGGACGGATTGCATAATTTTTGGTTAAAATGGTTTTGTAGTGCACATTCTCTTTTGGCAAGACAATTTCAAGATGCTCTCGATTCTAGATCACTACCGACATTTATGACAACTGGTGTCACCTTTCTATTGCACAAATCCGGTGATACTGCGGACCCAAAAAACTACCGCCCGATTACTTGCTTACCAACCATCTATAAGCTTCTTACATCTATTCTGACTTCAAAAATTATTCAACATATTGATGCTAACAATATTTTGGCCCCAGTGCAGAATGGATGTAGGATTGGGTCTCGCGGTACAAAGGAACTCCTCCTCATTGACATGGCTATATGCCAACAGGTTCGGCGAAATAGGAAAAATCTTGTAGCTGCTTGGATTGACTATAAAAAGGCTTATGATTCAGTGCCTCACACGTGGCTCAGGAGGATTATGGAGCTATATAAGGTCGACATAACTCTATACTCTTTCCTTGATACATGTATGAGGCAGTGGATGACAATCCTTTGTCAACCAGGAGGTACGGATTTTTCTGAACCAGCTGAGCCGATAAGGATTAAGCGGGGTATTTTCCAAGGAGATAGTTTGAGCCCTTTGTGGTTTTGCTTAGCCCTTAATCCACTCAGTGATTTATTGAAGGATTCGGGGCTAGGTTTCCGCCTTCGCAGAGGGAGTGAAGTCATATCCCACTTGCTATATATGGATGACCTAAAGTTGTATGCATCAAAACGTCCAGACCTTATGCAGCTACTGAAGATCACTCAGAGCTTTAGTAGCGACATAGGTATGGAATTTGGTGTAGACAAGTGTGCGGTCATTCATATAGAGCGAGGTAGGATTGTAAGCTCTGAACCTACAGCCATATCAGATGCTTTGACTCTCAAAACTCTCTGTGAAGGCGAAACCTACAAGTACCTTGGAATGTCGGAAGCATTAGGTATTGAGGATAGAAGCATGAAACAGACAGTAAAAGAACGATTCTTTTATCGCTTGAAAAAAGTACTTAACAGTCTTTTATCGGGTGGTAACAAGGTTCGTGCTTTTAATGGCTGGGTTATGCCTATCCTCACCTATACTTTCGGCATTCTGAGGTGGACTCAAACAGAACTGGACTCCTTGGATAGAGAGGTCCGAAAACTGCTGACGACATTTCGTATGCATCATCCCCGTTCATCTGTTATGAGATTGTACATCCCACGGAAATGCGGGGGACGTGGTTTTTTAAACGCCAAGAACCTTCATAATCGTGAGGTGTACAACCTCAGAGAGCATTTTCTCAAGGTGGACAGTGATGTGCATAGGGATGTCGTCGCAGTTGATAAGGGCTTTACCCCGCTTGCCTTAGGCAAACAGAATTGGCGCAAACCTGTAATAGTTGGTATCTCTGATCGCATCGAGATATGGAAGAGCAAGGAGTTGCATGGTAGATTCTACAAGGCTTTAATGGGGCAAGACATAGACCAGATTGCCTCTGTATCCTGGCTACAATACGGGGATCTCTTTGGGGAGACTGAAGGTTTTGTCTGTGCAATTATGGACGAAGTTATCAAGACGAAGAACTACCGGAAATACATTATGAAAGATGGCACTGTAGACGTATGTCGAGCGTGTCATCGTCCTGGGGAGTCCCTCAGACATATAATTTCCGGTTGTTCTCATCTTGCTAACGGTGAATATTTGCACAGACATAACCAAGTAGCCAGGATAATACATCAACAAATTGCTCTTCAATATTCTTTGGTTGATGAAGAGGTACCATATTACAGGTACGACCCTGCGTCAGTTCTTGAAAATAGTCGTGCTATGCTCTACTGGGATCGGTCTATTATCACTGATAGGTTTATTGCTGCCAATAAACCTGATATAGTGTTGGTAGACCGGTTAGCGCGCCGTGCAATTGTTGTTGATGTCACCATTCCGCATGACGATAATCTCATAAAAGCCGAAAAAGAAAAATTAACTAAATATTTAGACCTTTCTTATGAGATAACCGCCATGTGGAATGTTGACTCAACAATAATTGTTCCTATTGTTGTGTCGGTTAACGGTCTGATTGCGAAGAGCCTCGACCAACATCTTCAGAGGCTTTCGCTTAACAGTTGGATCAAGTGTCGGATGCAGAAGGCAGTATTGCTCGAAACGGCGCGCATTGTGAGGAAGTTCCTCACTTTGAATCCCTAACCACCGGCAACTCGGGATATTTCCCCGTTCCCGGCGGACGACAATTTTCTATATTTTTAAATGTTTTTTTAATTATTTTTTTTTTAATTAGAAATATTTAAAAATGTATAAAGTTAGGTTTAAGAAAAATAAAAGAAAATAAATAAATAATAAATTTATGGCACACTTGAACACGCGGTCGTCCGTCCCCAAAGTAAGTAACTTTATACTTGTGTTATGGTAGACTGACTACTGGTGGATATATACTTACATATATTTTAAATACATACTTAAATACAAATATACACCCAGGCTCAAAGACAGACAAATTCATTTATAGAAAATGTTGGCCCTCGGCGGGAATCGAACCCGCGACCCGCGCAGCTGAAGGGAGGGTAACTATCCACTGCGCCAACGAGCCAGTCGTTTAATAATAATAACGTTTAATTATTTAATTATAGAAAAATATTTTTACATCACGCATAAATACAACCCCTTATTTAATTATGGAAACGCTGTTCATAATTTTGCTGTTTAATTTTTATACAGGCCTGAACGCGTACTAACAAATATATGCGCATATAATTAGTACTAGAAAATGTTGTATTGCGTAGGTTTTTTTTGGGGTGTATAAAAATATACACAACCTGCCGTTAGGGGTTTTTTCATGAATATTTAATAATAATTATAATCCCTGATGGCATAAGGATAAGATTTTGTGTCTCTTAACAGAGAAATGCCCAAACCAGGGAAACCCAGATATTATATTTAAAGAATACGTGAGGTGTTTGCTTATTAAATAATTTATAGAATTATGCGTTACTTAGCGGAGGTGAATAATACAAAACTAACGAAAATATTATTTTGCTATAATCCGCGATAAAAGAAAATATATGTCAAAACGACTCCTCCGCTTTGCGATTTTGTCGTGGAGTCTATCTCCTGACGATGTTTCGGTTACGGGGCGAAACAATTGTTGAGATTGTGGCGGTGAATGTGTGCAGTACTTGTGTATTGTTGTGTTATCGGTGGCGGGTAGTACATGAGTTTTTACAAAGTCTGCATGTATTAGGTATAAGAACGAATCGTACACTCTACATTTAGCATTACATATGGCGGATTATCCGCCATAAAAGAAAATATATTTTCATTAGTTTTGTTTGCTTATTATTACTTCTGTTTTATACAACTTTTAGTTTTACATACGAATATATTTTTCTATTTTCAATCAAAATTACTTGTAGTCTCACTGTTTTGTCATATCTTCCTACAAAAATGTATAAAATTTTGTAAAGCAATTATTATTGAAGAATCAAGTTATTTTCTTTCCAAATCTACGATAAAATGGAGATATGATACTGTGTTTTTGCCAAAGAAATCTTATATTGAATGTATTACCGCAAACAGGAATAACAAAACGTTTGTTCCAGATGTTACCGAAGTTCGACTTTGATTTATCGTAAAAATAGATCTGATATTATGTTACATTATTTTTCTTTTAGTAGGTAAATTTTAATTGTACATTCTATTACTTGTTTATGACACCTAGTGTAGTGTTTGTGTATCTATTGTACTCCTTATCTATGATATATGCGTTGGCTTTGCATCTATGGTTTTACTTGTCTATGGTATAATAGAATATTGTCTCTGGGATACACGGAGAGTGGGGACGAAATGTTCGTAATAGCTCAGGCAAAAATGTTCGACACTTGGTCACTGGACGTGGAAGTGGACACATTACCATAAGTAAATTGTGCGTACAGAGAAGTACCATACCCTAGTATGCTTTTTAATGCTTAATTTGAATATTATTATGTTTTTGTAGACATATATTTTTGGAAGAAGCTTATTATTATCATCGTTCAGATAAAAGAAAATCATGTTACGAAAAAACGATTGTTCCTTTTTCTATATATTTTCGTTTACGATAAGGGATCTCATTTCCGTTCGTCTAAAAATATTTGTTATGGGAGAAATGTTATTCGTTAAGAACTCAAAGACGCAAGGATGTCTGAATCTATACAGAAAAACTTAATGACCTAATTTTTTTAATTGATTTTTTTTCCACCTGGAAGCCAGTTCTTTAAAGCCTTAAAAAAGGGCCTTAATAATAATAGTTTTATTTGAGGGTTTTGTGCCTCGAACTAAGTCTAATTGATAACCTAGACTCAATAAATCGTAAACGACAATTGAGATGAACAATTGATATTGACAGAACACTTTTTCGATTAATCTAGCTTCAAAATCTTACTTATATTATAAATGCGAAAGTTTGTGAGTATGGATGTATGTCTGTACTCTTTCATTGCGAATCTGCTTAACCAATATCGATGAAATTTGGCACAAAAATTACTTATACACCGGAATAACATATGTATAATCCTGTTAATTCTACAGGAATAGAATGACATTGAAAATCGACCTTTATCGATCTATAACACTACAACAGTCCACGCGAACGAAGTTGTGGGTAAGAAGCAGCCTGTTACTATCCCACTGCTAAGAATAGGCCTCTTCTCTCCGTTTTTGGAGAGAAAAATTGTAGCTAAGACATACCACGCTGCTCCAATGCGGATTGGTAGCTTAGACATATCTCCTGAATTCTCTAGAGATATGCAGGTTTCCTCACGATGTTTTCCTTCACCGAAAAGCGTGTGATAAATTGCAATTATCAATTAGACACATAAGTTTTAACAGAAAAACTCCTGGGTTTGAACCCGTGTCCTCCATAAAAGAGACGCACGTTGTTACCGCTAGGCTAACACAGCTTGTGAGCTTGCACAAGTTGTGGGTAAAAGCTAGTAAATGTCTAAAAGAATTTTAAATTCCGAGTGCCACAAAATTCTGTTTCAAGCATTTTTAAAGACAAAAACGCGTAAAACATTATACCCAATGCTCTAGATGTGCCACTTAACGGGTGTACTAATGGCCACTCAAAGCACGATCGAAAAGCTCAGCGGTTTTTGAAGTATCTGACAAATTTTTCAGAGTTTAAGTTCGAATGGCATCGTGAGCCTAAAGTGATTTTCAGTGCAAATAAGTAAAGATGAAAGTAAACTTATTAAAACTCGTTTATATAACCGATTCCAGCAGGTATTAGTAATCTATTCTAATATATAAACCTGAAGAGTTTGTTTGTTTGTTTGATTATTTGAACGCGCTAATCTCAGGAATTACTGGACCGATTTGAAAAATTCTTTGAGTGTAAGATAGTCCACTTATTGAGAAAGGCTATAGGCTATATCACGCTAAAATAAATAGGAGAGAAGCAGCAAGTAAAAAATATTACGAAAACGGCAAAATTTAAAGCTTTCCTTGCGTGCGCTGAGTAAACGGTAATAGTTACTCAAAAATCATGTATTACAAAATTAATCCCCTCTAAAAGTTCTAAATAAAAGTCTGCGACAGCATATGTCTAGCTTTCAAGGTTAACCCACTTTAACCATTTTTATGGTTAACAAAATACTACATTACGGTTTTAATCTTTCCAGCAGACGGAGCCACTGGCGATGGCTAGTCAGGTAATAATAGTACATGACCATTACATTGACTTTAACAATGTAATTGTAGTAAAGTTATAAGACTTTGTATCCTTTGTAAATTTCGGAGTAATAAAATTATTTCTACCTTGGTTATTCTATTTTCGTGTACTTTATCATCATTAGATATAAAAAGATTCACTTCGACAAGAATACAATTTACTTTTAATGAGATTTGTTGAGGAATCTACGTTAATATCTCCAGTTTGTCTTTTTTTTGTACAGAAACCGGCTATACTCACGTCTTATTCTATCCGGGTTACCCCGACCGATTTTTGAGCCCATCTGGGGTCCTTATTCATTAGCTTTCTAACGTTGTTATCGCGGCGAGAGCTTACAATGGTCAATATAGCCGGTTTCTATACATAAACTATATTATTCACGATAGTTGAAATCCAAATACTGAAAAGTGTGTTTAGATTACACAAAACACAATCGGCGTGTAGTTTTGTGAATAATACGAAAACAAAAACTAAAATACCAAAAATTCGATTTACTTTATTGAATATACTAAAATTCGATAAAATCGGTAAAAAGGTACAATTTATTTCAAAATTTGCATTGAAATTGGATCAAATTTCAAACTCGTTATTGATATTATATTAATAACTGAGCCGCAACGAAACGTGGCCGAGTTTAGCTTCAGCCATAGTAATATTATAAATGCAAAAGCCTGTCTGTCTGTGTCTAGCAGCTATTTTTCTGGAGCAATATTTATGCTATTTGGTACAATCTTATATACAGGGTCAATATATTGTAAAAAAATTCTCGAATAATTTCAGTATAATTGAGATAATTCTTTGATAAAAATGCTTAAATCCTTCCAGTATCAAAAAGACTGCGGTAAAATTATGTAAATTGAAAATTTTTAAAAGATTGACCACCGAGTTTCTTGCATTTTCTCTGTATTTTTATTGTAAGATCAACATTTTGAAGTTGTAGCTTCATTAAATTTAATTGATCCTTGACGATTCAAAAGTGTAAAGCTTACTTGCATAAAGATTATTTTGATTTTATTTGAATTGAGGGTACGTAAGAAAAGATGACGCGAATGAAATCAGTACAACTAGAGAATATAAATAAAAACAAACCGATACTATAATTTTGGTAAACAAAGATACCTTAAATTACGAGAGATGGATAAGTAAATCAAATCCCTTTTGTACGTCAAAATTTGATTTGCCAGTCGGATAAAACTATTTGATTTATCTGGCAGATTCGTAATACGAAAAAGTTGTTATGAATTAAACCGTAGTCATCAATCTAAATTATTGATGAAGTTTGCAAATCAGAGTTTGTGCTATTTATTACGTTGACATAAATCACAAAAAATTTCATACTGAATTTATCCTTAAATATAGGAATTTATGGACAAATTCTGTAATACAGATAGGTCAGCTAGTGGATCGTTTGGAATATTCGTTTGTCATGTCCAACAAATAATTTTATTTCCTTATATGCTATTAAAAATTTTAAAAAAACCTTTAAAACCTTTAATGGTGTTAAAGGTTGGACAGAATACTACGAAATATGTAAAGTTTGCAATAAACCGCATAGTTATAGAGGGAAAAGCATGAGAGAGAATGACTGACCTATCCTCAAGTGGAGAAGACTTGGAAGAAGAAGTAGAACTCAGGACGTAAAACGAATTTTACAAATTTGTCTTACATCCTGAGTTTTAAGGCGAGCATCGTTGTAAACTTATCTTCAAGTGTATTGCGAAAGCATTTTCGTAATCGGTGGAGAATATTGTATTAAAATATCAAATTACAGTTTAGGGACCATAAAGTTTCTTAATTGAGACGATGTACGAACCTGCGGCATATAATTTCATGTAAAATCATATAATCAATGAAGAGAAACTCAAACTTAGAAACCATGTGAGTATTTGGGTTTCGTGTGAAATATAATATAATACTAACAGTAGTTATAAATATATCTATAGTTAAAACAACTAATAATATCTATAACTTGGTAATAATTCAGTTTTACGCAGTATGCGTTTTACGTTTTTATGCAGACATCTTTTAAATGTATAATTAATGTTAAGTACTTGTTGATATAGCATCTCAAGCGATACAGGAATTTAAGCTGTTACAGGTTAAGCTTGCAAATGTATTCTATGTCATGTGACCCTAATGTTAAATAGCTTCAAATCAGCTTACAAAGTATTGACCCTAATGTTGAAAGCCTTTTCAGTAGACCTTAGTAGGTTTTACTTCAGGGTATTAAAATAAATTTTGAGGTTTTAACTCTAAGAACCAGATCTGTGATAAATAAGATGATTTAAATAATATTTGTGTTAAATACCTACATATCATAAGTACATTAGCATAGTATTTTCCCTAAATCGATGTAGTAAAACATTACTTAGGAGCTAAAAATAATTTGTTATTTTTAAATTTCAGAATTACTGAAAAGTTATGTGAAAATTTGAAAACTAGACTGATTCATATTGAAATGAATATAATGTAAAATATAAAACAGATAAAGATTAAGTAAGTGTACAACTTCTAATACTAGAGGGTCAGTTTGATATGTACCGACGTACGTGAAACAAAAACGAGCCAAAATAGCTATGTTATCTGATGAAGGGAACATGTGGCTTTAAAAGTAGGGTAATAGAAGCGAACGTAGTTTCGGAATTTCGGTCAAAGTTTTCTTTCCACGCGGAAACCGTTACTTAACCTATAACTTATTTATTTGGGTAAATTATTTACTTATTTAAATTTAAGGTTGTATTTTAATAAGTTCAAATATTACTAGAATATGTTCTGTATGCGAATTTGTAAACTAAGCATCTCACCTTTTGTCTTTTAAGTATCACAAATCAATTTATTGAATTATTAGGACACTAGCGGCCTGCCCATGCTTCGCACGGGTATAACATATATATATCCCATGTCACTCAGTGTAAAAAAATGATTAAAATCGATCCAATAGTTTTGATTTATTCATTACTGCCCGTGGCCCGCAAGCGTTAAATTTGGAGAAAAACAATTTCCTCTCCCTATACCAAGACGATTTCCTGCTATCTTTGGAATATCTAAACTCATATAGTACATTTTTACTTATTTACTTTTATATTTTACCTATGTATTTTATTTTTACAATTAATTACAGAATGTCTTTAAACAAACTCTTAAAAGATTCGAAGTGCTATAGGGTGAAGCGCGGCGTCCTCACGGCATTTTAAATCTGTAATATCTCGGAAAATGTTCACTTAAATTACATACTGTAAACGGCCATATTGACCTATATTAAATCAACAATTTATTTAAGGTACTTAATTGCATAAGGATTAATGTTGTATTGTATAAAAAAGCTTTGAACATAAGGCATTATTTTTCGTAAAAAGTATATGACAAAAAATGCTTTTGTGGGTTATCCATAAGAGATAGACATATACCATCGCGGACTTTTCTGTAGACCTTTTCAAGGCGTACAAATACTTAGTACATCATTTTGATAAATCTCGTAGGGTTTAGCCTGCGTTTGCAATGTAAGCGGACAAAAATGTAATTATTTACAGAAACCTCAAAAATTACAGTATTTCTCTACTCCGTATTGAATTTTATTATACGTACAAACCTTCCTTTTGAATCACTCTATCTATTAAAAAAAACCGCATCAAAATCGGTTGCGTAGTTTTAAAGTTTTATGCGTACATACGGAAATATGGACTTTGTTTTATAATATGTAGTGATGTAGGTTGTTAATAATATGCTAATCAACGTCATATACAAAAATATTCCCTGTTAGTTTTTGCAACTTTGGTAATTTTTAAACAACGACGTTCAATTGTTTTGCTAATTCAAACCTGATCTAATAATAATAAATAATCAACATACCATCTGGTACGAAGACGTTGAGGTACAAACAATCTTCTGAGTACTCTTTTTTTCTGGGTTCATCCAATTGAGCTTCCAACAAATTCGTAAATAATTCGTCGTGTTTGTTCAAAGGACGTTGCACATCTTCCTTTTTTGGATCGTTTTGCATGCAATCTGGCGCATAAATAGTGGCATTTTTTACACCTTCCCATTTAGGAAGGTCTGTGTATTCTGGAGGAGCAAATCGTCTGAATTCTAGAGGAGGCTGAGCGTATGGTATGCCTACATACGCTGCTATCCTCTTTGTCCTGAATCTTGTAATGTACATCCCTGATATTGATCCTTGAGTGGCTAAATCGATCTGTTTTGGCTCCTTTGCGCATAACAATGATGTCATTATCATTGTCAACACTATAACATGAATCATCTCGATTTCTATCACTGCCATATCTTTATCTTCCCCACACCTTGCTTCTACAGTTTCGTAATTGTACCATGTACAGCAAACATTAATCATTTGCAAATATTTACATTGTTTTGTTGTATACTTTGTATCACTGATTTTAACGGTTCAGGCGGTGGTTCAGTTTCGACGGTGGTGCGTTACTGCTTCTCGTGTAGACTTCGGCTCGTAAACAGTAGGGCTATCCGTCGTTATAGCGACCAAGGAATTGCTTGATAGTTCTAAGAGGATATAGAAGTGACCAATAATTTATTAATGATATTTTTTTTATTTATTAAGATTTACCAATGATTGTAAGATACATTTTATACTATATTATTGGATTGATATAATAACACAATAACTATTTACAATCGTATACGATGATGATAATCAACGATACTTAGGTTTTTCTTAAAGTGTGTAATAAAAATATTCTGAATTAATATTAAACTATAGAATTAACTATCTTTTTGATTAACTTTGTAATATAAAATTTTAATAGCAGCCGACTAAATAAAAAACGGCCAAACAGGTCGTGTTGATCATCTCATCTAAGTCAACGCTTGTTTAAAATGACTGAATATGAAATTTTGTTGATTTTTTCTTGTTAAATAGAACATAATACCAATCAATTCATTAAAAAACATTAAACTGAAAAAGAGCTTAAGTTTCAATTGAGCTTGAAAATTACTCCAATCCAAACTATCCAGTCCGTATGTATAATTTTATAATTATTCCGCAATGTAAGGGGATAAAAGAGTTAACGCCTGCTTTTCTTGAACTGAAATGAGACGTTTTCTGTAATATGTAATTTCACCCAACGTAAATGATTAAATGTGCCATTTCTATAACATTGTAAACTCTTTCATAAGTTGGCAGTAAGCTTACGACCTGAACGAATCGCGTGACTGAAAGCTAAGCATTGGAGTCATTGCATTCCGACTCCGGACTTTTCGTTACTTTCCATCTTCCTCTATATAGGTCAATGCGACTGAATTATTGATTTTGGATTCGCCAATATCAGAAAATCGTTATCATACACATCATCTTTCTACCCTTATCCCACTCTAAGTGGGGTCGGCACAACATTTTATAAACATGATGTCACATAAATCAGCTTGACTGGCATCAACTTACCTTAGTCGTATTTTACGACACCACGGTATGAAATGAGGGTAGTCTATTCTACTCAGCCAGATACCACACGGCGGGTCGATTTACCTTAGTCGCTTTTTACGACACCTCGGTATGAAATAAGGGTAGTACTATTGTATTCAGCCGGATACAACACGATGTAAAATCGTTATCATACTGAATATTAATATTAGGTAATCCTTAAGCATACATAACATAATTACTTTTGTCTTAATTTTCGCTTTGCTTTCTATATTATCAAATTCATGTCAAAGCCGTCGGTACTTTGGCGAAAATCACTTTAATTCTATTTTATCAATTCTGTATATCATTTTAGATAATTTAGCGTAAATTTAAAAGGTATATAGCACATATCTCTGCATAACTTTCGCGTGTAGTAAAGTTTGGTTTTGTAAATACTACTTTTATTGTTGATATTTAAAATTAGAATTTTAAAATCTAGCTTACCTCTTAAAATCGCGGGAGCATTAACAGTGCCCATAATATTTTTTTGGTTAGATTCTTTACTATCACAGATCCTGTTGCAATCGTATTTTTGTTTTGAAGAGTCATTCATTCTCCCGTCCCTATCCTATTCTAAGTGGATTCTTATTCATTCTTTTCTATCATTCATCAACTCTTACGTCACTTTTTTTATTTGCATGTCATATACACTATACAACCATATCTTTTGCGGGCTCATCTGTCCACATAATACCACCACGAAAATCATGTGACCAAAGGAGTCACATATTTTCATCCCACCTTGTTATGTATTTATACTATCTTAATCTGCACTTCTGTCTTTCAACTTTCAGACTTTCTGTCTCGAGAAAAAAGTCAAATTATTAAAAAAAAGTAAAATTATTCAAATGCTTCGTTTTTTAGTCCAAAATTTGGTACAATATTCTGGTGAAACCAATTTACAAGTAACACTACGTATATAACAGGGTCATTATCCTAATATCTTGCAGATACAATATACTCTAGTTTTAGAATAATATTCTGTAATGTTTAGTGAATAGTGTTTATAATAGCGTGTACTAAATAAGTTTGTCCATGATCGAAGTGCTTAGTGTTATCGCGTCTTTCACGAAGTCCATTGCACGTGAGATTTGGTTTTACATTTGCATATGTAACAGTTGTTTTAGATTGATATCATTTAGCTATCGTATGCAATCTTATATATAATTTAATTATGCTTTTTTCTTATATTTGATTGATCCATATTTGGATATGCCACTTCGAGAGATTTATGACGTCTGACGGCGTAATGCAAGGTCTGCCTTCTGTTATGGAGCTACTTTAACATCTTATGGTGTGTTGTGATGATCAAACGCTATAAAATCCCAAATTAAAACTTTTGTAAATTACCCTAATTTCGTTTTACTATTTTTCAGAATATTAACAGACCTATTGCATAATCTTTAATATTTAAATGATTTAATCTTGGATATATAGTATTTAATATTCGGAATCTCGGAAACGGCTCCAACGATTTTCCTGAAATTCAGCATGTAGGGGGGAGCAGGTTTTGGGAAAAAAATTTAAATTTATATAAATCACTATTTTTGCCATAAATTTTCAAGTTAGCGTAGCATATTCGGGGAACGGGCGGTCTCGAGAAACGAAAATACTTAGGATCAAGCCCCACCTAATCAATTATTTTTTAAAGTTTATTTTGTAAAAAATTATCGAGTAAGGCTCGGTCACCCATGTACTTATATTAATGTAGAAATCAATGGACACCGCGCTTAGATTTGAAAACTTCTTTAAACTTCTTTTACTCTTATCCAACTCTCAGTAGGGTCAGCATAATATGTCTTCGGCTTCTATTCTCCTCTATCATTCGTCAACTCTGGCGTAGATCCCTTTAAATGTATATCATTCTTTACACAATCCATCCATCTTTTTTTCGGTCTATCTCTAGTCATACATCGATCCACAT
Organism: Morpho helenor; assembly: GCA_029227775.1. Lineage (NCBI taxonomy): Eukaryota > Metazoa > Arthropoda > Insecta > Lepidoptera > Nymphalidae > Morpho > Morpho helenor. The sequence continues at coordinate 4,928,116 of JARGCU010000022.1, read as the reverse complement.
TCATGTGGGAGTAGTGTCTTGCGAAAAAAACTCTTGAAATCTCTTAAGGAATCTGGAATGATTATTATTATAATATATAAGTAAGTTTCAATAAAAAAAAATACGTTCGCAATTTGAAAGTAAATTAACAAATTATATCCAACTTCTGGAAAAGGCGTGTAATAAAATATAACGGAACGTAAAAACTGTTTTTATATTTACATTTTATTTAATTAATTTTGTGTAAAATTTTACGCGTCAAATAACATTATATGGAACACATGAGCCGCAGTAATTACACCCTAGGTGCTATTATGAAACCCTTCGGTTCGAGCTCATGGTTAAGCCTCGACTATAATTATTAAAATTCACAGTCGTATATATAATAAAATAATGTGAACGATAACTATTATTATCCCTTTATATTTACGGGAATAGGTATTACTATAATAATGCGTGCCGTCAAATATAAAAGAAATTTCTATATAAACCATTAATTGAAGCATTTATAAGTAGGAGTATGTGCATATGTTTCCTAGTACAGAGTATATTTTCTTGTAATACCGCCTTAGATTGTTAACGCCGTGTGGTATCCGGCCGAGTAGAATAGACCACCCTCATTTCTTACCGAGGTATCGTAAAAGGCGACTAGGGTAAGTTGACCACCGTGTGGTATCCGGTTAAGTAGAATAGACCACCCTCTTTCTTACACCCTCCGAGGTGTCGTAAAATACGACTAAGGTAAGTTGATGTCAGACAGGCGGAAGGTCATATAAGGCCAAATCATGTGACAACATGTTTGTAACATGTTTGTAACCCCGCTTAGAGTGGGATAAGGGCAGGAGGATAATAGAGTGGAGGAGGAGGTATAAAGAGAGAGTGATATCGTAATGTATGTATTTATACGATTTTAACGCTTTCAAAGCTTTATAGATTTATAAAGATTACCAGCCCGTAAGCAATTTTAGCACCCTTGGTTTTCGTGATAATTAACTACAGTACACATTTTTATCATCACACGCAACAAAATTTGAAATTAGGGAAACTCTTAAGGACAAACATTAGAAAGGGAAAATTATATTAAATTATATTATATTTAGTTAAAATTATAATTCAGTTTTACACGGTCACTTTCTGTATAAAACTATTTTGGGTTTTCTTTGGGGTGTTATTTAGCTGAAGAAACGTGCATTTAATAGTTTAATCAGGAAGCGTAACTTTTTCAATTTCCTTAAACTTACTTTCTGTATAAAAAAGTTTATATGTACTTTTTTTTAAAGGCATTCTAGCAGAATGTTTAGAGCAATAGATGTTAAATACGAACTCAAGGGTTCAAATTCCAAGTTTTCAATACAGTAACAAACCAAAAAAGGAATTACAAGATAATATTTGTTTTCTTTCCTTCTGCCCTTAGCCCACTGTAAGTGGGGTCGGCACAACATGATACAAACATGTTGTCACATGATTTGGCTATGTATTTTACGACCGGCCGCCTGCCTGACGTCAACTTATCTTAGTCTATTTTACGACACCTCGTTAAGATAGAGGGTGGTCTATTTTACTCAACCAGATACCACGTGGCGGGTCGACTTACCTTAGTCGCCTTTTACAAGACCTGGGTAAGAAATGAGGGTGGTCTATTCTACTCAGCCGAATATCACACGGTGGGTCGACTAACCTTTGTCGCCTTTTACGACACCTCGGTAAGAAATGAGGGTGGTACTATTCTATTTAGCCGGGTACCACACGGCGTTACAATATAATATCTATCCTTAAACTAACTTTTAAGTTTCGACTTTAATATTCAAGGATACAGAGTACGTTCATAGAGTCTAGTAGAGCATAATCTGCTCTCTGTTTTACGTCCTCGACGAAGCTTCTGCGCTTGTCCGTTCCGCCTAGTGACGCTGTAAAATAATATAAAAAAATACAGTTACTTTGTAAAAAGAAACAAGATAAAAGAGTGATTAATTAATCAATTTATTAGCTGCAAAAGTATTAAAAAATAAAATCCATCTCGACATTTCACCTTGAGTAGTTATCTGGATAAATAGTTTGTTTTTCTTTTAGATTATTATAGATTATATATAGAATTTCTTATGTAGGATAGATAAGCACCTACGCCTTGTGGTATTCGGCTGAATAGAATACCACCTTAATTTTTTACAGAGGTATCGTAAAAGGTAAACTAAGGTAAGTTGACCCACTGTGGTATCCGGTTGAGTAGAATAGACCACCCTCTTTCTTACCGAGATGGCGTAAAATACGACCAAGGTAAGTTAACGTCTGGCAAGCGGCCAGCCTTAAAATACGTAGCCAAAATCATCTGACAACATGTTTACAACATGTTGTGCCAACCCCACTTAAAGTGGGATAAGGGCAGAAGGATAATGAATATTTCGAGTTAATTGTAACATTTACAAACCTTCGAATATAACATTGATAAGCACCTTCGTTTATAGTGAAACGTAACTATAATTTATAGCGTTAAGTTACCCGAAAAATAGGGTAAAATATCATAAAAGTGACAGTGCTAATGGCATTGAACAGGAAAACGTTAGAATTGATGGCCTTCCAGTTTTTTATTACTGACCAGTCAGTGTTTGGTCTAGATAACAAATGTCTTTCGGCTACCATAAAATTAGATAGTTGGTTACATAAACTTTGTTTCAATGCTATTCTAATCTCATTTGAATATCTTCGAAGGTGACCCATATACTATTTGAAACGGTTGCTTTAATTCATCTATATTAAAATACTATTTCTTCCAGCCCTTATCCCAACCTAAGTGGGGTCGGCGCAACATGTTATAAACATGTCAGACGATCTGGCTACGTATTCCACGACCGGCCGCCTGCCTGACGTCATCTTATTTTAGTTGTAAATACGGCACCTCGGTAAAATAGAAGATGGTCTATTCTACTCAACCGGATACCACACGGTAGGTCAACTTACCGCCCTTTACGACACCTCTTTTCTACTCAGTCGGATACCACACGGCGGGTCGACGTACCTTAGTCGCCTTTTACGTCACATATGTAAGAAATGAGGGTGGTCTATTCTATTCAGCTGAATACCACACAACGTATTAATATAAGTTTTACTATTCTATTTTATTCCGGCCGGTCATAAAATACGTAGCCAAATCACGTGACAACATGTTTATAACATGTTGTGCCGACCCCACTTAGAGTGAGATAAGGACAGGAGAATGATGAGGATTAGATTACTTAGAACTTAGATTTCAAATTCTCATATTTAAAATTCGCTTTAAGTTCAGTCACAAAGTTGAATATAACTCGTAAGTGACGATTTGTTTAAAAATTAATTTATTGACTGTATATAAAACGATTACGTGTTAACGTCTATCACACTTTCTTATGAAAAGTGAGTCATGCAAACGGAGGGGTGGTTAGAAAGTGGTGGCTATTTAACGTTACTAAGTTACAGCGATCTGATAAGGTATTGGACCTCATGAATAGTGTTACCCTTGAACCGTTTGTATCGTTCTTCGCCGAGTGTCGTGAACTAGCCGAAAACTAAGGTCAGATGTCTGATATAGACTGTATTAATAAGAAACAACCGTAGAGAACGGGTTTGAAATACAACCTATTCGGTGTAGAGGCGCCAAAATTTGCCTTACAAATGAAGTCAAATATGAGGTAATAAAATATAATTTTGGCTTCTTGAAAGACTCGCTGTGTTGTTAATAGATAAATCTTTGTACAAACAAACCCTAATGCAACTTTCTATTTGTGACGTAATCTATATCCATACTTATTATAAAACAAAGTCCCCCAAAAGCTGTCTGTCTGTATGTGATCGATTTTTGAAAACTACTAAACCAGGTTTTTACTGTTTTTATTATAAGGTAGTGCAATTTTACCGGAAGATTTAGGTTAATAGTATTGTACATTACGGTAAATTGTTTTGAAGAGATCGCGCAGGAGCTATAGTCGCATAAACCAACAGAGATACACTAATGTAGTATACAAGAGAATTGTAGATCTACAAAATTACTATAAAAAAGTTCAGGACAGCATGTATCTATCTCTTATGGTTAACTCACAATAAGTACTTTTAAGTTCAAAATTCCAAGAGGCAAAGCCACTCGAACATCTAGAATTTTATAAAACAATATAGCTTAAGGCTTAATTAAGGCGATAGTCACGAAACTAACCAAGTAACTTTAATCATCATATATATCCAGTGAGAAATTGATAAAAAACCCCCGACTGATTACTTCCTTCGCGTACTTTTTGAAACGAATATCTAATACGATCTTATTCCAATTCCCACTTACATAAACACAAGAATAAAGTTATATAATTCTTATATCTTCTGTATTAAGTTCCAATATAGCAATTTATCACACTCTTTTCGGTGAAGGGAAACATCGTGAGGAAACCTGCATATCTCTAGAAAATTCTGGGGATACGTGTAACCTATTAATCCGCATTGGAGTAGCGTAGTAGATTTTAGCTAAAATACTTTTCTTCAAAAATGGAGAGAGGAGGCCTATGGCCAGCAGTGGGATAGTAACAGGCCGTTACTTTTACCCCAACAATTCTCTTAAGATATGCAGGATTCCTTACGTAGTTGCCTTTACAGAAAAGTGAGTACTAAATTATAAATATCTATTATGCACATTTATAAAAAAAAATATAAGAGCTGTGATAACCCAGCGGTAACACTGTCCGACTCATGGGTTCGAACCCGGGCAGAGAATCAATGAGTTTTTCTGTTAAAACTTATGTGTCTAATTGATAATTACAATTTATCACACGTTTTTCGGTGAAGGAAAACATGAAACTAGGAAACCTGCTTATCTCTAGATAATTCTGGAGATATTTGTAACCTATCAATCCACACTGGAGCTGCGTGGTAGGTCTTAGCTCCAATCCTTTTCTTCCAAAACGGAGAGAAGAGCCCTATTCCCAGCACTGGGAGAGTAATAGGCCGCTACTTTACTTTACTGTTTATAGAAAAAACTCATGGGTCCCGCTCGAAGTTAAAAACCCCGGCTGAGTAGAATAGACCACCCTCATTTCTTACCAAGGTGTTGCAAAAGGCGATTGAGGTAATTTGACTAGTGTGGTATCCGACTGAGTAGAATAGACTACCCTTATTTCTTACCTAGGTGTAATAATATACGACTAAGGTAAGTTGACGGCAGGCCACCCCACTTAGAGTGGAATAAAGGCAGGAAAATGATGATGACCTGGTAAGGAGTGTAAGCACATCGCCGCAATCAGCTATCATAGCTATAAGATTATATTCTGACATAATATGTTAAATATTCGCCCTTGAACGGTCCTGACATTAAATAGTTAAACGTCAAGGTCGCTTACAAGAAAACTGGAAGGCAATTTGTTTTAACTGCCATAGTTATCGGCGATAATGTTGGGTTGGTGTTCGGTACTGGCCGTGATTGAAGGTATGAAATTTTATGCGCACGTTATGAAATACAGAATGTAGGCGAAATTGTTAGGTGGCTTTTAATATTTACTTAAAATGATATCTTTAGGCGTATGTTACTCAGTTTTACGTGCAGGTGTACGAAACTAAACTGAACATATATTGTTGCTGACGGTACATTATATCACATAATGCGCAATTAAAAGTATGAGATCCTGCAACTCATTATCCAAGGAAAGATACAGGGAGAAGAAAACCTGGCCGAAGAAGGATATCCTGGCTTAAAAATTTAAGACAATGGTACAGCAGGAGTACCCGGTCGTTATTTCGGGCAGCGGCTTCAAAAATAAAAATTGCCATGATGGTTGCCAACCTCCGATAGGAGATGGCACAAAAAGAAGAAGAAGACGGTACATTGGTTAAACTAAGTTGTAGTCAACATTTATCATACAAGTTTATTCTCTAACAAAAATTGCTTAAATTAAAACAACACATTTTATATCATAATTTCTTCTTTATTTGTCAACGTACTATTATTATGCTACTCAGCCGGATACCATACAACTTACCTTAGTCGCCTTTTACGATACCTCGGTTAGAAATGAGGGCGGTCTATTCTACTCAACCGGATATCACACAGCGGTTCGACTTACCTTAGTCGCCTTTTACGACGCCTCGATAAGAAATAAGCGTGGTCTATTCTACTCAGCCGGATATCACACAGCAGGTCGACTTACCTTAGTCGCCTTCTAAGACACCTCGGTACGAAATGAGAGTGGTCTATTCTACTCAGACGGATACCACACGGCTAGAATTACTACACTTTTAAATTGAGTATAATATAATTTAAATTATACAAATTTTTTAATATATTAGTAAAACATATTCAGCAAAGTCTTTATAAATATGTTGTCGTTATATCATAACTTGTATCGAATCACAATTTGTTTTTAACGTTTAAAACGTTTGTTATTAACGCGATTTTACGTTGTTATTTATAAATCCTTTGCTTCGCCCTTGCTTGAATAAGAAACACAAACATATTTTTAATACATTCACTTGTATTATTGATTTATTTTATTTTTTCTCATTTGATAACCATGTGTATATATCAACAATTTATAACTACGTTTTACTCAGTCCATTTGCATTTACTAACAGTGATCGAAGGTGGAATATACAAAATAAGTTTGCTTCTTCGTTCCCTATAAATTTATTTTGAAGGTTGGTAACTTTTAACCTACTAGCTTTTACCCGAAACTTTGTTTGCGTGGACTGTTGTCGCCTGATAGGTCGATAGCAGATGGCGCTTTTTAATGTCATCCTTCCTGCAGAACAGGATTTCTAAAGCTTATATATTACCCCGGTGTATTAGGAATAATTGTGCCAAATTTCATGAATATTGGTTAATTGTATTCGCCGTGAAGGAGTAACAAACATACAGCCATACTTACAAACTTTCGCATTTATAATATTTGTAGGATATTAGTAGGATCAATAAAAAACCACAAGCATTTTAAACTTCGTAAAAAAAAGTCGTGAAGCAAACTCTACCTATTAAATTTTAAATATACTTTATTTTGGAACAATAAAGTGACATAATCGAAAGTTTTAATTAATAACGTGTATAAAGGTCACATTTTATTTTTATGACCGTGAGCATTTTGTACTTTTATAATATGTTACTTGGTATTATTGTTATAAATTTTTCATTTATAACCGTAATTTAACAAAAGTGAAAGTATGTTTGGTTGTCTGTTAAGATGGAGAGCTGTTATTACTCTTTCACAAATACCCAAACTTTCGAAAAACAGCTGGATAAATATTGATGAAATTCGGTAAAATTTAACCTAGACCTATTTAATGTACTGATCTAAACATATAGTGTAAAAAATCCAGTTTTTCGTTCGGAAACATACTCCATTTAAACGTCCCAAAAATTTATACTTAAGTCTTGTTGTATTTTTTTTTGTTTTCATTATTCTCTTTGGTTTTTGTTTTTCTGTTTTTTAGGCTTATAATTGTAAAATTGTTATTAAGAATGATGTGATTTCCTATAATTGGTACTACATAATTAATTTCCGACTATTTGGATATTTTTTGGTTAAACAATATGTTACCTATGCTGTTGGAAATCCGTATAAATAAATAAATAAAAATGGTAATGTTAAAAGTTTGTAAAAATTTATGGCGGGAAAAAGTAGTAATTTCTAGTAAACACTATTTATTTTTATTTGCAGATTTATATTCAAATATGGACAAAGGCTATTTTATTGTGCTCTCAGGGCTAGTCGCAGTTTGTGCCAGTCAGAGATCAACCTATGCTGGCATACGACCTGTAGGTTACCCTAGAATAGAAATGACCAATCAATCTTCTGATATAATAAGCTCTGAAAACAATATTATACAAAACAGGTAAGTAAGTAACGGCCTGTTACAATCCCACTGCTGGGCATAGGCCTCCTCTCTCCATTTTGGAGAGAAGGATTGGAGCTAAGACCTACCACGCTGCTCCAATGCGGATTGGTAGATTACACATATCCCCAGAATTCTCTAGAGATATGCAGGTTTCCTCACGATGTTTTCCTTCACCGAAAAGCGTGTGATAAATTGCAATTATCAATTAGACACATAAGTTTTACTAGAAAACTTATTGGTGGCCCGGGGTTTGAACCCTAGACCTCCTCGAAAGAGGTGCACGGTGTTACCGCTGGGCTACCACAGCTTACAAAACAGGTAATGCAGATTAAACTTTTACTTGTATTCACTTATACATCACGCCACCTGAAGAATAATGTTATTTATTTATTCCATAGAACTACCAACATAATTACATGTGTAACTAGAGTAACATGGTTATATTTCCTAGGGTTGCTAATAACATATTATTCTAATTAAAGGTAGTCACAGCGTGCCTAAAAGGTAAAAAACCTACAATAACTATTATAACTAAAATTGGAAGAAAAAAAAATAGAAAATATGAAGTCTAACAAACTTAGGGAAAATAGCTTTGCATTGATAATGGACGTATGTTACGAGAATGTTATATATGTATTATTATTTATAATATATACATTAATATACAATACTAGCAATCGCCAGCGGCTCCGCCGGCGTGGAAAGATTAAAACAGTAATATAGTTTTTGATAAACTTTTGATAGCGCGTTCAAACAAACAATCAATCAATCAAACAAACAAAAAAACTCTTCAGCTTTATATATTAGTATAGATAGTCTCTGAGATTGTTACACTTCAGTCTGTAATGTAAAGTATTTTTCAGGGTCGGTGTGACAACGAAAGAGCGCCTTCCTCTCGAAGCCCGTGGAAATAGAAACTTAATTAATCGCCTTCAAAAACTACCGCAAGACAAGCAGCCTTTCTGGTTACTCAACTGGCGAGCGTTAGAAACAAATAGGATGCGACCACAGACGTATTCTCTCAGACGAAGTATCTATCTCGACAATATATAGATACAAGGACATGAAGAGAAGTTTAGATAGTAAATGGTTAACCATCACAGTCTTTTTTGAATTAAGACTATCGTAAGTTGTATTCATAGTTAATGTATAGAAACAGGCTACATAGAATTTGGTGTTACTTTGCGGAGCTGTAATAGCCCAGCGGTGAGAGCGTGCGACTCTTTCGAAGATGTCATAGGTTCCAACTCCAGGCAGGCACCAATGAGTTTTTCTGTTAAAACTTAGGTGTCTTATTAATATTTGCAAATTGAAGGAAAACGTCGTGAGGAAACCTGCATATCTCTAGAGAATTCTGGAAATATATGTAATCTGACAAACCGCATTGGAGAAGCGAGAGGTAACTCCAACCCTACTCATCAAAAATGGAGAGCGGAGGTCTATGTGCAGCAGTGTATGTAGAGCAGTTAGTAAGAAGTCGCTACTACTATAACGTGCCGATACATAATACAAGAGTAATTATAAAATTGATTTGCTATATCTACGATAAAAAAATATACGTAATATGCTAAATGCAGAGTGTACTATCCTTTTTCATACCTGTTTGACCTGATTTGCCTTAAGTCGATCTTCTGATAATGCTTCGGTTACGGGGCGAAAAGATTGTTCGATATTCTGGCAGTTTATTTTAAAAATTTAATGAAGTTTAGAAGATACAATCGGGTGGTATCTAAGAAATTCCTCCCATACTTTTTTCTTCTTAACATTTGTATGTCATCATATAAAATTTATATGAGATCATTATACGTAACGCTCATGCTCATAGCAGCATAGCAAATACCACCATATTAGATTACTAATATATGTACTGTAATTAAATACTTCACGATATTATTAGGTACGATATTACTTTAGTAATTTGATCGTTTAGATTTCATATGTTTAACCCATATTTGTCAGATATGAGAATCCGCTGGTTAAAGAGTCGGTTTTTAAACGGAATTAAGCTATTACGCCAGCGTACTCAAATATTGTTAGATGACAAAGTTAAAAATGTCTACTAAAACTGTACAGAAAGCATACCTATATGTTATCGAGTATGGATTTAGTCTGAGCTGAAATTAGAATAAAGTTTAATGAGAATTAAAACAATTAACTATTAAATAAAAATATTTAATCGAAATATTTAACTAGTAAGTTCTGAGTACCACTAACATAAATATAGTTTTAAATTATACTTTTTCATCTTTTATAAAAACCTTTTACAAACCTAAACCTTAACTTTATAAATTAGCGCATTTTGCAAAACTTTACCCCGTACTTTGTATGATAACGACAAGTAGCATTTTGTGTTGCTTGACCACTCATATTTGTCTGATTTTTCGAAGTTACATTATCGTAATGCGGAACATCTTTACCCTTTGTTCGAGTTTTCCATGGTTGCACTCTAGATTGCAGTATTTGAACTTTTTTGTTTAAACTTTCGACCTCTTTTACCAGTGATTCTAGCAAGGACTCCGGTGCAGGAATATTTGTTATTTGTTCATCTGGTGTCTGCAGAGCTTCATAAACACGATCAGCAACTTTTGTTACAGTTTCAAGATGGTAACCCGCAATACATTCCACCACTGACCTTATGTTATTTGGCAAACAGCTTATCCACACTTCTTTGACGAAATTATCGCGCACACAACATCCAGCAATAGAATTCAGATGAGCGTAGAATTCCGAAGGTTTTCGATCACCCATTGCTTCCAAAATCATTAAATTCTTCGCTTTCTCCTCATTCTTTGCCGTAATCCGCTTAATAAGTTGTTTCTTTAAGGTAACAAAGCTGACATAACTTGGAGGATCAATGATAATATCTCGTACTTCCACTGCAGTCTCTTCATCGAGTAGCGATAGGGCGTATCTAAATTTCTGTATGTCACATTCAATATTTCGTATTGCAAGTTGCGCTTCTATTTTCTTAAACCAAAGGGCTGGGCGATTCTTCCAAAAAGGTTCTCCTTGTACTTCTATATATTCGTCGTTCGATTTCGAAACAAGATGTTTTAGTTCATCGCGTTTAGGATTGTGATCTGTGTGACTTGAAGACGTGGATTGATTCATTATAATTTCGGCACCACTTCCAATTCTAATTTTAAATAATTTGCACAGTGTCGTCCTTAAGTAACGTTATCAACCGTTATTTATAATTTAAAAGACTAAGATACACAACTATGTTGAGACGTGTGTGATCTGGAGTATGAACCGTGACAACTGGCAAGGAAATAAGGCTCAAAGGGGATTAACAAATATATACGATTACTGTCGACTGCTTTGGAATCTAATAACTTCGTTATTAGGTGTCTTTGCGACTTAAATTGTAACAGAATCCCTTCTAAATATTGCTCAAAACTTAGCATAGGTGTTATGAATATTACTATTTCATATTTTATAGGGAAAAATCTACTAGTTAAATATTGGCTACCAATTTGTTTTTTTTTTGTCACAATATTATTATATCTTAACGAGTGAATGTGTGTCTACGACAATATAACAGACATTATATATTTGTGTCGTTTTTATTTTGAAATAGTCAAATCTCATAATATAGTACATGCTATGTATCTTTCTAACACCAACGCTTTTTATGTCATATCTTCTTTATTATTTTTGACCAATAATGAAAATGACGTAAAATAATGCTAAATGTAGATATTAAAGAAATTAAGTAATGCCATCCCGTGTTCCTTTTTATTATTATAAATGGAAACCAAAATATAAACCTAATAAATTAAGCATTCATGAAATCTTTGTTTAAGTTTAAGTACATTATTGTTTGAATTTGTAAACTTTAATTAAGATCGATTAACAATGATTAAAAGATGCCTTGCTATTATTTACCATAACATATAAAATAATAACTGTACGAGAGACTTAATTCACATCAACTTTATTTTAAAATGACTTGTTATTGATTGTTTTAAGGGTAAAACGGGGTTTTTTTGTCATCTCACATATTAGCTCGGTGTTTGTGCTAAAATTGTATTAAAACTTCATATCACTATCAATATTGATTCAGCGGGTTGGCTATAAAAGGATAAAAATGAGAAAGCAGACTTTCTCATTTTTAATATTAGTCTTTATGTCTGGCTTCGTAATAGGAAGCGAAGCTTGTCTTATGTTTGCACGGAACCTTTGTCTCCATACTGCAGGTAATATCTCAACGATATTGAGTTCCTATTCACGTTTACACCTTCGAAAAGGCTATATGCCAATATTAACTGCACCCTCGACTTCTTTAACGTCACTTTAAAGATAAATTCGTGGTGCCCGTCATTTCTTTCGCGCCGGTTTTTTTAAACCTATATGCTACCCGAGCTGTGATAGCCTAGCGTTAAGACTGCGCTACTCTTTCGATAAGGTCACGGGTTCAATCACCAATGAGTTGTTCTGTGAAAACTCGTGTGTTTGATAATAACAATTTATCGCACGCTCTTCGGTATATAAAAACGTTGTAAGGAAACCTGCATTACCTTATATATTCTGGGGATATGTAACCTACTAATCTGCTTTGGAGAATCGGGGTGGGCCATAGCTTCAAATTTTAACTATACCAAATTTATAATTAATGTATAGAAACCGGCTATACTCACGTGTTATTTTATCGGATGAGCCCGACTAGTTAAAAAAGTATACCAAATTTGATTAATATTGCCTCAGCGCACATACGGTCAGACAAACTTTGGCATCTATATTAGTATGGATTACTTACTATATTCTGTAAGTGAAAAGACCTGTTATTATCTAACTGCTTTGTATAGATCCTTTTAGGAGAGTTCAAGCTTAAACCCTTTACCAAATCCCGATTGATAGGTTACAAATATCACCACCTTACCTTATGATATTTTCTATCAATGAAAAGCGCAATTGCAAATATCATTTAGCCACATATGTAAAGAAAAGCTGATTCGAAAACGTACACACAATGACGTATTGAGTATTATATTTTTAAAAGATTTCCCATTATTCAAGGGGATCAGATGAGGAAAATAATTTCGCCATTATGTCTTATAAATCTACAAGGACTCGTCATTATTCCTTTGAAAGGAAATGATCAATTCAAATGACTCTGTCATTGAAATTGATTATTTCTAGCCTTTTATTCGCTTGATTTACTTCAACTTTATTGTTTAAATATGCAAAATTATGTATATAAATGGTTCTTTCTATTCCCGAAGGGAAAATGTTTTTTATATCCTGTATGTTATTCTGGTATATGGAATTTTTTTTATTGACTGTATGCTGTTAGCCCTAACGGCTTTTACAAAGTAACCGGCGAGCGTAGAAGCATCATCGAGGTCGCGAAATGCGGAGAGTATAGCGCAGAAGCTCTATTAGCGTCGGTTTTGGGAGAGAAAAATCGATTTAACTAGGTTTATTAATAAAAAAATTGTTTTATCCCTGTTTTCGGGCATTTAAAAAAACTGCTAAAATAGAAATAGATTCCAATGCTAAAATTTGTCATTTGTCAAGTTGTTATAGCGCTACGGTAAACGAGCGGATTAAATATGACAATATACCTGGGTTCAAATACCACATGTCACCGACTCTTTCTTTCTTTTTTATCTTTTTAATTGCATTTTTTTTAATCTTTACCAAATTTTAAGTAACAGAGCAAGGTTCAATCACCCAGATACTTTAATTTGAGCACAAAAACAATATAAAAAATTAAATAACGTACACAACAAACAATTTTAGTATAATAGTTATTGAATATTTTTATCTAAAACCATTTTGCATGAAAACATTGTTAAATCGATGTGAACGAAAGCTGACATTTTAACACGAAAATTTCGGTAGGTGTTTGAAAATAATGGATGTTTGCTGGCATAAAACTAAGTCGACTGTACACAGCAGTGCATGTTAAACTCTTTGTTGACGTTTTGAGGCGCTTTGTAGATACGGCGATGTATTCTGCTAGTGCTATTATACTTTATTTACGATGTGTGGTATCCGGCTGAATAGAATAGTACCACCCTCATTTCTTACAGAGATGTCATAAAAGGCGAGACTAAAGTATGTCGACCCGCCGTGTGGTATCCGGCTGAGTAGAATAGACCACCCTCATTTCTTACCGAGGTGTCGTAAAAGGCGATTAAGGTAAGTTGACCCAACGTGTGGTATCCGGTTGAGTGAAATAGACCACCCTCTTTCTTACCGAGGAGTCGTAAAATACGACTAAGGTAAGTTGACGTCAGGCAGGCGGCCGGTCGTAAAATACGTAGCCAAATCATATGAGAACATGTTTGTAACATTTTGTGCCGACCCCATTTAGCGTGGGATAAGGGCAGGAAGTCGCCTTTGTGACACCTCGGTAAGGAATGAGGGTGGTCAGTTCTACTCAACCGGATACCACACGATAGGTCAACTTAACTTAGTCGCCTTTTACGACACCTGGGCTAAAAGGTAAACACCCTTCCCATAGGATCGAAAGCTGGACCCTGAGCCTGGGAAAAAATATGCTATTTGAGCAGTTTTGGTATTTCATTTCTTAATTATAATAAGAATATAATAAGAAAGTTTTAGAACGTCAAACTGTTTTATACTTGACGAAATTTTAAAATAGCTAAGAAAATTGAGGAGCTTATAAGAAATTTCTTACATTTTCAGTAACACACTTCGGAGAATACGTTTAATAGAAATTGTTATAAAGGAAGAGCCGCGGTACTAAATCTTAGCTCAAAGAAGCCTTCACACTGATATCTATTTCCCGGCTTTCCCATAAAGTCCTGAGTCTTCATTATATTTTATACATCTTTGCTTCATAATATTACCTAAGGTTTAAAAAATTACATAATGTTTACAGTTTTTACTTATATATAAATAACTAGTTTTTACCCGCAACTTCGTTCGCATAGACTTTTCGCGTAAGGTTGTTAACAGATCACGCTTATCAATGTCATCCTATTCCTGTAGAATTAACAGGATTTCTATAGCCTATATGTTACCCCGGAGTATAAGAAATAATTGTGCCAAATTTCATCGATATTGGTTCAGAGAATTCGCCCTGAAAGTAACAAACATATATCCATGCTCACAAACTTTCGCATTTCTAATATTAATAGGATAAAATTTTGAATATTCATGTTGAATGAAAATAGAGTGAGGACTAAAGAATAATACATTCGATGTCTTATCGTTAAAATAACTAGTGTGTTGAGTGTGTTAGCTTTACCTTTGATGTTAATCAATCACTAGTAGTTAGTTTTATAGTATCTCTCTGGTCACTCAGTAAACGTCCACTGTTGTTTTTTTTTGTCGGAAAACGACAGAAACTATTATTTTATACATACATGTGTTTGTCCGTGTCATAAATGTATTATAATGTCACGTTAGTTAAATCAATCTGTGTGTTTTTAGCGGCCTATTACTCTCCCACTGCTGGGAATAGGCACAGTTTTTGGAGAGAAGGATTGGAGTTAAGACCTACCACGCTGCTCCAATGCCGATTGGTAGGTTATACATATCTCCTGAATTCTCTAGAGATATGCAGGTTTCCTCACGATGTTTTCCTTCACCGAAAACGTGTGATAAATTGCAATTATCAATTAGACACATAAGTTTTAACAGAAACTCATTGGTATCTGCTCGGGTTCAAGCCCGTGACCTCTTCGAAAGAGTCACCCGGTGTTACCGCCGGGCTATAACGGCAACTGTGTTTATTTTTAGTTAAATAGACAACACTTAATAATAATATTTAATATAAAAAGCATATACATATAGTATTATACACATTATTGCATTATTATTATGCACAAAAGCTTTTTCGTAGAATGTACTAAAAGCGTCGTTACTAAGCAACTGTCTAATTAATTCTAGTATAATATTAACTGAACACCAAATTTTCTCTCTGAGATACATAATGTACATGTGGAACGTGCATAATGGATGCATCGACCGCTTCAGGGGACACGTCAACCTAAACGACACACTGTGTCAACTGGATTTTCTCCTCGTATAATAAAGTGATATTACGTCAAGCCTCAAGCCCTTCCGGCACATGAGTACGGTATAGTTTATTTTTACGTACTTACGAAAATGTTATCTTAAAAATTGCAATAAAATAAGTTTTTTACATCATTCTCCTGTCCTTATCCCATTCTAAGTAATAATAATAATAATATTTATTTGATAATAGTAATAACACACAATTTACAGGCCACCTTTCATGTATATAATTCTAATCTTAGAATGTTAAGAGAGTTAAGACAGTTCCCATTGTAAGTAAGTCGGCACAACATGTTTTAAACATATTGTCACTTGATTTTACGACCAGCCGTCAGCCTGACGTCAATTTACCTAAGTTGTATTTTACCGAAACCTCGATTAGAAAAAGCGTGGCCTATTCTAATCAACTGAATACCACACAGTGGGTCAACTTATCTTAGTCCCCTTTTACGACACCTGGGTAAAAAATTACGTAGGTTTATTCTACTCAACTAGATACCACATGGCGGGTCAACTTACCTTAGTTGCCTTTTACGACACCTAGGTAAGAAATGCGGGTGGTCTATTCTACTGAGCCGGATAACACACGCATACTAAAATAACTTTTTTACTCAAACTTTTTGGCCAAAACGGCTAAGCCAGCCGAGCCAATGAAGCAAGTGACGAGAGTTAGTGTTATAAATGTCCAAAGCTTTGCAGCTCCAGTGACGCTTCCGCACCGCCAAAATGAAACGGATGTGACGTCAGTTGTGCCGCCATATTGTCGCTTCCTACCGTAATGAGTGAGGATGTTTTAATATAAGCCGTGGCCAGCCAATGCTGGATGTCTTCTGATAAAGTAAAAGTGTATAAATCGTTACTTTGTTTGATTTTTATTTCATTAAAACTAACTATTACAATTTTTCGGGACCCAATCGTTTTTTGAATATTTTGTTACATAAATATTTCAGAGACTAATGTCATGAGAAGTCAAAATCTTCCTGCCTCCAAACCACTCTAAGTGGGATTGATAAATTTTTAAAGCTATAAGACTTAAGCTCTCACAAAGAAAAACTACTATATACTTCTTAATGTCATGAGAAGTATTCTTTGCTTTATAACGCAGGTTTTCTTTGTGAGAGCTGAAGAGTCGGATAGCTTAAGGAAAGCTGGCTCCTGTTCGTACTAAGACAGAAGTTCCTGTTCGTCAGTAATTTGACGCAATCAGAATTATTGGAACTTTGACATAGGAGTAAACGTTATTTCCTTTAAGAATACTTTCACTTAACATAAGATGTTCCTACAAATACCTATAAAGTAAAATACTAAGATACGATTATAGAAGATTCTAATTTCGCTCTCAATAGTATTGTTACAACATGTTTCAAATACAACTTTCAAATAGTTAGGTCAATAATATACAAAAACATTGACGCCGTCATTATGTGTCAAAATTTGAAAGATTAAATGGTTTGACTTTTGAGAAAATTGCTTCTTATTTATTGAATAAGTAAACGGTTATTATTGAACGCTATTTATTGAATAAGTAAAGTAAGTTGTTATAAATTAGTCTCCATGCTCACCATTCACTTCCACAGAATACTCAAGAGCACATCTCCTACCTACAGTCATTTTTATAGAATGACCTCCCGCGCAAGCCGCCATCTTTAATTCCACTTTTATTCGTATTGTCAACATAAAATATATTGAATGCTAATGCTTTAAAAACAGTAAATCTTACACAAATATAAAAAAAATCTTTATATCAAATACAATTCAAAATTAAAAAGAAAGATGATAAATAATTTTATAATGAACTACCTGTCCTAGCATCTTCGTCTGCATGGAAATCAATGTGTCACAAAGTTTTTCCCGAATTTATATTTTGAACATAAATGTATCGTATCGTACATCGTTATCGTAAGTTAATTATAAGAGACTTTTGTATAACTTTCACCGTTTACTTAGTACATGCAAGGAAAGCTTTTAAATTGTGCCGTTTTCGCAATATTTTTTATTACTGCTCATCTCTGAGCGTGATGTTATAAAGTCCATAGCCTTTCTCGATAAATGGACTATCTTACAATCAAATAATTTTTCAAATCGAACTAGTAGTTTCTGAAATTAGCACATTCAAACAAATAAACAAACTTTTCAGCTTTATATATTAGTATAGATACAGATAGTTATTTCATTGTAATTTCTATTTTTTTAACCCAACAATTGAAGTCGCCCATTATCCGTCTATAACTCATTGCTTTGTAATGGTTAGGTAAATATTTAATCAAGAATATAAACGTTTAATTTGCTTTGTAGAAAGCCTTTCAATTAAATTGTTTGAAATATTAAGAGCTTCCAAAGACAGTACAAGTAAAATAACTAAGCTATTGTTATTTATTTGAGATCATTGTTGGAAAATTCAACGTTAACTCTCTTAAGTTGAAGTTATTATGGTTATAAATAATTATTAAGCCGTGAGAGACAGAATTGCCAAGGATTCACGGATTATTCTGTCCTAAATTGATATTTATAATTCATCTGGTACTTTACTGTGATGAAAAACATTGTGATGCCAAAGCTGACAATTTTAAAACGCCTGGATATTTTCTTAGGATATTGTGTTACTTCACAATTTGTATTACTAGTAATTAGTAATTAGCACCAATAATATCAATAGGAAAGTATGTTTGATAAAATAAAATTTGGCACAATTAAAGGTTACGAATGTGTTAATACATAGAAATTTTATTTTTCCAGAAACAGGAAAAGAGATATAGTTGAGGAAACTTAAACGTTTAAATTAACGCGAACGAAGAAGCAGGTTATCTTAATACTACTATATGGAAGCAATTAGCCTAAAGATGCATTCAGGTAGATATTGTATCAAGACCAAATTCGATGTATATCATAGACATAAAACGGTCACAAAAAGCTTCTGATACCAGTGTCACGACTCAGCAGAGTTAGCAACTCGATGGTCTCGGTATTCGCTTCTACAATAAAATTCCGCAATACATACTAGACCAGTCTACAGAAAGGTTTAAGTTAAGTATAAGAGATGTACTTATACGTAAAGCATATTTCAAAATTGAGGATTATTTGGATGATGAAAAAGCCTGGATTTGAATATCCTTTCAGTTTCATACAGGACTACGGTTTAATAATGTAAAATTGAAAATTTTAAAAAGATTGACCGCCGAGTTTCTTTCTGGTTCTTCTCGGTAAGAGCAACATTCCGAACCAGTTATAGCTTCTATTAATCATATTGATCCTTGACGATTCAAAAGTGCTTGAAAGAGCTTATTTGAATAAAGATTATTTTGTTTTGATTTGATTTGATCAGTTGAACCTCACACCTGATGCAGCAAAAATCTGTATAACAAGGATTTGCGTTTGGGGAGTGTGGAGTAATGTGTTCACTCGTAATGTTTGAGTAAAGACTTGTGTTGTGTGAATATAGCAAAGGCTCAAACACGCACTAACACTGCGTCCACGTCCACTCCGCATACGGGCTCTGGTGTTACTAACGTGGTGGGCTTTGAGATAGTATGAGATTTCCTTTGTACTAGTATGTTTAGTGTTTATGTTTCTAGTTAGTTTGCACTAGTATTAGTATGTTTATGTATTAATATTTTTTATGTGTTTATTATATACAGGACACATGATCTGTAAATAATACATACATGAATATACCAATACATAAATTTATAAGGTAAGAATCACACATATCAACCCACATACACTACAGGGAGGGCTTATTAAAGAAATTAATTTGAAAATTTTTGTATTATATTATACTTACCTTGCGTTACAGAAGCACTGTGTTGCTGGCTCAATGACTTACCTTGAATGAATGACCTTGATTTGATGAATTGATTGATTTACCTTATATTATGGCAACATTTTTTAATAATTGCTACATTATTTCGTATTGTGTTGATCTTACACAGACTGTGTTTATCGTAATAATATCAAGTATTCCACAATATTTTAACTTTCACTATTTTCAGTTTTTTGTCTATATCCCAGCAATAGCGTTAAGCAAAAGCGTAAGTCCCTAGTAGAGGTATAAACAAGTCTGCTTGTCAAGTATGACAACCCAAGAGAAACCCACGCAATTTGTATGATAATTTTACTTGGATGCAGTTGTAACATTAATGCAGCTTGCTTGCAAATATGCTTTGATCTTCATCGTGCACACTTTTTGACTCAGATATGCATAGCTTGGAATAAACACTATCACAAACTCAAAAGTCGTTTCGCCCTGCAACCGAAGTATCATCAGGAAATACTCCACGACAAAATCTACATTTAGCATTAAATATATATTCTATTTACTTAATCGCGGAATATAGCACAACAATTTCTTTATTACTTTTGTATTATAGATCTCCGCAAAGTAACGCCTAATTCTATAAATTACGTAAGACGTTGTTTCTGTTACACCGAAAATGAAAATGAATGAATGATATTATGAAAATTTTAAAATTTGTATCATAAATAAAAATAGTAAAAAAGTAAGTAAGTAACGGCCTGTTACTATCTTACTGCTGCATAAGTCTTCTCTGTCTGTTTTTGGAGAGAAGGATTGGAGCTAAGACCTACAACGCCGCTCCAATGCGGATTGGAAGGTTACACATATCTCGAGAATTCAGAAGATTATCCATGTTTTATGAGATTCTACGTTATTCATCAGTTTCAATATAAAAATTTAATTACTATTCAATTTTAACTACGAGTATTATGCATGTTTAAACTGAGCAAAGTCAGTGAAACAAGCACATATTATTTGAGGAATAAAGCATGATTTATGGCTACACAGTTACATAAATATAAAATTTATACACGCCACTCAAGGGTCATAAAAAGTCCATATTAATTCTAGCTCAACATAAACTTTATGATGATATTTCGGCGCGAGTTCGGCGGGAAAACGTATAGCATTACGTCGAATAACTTGTTTTTACGCTTTTATGAGTATATTTGATATTTACGACGTTTTATTGAGTGGCTTTGGCTAAGTCAAAAAGATCGTAATTTGGTCATTTTTCATAATTTCGCGGTACGAAAATGTTTTTTTTACAGAAACTATGATAGAAATATTAATATAGGTTTTACGACAAAATGGTAATGCATTTTGTCGTGGACCTTAACCTCCTGAAGATGCTTCGGTTAAGGGGCGAAACGATCGCAGACATTGTCGTAATGAGTGTGTGTAGTTCGTTATGTAGTGTGTTGACCGTGACTGGGCCTGCATGTCCTATATTCCATATGTCCATTGTCCTATACTCCCAAAACATATTTTTGGCGGAAAGAGAAAAATTTTTTAATACCTTTTCATCATCATTATTCTCCTGCCCTTATCCCACTCTAAGTGGGGTCGGCAAAACAGGTTATAAACATGTTGTCACATGATTTATTTAGGTATTTTACGACCAGCCACCTGACGCCAACATACCTTAGTCGGCTTTTGTGATGCCTCTGTAAGAAAGAGGGTGGTCTATTGTCCTCAGCCGTATATCACACGACCACTCAACTTACTTTACTAGCGTTTCACGACACCTCGGTAAGGAATGAGGGTAGACCCGCCTCATTCTTTACCCTTTTCCTTACCTTCCTTCTACTCAACCGGATACCACACGGTAGGTCAACTTACCTTAGTCGCCTTTTACGACACGTCGGTGAGAAAGAGGGTGATCTATTCTGCTTAGTCGGATACCACATGGCAGGTCAATTTAACTTAAGCGCCTTTTAAGACACCTCGGTAAAAAATGAAGATGGTCTATTCTACTCGGCCCGATACCACACGGCTTAGATTCTTAACACCTTTTGTAGAATAAAAAAAGTTTTCATAAAAAACCAGATGCAGTTATATTGAAAGCGTACATACAATAAATAATGAAAAAGTAATTACAAGGCTACTTAATTAATACAGACACGTTTCGACGATCCGGCTCCCGGCTGATTGCGCATTTTATATTAATGAGAGGAATTTCTTTTCAACAATGGCGAAAATACTATTTAGCGAACATGTTAATGACATTCAAATCTAAAACATATTCAAGTATGACCAAACAAGATATAGATTTCTACACTTATTTTAAGTTTGCTTTTATTACATACTAGCTATGCTGTGCAGCTTTACCACGGATACAGAAAGCCTACTACTACACTGTTGTAGATTATAATATAGCTACTTTTCGACCTTATGCAAGATAAAAATGACAAAATGTGACTTGTTATAAGAATTATGTTTTGAAAAGAGCATTCGTTGAGTTTCTTGCTAGCTCTTTTCGGTAGGAGTAGCTTCCCGAACCAGTTGTAGAGTTTACATTTCGTAAGCACTTGTTTAGTCGTTAACTTGAATAATGAATATTTTGAATAATGAATATTTTGAGTAATGAATATTTTGAATGTATAAGCCACTAGCTGTGCCAGCAGCTTTACCCGCATGGAAATCAGTGTGTCACAAATTTTTTAGAATTGAAATTTTGAACATAAAAGTAGTTGTCGTGAGTCAATAATGAATAAGAGATTTTTGAATGACTTTCACAGTTTACTTATCACACGTAAGCATTTAAATTTTGCCGCTCCTCTTCTATTTATCTTAGCGTGATAAATGGAGTCTCTTACAGTCAAAGAATTTTTCAAAGCGCGTTCAAATAATCAATGAAACAAACTCTTCAGCTTTACATATTAATATTGATTTCCTGCTAACAGTAGATCTGGTAAAGTCATTGTAAGAAGAAAGAAATAATATTTAACAGTTAGGGCCTTTATCCACCAAAGCGGAGAGGTTAGATGTTTTTTTATATAAACATTTTTAAAGAAGGAATAAATTAATTAAAAGAAGAAATAAAAAAGATGTTAAATGAAATCACATATCGTCATACCAACATTTCTCTACTTAGCTTTTGTCATTTGCAAGAAAAAGAACTTTTTTAAATTCGGTCACTTCAATTCTAAGCGTGCAATATATCTATCTCAATAATACCACACCTTCTAGAGTTCGGCACTATTGCAGATTAATGCTGTAGGAGCCGTTTTTTAAAAAACATATTTCTCGGTCCCTGAACAAACCTGCGAACAATTTATAAGATTCCGATATTTTTACCTTTAAATCATCAGAACCTTTCACACTCGTTCTGTTCATTACCATTATAATATTGAAAATTATATTTACATTGTTTAATACGTAAAGAAACATAGCCGTGTGGTATCCGTCTGAGTAGAATAGACCATCCTCATATCTCATCGAGGTGTCGTAAGAGACGACTAAGGTAACTTAACCTACCGTATGACATCCGGTTGAGTAAAATAGACCACCCTCTTTCTTACCGAGATGTCCTAAAATACGACTAAGGTAAGTTGTCGTCAGACAGGTGGCTAGTCGTAAAATACGCAGCCAAATCATGTGACAACATGTTGTGCCAACCCCACTTAGAGTAGGATAAGGGCAGGAGGATGATCAATATGTAAATAATAATAATAATAAATATATGGGACACTTTCACGGTCGTCCGTCTCTAAAGTAAGTAATTTAATACCTGTGACAGACAGGGTGACAGACAACTGGTGAATATATTATATGTATGTATACATAAATAATTTTTAAATACATATTTAAATACAAATATACACCCAGACTCAAAGACCAACAAATACATTTATAGAAAATGTTGGTCCTCGGCGGGAATCGAACCCGCAACCCGCGGAGCCGAAGGCAGGATCACTACCCACTGCGCCAACGGGCCAGTCGTAAAGAAATAATCAACAAAGTTATATATAGATATTTAATCAAATATGTAGCAGATTCATTGAGCTGGTTTTCTTTGGTATGCGAAAGTTAGAATCAAAGAGGATAATTGCGAAAGTTGGCTGACACAAAGGACCGTAGAAACACGGGTGGGTGCTATATAAAAGGCTACTTAATGAGTACCGCTCTTTAAGGCGTTACAAAGGCGATTTTATACAACTGTAACAGATGATTATAAGCAATATTTAACAATTGAGTATGTGAAGTACAGATCGTATGGATTAAGGGAAATTGAAAAAATATATATTGCAATTACTGTGTCCTTTACGATAAACCGTTCAAATACCGTACGAAAACCTCATTCAATTCAATGAAAGCCTTATTAGAACGTTGTGATATTAGAAGGCAATCACTTCGATTTATTTATTTATCTTTGTTAACACGTTGATTTACATACTAGTCTGGTCAAATGAACATCGCAATTGCAGCAGTTTATTATTACCAACGTTATTTTATTTATTACTAGCTGTGCCAGTAGATTCGCCAGCATGGAACAAAAAGTATAAAAGATTTTTGATTAATTTTCACCGTTTACTTAGCGCACGCAAGAAAAACTTTAAATTTAGCCGTTTTCGCAATTTTTTTTATTGCTGCTACTGCCCTTTTCCTCTTAGCGCGATGTTATATAGTCTATAGCCTTCCTCGATAAATGCAGTATACACTGACACTTAAAGATATTTCAAATCATTCCAGTAGTTCGTGAGATTAGCGTTCAAACAATCAAACAAACTCTTTAGCTTTACATATTAGTATTGATTTCCTGCTAACAGTAGATCTGGTAAAGTTATTGTAAGAAGAAAGAAATAATTTTTAACAGTTTATCCTTGTGGGCCTGGGTGGGCCTTTATCCACCAAAGCGGAGAGGTTAGATGTTTTTTTATATAAACATTTTTAAAGAAGGAATAAATTAATTAAAAGAAGAAATAAAAAAGATGTTGAATGAAATCACATATCGTCATACCAACATTTCTCCACTTAGCTTTTGTCATTTGCAAGAAAAAAAACTTTTTTAAATTCGGTCACTTCAATACTAAGCGTGCAATATATCTATCTCAATAATACCACATGTTCTTGAGGTCGGCACTATTGCAGATTAATGCTGTAGGAGCCGTTTTTAAAAAACATATTTCTCGGTCCCTGAATAAACCTGCGAACAATTTATAAGATTCCGATATTTTTACCTTTAAATCATCAGAACCTTACCTCTCACACTCGTTCTGTTCATTACCTTAGGAATATTGAAAATTATATTTACATTGTTTAATACGTAAAGAAACATAGCCGTGTGGTATCCGGCTGAGTAGAATAGACCACCCTCATATCTCAACGAGGTGTCGTAAGAGACGACTAAGGTAAGTTGACCCGCCATGTGGTATCCGTCTGAGTAGAATAGACCATCCTCATTGCTTACCGAGGTATCGTAAAAGGCGACTAAGGTAAGTTAACCTACCGTATGACATCCGGTTGAGTAAAATAGACCACCCTCTTTCTTACCGAGATGTCCTAAAATACGACTAAGGTAAGTTGTCGTCAGACAGGTGGCTAGTCGTAAAATACGCAGCCAAATCATGTGACAACATGTTGTGCCAACCCCACTTAGAGTAGGATAAGGGCAGGAGGATGATCAATATGTAAATAATAATAATAATAAATATATGGGACACTTTCACGGTCGTCCGTCTCTAAAGTAAGTAATTTAATACCTGTGACAGACAGGGTGACAGACAACTGATGAATATATGTATACATAAATAATTTCTAAATACATACTTAAATACAAATATACACCCAGACTCAAAGACCAACAAATACATTTATAGAAAATGTTGGTCCTCGGCGGGAAGCGAACCCGCAACCCCCGGAGCTGAAGGCAGGATCACTACCCACTGCGGCAACGGCCAGTCGTAAAGAAACAGTCAACAATGTTATGTATAGATATTTCATCAAATACGTAGCAGATTCATTGAGCTGGTTTTCTTTGGTATGCGAAAGTTAGAATCAAAGAGGATAATTGCGAAAGTTGGCTGACACAAAGGACCGTAGAAACACGGGTGGGTGCTATATAAAAGGCTACTTAATGAGTACCGCTCTTGAAGGCGTTACAAAGGCGATTTTATACAACTGTAACAGATGATTATAAGCAATATTTAACAATTGAGTATGTGAAGTACAGATCGTATGGATTAAGGGAAATTGAAAAAATATATATTGCAATTACTGTGTCCTTTACGATAAACCGTTCAAATACCGTACGAAAACCTCATTCAATTCAATGAAAGCCTTATTAGAACGTTGTGATATTAGAAGGCAATCACTTCGATTTATTTATTTATCTTTGTTAACACGTTGATTTACATACTAGTCTGGTCAAATGAACATCGCAATTGCAGCAGTTTATTATTACCAACGTTATTTTATTTATTACTAGCTGTGCCAGTAGATTCGCCAGCATGGAACAAAAAGTATAAAAGATTTTTGATTAATTTTCACCGTTTACTTAGCGCACGCAAGAAAAACTTTAAATTTAGCCGTTTTCGCAATTTTTTTTATTGCTGCTACTGCCCTTTTCCTCTTAGCGCGATGTTATATAGTCTATAGCCTTCCTCGATAAATGCAGTATACACTGACACTTAAAGATATTTCAAATCATTCCAGTAGTTCGTGAGATTAGCGTTCAAACAATCAAATAAACTCGTTAGCTTTACATATAGTATAGATGAAGTCATTTTATAAAAGTAATATTTTTTTTGTGATTTTTCAATCGTGTTTGTAATTATCTTCACTGGGCACCAGTAACCCCAATGGTAATACGAGAAAATTTAGTGACGTCACTAATTTATTTCCGGACCCCCATTACATTCAACGTGTTAATACCACTCTATTTTTAAATACCTGTATTAGAATAAAATTTAATATTCACTTGCCTATAAAGGTAAATAAATTTAAAAAGCTTTAAAGCTATGTTTCAGAGAAATTTTACTGTTTTGATATAATTTCTGCTATCAATTTTTATGCTCAAATCCAAAAATGTTTTCAGAAAATTGATGTGAACAAAATGTAAGTTGAGTTAGGTCGATTCAATATAAATGGATGCGTCATTTTTCATATAATACTAAACAGGAGTGGCACAGCCTGGCTGTGACAGTGTTTGTCGAATTTTGCGGACGGTAACCTATTGTGACCGATGGGATTTGCAATATAATGAAATAAGTAATTTTTTACAAAAATAAAAAAAGAAAAATAATTGAGAGTGGGTCTCGATCCTAGGTCGATCGATCGGTTCTTTTCTAGAGACCACCCGTTCCCCGAATAAGCTACGCTGACTTGATAGTTTTCGGCAAAAATACTGTTTTATATATTCAATTGTATTTTTTTAATGCCCAAAAAGGGATAAAATCTTTTTTTTTAAATAAAACCTAACTAGATCGATTTTTCTCCCCCAAAACCCTCCTGCATGCTGAATTTCAGGAATTTGGAGCCGTTTCCGAGATTCCGAATTTTTAAAAAAATATTTAAACAGATTGTTTGAGTACAAATCAATCGGTCAAATGCACTTTCCATTATCTTGTGTGCCGTTGTTATTTATCGCAAATAACGTAATGAACTCGCTCAAATAACATAAAAATAAAATACATCTACGTTACATTTATACGCGCATAATAAAAACACTCCAATTGACACCATTTCTCAAACTGACAGCGTCTGGGAATAAAACATATACTAGTTCATCTTTAAGGGAGCAATATAACGCTCATCCCTATTCGAATTCTCTTAAGCGATTCGTGACATGAATTTCAAAGAATATGGCGACGTGGTATAAGATTCTATTCTCTAGATAGATTCTATATCTCTTTGAGTCTTCAAACTGGTTTTTTTTTTTGGTTCATATTAGTTGTATATGCGCACTAGTACGGGCATCACGTAGGTAGTTATCGATTCGACTACAAGTTGCCTATAATCAAAATATTAAACTCAGTATGGTGACGTGGTATTAGATAATTCTATATCTCTTTGAGTCTTCAAACTGGTTTTTTTTTTCAGTTCATATTAGTTGTATATGCGCACTAGTACGGGCATCACGTAGGTAGTTATCGATTTGACTACAAGTTGCCTATAATCAAAATATTAAACTCAGTATGGTGACGTGGTATTAGATAATTTTATATCTCTTAGAGTCTTCAAACTGGTTTGGTTTTTCAGTTCATACTAGTTGTATATGCGCACTAGTACGGGCATCACGTAGGTAGTTATCGATTCGACTACAAGTTGCCTATAATCAAAATATTAAACTCAGTATGGTGACGTGGTATTAGATAATTCTATATCTCTGAGTCTTCAAATTGGTTTGGTTTTTCAGTTCATACTAGTTGTATATGCGCACTAGTACGGGCATCACGTAGGTAGTTATCGATTCGACTACAAGTTGGCTATAATCGAACTATTAAACTAGCTGTTTTCGCAAAGCTTTTCTGTTCTCAAAGGAAAAGGAGAATTTTTATCCTGCATATAAGATTTATTCATCATTCTTCTGCCCTTACCCCAATCTAAGTGGGGTCGGCACACCATGTTACAAACATGTTGTCATATGATTTGGCTAAGTATTTTACTACCAGCCGCCTGCCTGACGTCAACTTACCTTAGTCGTATTTTATGACTCCTCGGTAAGAAAGAGGGTGGTCTATTTTACTCAACCGGATACCACACGGTGGGTCAACTTACCTTAGTCGCCTTTTACGACACCTCGGTAAGAAATGAGGTTGGTCTATTCTACTAAGCCGGATACCACACGGCGGGTTGACTTACCTTAGTTGCCTTTTACGACACCTCGATAAGAAATGAGGGTGGTACTATTCTATTCAGCCGGATACCACACGGCGTCTATAAATAAAATCAAATCAAAATAATCTTTATTCAAATAAGCTCTTACAAGCACTTTTGAATCGTCAAGGATCAATATGATTAATGAAGCTACAACTGGTTCGAAATGTTGCTCTTACCGAGAAGAACCAGAAAGAAACTCGGCGGTCAATCTTTTAAACATTTTGAATTTTATCACTGACTATAGAGTCAGTATTTATGCGTGAATGCAATCAAAGGATATTTCGAGCAAGTCATACTCACCTGAGTATATAGCAATAACCGCAAATGATTTCATCGATAGCTGGGGTTCACCGCATAATTGCTTGCAGAGCATTGCTCAGGCGAATATTGTTTGTAACCAACCAACGCATAATTACGTCTTTGTACATAAGAAACGTACAACATTCACAACAGTCTTATAATAAAAAAAAGCTGTGATATCTCAGCTTGCTTTAATCTTTCATTAGAGAAAATCTATGTAATGCTAAAATTTAAGTTACCCATTTTAATACTTAATGCGTCTAGGATCTTAAAAACGCTTGCACTACACTGAAAAGCTTCACTTCAACTCCGCGGGTCGCGGGTTCGATTCCCGCCGATGGCCAACATTTTCTATACATCAATTTGTTGGCCTTTGAGCCTGGGTGTATATTAGTATTTAAGTATGTATTTAAAAAATATATAAGTATATATTTAGCAGTTGTCTGTGACCCATAAAACATGTATTAAGTTACTTCCTTTGGGGACGGACGACCGTGTGTGTAAGTGTCCCATATATTTATTTTGAATTGTCTTGGAATTTGGAACAAATTGATTACTTGGTATTAGTAGTTAATTTTTATTATATTTTATATTATAATCTACAGCTATTTACATAAAATATGTATTAAAAAACTTAATCTATCAATAAATCCAAACAGATTATATGATTTTACATAAAATAATTTTGCTTTACAGAATTTCATAAAGAATGAACGAAAGCTGCGATAACGACGTGATGTGCGTGTGTATGTATATGTGTGTGGGTGTGTGTGTGTATGTGTGTGTGTGTGTGTGTGTGTGTATGTGTGTGTGTGCGCGCGTTAATTAGTTGTTGAGTTATTCTGTGTCGGTACTTGAGCATTCACTAAATTACTGTCGGGTTGTCTTAATATATCTTTATCAGGGTTGATAAAGACACTTGGCCTTATGGGGTACGTTTGCTGGTTCTTTCTGTTATCTTCTAGAGGTTTCCTGTTTATGTACCAGAATGGTTGGTTGTCTAGAGGTAGATTTCCAAGCTGGTTAAACAACACTCTATCACCCAGAGCTTCGACGGGTAAGCGTTCAGTTGTGACGTTTTGTTCCTCGCCAAATCTGAAATTTTTTAATTTAAACTAACGTTAGTAGTATTCATACTTAATGTATAGAACCGGCTATACTCACGTCTTATTCTAGATAAGACGTGATATATCTATCATGATATCACTATAGATACCTATCACGTCCCGATAGAATAAGACGTGAGTATAGCCTAAACATAAATCTGAAATTTATATCAAAACGTTTAATTCCACAATATTGATAAATATTTTTTGTGTAATAACGGAAATACTATCAAAACTCTGTAGTTCAAATAATTATAAGAAATAAAGCATTTTTTGTAAAAAAAATATTTTTCAATAAAAAAAAGGAAATAATATTATTTTGGTAAAATTATTATTTATAAGTAAAGTAAAATATGTATATATGTTTTAAAAATACTTTATTTAGAAATGTTATTAAACTGCGAACGCCGTCTTTGTGATTGAATTAATAAATTGTACGAGGAGTTTGTATTCTTACTAACTCTGAAGAGAGAGTGAGTAATATGAATAGGAATTAAGAGTCATTTAATTCTGGAATTTTTTATTACTTCATTCCAAAGTTTTTTTTCTGTAAAAGTTTTTTGAACATTTTTTTATTACTTGAGTAATTTTTTTTCTTAAAGTAATGTAAATAAATTTATAACCTGTTCCCTAAACTACTATTTTGTGAGTTTGCTGAAGTAGTGGTTTCAATTACAGGAAAACCTATTGGTCTTCGTCCAGCGTATGGTGACCTCTGGCTGGCACAAATAGCAACCAGCGCTGAGAACACGATGAGATGGCTTTTCGCCATGTTGATTAATGTATCTGGAAAATTAAACATTAATTAGTAAAGTTGTATAATTAATTCTTTGCTCTTTTCCCGTTTATCTTCGCCAACGTTTTCGTTTTACTGCATTGTTAAAGGATTTATTGTACTAACGATTAAATTTTTATATGGTCTTTACAGAATGAAGTAACCTATATTTGTAAATTAAGTACTATATATATATATACCCTATTCTAATTTATAGCCAATTAATTGCGAGGCAACGAGAGTTCAGCTGCACTGCGCTGTCATCAAATAAAAAGGCTAACCTAATCTATTTAAAAATTTAGAACTTCATGACGAATATTTAAGCCTATCAAGATGTAAAAAGATTTTGTAATTTTGGGGTTTGGTAATGTCAGCATTTTTGATATTCATCATCCTCCTGCCCTTATCCCACTCTAAGTGGGGTCGGCACAACATGTTATAAACATGCTGTCACATGATTTGGCTGCGTTTTTATGACCGGCCGCCTGCCTGACGTCAACATACCTTAGTCGTATTTTACTGAAACCTTAGTAAGAAAGAGGGTGGTCTATTCTACTACACCAGATACCACACGGTGGGTCAACTTACCTTAGTCGCCTTTTACGACACCTTGGTAAGAATAGAGGTTGGTCTATTCTACTCAGCCGGATACCACACGGCGGGTCGACTTACCTTAGTCGCCTTTTACGACACCTCAGTAAGAATTAAGGGTGGTACTATTCTATTCAGCCGGATACCACACGACGTGTCAGTATTTTTGATATTTTTGATTGATTATATTTGATTATTAGTGGTAAAATAAGTATGGTGCTATTACAAATAGTAATGTGTACAACCAAGATAAAAGAGTCACCTAAAAACAGCAGTCCTGTTTTACAGAACACCTGAATGTGATGAACAATCATATAAGAAATAGTATTTGTTTTTAATGATAATATAACTTATTATTGACGTTGCCACACTAAATACTTATAGTTTTAAAAGCTAGAATGCTATTTCCTTTGATAATTTTAATACATTGTATGCGAAACACGTATTAGTACGATTTCTGACGATTACTAGTGGAGCGCGGGCACGTAGGGGTTGGTCAACTTGGTCAACATGGTTTTTAGGTACAAGAATCTTTAATATATGTAATATTTAATGTACGTCGGGGTTTTGGGGGAGAAAAATTGATCTAGCTAGGTTTTCTTCTAGGTTTTATTTATATAAAAAAAATCGTTTTATCCCTTTTGAGCATCAATAAATGTTCATCAGCACTGTTCTTAATTTTTTATAATAACATGTTGAGTTAGCCTATAAGTGTGATGTACGGGGTAGCAATACTAAGATTGAAGAAATGTTAAAAATTTAAATGTTATATTGTATACCCCGTACACCGTTGGCTTCCTATTTTAATAAATAAATAAATAAATAAATACTAAAATTTACATGCAATACAAAACACTATTTTTGCCGTATATTATCAAGTCAATGTAGGGTATTCGGGAAACGGGCGGTCTTTAGAAATGAAAATACCTAGGAACGAGCCATATATTTTTTCTTTTTTTAAGTTACTTTTTTTATCTTTTAAAAAATTACCGAGCAAGGCTCGTATGTGACAAAATAAATAATTTTACGCGCAAAACGCCTGCTCCGCTGCGTAATAAAATTCAAACTGGTAAAATCATTTGATATTCGATTGTGTAAGCTAGGTCTAAGTATATTTTATTTATTCAAATAAACCTCTTAAAACTAGTCCAACCAGTTATTAAATTAAACAACTAGTTCACAAAAAAGCCAGTCTAATCAGTTTTATATAATTACGTTTATTTTTAATTGAGTGATCGATATTAATATTTATATATTGTAAGCCAACAAGCAGTATGCAAAATAAATATTGGGTTTGCGCGAATGTTTAACAATTTAGCGATTTAGCGTAATTTGTAAAGTAACGGCCTGTTACTATCCCGCTGTTGGACAGGGTATTGTTGGGCCTCCTCTCTCCGCTTTTGGAGACAAGGATTTGAGCTAAGACATACTACGCGGCTCCAATGCGGAATGGTAGGTATTACATATTTCCAAAATTCTCTGCGGGTGTCCTCACGATGTTTTCCTATACCGATAAAATGCAATTATCAATTAGCCACTCAAATTTTAAGAAGAAAACCCTTGTCTGCTCAGAATTTGAACCCATGATCCCCTGAAAAAAGACATTCTGTCTTACGGAACAGCGTTAGTAGTATGCAATAGAATTCTGTAAAAGTTCAAATCAGTCGGACAAATCCTTTTTTAGACAGATATTTTTGGAGTAACTATTGAAATGGTTTCTATATTAAAAGTTCATGCTTAATGAAACTCGTATGACGTTTTATTATTCAGCTTTTATTACCTACTATAATATCACGTATAATGCCTTATTGTTCTCATGGGAATAGGAAAAACTTATCAATATAAGTTAGTGCAAACAAATCCAAGGTTCCAGTTGTTTTTCGTATAATGGTATATGACGCGTGTTATCCGGCTGAGTAGAATAGACCACCTTAATTTCTTACCGAGATTTCATAAACTGCGACTAAGGTAAGTTGACATGAGGCAGGCGGCTAGTCGTAAAATACGTAGCCAAATCATGTGAGAACATGTTTATGGCATATTGTGCCGAACCCACTTAGAGTGGGATAATTGCAGGAGAATGATGACGATGCTATGTGATAGAACTTATCAACTAAAATTTCACAAAAGGTGATTTTTTGTTGATTCGAAATATTCTTAATTCAAGTAAACTTATAAAGAAATTTTGAATAGTCAATTTTAGTGCTGGTGGCTAGCAAGAAACAAGGCGGTTGCTTTATTCAAAATATAATTGTTATAATAAGTTATGTCTCGTCATAGCCATCTTGTACAAGGTCGTAGAGTGGCTAAATGCACGCATTCATATAATTTATATAATCCTCAATGGTATAGTAGGCCTTCTGTATTAGCCACATTTTGATAATTATTTTTAAATTGCTATACTGGCAAGTCTATAAATGTGAGTGGATTGTGACTATTGTAGTGTGACGCACATTACTAACTGGTGTATTTTTGAAACTTGTCTAGTGATAAGTAGGTAAACTGGTAGGTCATAAAGATTTCAAGTTAATTTATGATAAATCTATTAAATATCTGATGACGTACATGGAAGACATTAAAACAGAATGGTAAACTTTGCACAGTATCTTCGATACAATAATCAAGAGATACAATATATTAATACGTATATAAATGAGTTATAAACGAGTTAGCGCTAAGATAGCGTGTATATTTGCAAAGACCAGAAATATATACGATGCTAAGATTGTTTTATCAGAAATAGTGATCGCCCAGTGGTCAAAATTCAACGATAATAAATTTAAACTATAAGTTATTTAATATAAATTATAAAAATATAATGTACAAATATTATTAAGGTTCTCTTGTCAAAGACTAAATTACTATAAACACTAGTATTCTATGTTCATGTCAGTACTCTATGTGTATTGACAAAATGATAAATAAAAGAAACAATTTGACCACAGAGTATGTATGCGTGTAACAATAACTTGTGTTTGTGTGATAATTTAATTGTGGAATGACCAGTATTTTATTTATATTAAAAATAACAATACTTTAATAACAGTACTTTAAAGATAACAAATACACAAAAAAAGATTTCACTAAAGGTTCAGTATGAGTTAGCTTGTAGGTTATACTATTATTTCTATTAGAAAAACTAATAAATACACTCTCGTGCTGAGGATTTGCTTTATATTGTGATTATGATATATAGTAGATGCAAAGTGTATATAGTATAAATATAATATGAAAGAAGCTCTTACAAATGTTTATAAGAGCTTTGTAATGTATTTTTATTTCGGTGAAATTTGCCCATTATAAATAAACACATCTCACCCTCGAACCTTTAGCTGTTGTATTTTCTTATATATACGTATCGGCAATCACAAGAGATGTATAAGATAAAATATATAAGAAATTCTAAATTATACATAACAATTTCTTGCAGAAACTAAAGGTAATTATTACATCAAATTTGCCGGCTTACAATTAATGTTGTTAGATCTATAGGTATCTAGGTATATATGTATAACATTAATATGTGTGAGGTCTAAGGTACAATGGGCGTTATTTCTATACATGTATATTTTATACAATGTCTTCAAGGACAACAAAGGGAACTCGTACCTGGTGTCAGATTATTGTGTTCCGAATATCAAAGCAAGTAACAGAAACAATGTTGTGCCACTGGGAGTTGTATGGAAACTTGGAAATAGTTAACAACTTAAGACGATATTAACCGCAATCACTTCGAAGTAGCTGCTATATGTAGTTACAATCTTATGGAATTTTGGAATTATAGCATACTGGCTTTTACCCGCAACTTGGTTTGCGTGGTAGTCGCGTGATAGGTTGAGAATAGATGGCGCTTTTCAATGTCATCCTATTCCTGTAGAAATAACAGAATTTCTATAGCCTATATGTTACCCCGATGTATAAAGAATAATTGTGGCAAATTTCATCGATATTGGTTTAGCGGATTCGCCGTGAAAGTGTAAAAAACATACATCTCTCACTACATTTAGTGAAATATTAAAATCTGTGAAATTTGATATTTCTTGTAGATATAATTGTTTATATATTATTTGCAAGTAACCGACATTTCTTGTTCCAGAATGCAAATTTAATGTTGATATTATATTCATTTATGCCGACTTTACGCCGAAAATTGAGAAAATTCAGATCTTTTGCGCGATATCATTATTTATATTTATTCTTTTAAATTATTTATCTTAAAATGTTTACAGAATATTGGCGTATACATAAACTCATAAGAGCTTTTCCGTACGCCTTAGCCGTTATCATTATTACCTGTTTTCCTTAATATAATTTTTTTAATTTTCACTTCCTTTTTTTATTACTTGCTAGTTTTTATCCTTTTACCTATTGTGTTTTGTAACCTATTTTATTGACAAAAGCCGATGTACGACATAATAGTATGAATCAACATCCTCCTGCCCTTATCCCACTCTAAGTGGAGTCGGCACAACATATTATAAACATGCTGTTACATGATTTGGCTGCGTTTTTACGTACGGCCGCCTGCCTGAGGTCATCTTACCTTAGTCGTATTTTACGTCACCTCGATAAGAAATGAGGTTGGTCTATTCTACCAAACCGGATACCACACGGTGGGTCAAC
Organism: Morpho helenor; assembly: GCA_029227775.1. NCBI lineage: Eukaryota > Metazoa > Arthropoda > Insecta > Lepidoptera > Nymphalidae > Morpho > Morpho helenor. The sequence goes on along the minus strand of JARGCU010000022.1, from coordinate 4,892,295 downwards.
TTACCTTAGTCGCCTTTTACGACACCTGGGTGAGAAATGAGGTTGGTCTATTTTCTACTCAGCGGGATACCATACGGCGGGTCGACTTACCTTAGTAGCCTTTTACGACACCTCGGTAAGAAATGAGGGTGGTACTATTCTATTTAGCCGGGTACCACACGGCGGACATAATAGTATGAATATAAATAGAAATATATAAGTGATGCGATCGTTGATCGTTTGCGAAGATAATGACGTCATTGATTAAAAAATATCTCAAGCGACTCGTTAAGCGACGGATGGACTGACTCATTTCGTATAACAATTAAGTGAACCATTAAGGAAATGTAGTTAACCGGCTTGGTACAATTCCGTGCGGCCATTTGGTTTTCCTCGATGATCAATATTGCATTAACAATATTGATTAAAATATGTTAAATAGATATGGCAATTATTAGCCTATATTTAACAATGTTTTTAAACATTGTTAAATATAGGCTAATAATTGCCATATCTATTTAACATTGTTGAGCCGACCCCACTTAGAGTGGGATAAGGGCAGGAAGAAGAAGATTTAACAATGTTTTTAAACTGCTTTAATAGCAAAAATTGATTGCGGAATTTCAATATAGAATCTAATACCTATACGCACAAACGCCTTTACTTTTGCAAGGCGCAAAGCAGGAGCCACAAGCTTATATCGGTTCTTACCTTGTCTATATACATTACCTATTTTATGTACAAAAATTAATGAATCTGGGAGGAAGATAAACCCTTAGTGTTACTTATCCGTAAAAACCAAGACCGATTACTTATAGAGTATCAAGTTACAGAAGGAATTTAAGTCTTTATGTAAGCTTCAATTGTAACAAATTTCATCAATGTTGATTCAGCGGATGAGCCGTGATATCGTAACAGAAAGAATGACAGCATGAAAGACAGGTGGACAAACTTTCGCATTTATCATATTAATGTGGAATTCCTAATTTTGTTCATTCCACTTTTCTCTTTTTTGACTGATAGCTGTAATGCGAACATCTAAAATAGGCTAAAAGATTAAGAGAATATATTTAAATAAATAAATATATGGGACACTTACACACACGGCCTCCGTCCCCAAAGTAAGTAACTTAAGACTTGTGTTACGGGTCACAGACAACTGGTAAATTATACTTATATAATTTTAAATACATACTTAAATACATATATACACCCAGGCTCGGAGAACCAACAAATTTTTGTTAGAAAATGTTAGTCCTCGGTGGGAATCAAACCCACGACCCGCGGAGCTGAAGGCAGGGTCACTATCAACCGCGCCAACGATCCAGTCAATATAAATATTTAGTTCTAAATTAATATATTACAAGGATATTTTAATCACTGCTAACCAGTTCGATTAATATTCAACTAATCATTTGCTTAAAAACATGTTTAATATTCTCGGTGTACTTTTTGTAATGCGACGGATTTTGTAATGAGAGTGGTTCCAGTGCAATTGGTTCCAAATAGAACTCATTCTCTGAAATTGCGGTCATCTAATTTCGCAAACAGAACTATCCTAACTATATTTTATTTATTTATTTTATTTAAAAATCAAGTTACATGACTCATATATAAATAATTATGTTAGTAATACAATTCTACTTAAAAACTAATGTTAGTAACCTATACTATTTATTATAAATGTAATCGATGTGAATCCTACAGCAGCGGTTCACATATGGGCAGTCTAGCCTCTCCGATATCATATTACTATATAAATTAACATACAACTTTACAATTATTCTAGTATTTAAGTTGAATATGCTTTAAAAATTAAACGGATTCTTTTTTTTAAGTTCTTTTATTTGTTTTAATGCTGGATTGATAGAACGTGTCAGGTTTGTAACACTTTACATAATTGTCATTCTCCTGCCCTTATCCCACTATAAGTGGGGTCAGCATAACATGTTATAAACACATCGTGTTGTCACATGATTTGGCTGATTTAATTTTGGGGTTTGGTAATGTCAGCATTTTTGATATTCATCATCCTCCTGCCCTTATTCTACTCTAAGTGGGGTCGGCACAACATGTTATAAACATGCTGTCGCACACTTGTCACATGATTTCGCTGCGTTTTTACGACCGGCCGCCTGCCTGACGTCAACTTACCTTAGTCGTATTTTACGACACCTCGTTAAGAAAGAGGGTGGTCTATTTTACTAAACCGGACACCACACGGTGGGTCAACTTACCTTAGTCGCCTTTTACAACACCTAAGTAAGAAATGAGGTTGGTCAATTGTAATCAGCCGGACACCACACGGCGGGTCGACTTACCTTAGTCGCCTTTTACGACACCTCGGTAAGAAATGAGGGTGGTAGTATTCTATTCAGCCGGATACCACACTGCGAACACTACATAATTATGCTAGCATAAATTTATCTTTAGCTATATTGAGGTTATATTAAAGTTCGTGATAATTAGCATAATTTCCATATTCCATTCCATAATTTCCAGTATTATGTATTATAATATAATAGAATATTCTTACATCAACTGCATTTACATACTATCGTATTATAGAAAATAAATCATTACCTACCTTCTTTAAATATCCAAAAGGTAATGCACTACTTAAATAACAAAATAGAATTTAGTTTGAAAATTAAAATTAATAATTCTCAACCTGTGACCATCATAACATCAGACAAACTGACTAATATCGAATGCCTGATTATTCATAAATACTCAAGAGTTATTATGAGATAAATTATAGTAATACACAAAGGTGGGAAAGAGACATAAAATATTAATAATACAGGTAAACGAAAAAACGAGTCACCAACGACTTGATTTGGTTGTCGGGTTTTCCCTACAGGGGGACATATTTTAATTAGCTTTTAAGTTGTTATTACGTCTGACTAAAAGTAAAGCGCAGTTTCACTTGCATCTTCTTTCCTTGGGTGACCGATAGTGGTACATTGGACAAGACTGTACAGACGGTACTCAAATGAGAAATGCCTAGTTACTAAAGCTCATAGTTACTCATGAATTTTGTGTATCACGTTTCCTAGTGCTGTTTTCCTTTACCGCAATTCCTTAAAGCCCATAATAAATTATTTCATACCTTTAAAATGAGCAAACTGTCTGTTACGTTTTCACGGCCAATCCGCTGAACCAATATCGATGAAATTTGGCACAATTATTCCTTATACACCGGGGTACTACTCCAATGCGGATTTGTGGGTCGCACATATCCTTAGAATTCTCTATAGATATGCAGGTTTGCTGACGATGTTTTCCTTTACCTAAAAGCGTGAGATAAATTGCAATTATCAATTGCCTGTCCAGGGTTTACACCTGTCACCATCTCGAAAAAGTCGCACGTCCTCACCGCTGAGATATCACAACCTTTTAGAAATTCAATCGTATCGAATTTAGTCGTATCTACGGGATTTCAGTTAATTGAAGGTCTTCATTCTCCTGCCCTTATCCCACTCTAAGTGGGGTTGGCATAACATATTATAAACATGTTGTCACATGTTTTGTGACACACGTCTTTCATGACACCTCGGTAAGAAAGAGGGTTATCTTTTCTACTCAGTCGGAGATCATACGGAGGGTCAACTTACCTTAGGCGTCTCCTCGGTAAGTAATTCTTTTCTTTAATCGATCCCTCATTAGTAATGAGGATCGAGGTGATTTGAAGCCTTTCTTCGTATAATCTGTCTCCAACTTTTTCAATCCAAAGTAGCCCTCACCGTCTGATAGAATTTGGACGAGGAGGTGGCTTCTTTGACTTGGTCAGACCATCCTGTTGGCGACCTGCCTTGTGGCCTTTTGCCTTCTGTGTTGCCGACAATGACCAGCTTTTCTAGATTCCCATCTCCTCTTCGCATTATCTGGCCGAAATAAGAAAATATGCGTTGGAGACAGATAGTGGACATACGTGTAAGAAATAAGGGTAGACCACCCTTTCTACAGTAAATTAACGATGTTGATGAAAAAATGACCCAAAACAATAATTATATTAGACGGTATAAAAATAGTCATACATTCGCGTTCTAGAAGTATCTTAAGATAAATTACATGATGAATTGAGTCTTATAACTGTGCGCGGAGCTTAAAACTGAGTTATGAACTTTGCAGGCTTAATGTCGCTTTTGTCGTATTTCATTCGCCAAGTATAAAAGTAAATAGAAAATTAAGAATTTCTATACACATATAAATTTATGTTTCATGATCATCCACCTGCCCTTATCCCACTCTAAGTGGGCGTAACATGTTATAAACATGTTGTCACATGATTTGGCTACGTGCTTTACGACCGGCTGCCTGGCGCCAACTTACCTAAGTCCTATGTTACGACACCTCGGTAAGAAGGTGATCTATTGTGCTCAGCCAATACCATACAGCTGGTTAACTTACCTTAGTCGCCTTTTACGACACGTCGGTAAGAAATGAGGGTGGTCTATTCTACTCAGTCGTATACTATACGGCTTTAAATTTTCCGTAAATCTTCTGTTTGTATAATCACATAAAAAACAAAGAAAATTAAATAAATAATATCATTTTCAGTTTTATCAATTGTAATCACGATTTTACGACCGGCCGCCTGTCTGTCGGTAATTTACCTTAGTTGTATTTTACGACACCTCGGTAAAAAATGAGTGTCGTCTATTCTACTCATTCGGATACCACACAGTTGGTCGACTTACCTTAGTCGGTTTTTACAAGACCTCGGTAAGAAATGACGGTGATCTATTCTACTCAGCCGGATATCACACGGCGGGTCGACTTACCTTAGTTACTTTTTACAAGACCTCGGTAAGATATATGTGATTGTTTATTTCCGTTAAGCAATAGCATTTATAGGAGTTATATTTGATTATTATGTTTCATATCCATTCTAATTTATTCCCTTATCCCACTCTAAGTGGGGTCGGCACATGTTTTAAACATGTTGTAACATGTTTTAGATATTTATTTTACATTATTGATTTACATACATCGTATTTTTACGGTAACCAATATAAAGAAAAACTATTTTAGGAGATTCTACGGAATTACATATTGTTCTGACGTATTTAAGCATCAGATATATCTTGTTAGCACTAAGAGCTCATCATTTACTAATAGTTGACCGTTTCGTATCTTTAATATTTAAATGAGTTAATCTTGTATTTATATGATATTTAAATGTTAATCGATTTTCCTGAAATTTTGCATGTAGTATTGGGCAGCAGGGGGTATTGGGGGAGAAAAATCGATCTAGCTAGGTTTTATGTAAAAAAAAATCGTTTTATTCCTGTTTTTGGGCATTAAAATATAGTAAAATTTAAATTGATTTGAATTTTTGACATTAACCGTCAAGTCAGCAGTAGTCTCGGGAAATGTAAATACCTCATCCCCAACTAAATATATATTTTTTCTTTTTTTGAAGTTATTTTTATTTTTCGTAAAAAAATTCCGAGCAAGGCTCGGTTACCCTGATATTTTAAAATAATAAGCGTTTTGTTTGTTGTAGCTAATAAAAAAATAAATTATAATTACCTGTTGCCATCTATTAACAACTGCCTAAAACCTAAGAATTGTAGCCCATTGTTTAATATTTAAAATGTAATAATATTAATCAATATTTTTTATTAGCTGCAACAAATAAAACGCTTATTATTAAAATTTTTATACAACACGGTCAATTACTAGTAAAACTCAGATAAGCACATACAAAAAACCGTGAAAACAATAAATTGAATAAAACAAAAATAATCTGAAAAAGGGTAAAAACTATTGACAGTTATTGTTAGACTTTTCCGTCTTTAGGTAACATGGGCAAAAAGGGATGGTTTGCCCCAGAAAATTAAAAATTTATTTATAGATATTGAATAATGATTGTTGGCCTTTTTTACAATTCTGGAGAATTAGTTAATACTAGTACAATTATAGATTACGTAGAGATAGAGTAGTTAGTATAATTATAGATTGCTAGTACTATATAATTATAGCACTAGCAATCGCCAGCGGCTCCGCCCGCGTGGAATGATTAAAACTGTAATATAGTATTTTGATAACCATAAAAACGGTTATAGAGGGTTAATCTTATAAGCTAGACATATGGAGTCGCAGACTTTTATTTAGAACTTTTAGAGGGGAACAATTTTGTAATACATTATTTTTGAGTAACTTTCACCGTTTACTTAGCGCACGCAAGGAAAGCTTTAAGTTTTGCCGTTTTCATAATATTTTTGTAATTGCTGCTCCTCTATTCATCTAAGCGTGATATTATAAAGCCTATAGCCTTCCTCGATAAATGGACTATCTTACACTCAAAGGATTTTTCAAATCGGTCCTTTAGTTCCTGAGATTAGCGCGTTCGAACAATCAAACAAGCAAACAAAAAATCTCTTCATCTTTATATATTAGTATATAAAAATATTGAATTTTTTATACTTGTGCTAGGAGTGGGTTTACGTAGTTAGTATAATGGCTGGGATTCGAACCCTTTTATTACTTTCATGTTGGGTGATTCATTTTACCATAAAATGAACCATCATATTTACCGGTTGTCTATCACCCATAATACAAGTTTAAATTAAGTGTAAGAGATATGCTTATACGTAAAGCATATTACAACATTAAAGATTATTTGGATGATAAAAATGCTTTATTTGAAAATCATTACAGCTTCATATAAAACTGTGGTTTAATAATATAAAATTGAAAATGTTTAAAAGATTGACCGCCGAGTTTATTTCTAGTTCTTCTCGGTAAGAGAAAACATTCCGTATCAGTTGTAGCTTCATTAATCATATTGATCCTTGATGTTTCATAAGTGCTTGAAAGTGCTTATTTTAATAAAGATTATTTTAATTTTGATTTTGAAACATTAGGTTATTTATTTTGAGGATGGACGACCATGTGTTTAATTGTTCCATATTGTTAAAAATGTATTAAAATACTGTTGATCGTTACGTAAATATTTTCTTTGTGATCATCATTATTCTCCTGCCCTTATCCCATTTTAAGCCAAAACATGTTATAAACATGTAGTGTATTCTACTCATCCAGATACCACACGGAGGGTCAACTTACCTGAGCCACCTTTTAAGACACCTCCGTAAGAAATGAGAGTGGTCTATTCTACTCAGCCGGATATCACACGGCGTTAAATCTTCAGTAAACCTTCTGTTTGCCTAATCTCTTAAAAAACAGTCACCCAAAGAAAATTCAATAAATAATATCATTTTTAGTTTTATCAGTTGTAATCACGATAATCGTACATATTCGATATTAACACCTTTTCCTTAAAGATATTCTTCATTAAATGGCGCTGGCAGAAACGTAGTGGGACCTCTACATATCCTGAAAATATAAATATCTAAAGATAACCTTCGTCGCAATGAAAACAATTTATATCTTCACAAGACAGGAATAAGATTCACAGTTAAGTCGTACAAGATGTTTATTCTGAAGCCTTCCAAGTTACCACTATTTTATGTGATACAACATATCATATACCATGAAGTGGAAAGGTTGTCAAGCATTTACTATAATAGAAAACAATTTTGGATAACTTCGGAACATACTCTAAGACAACTTTGCTATTTTGTTATTAAAGGCGGAAAAGTAACAAAAGAAAAATTCTAGTATTTTTTTTATTCTAAGCTATCAACCAAGGCTTGAAATATCTTACAACTTTTAATGACGTACTCGTAAAACGTTGCTGTAAGAGCAGTTTTGGTCCATGGAAGAAAGTGAAACGGACGCAGAAAGAGTCCTGAGTTGGTCATCTTACGAGAAATGAGGAAATATACCGGTCTAAACTTAGATAGATTAATAGAAGGTAATTCTATAATTTGATGATACACTATCAGCCCTAACGGTATATCACAATTAGTCTCACTCAAATACACGCCTTACATCGCCTTAAGTAAGGCCTTAGAAGAATCACCACAGGAATTACAGATAGCTTTTTGACAGGGCTTATCCGGCTACTAGCAGAGCCCACTAGCAGTGTATTAAGTACCACATTCTCCATATCGAGAGTTTGAAGGTATGTAATACGCCATAAAGTTTCTGTCTAGAATGATTTATAGCAGCAGGCGAAATTCCATAGTAGAGATATTACATAGAATTATTTTGCTGTAATCAGCGTTAAGAGAATCTATGTAAGGCTAAGTCTACAAAGCAGTGAACATTCGCATACTCCTCACACGTATGACAAGTCACCACACGTATCACAAAACGCCGCCAATACCAACACTCGACACAAGAACTACACACACTCACAATCACAATCTATAGGATCGTTTAAAAAAATAAAATAAAAAATTCTCACATTTTCACAATTCAAAACATTTTTTATGATATTTATTAAATTTTATTTTGAAAATTATTTTATTTTATTTAAAGTATAATAAAATTTATTTCATCAGTTCATAATTTTCGAACTACGTTCACTACGAACATTTTTGAGGCAAATACAGCCACTTGAAAAACCTCAACAAATTTTCATTTATTTATCCTTTAATTTTTTCGCTAGTGTATATATATCTACATTTAAACACAGACATACACATCCATATTAGTATTATTGTATTTTTTAAGTATTTATATATATACTTACCAGAATAATCATCATCTCCTCTACAATTAAGCATATCAAGATAGCAGCCATTATTAAACGTTCTATAAACATAATCCCTATATTTAGAAGCTCCACATACAGGGCTGTAGTGGTTCGGGCAGAATACAGGACAGGACTCCCCGTATATCCTTCGTGTAAGTGAGAAGTGTTCCTTTATGCAAAATCGTAGAGGTGTTATCACGAAATCTGCAGAATGTAAATATCATTAACAAAAGAGAGGAAAGAATTTGATGGTATGAGATATTTGCAATTATTCACTTGATTTCCTTAATGTTGCTAGTCTACTTTAGTCGTTTCTTTGTTTAGTTAAAAAGAAAGAAAGAAGAAAAGAACGCATAAAAGGGAAATAATTTATTTGAACACAAGTGCCAAATTTCAATAGGCACCTTTAATAGACACGCGAGGTCACGGAGGATACCAGGATTTATACAACATCAACAATTTATACAAAGAAAATAATACGTAAAATAATATAAAATTGAATACTAGGTAAATACAGTTAAAAACTAAATACTACATAGTTTTTAATTTTACCAAGATTTACGAAATTTGGAACATCAAATCAACAGCTAAATTATGAAACACCATGCTATAACATGTTGTGCCGACGCCACTTAGAGTGGGACAAGGGCAGGAGGATGCTGATTTACGAAATTTGGAACAGAAGCTATGATATTTATGAAATTTTTTAAGAAGTTATGATATGATATTTGTTATTAGAAGCTATGTAATGCTAATTGTAGGCAACATTCTCATACTAATTATTATATAGACAAACGGGTCACATCGCGATAACCTCAAGTTACCTTTGATAAGGTTCGACGTTTCGGCAGATTTGCTTCCACCGTGGTCACATTCATTCAACATTCTCATACTTAATGCATGCAGTACCAGGCACTACCCGTATCACAAAAACTCTGCCGCCAACAAGTGCGTTGTTTTATGATACGTGCGGATCCTTCTTCTCAGAGCAAAATACTCGTACATAGATGTAATATTTCCCTCAAAAAAAAAAAACCACTGGGACAGATTGCTATTCTACTATTTAAATATTTTCTTATAGATAAAGTGTAAAATTTAAAATAGAATATGAAATTTCTTGTACGTGAGGCGAGCGCTCTCGATGCTGCATGGGCGCGGTCATAAAATGGATCTCGGTAGGGAAATTATTGGATGTGTAAAGCGCAGACAGCTGTGGCGTATTAACTAAATGCACCGTCATTATATCCGTACATTTTCCTCCCTCTTTTACGACCTGCATGTGATTACTACAATTTTCCTTAATGTTTCTCCATTTAGTTTTTCATCAATTAATATGGCCAATAATAAATAAATACATGGGACAAACACACACACGGTTGTACGTCCCCAAAGTAACTTAAATGTGGATAAAAATGGATACGGTAAGAAAACTAGTAAATATATACATATATAATTTTAAATCAATAATTCGACAGCAAAAAGACGAATTTTTTTTTTTTAGAAAAAGTTTGCCGTCTTCGAAAATCGAACCCACGACCCATGAAGCTAAAGGCAGTGACACTGTCGCCTATGCCAACGGGCAAGCGAAGGAGATTCATGCTTGAAATTCTGGTTCGATTACTCCGTTTAACAACTCTTTATTTTTGCAGAAAGTTCACTGTAAACTGAGAACGAGTGAACTGTTCAATTATTGGATATTATCAATAATCAATTAATTAATTATATTACATTATCGAATGTTATAAATGGTACTTGTACATATGACGTCGTTTTGGAATACGATGTTCGCGATTGGGACAAGTAAAACGTGACATGCATAAGGTAAATCACAATACAGCACTGTTTATATTTGATTAAGTACAAAGAATAAAATTAGAGTTTACAACTACCTCTAAATTTAAATCTGGGAAATCCCCGCATTCAAATTAAGAGGTAGTTGTGAACATCTTGTTCTTTTTTCTTCCATTTAAGTTTAAGTTAAGGTAAAATTAAAAATGCGGAATAATTAATTATGCATTTTTAATTTTTATTATATAATAAGAAAAGTATTTATATTCATAAGAAGTTCGAGACATCTCTGGAATAAATTCAAATGAAATATTATATCCTTAGATTACTAAATTTATGTGAAACTTATGTATTGAGTTGGAACATCATTTAAGAGTGCCTTTAAAGTTAAAACTATTGTCAGTTCTAGTATATCATAAATGTAGATAAAAGTTAATTTATCTAAATATTATATGAATAAATTGAAGTTTCATGTTTCAAGCATCATTTCTTCTAAAAGTTACTTATTTTTTAATTATTGTTTTAAGACGAATTCCTTTCTGAAATTAAATATTATAAAGCCATTTCCACCATACGATCCTTTGCTGTTTCTATCAGGCAGGGAGATTTATAGAAACAACATTTAAGAGTAATTTTTCCACTTTCAAGATCACTGTTCCACCACGATATCCGCACTTTGGATCCACTCTTTGAGATAGTTCGTCTAGACCTAGTAAGGAGGCGGAGTATACGAAAATTGTCTATTTTACCATTTAAATTATTTATCGCCTTATAAAGTTTAAAACACGATAAAAATTATGTCACTATCAACATTAAACATTAGTTTTATTACTAACGTGTATCTCTGTATATCACTAAACTAAGGTTAGCCATCAATAAAAATAAAAATAATTTATTGCAAACACATTGTATTTTTCTTAAAATCGCCGTGAAAGAAATATATGCAAACTAAATTTTAGCAGCTTTGCTATTAATTTTCAGACAGGCTATTTCAGATAAATCTGTTATTTACGTACTCAATAAAATAAAGGACATATGGAAATTAAATTTGAACTATACTCACGACGACAAAGAAATTCTAAAATCCTTGCGCTATTCCGAAAGTTACATGATGCAAAATCAAGTTCAAAGATCTTTTTGCTATCGTATTTAAAAATGGAATTTACTTGTAGGTACCTTAAGAGCCATAATGTATATAACCCAAAGGACCTAGATTTTTAACAGTCGTGGATTCGAATCCGAATCCAAGTGATTTTCATCGTGCTCTTTACAATAAATGCCCGTAGTACCCCGCAGGCGAAGTCTAAGTTAAACGGTTAGCCTATTGTCGTATAGCCATTCATTGAGTTTAATATCCTTAAACATTAATATTTTTAGTTTTATTATTTCTTACCTATATCATAACATTTTGAATACCCATCCATGGCGCATCGATTAGGAAACATTTTGTAGATTTTCTGATTGATATTAAGAGCGCATACCATATTGTCATCTTTGGCTGGACAATCAATGTGACATTCTTTACTCTGAACACTGAGAACTGATATAACAGTAAAATTATAAGTTGTTTTAATTATATAAAAAGTAGAAGTAGTTTCGGCCTATTTCCTACGTTAGTTAGATTCTCTGGAAATTGTCGTAGTGAATGTGTGTATTGCGGTAACTGGTCCTGCACGTATAAGATTTGTAAACGTTGTCTGCTTCCTACACTTAGTAGCATTACATAGATTCTCTTAACAAACGCATAATTCTATCGTACCTTCTGTACTATGGAATTCCGCAAAATAACGCCCTGCTTCTCTGAAGAAAAAGTTTTCAATATATTGCCAGTTAACCTTTAACATTTGTCAAATTTCGTAATAACCCCACCTCACGCATGCTCGTATACTATATAAGGTTTGGCAGAAAAAATCAGTTTACTTGCCAAATCGGATTCCCAGGAATCCATCAGATTGATTGATAAGAAATAAATAAAGAGAAATGCTATTTCCGCCATTACTAACTTTTCTTTTAAAGGAAAAAGAAATGCTGGTTTGAGAGTTGTATTTACTTTTTTATGTGTATAAATTGACAAAGTATGTTGTGGTTATAACATTTTTCAGAGAATATTTTTCCTCATACATACATTAATTAATATTACACTATAAATGATGAGTATACTAATTTATACTTTAACTAATGAATATGCTATTTTTGTAGATTAAAGACATCTTTATAATAAAACACGAGCCGTGATATACCAGCGGCGAGACCGTACAACTCTTTCGATTTTTTTTTTTTTTTTTCGAATATGACTAATGCTGTTAGCCCTAATGGCTTTGACAGCGTCACCGATAAGACGGGCGAGCGCTGAAGCATCGCCGAGAAGAAATGGATAATACATGCGGGTGCATTACAAGCACCCGCGCTACAGGGGGCGTCGCCTTAAGGGTGTCTCCTGCGAGACCGAACCTCGGCTTAAGGCGGCGCGTTTTTGGAGGGCTGCATCTAATAAATGACTTGGAAGAAGTCTGTGTCACGGCGGCCGCGGCAGAGGGCTGCGGCCGCTTGACACAAGCAAGCGGGGACCTCGTCTTCGCCGGCGAAGACGCTGTTTGTGTAAATGTAATGTGTGTATCTTGTTGGATGCTGTGATAGCATCGTCGGGGTCGTTAAGGACGCTCTTCGGGCGCCTGTGAATCTTGTTGGGGTAACTCTTTCGAGGGGATCACGGGTTCAAATACGTGCAAGCACCAGGTCTTATTGATAGTGGTTATTTATTACTCAATTTTCGGTGAAAGTAAAAATCGTAAGTCGCAGTTGTCAGGGAATTCTAGGGACGTGTGTAACCTACCAATGCACGGAATAGCGTGGTGGTTCTATGCTTCAACCCTTCTCTCAAAAATAGAGTGATGAAGCCGATGCCCAGCAGTGGGGTAATAACAGGCCATTACTCCTTTTCATAAAACTTTTCAATACTTCTATAATAATTTCATTTTCAACTCGTTTTTAGGTGTTATGTAATGCCGATTCCTCTTAATTAGGAAGTGGCGACGTCTGAAGTACGTAATACGATAGGCTCGGGAAAACTATAAAAATATTCTATAAACAACTTACCATTCGAAATAATGATTCCAGTCACTACAAGATTAATATTTCGTTGACGATGATTCATTTTAATTTCAATCGCGTAATGAAAAGTCAATCATGGTTTGCGGCGTAAAATTTTGTCATAAAACTTCATACGTTCATTTTAATTTAAACGCAACTTCTGATTGGACTTCAATTTTCGTAAAAGATGACTAGTACCTCATATTCAAATTCAAATTTTAAAAATTTTCTTTATTCAAGTAAACTTGTAAACAAGTGCTTTTAAATTGTCAACTCTGCTCCACAAGAGTACATACTCTACTCTACAACTCTACTTTCTAGCGACGAATACTTAAATTAAGGCCATACAAAGAAGAAAGGCAGTTACGCATCTTAGGATGATACAGTAAAGTACAATATGCTATGATACTCGTGAAAACGATATCTTCGTCTTTTTTTCATCCCATGGACTTCCCCTGTTGAACATTTCTCAAATCTTTTTCTTTAATGATTTCCAACCAACAAGACCTTGCGTCACCTGTATTTGGTAGACACCTGCTTTTTTGTGAAGTCTGGACGTGTTCACCTAGTGTGGTGTCTACCAATTCTGCGCTTTTCAACGCGCCTACCAGGCTGGTTTGTTAATCTATTCGCCTCGGCCACTTCTACTTTAGCTTTCTACTTTAGCTTCAAGACTTCGAACACACCTCGCTATATCGTCCACTAAGAGACGCTTAGCGATCGACATCGAAAGCCTTTATATGAGGCCTTTAGTAAGCGACCACGTAAAATAGTAAAAAAATGTATCATAGATTGAAAAATGACTTATTTGTAAGAAGAAATATATACAAATTATTCTGGATGATGACAGAATAGATTTCGTTTAAATATGACGAGCTTGTTTGCGCAGTGTTAGTTTACCGCTTAATTACGTTCTTTCTAGTCTAGAAGGCAGCTTCGCCTGAATCCAGTAACCGCCCTTGTAGAAAAGCCGTGAAACCCAAAATAACGTAGTATTCAATATGATTCTCTGATGAAATGCTAAAGGAGTCTCTTCCACTGCTTTCGTCAGACTGCATCTTACTCACTTATCATCAGGAGACATAGCAGTCAAGGTTTAATCTGTATTCAGTTAGATAAAAAAAATTGCAGCATAGGTTAAAAGCTAATACAACCATTAATATTGATACATTAGGAGAAAATATTAGTGAGACGTCAATTTTGTGTTGGATTCATTAAACCGCTACTCCACAGCGGAAAATGGAAGTGCATTTTAGACAGATGCAGGAAATAGGTTCTGTCAAACAGCAAGACTTTTAACATGTTATATTTGAGTACATCAATAACGAAATATAGACTCTGTTAAACGAGAATGATCTATTGCAAAATATATTTCCGAACTTTAGTTTTTAGGCTTTCCTTATGGATAAAGTCAGCAAAGAACATGAAGTCTCATTATCTTAGCCATGCTTTTTGAATGACTGCTATCTATTTTGACCTGAAAGGATCAGGGCTTAGGATACGAGGAGCAACCTAGTATTAATCATATTTAGAAGAAACGGTTATAATCCTCCTAACTTTCAAAAATGTTAGCATAATTGTGTTGGAAAACAACTGCTGAAAAATCATGGATCATCTGATGGACAGATGTTTTCATTACTCGAAGTACCATTATGTAAAAGAAAATTATAATCATTGAGGCCTGAGGTTTTGCTGATTTTCCGTCTATTCCGGAAGATTAAATTTTAATTAGATTTATTCCTTAATTAAATTTATTATCTCGGTTCATATAAATAAAACGTACGTATCAATATATATAAGTATCTATGTCACAATCGGTGAGCGGCTTTTAGGTCTTTTGCCTTCTGTATTGTAGAGGCCGCTCACCAACTAGGTGGTCTGACCAACTGCGCCAGTCCTGCACGTCCGCCAAATTTTAGTTAGCAACTGAGTTAGCAACAATGGCCACCAACAGAAGCAGGTGGAAACGAATTATCCACTCGAGGATAATATCTAGCCAGGACCACGATCTTCAGTAATGAAGTACGACTAGAGAGAGAGATGTCACAATTAATTACTATTATATTATTTCCTAACTATTTATTAAAATTTTGACATATACACGCCTATGAAGTTCCATAAATAGTACATGGGTGACTGAATTATAGCATTTTCCCGAATACAGGGAGAAAATGATTTTTTAAATAAAACCTACCTAGATAAATTTTTCTGTCCCAAAACCAATTTGATGAATTTCAGGAAAGTCGTTGGAGCCGTTTCCGATATTCAGAGAATATAATAATTTAATATACATACAAGATTAACTCATTTAAATATTAAAGAGTACATTAAAAACCATTATAAGCAAATGCAATGCATCATTTTTTTTAAATTAATTGATAGAATTATTAAAACTTAACCACTATTTCGTTCTGATTGACACAAAATGGCTATTGCTTTGTTGACTAGGGATATCATCTATGACTTATGAGGATGTTATTAATAAATAATAACTTATTACTAATCAATACCACCCATTATGTGGCACATGGGAATATTAGATGAAATTTAATTATATATTCTATATATTAATACTCAATAATTAATTGAAACGTAAATCCATTATATCATTCCTAACATCATATAACTTATGCATTAGCGTGTAAAATTGAAACGTTTTACCATTTTGAAATTAACTAGCATAAATGAAAATTAAGAATTATGTCAGTTCATCCTCACATAAATACAGTTAATATTCTTTGTCCTGAATATATGGACATCATAAATTTTAAATCGGTTTTGCGATTTTAACTACCAGTGTTGTAAAGGTTAATTCATTATTTAATTTATTACAGCCGAGAGATCATGAGTTGCGTTTCCAAAAAAAAATATCTCCCTTTTTGTCGAAGAAGCTTATTTCAGTGATCATCAAATTTCAATTCTAAATTCAAATTCTAAATATTCTGTATTCAAGTTCTAGATATTCTTTATTAAATTTGTTAACCAAGTGTTTTTGAATCTTTAACTCGAATGCTGGTTCGGAAAGCTGTTCATACCGAGAAGAGCTAGCAAAAAACTCGGCGGTTGCTCTTTTTAAATATAATTCTTATAACTAGTTACATTTAGTCTTTACTATCTTGTACATAATAGAAGAGTAGCTATATCCATCTCAAAAGGAGCTGTACTGCTTGTTGATTTATCAATTTATTATGATTGATTAAAAGATTAAATATGTACTTATTTTGTCAGACTACTTTTACCAAAATATTAAAGTACAACTTCCTGATAATAAAATAAAATTCTTATAGTTTTATTTCAAATTTTGAAAAGCCAGAATGCCTGCGTCCAACAGATAAAAAGATAACATAATATTTTAATAGAGAATTACAGAGATATTAATAACACGCTAAATATTAAAGTGACCGCTTTCATAATTAGCTTAATTGAGTTAGATATAATCCTAGATGTCATCTTTATTTCAATGCTATCTATGACATCACGTTACGAACTATTACAAAAAAAAAGTTTTTGTTGCTCTTCCAAGGTATGGGTGTCTTTAATAGGACCTTTGTAAACTACGCTATGTTGCAATTTGCCACAACCAACTTTTTTGAATTAGGTCACTTTAATACTAAGCGTGCGAAATGTTAGTTCGTGTTCAAAATGTTCATCCAAACCTGTTTTATTATTTAGATCGTTTGATCAACTATGGATAAAAAATTAATCACATTTGCGGTCGAAACTTGTAAATGCTGCCCATTGAAACAATGACTGTTGTGGCTTTGGGCTCGATGACCGGTTTTGTGGTTAAACTAACATTTTTTGCTGAATACGATTTGATATATTTGCTTTAGGGCTGCCTACAAATATCAAATATGTAACAATTTTAAAAAACGGTCGAATAAATTCAGACTAAGTAAATATATTAGTATTAAATTGTTTAAAAAATTGTAGGGTTTCACATAATTTATTCGCTGTTAAAAAAGCATGGTTGATTCGTCGTACATAAATAATTTGAGATGAATTAAAAGTTCTACTGGAATCTGAATAAAATATGCCTCTTGTGAGATTAAATCACAGTTTAGAAGATGTATTGTGGAAGTTTTTTTATATAACTAATTATAACGACGTTTAAATTGTGGCAAGAAGCAATAGCAAAGTAGTGACTGCTGTAAAAACATATCGTATAATCAGTGGCGTAGTAATCGAATGGTAGGTAATACAGGGCAGTGCCCAGGGGCCCCCAATTTCCGAGGGGCCCTTCTGAGCTTGTCCCCTACAGCCTTCTTAGAGCACGTCGAATCCCCAACACGAAGAATGCGAAACTGATAATCCTATCCAATCCTATCCTACTAATATTATAAATGCTACTAATATTATTAGATATGTAAGATCTAGTGTAAGGACTTCCCTCTCCCTTTTACCCCAATTCCCGTCAGCGATTAATGGATTTCCCTATTCCCAAAGCCCAGGCGGGGCGGCGGTGGACGTATCCAATAGCGAAAGCCGGCACCCCTGACCTGCAGCGAGTTTGGCCACAAGTTCAGAGTTTCTCGCCTTAGATAAAGATCACAACAGAGATCCACTCAAAATAGGAAAAAAAAAAATTATAAATGTGAAAGTTTGTGAGTATGGATGTATATTAGTAGTAGGGAATAGCCGGTTCTAACTCACTCCCAGCACCTTGAAATCCTTGAAATAGGCTAACTTAGCGGATTCTAAAAAAAGCTCGCCAAAGCAGATTCCAATCAGACTAAATTCCAATTGACCGTCGGAGGTCTCTTCGGATTTTCCAATTGGATCCTGGGTTGCAAAAGGAATTTCCTTACTTACCCTCGTAACGAATCGTTTTTTCTCGTATTTTATTAGATTAACTTAGCGGACTCCTTGACCAATTGGATTTTCCATTTGATCCACGACTTTCCTTTCCTTGATTAATTAATCAAATTAACTGAATTCTCATTACAGTATGAATGTCTGATATTTAATGGCCGATTCTGGCACATTGGCTTGGTTTTATCAAACTTGATTAGGTTTCCAATCTAAGATTTTTCTTAATAAATAACATTAATCGTTCAATTTTGTTTTTATCATTAATTTGATATCAAACTGATAATAATTGAATTGGATGTGTGTCAGATATAAATTCAATATGAAAATGTAAATAAAAAAAAAGTCTCGTACAAATAACTCAAAAGTTTTATTTTTTCGAAGAAACGCTTTGACTTTTTGCTGCTATTTCAAAGAAAGTGTCTCATAAAATAATATTTTAAATTAGACAGGGTCGTAGTAATTTATTATAATAGACCCTAATAAATCAATGGAAATAATGGGCATCGACCATTCGCCCTCTTCCTTATAATATTCTTTTATCCAGCCTAAACGTTGTATTCTGTGGCGACAAGTTTAGACACGATCTCGCAAAAAGCAGATGTAAAAGGATCACATGGCATCATGTATATCATAATTTATTATAATAGACCTTAATAAATCAATGGAAATAATGGGCATCGAACATCCGCTCCTTTTTTATAATATCCTTTTATCCAACCTAAACGTTGTATTTTGTGGCGACACGTTCAGACACGATCTCAAAAAGCAGATATAAAAGGATCACATGCATCATGTATATCACAAGATATTTTAATACCACGCGGCTAGTATCCAGGCTGACGTAGTGTTCAAGTGAAGGTAGTAACTAGGCAATTATTAATCATGGAGGTAAGATTACGTACTTATATAGTATAATTTCATGATATATATGAATATTCGTATTAAATTTTAATCCCTGTTGACCAAGTGACAAGAATACGTGTTACAACGATATCTTTGTTACTAGTAAAGTTAAATTAATAAGACCAAGATTAATATTTTTTATAATTAAAATCTTATGTTTCTAACCTAACCTAACCTATAACGGTCACAAAAATCTATAGATTCATTCTGCAATAAAAATAATATTAATGTATTAGATTTTAATAATAATAAAGGTTCTTACTGTATATGAATAATTTTGATGACACTAGTGATTATATTTACTTATTTCTATTTTTTTTTCAGATCTCACCGAATCTCGATGAATTCAATGTAAAAAACTATTATTATCCTATTAACTTAAGCGATGACGAAAATGCAAGCAATTCTTGCATATTGAAAAATAAAAAAATCGCAACGAAAAGAGCTGGTAACAATATCGACATATTCTTTGAAAAGCCTAAGAAAAAGAAAAAAACCATTCCGTCTTCATGTGTGGCTCAAGCGTGTGATGGAGGTGTATCATTTATTTCTTCCAATGATAATGACGGAGCGAATGCTTCATACCTCATGAAAATAGAAATTTATGACATGAAGAATCTGAAAGAGGTTTCGCCTGTAGACTATTGGAAACATGCAGACTTGCGATTAAAGTACTACATACAATCCAATACTGATAAACATTATCAGAACACACGAGATATAATATACAACATTACAAAGCAGATCGCCTGCAAGGAAGACTGTAAAAAATATTTCATTGATAGAGACAGTAAGAAACAATAGAACTTTCTCTAACTCATCACAAATCAAACCCATAATATAACTTTACTTACAAAAACCTTTTAAAAAAATACAACCCCCACTGCCGCTCTCGCCTCGCAAACAAATTATAAAGAGATCAGTCATTCGCTACAAGCGTTCATACTAAGCACAACGAAACACAATGGCTGAGCTTGACAACTCTGTATACGACGAAGAAATGGTCGCGATATGTGAAGAAATTGAATTAGAAAATGATATGTGTCGTGTCCTGGATAAGAACGAAAAGAGTGATATTGAAGAACAATTAGTGTTAATATGTGAGGATGTGGAGGACCAAATTAAAAGGGGTTATTCCAATCCAATAGCTCCATTAAACTTCGAGTACATGGTTGAGTACCAACCAATGTCTCAACCATTATTTGAAGAAGACGAAACGGATGAACTAGTGATCCTGTCTCCAAGTCCAAGTTTATATAGCCCTGATTCATTCCATGTGTCTGACTACAGAGATTACGAAGTCCCAATTCCATTCGTGATTCTTCAGGAGAATCTATCGAATACTCTGGAGATAGATTGGGAATCGATGGGAGATTAAATAATAATTGTGTTATAATTTTAAGTCAAATATGTTCTTTTACTTTAATTTTTTGTAATAAATTTCTTTAAATTTATATTAAGTTTTTATTTATTACGCTTAGAATTTAATAGATAATTGAAATAAATAAAACAACCTCATTTCACATAGTTATTGTTTATTCAAGTTTTAAATAAAGAAATAAACATTTGTTGTACAAGTTTATCGTTTGTTACAGTGTCATTAGAAAAAAAATCAATAAAGTTAGACATTGAAACATGATTATACTTAAAATAAATATAAACTAAACAATAGAGTCCACATTGCGCACTGAAATAATTTTGAAGTATTTTATTATTAGAAATCCACTTTTTACAGTTGGTTTTTAAAAACATTTCATGATATCCTTCTGGTTTACGGCCAAACGAATCAAAATATTCTCCAAATCCGTAAATATCTACATATATAGCAACCCAATGTGATCCCGGTCTTGTATCAGGATCTAAATTTGAAATGAGATATACTGGCTTAGTAAAATACACAGGCATTTGATTCGCCGCAAACACATTGAACTCAATATTTTTATCTATTTGTTTTAAATAATTTTCTATCTCTTTTGTATCCATATCTTTGTAATAGCATGACCTAACAAAGAATGACTTAAACATTAGAAATCTCCACTTATATTTATCTTAACTATTATAATCTAAGCTGACTTCTCGATTTTTATTGACTTCAATTACATTATCAAACTCTGCATACACAATGCAATTAAGTGTTGTAGTTAGAGCTTTATCGAATCGAACTTCAAACCTTACACTACCCCGCTTTATAAGATTCCAATGAGAGTTTGAGTTAGCGGATAGATCTGGAGTTAAATCAAATGCATACAAGCAATAACCATGACTGTACTCTGCCTTGGAAATATCGTTTCCTTCGTTCAGGAAATGAATTCCCGTTCCCGAAAACAAGGTATGATATGCACTTATATATGTATTATCATGAAAAGATGGAACCAACGTTTTCGATGGTATAGATTGACCGTCGACATACAAACCAAATAAGTTGAGACCATAGTTACCAAAATTAAACGGATTCACATTAAGAGCACCATTAAATGCAGCATTACTAACGAACCCAACAATACATCTTTTAGGTATTTGACCTAAAAATACATTGTCGAGCATTTTACCCTGGATTCCTGATGGGATAGTCAAAACCTTAACCTCGGCACGCGTAACTGGATATTTTGCAGGAGTGGTTGCTAATACTTTTTCATGAGCAATTAATACTGAAGGATTGATACGAACTTTACGCATAATGAGACTAGCACTTGAAATATGGACTTTGAATTTTTTATCTACAGATGAACACATTAAATTAAAAGTATCTTTTGAACGAACTAGTTTTAAGCGCATTTCAACACCATTGATTAAAAACTTATCTTGATTGAAAATATCAGCATGTATGTGACCTATCATTTCAATAGTGTGACTTTCCTTTGCCAGTTCTTCTCTTTGAACGTATCCTCGATTTGAAACATCACATGAATCCATGCTCGAAGCAGTGTCTTTGTACCAAAGTCCACAAGTAAGATGGCTTTCCTTAGCAGCTTTTCCATAATTGAGTAACGTTTCAATGTATGCGCGATATCCATAGGTATTATTTGGAGGAGACACTAACTTTTGATTAAGATAAATATCACACTGACTAAAAAGAGAATGCAACCAATTATTAACTGGAGCGACATGAATTCCTGCTAAAAGTTTGCTTGAATCACCATTCTGTATTTTAGCTTTTATATGAAGTAAAGTGTGGGACAAGTCAATGTAATCGTCTCCATTGCCCGGTACTAAAAACTCAATCGGTCCATCGTCAGTCAATGATGAAATGGGATTGTAATGTATCCATTGACCACTCTCAATACTCGTTTGCGTAGATGGTAGAGCAAATAAATCCAACTCTGATTTTACGCATTCACAGGAATGATGATGTAAAAACGCCATTTTTGAATTACGAGAAGTAATTTATGAAAATATATCTTGAATATTTTGTCGTTTATTTCTTTTAGTACCGTTCCGTTTGGAAGGTTTTTTAGAAGTGATGATCTTCCTTTTTAGCTTTCTTATTTTATATCCGGATCCAGACATTACTGAATCTATTTTTTCATCAGCTTTCCTTTTCAAATTTGAAGTTGCCGTTTTCAAGCGTGATTTGACAGATTCACCCATTGGTTGAACATTTAACATGTCAGATAGAAGACCTACACCTGCATTTAAAGCTTCTTTGCCTACAAATCTCGCACCATTTTTTAAAAGTGGAAGAACCGATCGGAACAAACCCCCCAAAAAGCTCCCTATACCATGACCTCGCTGATGTGGTGCACCTTTGTAAATTACCCCCATACCAGAACCAGCTTGATGAGTATAATAATGTAAATATGGACAAGACATGATTGATATTTTCACTTGACTTTTTTAAAATGTACCTTTATACACGTAGTTCCAAACTGGAATGGTACTCTTTGACCTGTACTTGTTCTTATATCTATTTCTATAACGTCAAATTCCCTGCGCATAACAGGTACATAATGAGGGGACGAAAAGATATTTATTTTAGAAGCGCCATATACATATTTGGTGGGATCCAACGAAACAATTCTCAATAAAGGTGTCATGACATCACCCACTACTTGTGGTTCTACTATATCACAATATATTAAAAGTTGTGAAGGTAGACCCAAGTTTAGATTCGCGGGATATTTTCCGAAGTTATGTTTTATTAAATTAGTAAATGGTGCAAAGCCTAACTGCACACTCAGTCTAGGACTACATACCACAGATGTAACGTCGATTGCCCAACTACTCACTGTAACGAGTTTCGATAATGTATCATATCTAAGCTTAACTTTATCCTTTAATTTTTCATTAAAATCGATAACGAATTGATCCACACTAATATAGTTGGTTGGTGTCATGTATTCCAGATGCGTGAATAACTGCGATTTATCGCCTTTAGACGTGATGTAAATAATATTTTCATTTTCTTCCAGATTAAACATACTACATGGGTAATGAAATTCCACAATAGCGACTTCCCATTCGCCTTCTAATTTCATAGTCTTTGGTAACTTGGTAAAAAAATTTGCTGTAGTCAAAAAAAAAGTATGTCATGGAACTGTTACTTAGCAAAGTGAGATAAAAGCTGTCTTCTCTCATATTTTTTCAAGTTCTGATACAGAGATCCAACTATTAAACTTGTTGGGATAACCTCTCCACTTAACAAGAACCTCTTTTCTGTTTCCTGAGTTACGAGAACGCAGTATTTTATCTATTTTATAATGAGTAGTGGGGTTATAAATTACTTTTTGTAATTCATTCTCGTAAAATGTTCCTATAATGGGCTCATGCTGAAGATCTTTGAGTGTATAGACTACTTTAGGCATGTTATTTTTTATAGCTGTTATGATAAAAATTTCATCACTCCAATTAGTTTCATAGCCTTTTTGAAAAATATGCTTATGTCTAGTTATTCTTACGTGATCACCAACTTCAAACTTATTTTTTTGTATAACATCTAATCTATATTTTTTATTCTCATATAAATTATTCCAAACGTTCATGATGTTACTAGAACTAACTTCAAATGGACACATCTTAATGCTTGAATGAAAACTATGGTTATAAGAATAAAGCAAATCATCCAAAATATCAATATAAGTGTATGTATTTTTATGTGTAAAATAACGCCACATTTTAGTTTTTAGAGTTCGTTGAAATCTCTCAACAATACTAGCTTTAATATCTGGGTTATTTGTAGTATAGTAGTTTACATTTTTAGTTTTAAAATATTGTGCAACATCCTTTGATACGAACTCTGTTCCTTTATCCGATTGTATGTGTGTGGGGGTCGCGTTAGCTTCAGTAAATATACTTTCAAACGCTTCCTTTATACTTTCTGAATTTTTCTTTTTTAACGGTCTAGCGAAAGCGTATTTACTAAAAACATCAATAACACAAAGTATATATTTAAAACCATCATTATATTGAGAATAAGTCCGCATATCACTCAAATCAGCTTGCCACAGTTCATTAAAATTTGACAATATGTATCTATTTCGTTGAAATTTTCTATGTACCGGTTTATGTAGTGTATAAGTTTCCTGGGATTGCAACCAGTCCTTTACTTGTTTTTTGTTCATTTTACCTTTTAACGCTCGAGTTAACTTGTCAACACTGCTGTATCCCGCTGGATTCGATACGTCGTAATATATATCTTTAATGTCTAGTACGGATTCCATCTTTCCCAAATGTCTTTTCTCTTTCTCAGTTTATATGATGTTTTGATTTTTGGATTACTATCATCACTTGGTGTTAGATGTTGTTGTCCTTTCAGAGAAAGATTATTAATATACTCAAGACTTTGCGGATTACCAATACAAGTGAGAGGAACCCTTATATCTTTAATAGTTTCTGTAAACTTTTTCCATCCATTAGGTTTCGGGCGCTTTAAAGGCCTAAGAGTATAATTTACGAGATCAACAATGTTGCTGTCGTCTACAACTTCATTATCGATGAACACCAACCCCTCCTCGTTCCAATTAATTTTATCTTTATGATTGAGAATAGTGTCCAATAATAATTCACTTCTTCTCCGATACGTCTTTGGAATGAATTTATTTATGTAAATAGGTGTATACAATGTTTCATTTGATACATCTCGTGCGTCCTTATCATGTACGGAGTTTTCGTTAACTGGTGCGTCCTCGTCTTTAATTGTCTTTTTATGAGGAGTCAAATCTTCTGAATATTTATGCTCACCTTCAACGGTCACGGGTAGTTTTATTGGTTTTCGATTTTCATTAGCGAAATGGAGATATCTTTGTAAGATTTGCATGTACAGTGACCATTTTTCGCGATCGTCCATTTTACTACTTAATATATTTTGCATTTCTTTATCTAATCTAGATAAATTACTTTCAGGCGTTGTGTCTCTTGATTTAAGTCTATCAATAACATCTTGTTCAATGAGAATCATTTTCTTAGTATTATCCATTTTTTTAATTAAAATAATTGATCATAAAAATTTTTTTAATAATCCGCTCAACACAGCTCCTAGAATGATAGGCAGAAATGCTCCTCCTTTTTGAATGATAATTCTTTTTCTTATTTTATTTTTACCTTTACCTATTAGTTTTCTGAGAATATTTTTATGTTTTCTTAATTTTGATTTCTCGTTTTCTTTTAAAACCACTTTACCATTTAAGGTGTTATAAATGCATTCGCAAATACAATTTATTTCTTCCTCGTTACAAGCTTTTAATAAAGCTGTGCGGTATTTAGGTTTGAGAGTGTGTAACGATTTTAATAAATCCTTATGAGTTGTCACTCGTCCAGGCATTATATCCGACTGATAGCGATTTTTAAAATAACTTAATATTTATATAATATTAGTTGAAAGAAAACAGTTCAATTTAACAATAGACGATCGTTTAACTCTTTCTGTTGGGGTTTTATCTTTGAAAATTTCTTGAATATATTTACAAACCAGATCTATCTCTTTTTTACTAAGCGACTTTAGCAATATTTTACGATATTTTGGTTTGAAAGTTTGTAATGCACACCTTAACGATTTTTCATCTAACGTTGTGCTATCTTCGACCATTATTTATCACTAACTATAATTGGTTGATGTATATTGTATTTAAGTCCCTTCTTTGGTACATAGACAACACATAGATTTTTTATTGGATCGATTTTGGTTTTAAAGCGACAGAGATCATGTGTATTCTGCTTTAAGTCGATCATTAGATAACCATGTGGTTCGACAGTAGCATCTTTATAAGCTTCTTCAACAAATTTACAATTATCTGGAAACACTTGACGTGCTAAGTAACGTATTTGTGTTCGATCTCGAGGATTTTTGAAGTAAATAATATAGCTTGTATTGAGAGATATATCTCGTTGTCCTCTACCTTGGTGAAACAAGTTCTGCGTAATATAAAACACACTTAAATTTCTGTGGTGACTACCTTTAGTAAAAATGTCAACAATACGACCATCGGACTCTCTCATAAGATCATCAATTATAACTAATCGTGGCTGTATGCCGTCGAACATACTCATATCTGGTAACCCTTGAACATAAGATACATTTTCTAGGTTGTAGAGTGGCTGCATTTCGTCATAGCACCATAAAATTTGTGCAAAACTTGTATTACATATATCATTACAATATTTTAGAAAATTAGTAACAAAGTTTGATTTACCACAACCACTCGGACCTGCCACGATTGCAGTAAATGGATGAAGAAAGTGATACATTTTTTGAATACGTGTGTTTTTGGAAGAGGTAGGAATCCAATTAAAAAAAACTCAACAAGTTCGTATTTTATATTATAATTACATATTTACATTCTTAAGTACTATTGACGAAATAATAATAATACTTAGCAATTCTTAAACATAAAGTCATTTTAATAGTGTATGTTAGTTTATTCATCACTTTTATATGATTTTATTTTATAATGACCCCAAGCCAGAGTATCAGTACAGTTACTAATTAAAAATCGTTTAGTATCAGAATGCGATAAAGAAATTTTGTTAGCCTTTTGAGTAAAAATAACATGCTTTATCGATCTAAATCTGTACATTTCACATATTTGATTATTTTTCTTAAATAAGACGTTTTTGTAATTTCGCATATTAAACTTTTTTGTAGCGGACTTATTAACTCCCTTTGCTTTAGCTATAAATTTATTCTGTACGTTCATCGCATACATTTTTGACCTTAAACCGACAAATTCTGTAAAGATCTTACCGTTATTTTCATCTTTGAAAAAACCAATCTTTTTTTTGTTTATCTGAGGGTAACCAAAAAGATTATCAAAAGGATAGTCAGAGGTATCAAAGTATTTGTTCAAGTCCGGTTTAATATCTTCATAGAAATCATCAGTAAAAATCTGATATATGAAGCTGTCAGTGTCGGTATACATCATTTTACAGCGTGAACCGTATTTATTTTTCATATAATTATAGTGAAAATCGTACATGAGCGTTTTGGATATGTCTAATATGCAAAGTCCTAGATAGATGGGTTTATTATAGAGTATTTTTGTTTTTTTAAGTTGAACGGCCACTAAGTTTTCTGAAAATATAGACAGACTATGAAATTCAGGTCGTGCTACTAGATTTTGAGCACCTTGACATTTACCCCTATTTTCCCAATGAGTACAAAGTTTGACATCCACACGTTTTTCTACATTTTCCATAGTCTTCCCAAATATTGAATTATTCATTAATTTATAAAAATCCTTTTCAAAATCAGATGTTGCAGACATACGTAATTGTGTATTTAAATCTATATAGTTTTGTAACCATGGACTTTGACGAAATTTTAAAATCCTATGAACTTTTTTCAACTTTAATCCCATTTCTATGCACTGTATGAGGTTTCTGTAGTGAATAACGTATTTAGTTTTATCATATAAATTTGGAACTAATTTTGTTTCTCTGCTACCACCAATACATATATTTTCTGGGCATAGTGGAAAGTCTGAATGTGATTCATGCAAAGTTTGTGGATATTCTAAATCCACTTCAAGAATATAACCTATTTCTGAGTCAATTGGAACCATAAAATTTGTGTCACAATTTACCCATTGAAATTCACCCGTAGGAAGATATTGAGACATAGCCCAGCCATACAAATTATTCGCATCTAAGTAAGTAAGGTAAGATGTAGGAGTTTTCTCACTAAAATTGAACATATATTTATTATTAGCATGAGCATAACGGTTACTGCATTGAGAAATACCACCACGTATACCAGACTTTATGAAAGCAATTTTATCAAAATCTGTCAATAGATCTAATGTTATTTTTGTGTGCTTCAACATTGCATCCCAACTTAGGCCAGGTGCAGTGTAATATTGTGCAGGATCTAAATCGTAAGTTTTGATACAAACGTTTCTAAAATTTTCAAAGATATCAGTTAGAAGTAACACGTCAGTTTTCAGGTATAAATCAGAATAATCAGCCATATTGCGACACTTAAAATGATGCCACACATCTTTAGCGTGGTTATAATTTTCATTTGTAACATCGCTATTAGTTAGTATATTGTAAAACTGATCTTGTGTGGGAAGTGAAGTTAACTTTAATGACTCAAATGAGGTCATGTAATCATATGGATAAATGCCTTTGCGTTTTAAAAAATAAAAATCGTCAGGGTGCTGAAAATTTTTACGCAGCTCGATAAAATCCTCATCATTCAAATTATTTGATAAAGATTCCAAGCTGCATGATAAAAATTTAAAAGAGTCAATAAATCTTAACTCAAAATTTTGATTCTCGATTTTTAATATTTTTGAGAAGGAAATGTAACGTTCTTTATTCTGTGGTATAACTTTAATGTCACCTTCAGCAAAATTTAATGCGCGCACTATGAAATGAGCATCATAATTACTAAGATTATGCAAAATAATCGGTATAAATCGAGGGGTTTCTAACTTTTTACAACAAGCTTTATGACTAACACCTGTAAAGATTCCAGTATATTTATCAAAATTTAAGCTACTATCTAATTTCAGAGTGTCTTTGCATATGCAACAAGTAGTTGTCAAAGATATTCTTCTCCTAGCTTCATCTGTAAGCGGATGAGGATCAACTTTGACATAATACTCTTTAGATATATATTTTAAATCTTCATTCAAACTTTCCATAAACACTTTTGCACAATCACTACCTGTATAAGTTATATATTTGGAGAGGCTATCGTTATACGCACATTTGATATAATATCCAAAACTATACACATCATGTTTTTGAAAATTACTGGTATACGATAGAGATGGATTATTATCACACCCTTGTATTGGCTTTAAAAATGCTTCAAAATCTGCGTATATCACAAAAGGTACTCTTAGTTCACGTTCAAATTTGTTAAATGAAATTTTTGCCTTACTGATATCAGGCAAATCTGTTCTAACGTGATTACAATCAAATTGTCTATGAGAAATCAATTTATCATATGTTTGAAAATAAAGCAAGCAGCCATCACAGATATAGACTGCATGTTCATGTGAAGTTAATTGACGACTGACTAGTCTAGAAAGGTTTTTAATATAACAATAATGACCGTTAGAACCATTATCTAAATATAATAAATTTACATGAACTAATTTACGACATTTGGTAAAATGGAGAGGCCCAATTATCTTCGTAGATTTATTATTAGATTTTTCTATTCCAAAAACGTTAATACTAATATTATTTAAGCGTTCAAATTTTATAATATCTTTTAGTCTTACTGGAAAAGCAATACCCTTGAAATTTAGCAAGTTTTGTTTAGATAAATATGAGGAAACTCTGTCTGCATTTCTATTCACAGGATATAAAGCGGATAGAACAGCCCATAGAAAACATTGATAATCATTGTTTTTAACATTAACTACTGCTCGTTTACGTTTGATATCTATCGGTAGGTCTATGTATGAAGATCCTTTTAATGGGTTGAATTTGTTAATGTTTAGATCGACATATCTCATTTCTTTAAGACTCCAACCACTATCTTTCTTTTCAAAATTACTTATTTTGTTTGAAATTTCAGAACTTATATTTGAGTAAATATCATCAAATTCATCACCTAAACAGAACATGTAATTAAAAGTTTGAAAGTCAAAGGAGTTTTCTAAATTTTTCGTTGCCTGAACAAAATCCCCATTTAAAATAAAATTAACTTTAACTGTGGTATTTTCTTTCAAGACTTTTTCCAGTAATGTTTGAACAGTGCTTCGAATTGAACCAAGAAATGATTCAGGAGTTTTAAAGTCGGTATCAGTTGTAGCAGAGTTAGAGAATACTCTGTATGTTACTAATCTCTGACCGAACGCTTTTTCTATTAACTGAACATTATTTAAGTTCGGTATCAACGTGAAAACATTATTTTTATGCCTATTACTTTTAAGATGATTGGTAAAGTACCTTTTGTTAACAAATATTTCACAAGTTGGGCATTTAATGCTATTTAAGTTTGCAGAACTTACAGATGGCTCTGTTTCTGTGTTCGGTGGTGAAGCTGTTGCCTTCCCAGGTGATGTAGACTTTTGTGCGTATAAACGCTTCCTTGAATATTGAGGAGTTCCATGTTCTGTGGCATTTCTTTTGACTGCTTCTCCAACTTGTCTCACTCCTGCTCCAAACTGATCCGTACTGGAATGAAGTAAACCAATAAATATATAAAATTCAAATAATATTCCGTGTTACGTTTTAAGTTGATGTTAATAAATATTCAACTTACATAAACTATTTATTTTTCAGACTTTTTGCATAAAGTACAATAAGCTTCCATCGGGAATACTCCATCAATTTCATCATATATATCATCAAATACAGAACACGTTTGAAAATGTCCACTACAAGGAGTAAAATAGGGTTTTATATCAGGATCCTGTAACATCCACCCTGGAAGTCTATCACTGATATACCACAAACGTATGAATTTATGCATCTTATCGATCAAAAACTGTTTTGTAAATGAACTAATATCATCACTGGTTAAGAATTCCATAGTAACTTTTATATATTCACTGCGTACTCGTGACTGAATAAAACGTTCTAGATGTCCGTATATTTATATACAAAATCAACCCCTCCATAAAAGTCAAGTTTAAACAAGATTGATCACTCACATCTCTGCATGGTCCTTTTCAATTTTTTTACATAGGTGCAAAAAGTTGTCTTCAATTTCTTCACATATCGCGACCATTTCTTCCTCGTATACAGAGTTGTCAAGCTCAGCCATTGTGTTTCGTTGTGCTTAGTATGAACGCTTGTAGCGAATGACTGATCTCTTTATAATTTGTTTGCGAGGCGAGAGCGGCAGTGGGGGTTGTATTTTTTTAAAAGGTTTTTGTAAGTAAAGTTATATTATGGGTTTGATTTGTGATGAGTTAGAGAAAGTTCTATTGTTTCTTACTGTCTCTATCAATGAAATATTTTTTACAGTCTTCCTTGCAGGCGATCTGCTTTGTAATGTTGTATATTATATCTCGTGTGTTCTGATAATGTTTATCAGTATTGGATTGTATGTAGTACTTTAATCGCAAGTCTGCATGTTTCCAATAGTCTACAGGCGAAACCTCTTTCAGATTCTTCATGTCATAAATTTCTATTTTCATGAGGTATGAAGCATTCGCTCCGTCATTATCATTGGAAGAAATAAATGATACACCTCCATCACACGCTTGAGCCACACATGAAGACGGAATGGTTTTTTTCTTTTTCTTAGGCTTTTCAAAGAATATGTCGATATTGTTACCAGCTCTTTTCGTTGCGATTTTTTTATTTTTCAATATGCAAGAATTGCTTGCATTTTCGTCATCGCTTAAGTTAATAGGATAATAATAGTTTTTTACATTGAATTCATCGAGATTCGGTGAGATCTGAAAAAAAATAGAAATAAGTAAATATAATCACTAGTGTCATCAAAATTATTCATATACAGT
Source organism: Morpho helenor (assembly GCA_029227775.1). Classification (NCBI taxonomy): domain Eukaryota; kingdom Metazoa; phylum Arthropoda; class Insecta; order Lepidoptera; family Nymphalidae; genus Morpho; species Morpho helenor. The sequence continues at coordinate 4,860,246 of JARGCU010000022.1, read as the reverse complement.
AAGAACCTTTATTATTATTAAAATCTAATACATTAATATTATTTTTATTGCAGAATGAATCTATAGATTTTTGTGACCGTTATAGGTTAGGTTAGGTTAGAAACATAAGATTTTAATTATAAAAAATATTAATCTTGGTCTTATTAATTTAACTTTACTAGTAACAAAGATATCGTTGTAACACGTATTCTTGTCACTTGGTCAACAGGGATTAAAATTTAATACGAATATTCATATATATCATGAAATTATACTATATAAGTACGTAATCTTACCTCCATGATTAATAATTGCCTAGTTACTACCTTCACTTGAACACTACGTCAGCCTGGATACTAGCCGCGTGGTATTAAAATATCTTGTGATATACATGATGCATGTGATCCTTTTATATCTGCTTTTTGAGATCGTGTCTGAACGTGTCGCCACAAAATACAACGTTTAGGTTGGATAAAAGGATATTATAAAAAAGGAGCGGATGTTCGATGCCCATTATTTCCATTGATTTATTAAGGTCTATTATAATAAATTATGATATACATGATGCCATGTGATCCTTTTACATCTGCTTTTTGCGAGATCGTGTCTAAACTTGTCGCCACAGAATACAACGTTTAGGCTGGATAAAAGAATATTATAAGGAAGAGGGCGAATGGTCGATGCCCATTATTTCCATTGATTTATTAGGGTCTATTATAATAAATTACTACGACCCTGTCTAATTTAAAATATTATTTTATGAGACACTTTCTTTGAAATAGCAGCAAAAAGTCAAAGCGTTTCTTCGAAAAAATAAAACTTTTGAGTTATTTGTACGAGACTTTTTTTTTATTTACATTTTCATATTGAATTTATATCTGACACACATCCAATTCAATTATTATCAGTTTGATATCAAATTAATGATAAAAACAAAATTGAACGATTAATGTTATTTATTAAGAAAAATCTTAGATTGGAAACCTAATCAAGTTTGATAAAACCAAGCCAATGTGCCAGAATCGGCCATTAAATATCAGACATTCATACTGTAATGAGAATTCAGTTAATTTGATTAATTAATCAAGGAAAGGAAAGTCGTGGATCAAATGGAAAATCCAATTGGTCAAGGAGTCCGCTAAGTTAATCTAATAAAATACGAGAAAAAACGATTCGTTACGAGGGTAAGTAAGGAAATTCCTTTTGCAACCCAGGATCCAATTGGAAAATCCGAAGAGACCTCCGACGGTCAATTGGAATTTAGTCTGATTGGAATCTGCTTTGGCGAGCTTTTTTTAGAATCCGCTAAGTTAGCCTATTTCAAGGATTTCAAGGTGCTGGGAGTGAGTTAGAACCGGCTATTCCCTACTACTTATATTTGTTGCTCTTTCACGGCAAATCGGCTGAACCAATATCGATGAAATTTGGCACAATATTGCCTATACACAGGGGTAACGTGTAGGCTATAGAAATCCTGTTAATTCTACAGGAATAGGATGACATTGATAAGCGCCATCTATTATCGACACAAAAACAGTCCACGCTAACGAAATTGCGGGTAAAATAGCTCCTGCGCTCACCGTCTCCGTGGCCCGTTGCGGATGACGACTGCGACGATGAAGACGACGCGACCGGCGAGAGGGCTAAACCACCTAACGAGACAACACCACTGATTACGACACCAACACCGGACTTAACAATTCCTGATGATGACTACGAGGTCTGGGAGCTACCATTTCCAGACCTCCCCACCGAACCAGACATCCTTTAGGTCACCTAGGTGACCTGGGCTCACGGCCCGAATACCGACAACCCTTAGGTCACCTAGGTGACCTCGGCCTACGGCCGGAACATGGACCAGGCAGAATGCCTGCAAGGAAATGCCCGGGCAAAGAGGTACGCCTCGAGGCCCGTACCCCGCCTACCCCCCAACCGGGGAGTAAGCGAGATGACCCTGCTGCTGCGGGTAAAAGAGAGTAATTCATATGTCACCATTATAGTAATATTTAAATAAGATATTTCAGAATCTGAGGGCCAGGAAATGATTGAAGTGTCGCAATAAAAAAAACACTCAAATATTGCAAATCCTGAAGCTGTTATGAGGAGACAACCCTTATAAATGAAGTTTTTGTTGTGATTTTTTTGGGTAATTTCGTTATATAATATTAAATTGGTGTGATATAGATTGATTTGTTTTGTATGATAGCTCTGGAGCAGGTTAATTATATAATCGAAGGTAGCGTTGGCAAAATTACTGCGGAGTATATATCATAACAACAACGCCGTGTGGTATCCGGCTGAATAGAATTAACCACCCTCATTTCTTACCGAGGTGTCGTAAAAGGCGACTAAGGTAGGTCGACCCGCCGTGTGGTATCCGGCTGAGTAGAATAGACCAACCTCATTTATTACCGAGGTGTCGTAAAAGGCGACTAAGGTAAGTCGAACCGCCGTGTGATATCCGGCTGAGTAGAATAGACCAACCTCATTTCTTACCGAGGTGTCGTAAAATACGACTGAGGTAAGTTGACGTCAGGCAGGCGGCCGGTCGTAAAAACGCAGCCGAATCATGTAACAGCATGTTTATAACAAGTTGTGCCGACCCTACTTAGAGTGGGATAAGGGCAGGAAGATGATGATATGTATCATAACAACACTAAAAATTTTATCAGTGAGCGAGCTGTAAATTCGTATTATTTTACGATTTCGCCTTTGTCATGAACCAACTTAAGGCTAAACTAGAAAAATAACAGGATAACCGTTCGTAAACATTGATCCAAATATGAAGGATCGATCATTGTCAGGTTATACAATGGCCAATCATTTCATAATCAGCCAATTGACACGAACCAAGAATAGGTATTTTGTTACTTTAATATGTATAGGTAACATAAATTAAGTACTTGGCTCAGTATTTTTTTAAAGGTTTTAAAAAATAAATAAAGAAAGGGTTGATGATATCTGGGACTCGATCTGGGGTATTTTCACTTCTTTAATTTGCTCGTTTCTCACTAAATTATTACATCTTTACAAATGACAGCAAAATTAACCTTTGTATTTATTTTTTATTTTAGCAGTTTTTGTATGACTGAACACAGGGATAAAACGATTTTTTTAAAATAAGACCTAGCTAGATTTATCAGTCCCCCCTATACCTCGCCTCCTTTCAAGGATCTATTCACCCTACGTTTTCCAATGCAATATCACCATTTCAACACTGTGGACACCTATCGGTTCTTATATATACCCCTCTTATCTTATCTTGTATTATATCCCGGTATAGCTTAACGACAGATCGAAAACAAATATCAAATATAAATTAACAGTTACAATGTATCTATATATTAATAAATGTTAACTACACTTTTTTACATCATACTATTCGCCGGTGAAGATTGATTCAAGCACTCCCGAGAGAAATTTCCCTGGAAGCCGCGAGCTGGTATGATTAAAAGGAAATGTGATTTTCTTTTCCTAGACACTCACTGTTTCGCCAACCAGGGCCATTAAATGTAGCAAATTGTGTTTATACGCTTATTCGTTTATAGTCTTGTTTAAATTTTTCTTTTCTTTCTTCTACATGCTTAGTTAATTTAATGTCCTTTACAAATTTCCTCTACATACTTACTCGTAGTTAATTTAATTACCTTATCAAATTTGATTTTGTGCCGCTTGGATCCAGCGGCTCCCGGCGACCTTTTTGAGGTCGTCAGTCCACCTCGTTGGGGGTCTACCAACGCTGCGCTTTCCAGTGCGAGGTCGCCATTCCAGCACCTTAGGACCCCAACGCCCATCAGTCCTACGTACTACGTGCCCCGCCCATTGCCACTTCAGATTCGCGATACGATGAGCAATGTCGGTGACTCTGGTTCGTCTACGGATCTCCTCATTTCTGATTTGATCACGTAGAGATACTCCGAGCATAGCCCGTTCCATCGCCCGCTGAGTGACTCTGAGCTTTCTTATGAGGCCCATAGTCAGCGACCACGTTTCAGATCCGTAAGTCATGACTGACGCACTGTTCGAAGACCTTGGTCTTCAGTGCCTTCAATACCTCAGTGCTTGAAGACCAAGGTGTTGGTTTACTTATAAATATTTAATAAGCTGTAATAACCTAAATAAAAGAATACAAAAAGTTAGTAAAATTACATACGAGAATTATTTCTAATTTATTCGTTGGGATGCGGTAAATTACCTTTAACATACATAATATACGATAATTAACATTATCACATCGACATCAAAAAAACCTATATTTTCACTTGAAAAACTATCTAATAGAGATCAAGTTATTTTTTTTTATTATCAAGCTAATGTTTACAACGACCATTTCTTAATTTAACCTTAATATCTGGTTGACCGGCCTTGCTCGGTAATTTTTTACAAAATAAAAAAAGAAACTTCAAAAAAAAATAGGTAAAAGGGTAGGTGGGGCTCGATCCTAGGTATTTTCATTTCTTGCAACCACCCGTTCCCCGAATAAGCTACGCTGACTTGACAGTTATTGGCACAAATTTAATCCAATATAAATTTTATTATTTTTAATGCCCAAAAACAGTGAAAAAATAATTTTTTTTTAATAAAACCTAGCAAGATCGATTTTTCTCCCCCATAACCCCCTACATGCTGAATTTCAGGAAAATCGTTATACCGTTTCTGAGATTCCGAAAATATATATGTATAATATTTAAACCTCATAGATCACGAAATTATTAAGTAAATTATTTATTTTTCACATGTCTAACTCATCGTGGTTTATTGACAGCCCAGTGATTCTACGAGTATTTAGGACTAATAATAGGTCAAATTACAAAAGTGTGCGTATCAGATTTAAAATAGATAACAACAGCTTTGGCAGATAGATAGGGTAATTTTTGCAAAACTAATAATTGTTATTATTTCATTCTGATATCCCGATATCATTGGGAATGAAAAGGACAGATTTCTTATAATAATCTGTAAGGAATGAATTCAAAATTTTTCTCCAATATTTAAGTTAAGTGCCCTAACCTTGTGACAATTAAAATTCAGACAAAAGACTTGTGTAATTTCAATGAAATTCAAAATGTAGTCAAGGTTCTAACCTAAAAGAGAAATTAAAGTTTCTGCTAGTTATCTCTTCAAGTAAATGAATTAGCTTGAAATGAACTTAATAAACCTTTCTCTATTTCCATTCGAAGTTAAGTTATTAAATAAATAATGACAATTATAATAGAATAAATCGATTGACGATTAAAAAGCACTTGTTTACACTACAACACTTGTGTACTAGATTTACGAGTACTTGAATGAATAATTTGAATTTGAATATGAATTCGCGTAACCACCATCATAATAGATCGTGTAGATCATATTTGGTTCATCTCAGTATGGACTAATAGATTTCTATATTTAACATAATATTTTGCTGCTTGAATCCAGAAGCTCCGTAAAATATCTTCTGCACAATAGAGGGAATATTTATAAACGCTGAATCTTCTGTTCTCGTCATTTATACAATTTGAATATATACTTGACCAGTTTTGCCCGCAGCTTCGCCTGCGAAAAAATCACCGTGTCAAGAAGTTTTTCTTGCTTAAAGAACTTATTTTTAATTGAAATTTTGAGCATAAAAGTAGTTATTGTGAGTTAAACTTAAGATATAGAGACATGCTGCTGCGATTTTTTTGTAGTATTTTTTTAGATCTACACTTTTCTAATACATTATTGCAGTGTATTTCTATAGGTTTACGCGGCGCAAGCGTCTATACTCACAACAGGCGAGATTTTTAACAACTGCGTGACATCTTTAATACAATTTACATAAAACTGTAATGTTCTATTAAACGAAGTCTTCCGGAAGAGTTGCACTACCTTTTAGTAAAACCGTACAAAAAATCGTTCAGTAGATTTTGAGAAAATCGATCGCATACAGACAGACAGCTTTTTGGAGCATTTGTTTTATAATAAGTATAGACGTAGATTATAGTAAAATGATTTTTGTTGTTAGTGTTTACCAATCTTGTGAGGTATCGTAAAAGGCGACTAAGGTAAGTTGACCCACCGTGTGGTATCCGTAGAATAGAATAGACTACTCTCTTTCTTACTGAGGTGTCGTAAAATACGACTAAGGTAAGTTGACGTCTGGCTGGCGGCCTGTCGTAAAATACGAAGCCAAATCATGTGACAACATGTTTATAACATGTTGTGCCGACCCTACTTAGAGCGGGATAAGGATAGGAAGAAGAGTGTTTACCGATCTTTGACGCAAACTTTTAGGTATACTATTATTTCCCTATCATTTTGACTATTATCGCAAATTCAATTACACATTTTTTGTTATTGAATTTAATACCTATTGAAATTAAATTAATATTTTTTCCTTTAACTCTGTACAAGATACCATTCAATACCGTACTTCCTGTTAAAAATATTTCCTGCCAATGATATTTAAACGATAAGACCGTCTATTGTATTTATTTCAATGTTTGGCTTATAATAAAGTATAATAATGTTAATCTAATCAAATCTTAGATTGTATATTAACAAAATATTTAACTATTATTTTTATAAATGCGCAATTATAAGATTATTACGCAACTGTGTTATTAAGGTTTACGTAACCAGTGTTTAAAGTCTATATTGCTATAAATATTCTTTAAAGTCAATTATTTAATTGTCAGTTGTTTTTGACTTGTTTTGTTATTAGTTAACTTCTTTTTCTTCTTATTCCTAACCGAAAGACGTTTATCTACGAACATATTTCTCTTCAAGGGATTTGTAACCCGCACGACCTTGGACCTAGACGTTTATTTGTTTGTAATCTCTTCATTGCATTGATTCATATAAAAATAATAATCAAAAAACAACACATTTTGCAATGCGGGCTTATTCCGGAATAGGAATCTCTCCCAGCCAACCAGTCTAAAATTAAAAAAGAGGAATATATTAATATAGTAAATGAAAATAAAAATTAAACTTAATAAGGTTTTATAGGACCTTTTTGAATGTGTCTGTCCAACAAGCAATAGAGGAGTGGTATATTAATTCTGTTATATCTATTTTGGAGTCGTTTTTTCAATAATTTATGACCAACTTCTTTCAGTTATTTATACTACATGCTCTACTCATCCCGTCTTTAGCTTTGTAACACGATAAGTAATATCCGTAGTTGTTCTTTCTATATGGAAAGCCGTGTGGTTTCCAGCTGAGTAGAATGGACCACCATCTTTCTTACTGAGGTGTCGTAAAATACGACTAAGGTAAGTTGACGTCAGGGAGGCGGCCGGTCGTAAAAGACGTAGATAAATTATGTGACATCATCTTTATAACACCTCTAGAGTGGGATAAGGGCAGGAGGATAATGTTGTTCCCATACGGAACTCCTCGCTTCTGATCACGCTGCACCCTAAGCTTTTTTGTCAGGCGCTTACTCACCGACCGAGATTAAATGGGTTTTGGAAAAGAATTAGATTAATCAGCATATACATAGATAATTACATTTAAAAGCAAAGTGCGTTCTAGACAAATTAAATAGGCAACCGGAAAAATGGACAGATTATGTACCTAACATCTTAAATAAATTGCGAAATAATCCAACTAAATCTCTTCAAACTAAAATTATGAAGGTAAAAGATAGAGATGCATAATCTTTTTCTTCTTCTTCGTCAACATTCACTGCTCGTCATAGATTTATTCATGGGATCACCAAATCACACGGTCTTTTGGATCCAGCGACTCCTGTTTAAGATCATCTGTCCACGTCGTAGGGGTTTTACCAACACTGCATTTTCCGGTGTGGGTCGCCATTCCAACACCTTAAGAACCCAACGCCCATCGGTTCTCCGCACTATGTGCCCCGCCCATCGCCACTTTAGCTTCTTGACACGCTGACTTTGGTTCTTCTACGGATCTCCTCATTTCTGATTTGATCACGTTTGTTAGGTAAATTATTGTTAGTCTGTGTCGGATGTCATTTGGGTAAACGGCTATCCAACCCCCGTGACATCGTCAGAACTGTAACACGATAAAACATCAATTTGACTGGGGCTAGCGCCATCTTTTTGACTCGGACATCGGGCTTGGTTGATCATGTAACCGTGATGTTGTGCTTAAGAATATACGGTAAAAAGGTATTCGGAGTTTTATTTGTGGCACATCCTGAAAAGTTATCCTTACACGTTACTTCGAACATAGCTCACTGCATTACCCGCTGAGTGAGCTTTCTCATGAAGCCCATAGTCAGCGACAACGTTACGAATCCGTATGTCATCACTCACACGCACAGTCCAAAGACTTTGTCCTTCAGGCACTGAGGTATCTTGGACGAAATGATGCATAATTTGTATATAAAAACCAGTTTGTAATAATATTTGCATAGGGAATTCTGAAAAGGGTTTTGTATAAGTGTGGCCGGAAAGTGGTGAAGGGGTGCGTAATGGATCCTTTTACATATTCCACCCTTAGTGTCACTAAAAATAGTTAAGGTTAAAGGTCGTTGACTGCAAAATTGTTGCCTATCTATCGGTCTTCTACAGGATTTATTTCGGAGAGTGTGCTCAGGTACTTGCCATGGGTCATCCCATGGCAAGTACTTACACAAGTAAGCAGCAAGTACGTACACTCTCCGTTTCTTCTTGGATCTTCTCGATAGGAGCAATTTTTTCGTACCAGCAGTAGAGTTGAAGATTCAATAGCACTTGTTTGTGTTGTATGTTGAGTTAATAATAAATTGAATTTGAGTTTAAATAATAAAGTAAAATAAAAAAGGTAATTACCTTTTTTATAGTTTGTGAAAATTAACTTGTTCAGTTTCAATTTGTGATGATGAGATATCTTTATTATGCTCAATATAGCATGCTTTTTCTGTTTTCATACCTTATATATAAACGATTGGAAATTGAGATTAATTTCTGATATTTTCTTGAGGATTCTATCGCCTGATGTTATGATTAAAGAGCGAAATTATCATTGACATTGTCTTAGTGAGCGTGTGCATTGCGGTGGTTGTTTGTAGTTCATTTATCTTTCATTTACGAGAACGGAGTGTACTCTAACTAAGCATTATGTAGTTTTTTTTAATCTCAGATTATATAATTTTTTTTTATAATTTTTCTTTTTTAATTAATATAATTGAATTTCATTAGATATATTCAGTGTTAACTGACATAATAATATTATGTAGGCAGAATCATACATCCTCCTGCCCTTATCCCACTCTAAGTGGGGTCGGCACAACATGTTACGAACATGTTGTCACATGAATTGGCTACGTATTTTACGACCGGCCGCATGCCTTACATCAACGTACCTTAGTCGTATTTTACGACACCTTGATGAGAAAGAAGGTGATCTATTTTACTCAACCGGATAGCACACGGCGGGTCAACTTACCTTAGTCGCCATTTACGACAACTCGGTAAGAAATGAGGGTGGTACTATTCTATTCAGCCGGATACCAAAAAGCCGTATTATGTAGGCAGAATATAAATAATTATTATAATTAAAATATCAATTTTATACGACAATATTATTTTAATATTCTGCAACGATGAATAATATTTAGACGGAATTTCAGCAATCTAAATACGGGTTGGAGCTCGCAGAAATGCCGCAGGAAAGTGCTGAGGTGGGTTGTAATAGGCCTTTTGTATATTGTGTCCTACGATGACTTTGAAATATTTGCAAAGGTTGGATATCGCTCAAGAAAAGCAATATCATTCCTTTGGAGCAATTACTTTTTAAAAGCTTTTATTTAACTTCCCGTGTAAGTATGTGATGGTGGAATCTTGCAAGTTAAATTTGACCCACTTCCCGGCGGCCGATTGAGCTGAAATTTGTCCAGTTCCAATGACAATGCATGTCTATAATAATCATCACCTGATGCTGCTACTAAGATTGGCTGCAGACGGAGGAACTCTTAACGGTTAACAATGAGCATGAAATTTTGTCAAATGGTTTTATTTATTAAAAGCTTTATAGAATTAGGCGTTACTTTGCGGAGATCCATAATACAAAAGTAATAATAAAATTATTTTGCTAAAATCCGCGATGAAGTAAAATATATATAATGCTAAAGGTAGAGTGGACAATCGGTTATCATACCTGATACATGCAGGATTCGTAAAAACACATGCACAAACCTCCACCACCGCCACCACAATACACAAGCACAGCAAAATTTTAACACGTTCGTATTTGAGCACAATATCCTCAAAATGAACCGCTAGTTCAAAGTAAATTTACCACCTTTAAATAGAGAAAGTGTAAAAATTTTATGGGATAATAAACACGGAATTGTTTCAGTTTAATGTGTTTCCTTAAAATGTTCTTACCGGGGGATTTCCTGAGAGTCTTATAACTAATTGATGCACTCAAAACCTTTATTAACGCAAATAACTTTCACTGTATAAGCACGAGTACCAGTGACCGAGCCTTGCTCGTTAATTTTTTTTACAGATATAAAATATACAGTAAAAAAAGAAAGGGCTAGCAAAAACTAGCGGTTGATACCAGGTTTGCACGTCTTACGTCCTCTCGATACCCACTGACAACTTTACAAATCACAGCAAAAATAGTCTTTTGTATTCAATGTCTGAAACCAGGGATAAATAGCGTACGTCCTTATTCCCTTATTTCTTTTACTGAAATTTTTCGAGTTCCGCAAAGTCCACATCACCACATCACATTTGCACATTGCACGGTATATTAAACAAACGACCCCAAAGTATAATCACCACTTTTGTTTAGCAAATGCGGACCATAAGCTTAATAAGTATGCTTTTGATTCGGTCCAAAAATGGACTGTATGAAGGTTGCTTCAGATTTGTTTTCAAGTTTTCGAAAGTACAAAGTTCACAGTTCAGCTCAAAGTTTTTGAATATATTGCCAGTGATCACATGTGAATCCGACCTACTGGAACTTGATCGCTAACTGCTAGAGTCATAAGTGAGCATGGTATTGCGAGCAATGATGAGCTATGCTCGAAGTGCCTCTCAATGATCAAATTGAGATGGTGAAGACCAATAGAAGAGCTTAAATTAAAAGCACATAAGTGCAAGTCATACAGCTGTGAAAGCCCAGCGGTGTGGCCGTGCGACTCTTTCGAGAGGGTCACGGATTCAAACCCCGGCAGGCACCAATGAGTTTTTCTATTAAAACTTATGTGTCTAATTGATAATCGCAAATTATCACACGCTTTTTAGCCCAACATCGCGAGGAAACCTGCATATCTCTAAAGAAATCTGGGAGTATGTGTAACCTATAAATCCGCATTGGAGCTTCGTTGTAGGTCTTAGCTCCAACCCTTCTCTCCAGGAACGGAAAGAGGAGGCCTATGCCCAGCAGTGGGATTGTAACAGGCCGTTACTTTAAGTGCAAGTCATACAGTACGAAGAACCCTAGGTGTTACAGAGGTTACGCCGTAAATACAGCGTTGGTAGTGGAATGGAGTGGCCTAGTAATAAATAATTCGACAAGATTGCAGAGAGTATTTTAATCCAAGCGGCATAAGATTTTATGAAGTATAAGTCCTTAAAAAAGACTAGTCTAGCGGACATCAACTGATTAAAAAAGAAAAAAAAGAATTTAATTGAAACAAATACTTTTCTTTGAACCAAACAGTTTCTATATGATTCTTCTATATGAAAATCAATGGTAGTTTCATTATCATCGTTTGACGATTCGACACCATTAACAACACTGCAAAAGTATCTATCCTTAATTTTAACTCAACCAGATTTTACTGAAGGTATGAATTATTGCAAATATCAATTATAAAATGTACGTAAACGATACATCATCATTCTCCTATCCTTATCCCACTCTAAGTGGGGTCGGCACAACATGTTATAAACATGCTGTAACATGATTTGGCTACGTTTTTACGACCGGCCGCCTGCTTGACGTCAACTTACCTTAGTCGTTATTTTACGACACCTCGGTAAGAAGGAGGGTGGTCTATTCTACTAAACCGGATACCACACAGTGGGTCAACTTACCTTGGTCGCCTTTTACGACACCTCGGTAAGAAATAAGGGGGGGTTTATTCTACTCAGCCGGATACCACACGGCGTATCAACAATTATTGCAAATATCAACTATAAAATGTACGAAAACGATACATATAACAAGGAAATGTGTACAGAATAATAGAGGACCTCTATGAAAGAGGTAACTCGATATTCTCAATTATGTGTCTCTGAATAGCAGGGTATCGTTAATTATAACGGCTGGCTGTAAACTAAGAGTCACGTTTCAGGAATGTGTAAAATCTGCTTTGTAATTGCCTTCCATTAAAAGCTTTGTTTGTGAGTCTCAGTCTAAATATATAACTGAGCTAAGTTGAACCTTATTGGTTGACTATATGACAAGCTTTATTCTATTCTCCTATCATCATTCTCCTGCCCTTATCCTTCTCGACACCTCGGTAAGAAATGAGGGTGGTGTATTCTACTTAGCCGGATACCACACGGCGGGTCAACTTACCTTAGTCGCCTTTTATGACGCCTCGGTAAAAACAGAGAGGCAGGTCTATTCTATTTAGTCGAATGCCGGTTTATTCTATATACTTCTATACGCAACACTTTCGCGTTGATATTTATTATTATATATATATTTATTTATTTAATTGTATTATTAATGTAGTATTAGGTATATGTTTAGTACGGATGTGTTTTGTCTGGTATATTAGTCATCCTGTAATTCGAATCGTGCGTAAATACATTAGGTTTAATAGGTCGGTTTTAGGTCATCGGTTTAAGGCATAATTTTACTAGTTTTCCGCTTCAGTGCCCTTCGGGTTTTTACTGCAATATCATTTAAGAATTCAGATCTTCATGCGTCAAGCAAATATGCATTAATTACATTACATACATTACTGTATTTATTCCTGTAATTGAAGGAAAATTTGGAGCCGTTTCCAAAATTCAGAAAACAATATACAAGTATGTATATGTTTTTTATATACTTAACACCTCGGTTAATTGCTTCTTCATTGCGTTAATTGCTAACAAGACGGCTGGCTCCTTTTTCAATCAGCTTAGCGATTCAGCGCGGAAACGCTGCCAGCATTATTGGGACCATTCCACGTGGGCATGATTTGTATAGTCCTAGAGTGTACGTAATTTAAGATAACTTGTACATTTTTGCTGTAAATAAAAATAAAAAATTAATGCCAATCCAATCAATCCAATCAAAAACAAATATATATAAATGAAGAAAAAAAAATAGTACCACCCTCATTTCGTAACGAGGTGTCGTAAAAGGCAACTAAGGTAAGTCGACCCACCGTGTAACATCCGGTTGAGTATAATAGACCACCCTCTTTCTTACCGAGGTGTCGTAAAATACGAATAAGGTTGACGTCAGGCAGGCGGCCGGTCGTAAAATAGTTAGCCAAATCATGTGACAGCATGTTTATAATATGTTGTGCCGACCCCACTTAGAGTGGGAGAATGGCAGGAGAATGATGATATAAATGAAGAAAAACAAATTTGCTGCCAAATGTTAAGTTTGCTGGCTTTATTAAACTTTGCTACCCAAAGTCACTAGAGCTAAAGCACTATGTTATAAAAGAGCGAATCGCACAGCAGGAGATTTAATATGAATCACATAAAGGCGGCGTTGTAATTATATCCTTGACGATATTAAGAAAGGACGGATTGCAGGAAGCGGAAATCAAAGTGACACGATGAGCGTTGTATATTAAGATCTTATTGCGAGATTTCTAATAATGTTCGTACCTAGGAGTTTTACTTTATGTTGGCGTGACATTTACTTGTATGCGCACTTCTCAAGGTTATAGTTCAATAAAGTTTATATATAGCGTAAGATGCACCTGGTTTTAGTTAATATTAGTATTTTTATTAACTTATACAGTTTATCTATAGCCGTGTGGTATCCGGCTGAGTAGAATAGACCACCCTCATTTCTTACTGAGAAGTCATAAAAGGCGACTCAGTGTAGTATCAGGCTGAGGAAAATAGATCACCCTCATTTCTTACCGAGGTGTCGTAAAATACGACTAAGGTAAATTGACGTCAGGTAGGCTGCTGGTCGTAAAATACGTAGACAAATAATGTGACAACGTGTTTTATAACATGTTGTGCCAAGCCCACTTAATAATATTTATACTTTATTAATAGTATATAGTATGGATATAAGTAAGGACATGCGTTTTTACTGAAGAAAACTTTTTATTTACATCTTCACAGGCTTTCATCAGAATTTCTTTCTATATATAATAAGTTCGAACAATTATAATACAACTAACATATAATGGAATGTAATACTGAGACTATTATTAATCCAGATTTCTTAATTTCTTTATACTATTCATTGAATTTCTTCACTAAATCATAGATTTTTTTACGTAGTAATAAAATAACACAACTTAGTTACGCTCATTAAGGTAATTCAATTCATCACAGGTAATTAAACATTCAAATAAAATCCGGTACTGAATTCACAAAAATTTAACCTCCTACATTATCCGTTGTAGATTTATTAAACAAGCTATTCTGATATCATCTTGTTGTCTGCACTAACGAAAAAATATTTAATATCGAAACTTGGCAAAGAGTAAGATTTATTCAGAAAATGAAATGTATTAATCTCAAGAAAGATATGGAAAAACTTTGAAAGGTTCAGCGAGATTACAAAATCTAGCGTAAAGTTGTTAATTTAAATAATTTATCACTAAACATTTTATTATAATACCTTGTGGTTGATCAAAGGAAATGCCTGAAAAATATTATAGATTATTTAAAAACTTAAAAGTAATTCGTTTTGTTAAATTGCATTACATTTCAGTAAAATATCACGAAACGTATACATAAAGTTAGTAATTCGAAAGAATAACTTTTGTAAGATATTTTAAAGTCTTAAAATGTTTAAGAAGTTCTGGTACTGTTTTAAAATATATCACTTTATATTCCGCATAAGTTCTATCTGTATTTATAGAATGTATTCCATAAAAATTAAGATTGTCTATGCCGAAATAATGTTCATTAGCGGTATGAAGATTGCGGATTAGTAAATCTAATTTTGGCAATTCGATCAATAGACATGATATTTCTCCTTCCTTCATTTAAAATTATTTGTATTATTTTATTCTTTAGTTTATGGTTTTTAGAACTACAGATTAAATATTGTCAGGCTGAAAATTTTCAACTTTTTTGTAATAAGTTTCAAAATTGGTAATTAAAGCAGTACAAAAGTCTTTTTATATGAAATTTGGTCGATTCGGCCTACAGTAAAGTCTCATTTGGTACTGTCAGATTTGTTACTCGTTCAAAAAACCATTTAATTTTTTCTTATGCAAGATTTTTTGCGTTTGATATTATATTAATATAATTATGATAAAACATATTATACATTGTTTAAAATTTAGTTACAACTGAAATATTGCAAGTCATTATATAATATAGTTTAAACGTTAATTTATACTAGTGATATATACTGTAGAGGTTGTACTAGATCATTATCAAGTTCGTAAAGACTTACGAGTTGGTACGTAATAATAGCACCTACATCTTATATCACAAGGTTACTCTAACTCTAGTTTATATTACTATTTATTTATTTATGTATAAAAATGTTGTGGTAGACCAGCGTTAACACCGTGCGACTCTTTCGAGAAGGTCATGGGCAGACACCAATGAGTTTTTTTGATAAAAACTTATGTGTCTAATTGATAATTGCAATTTTTCACACGCTTTTCGGTGAAGGAAAACACCGTGAGGTAACCTGCATATCTCTAGAGAATTCTGGAGATATGTGCAACCTACTCCGCGCTGGAGCAGCGTGGAAGGTCTTAGCTCCAATCCCTCTCTCCAAAATTGAGAAAAGAGGCCTATTCTCAGCAGTGGGATAGTAACAGGCCACTACTTTTCTTTACTTTTTTGTATTTAAAATTATATATTCAGTTGTCTTTCACCCATAACACAAGTATTAAGTTACTTACTATAGGGACTGACAACCGTGTGTGTAAGTATCCCATATATTTATTTATATAATTTTGCATCAATTCCTCAAACTAAAACTTTCCCGTTTCCTAAAACTTATCCATCAATCGAAATTCATCCAGTCATTCATGTTTCAAAATTCTTACTAAAATTATGAGCGTTTTAAGTAAAAGCAAACTAAAGTTTTATTACATTTTCTGCAAAATTTATACCATTTACTTTATATGCACCGTTAGTAAGGAATCTCCGTTGACTCGGGTGGGTATTGGTTTAAGGTGAAACTTTAGTTAATTGTTATTCTGAACACTTTGGTCTAATTTCAACTGCAGTAACTATGATAATGGCCTTGGAACTCTATCCCCTCTGAGTTACATTACATTGTAATAATTTAATTTAATCGTTTAAATAAGCAATTAGTTAAAAACTTTATCATCCTCCTACCCATATCCCACTCTATAATAAACATGTCGTTATAATCATGTTGTTACATGTTGGCTACGTATTTTACGAACGGCCGCATGTCTGACGTCAACTTACCTTAGTCATATTTTACGACACCTCAGTAAGAAATGTGGGTGGTCTATTCTACTTAGCCGGATACCACGCAGCGGGTCAACTTACCTTAGTCGCCTTTTACGACACCTCGGTAAGAAATGAGGGTGGTCTATTCTACTCAACCGGATACGACACGGCGGTTCACTGACCAGTAGGAACCCAAGATGGAAATAAGTAGTCCTAAAAAATAAGGGAACATATAAAGTCACCGACGACAATGTCAATGATCTAGTGAAATGGAAGCGAAAAATAAGGAGAGTTAACCCCTCCAGCATGTCGGATGAATAGCTAGGAAGAGAGGGAAATAAACCTGTCACTCCATCAAAGAAGGAAAAACAAACAACATTATAGCGTCTTTAATATTAATATCGATACAAACAATTCATATACGATCCTATCCATCATTACGGTCATTAAATTTAATGGGACCCTATTTTTTATAGCGCATCGCAATGTGATCTTTGCAAATCAAAGGTAAACCAGTAACATTATAGTCTATAAACTAGTTGGTTTAATGTATTAAAGATTTACCGGTAAATGCCTGCAGCGATTATAAGACGAACAAAAGTTGTTGGTTTTTGATATAATCTATTTATTATATTTAATAACTTGCGATTGAAACGTGTTACACAGATTATAATATACCTACTATATCATAGACCAGCGTTTTCCAGTCTTTTTTACGGTCCACGGACCCTTAGGAAAACAAGACAGTTTTCACGGACGCCCTTAATAAAATAAGCAGCAAAAAACGGATTAAGAATTTATTAAAAAAAAAAAAATATCGTGTAACCTTTTGCATTTAATGAGCCATTTATGTATGGTCCAGAGATGATACGGACGGAACCCCATATATATACTCGCGGAACCCGATACCTGCGGATGTATGGGTCGAAATTAAAAAGCATGTGTCGAAGCATCAACGCACATCAAATACAGGCGACAGACGCTTTCTGCTTTCCATTTATACCCAAAGAGAACGTATATCAAGTATAAAGAACACTGATTAAGATAATGAAACGTTACTCACTTGAACAAATAATGAGAAATCCTGAGTATAGCTCAACCTGAGACTAATAAAATGTAAGCCAATGTAATTGTCTCTGTTGATCGCGAATGTTGCGAAATCGGAGCTTTAGTGGAATCGTTTTCCGATATAACGTCATTTTACCGTCATTCAACTTTATTTTAGAATGAACTATCTCGTATCTAACAGTGTTTCCCAATGTGGGGCCCACACCCCACGTGGTGGCAATCACATGCAATTTGAAAATGAACTCGACATGAGTTTAACCCTTACTCTGGGCCATTTTAATGCAATGCCAAATTAAACTAAAAAAAACGAAAATTCTTCTTCCAAATCCTATGAATTAAGTTTCCTAAGATGATTTTATATATATATTTTTTTAATTTGAAAAGTTTTACATAAGTGATAATAAAACTATTGTGCTATAATTCACGATAAAGTAGATAGAAAAATATATAATGCCAAATGTGGAGTAGAGTGTGTGTTGCTAGGAGCATAAGAATTTATCTTAAAATGGGGCATGGCACAAGTTTGGGAGACACTGCTAACGTATTGTATAAGAGGTATATGATATACGAATGATAAGACCGCATGACATTTTTTTTAATTGAATATGTCCTAAATATATTGTTTACACACGTCATAAATAGCAAAGGAAAATACGCAGGAAAGTAGGGCTAATAAATAATTGTCTTTATTTTTTCCAGCATTTGCACGCGACTTTGAAAGTGTGTCGATTTTAGCACTGATACGAAAAGTATTGTTACTCTCCAGCCATTCAACTTTACACGTAATAAAACAACATTCCTATAAACTTGAAGGATGGATCAATCAATGTCCATGCATTAGCATTATCTGAGGTTCACTGCCACAAAAAATGGTGCTTAATCTCCGAAATTAAATTCATCTCGTATCAGTTGCGTGCAGTAACAGGTTACGTACACTTTGTATTTATGTAGTCTGTTATTTCAATAAGCGTTTTATACCCGAATTTACCAACCAATTTATATCGGTGCCTTCCACCTACATTCCAGTGCGCTCGACCCACTAGTTAATATCTTCTTCATAGTGACTAAGCACGGCCTATGCCAGGATCCGCTTTCTTGCTAAATTGCCTCCACTTTGCACGGACTATTGCATCCTCTCTTTGTAAACTATTGGAACGCTGTCTCCGCAATATCAAGCTAAAGTTTTTTCGTCGGTTGGCCACGGTTTCACATGGAAACAGGCATGTTAAGGCGCCTGTGACCAACAGCTCTGGGGGCGTCGAAGCACATAATGAACCACTTAATACATCGCACATAATCACACTTAAATCTGTCGGCAAAGATGGAGTTCCAGTATTTTAACTTCTTACCACAATCGAGAAGCAATGATACCTTCTTATTACAGTCAAATAACCAGCCATACATTATACAAATACGTCGCCCTAAGTCTTCAAAGTCACAAAAAGTACCTGAGAGGGCCAACAAGTTTCTGGACTCTCTCTACTTCTCATACTCAATGATCTTCTGAAATTCTCCTCCTCGCTTCGCTTCTTTTTACTTCTGAGATCGCCCGTTCCTCCTGTTGACGCGTTAACAGCTAACAGCATCGACATGCTTATGTATAAGCATATAGACATTATGAAAATCCCTGAATTGTGAGAATTTTTCAAGGCTTTCGTTGTAAAATATCACCTCTCGCCGAGCCACTTATAAAAAGCCTCCCCCAATTTACCATAGATGAAACATTTCATGAATAATCTACATATTATTTTGGTACAGGGCTTTAGCAATCTTTTTTTTCGCGAGAAAATTGGTTTTAAACAACACCGTTTAACTTTTAATCGAATATATGAATGAATTTACGCAAGGCTTGTCCCGTACCAATTACATTACGAAAATTTTGATCGACATAGTAAATATGCGCAAAAATATGGCGAGCTTTGAGGCACCGAAGAAAAATATCGCAAGCTTTGGTAGAATTCGAGAATTCAAGATGTTCTAATAAGAACATTTTTAATTCCTATTATCTATAATTATCGCGAATGACTACTTTAGCTGAAAACAGTAAACAATGAAGTTTGTAGCAATTATAAACAGAGTTTAGTTTGAAAATTATTATAAGCACTTCAAAACGCCTGGGCTTTCCCATCCCATAGGAACTTCAAATCCATTTGTCGCCGCAAAAACTCAAACATCAAAACCAGTTTTCAGATTTGTGCCCTACTCTATTCAAAATGCGATTTGTAGTTGATAAATCTTGTATAAATATTCCAAAATAATGAAAAAATTATCCTTTCGGACAATTAAGCGAAACAATCAAAATAATTGTATTATTAATTATTTTTTCTACGTAGTTGGTCGCTTGCAAAACGTCCATTAATTTTTCCCTCAGAGGTGTCACGTTGATTCACGATTATTTACATGATGCTAATAAAAATTATAATATTTAATAACTCACTTATTATATCACACTTTGTGGCCAAGTATCATCTTATTAACACACGCCAGTCACGGTACGAAGATTATGCATCAATCAATGAATCTATTTGGAAAAACCCAACCGCAAATACTCTATTGGCTTTAATAATATCTGTAGGATTAAAAGCTAGCTTTCATTATCTAACATTATTATTGTTGTTGTATTAACTTTATCTTTAGAGATTATTCATGGTTTGGACAGCGGTCTAATTTAATTATATGTATTTAATTTTTACTTAATTTACAGTTACTCTTAATTATTCGTTAACAGCCTTTTTCTTCTACTTTTCGACATGCCGTGTATTATTTAACTGTGTGTACTTAGAACTATAATTTCTATAGTAGTAAATTATAATCAATATCTCCTGCCCTTAACTCATTCTAGCAAGGTCGGCACATGTTTTATACATGTAACAATATGTTTCGGCTAGTTCTTTTACGACCGGCCGACTGCCTGATGTCAACTTACCTTGGTGGCCTTTTACGATCGGATTGGAACGATTTTTACCTTGGTAATAAAGGAAGGTGGTCTATTCTACTCAGCCAAATACCACATAGCGCGTCAACTTACATTAGTCGCCTTTTATTCAACTATTCTATTCAACCGAATACCCCAATAGTAAATAAGTCGAGTAATTTTATAGCCTGTGATATTTTTTAAAACATCAATTTTGAATGGCTGTGTTAGTGATAATTCGGATCTTTATTCGACAAAACATCTAATCGTTCCTTGCAAATTTATTTTGAACCCTTTAAGACTTTTCTAATTTATGTTTACAGATTTTACTGAAGCTAGCAACTTATTTAACATTACTTGTGTCCTCATTAAGTTAACTCTTTTTCTCGCTAATATTCAGTATAACTTAGATCAATACGAATTTCCTCATGGCCTTTATAGCATATCAATCTAGAGGCAAATCTTAAAATCTAATATTTTAACATCGATTTTAACATTTCAAAGCATTGTTTATTTGGTAGCTTTTTTTATCGTGCTGCTATTAATTATGCAGCAACCTTGAGATTGTAATTAATATCTTCTTCTGTTTATTTTACTTAAAATTTATAGTCAGCATTTAAATTAATCTGTTATTATGCTCACCTTTCTTTTAGCCGTATTTTAAACAATTTGAATAGAAATTTTCGAAAAATCTTTAGCGTGTTATGCGTGTTATATTTATTATGTTATGTTAAACGGCCTTACTCTGAGGACATGTATTTTTTTCAAACAGTTTATTGATTTTTGTGATTATATAATAAGTGACTTGAAAAAATTAAGAAAAGTATGTTCTTAAAACGATGAGCTGAAGCGTTTTTTGGGATTAGTTATCCATGAAATTTACATAAGGGGAACACATTTCGGCACCTAGCAATCTGCTAGTTCAACAATTATTATATTATATATTTTTTTTAATTATGAAAATAAGGAACTGTTTTTTATTTAGCGAAACCCTTTATTACTGTTAGTAATAAAAAGTTTGTGGTTTCGTGAGCTTTTAGTCACCACAAAGCAAATAAACATTTCCGAAAATGGAAATCAGTGTCTTCGTAGAAATTTCGTAAAAGGATGAGTAAACTTACAGTTTGCTGCAATGGTTTAAAGATTTATTAAAAAAAATACAAAATTAACATAACCAAACAGGAAAATTACCAGATGTTTCACGTTGTTAAAAAATTGATAAGATGTTGCTGCCATACAAAATTAGAGAATTATGTTAATTACCTACTAATATTATAAATGAGAAAGTTTGTGAGTATGGATGTACGTTTGTTACTCTTTCATAGCGAATCTGCTGAACCAATATCGATCTTTAGCTCTTACATACGATCGACTGGCCCGTTGGAGCAGTGGGTAGTGACCCTGCCTTCAGCTCCGCGGGTCGCGGGTTCGATTCCCGCCGAGGGCCAACATTTTCTATAAATGAATTTGTTGGTCTTTGAGCCTGGGTGTATATTTGTATTTAAGTATGTATTAAAAAAATATATAAGTATATATTCACCAGTTGTCTCTCACCCATAACACAAGTATTAAGTTACTTAATTTGGGGATGGACGACCGTGTGTGAAGTGTCCCATATATTTATTATATATTTATTCATCAAATCATGTATATATATATTTTTTTAAAAAAACTAAGTTTTGTGTCTTATGTTTAACTATAACTCTATAATACTCGATTCGATCGATAAGACAAAGGTAAGTTGAAGTCAGGCAGGTGGGCGGTAACATAAAATACGTAGCCAAATCATGTGACAACATGTTTATAACATGTTATACCGATCCCACTTTGAGTGGGATAAGGGCAGGAGGATGATAATTAAAGTATCACAGATATAATAAGAAATATAAAATTCCATGGCCGTATTATTGTTAGCTGCTCATTTTTATAACTAATGCCAATTATACAATCTACACAGTAATTAATAAATTACGATTTACATCTGCAATTAAATCTTGGAAACTTGCTTAGATTTTTTATCATATTAGCCTCTTTACTTGTGCTTTGAATATCACATTTTTCTTTTAAGTTGTTTTGAGTGCTTGACTCAAAACAACTTAAAAAGAAATTATATAATAGAATAGAAATTATAAACATGTTGTCGTATGATTCGGCTAGGTATTTCACGACCGGCCGCCTGCCTGACATCAACTTAACTTAGTCGCCTTTTACGACACCTCAGTAAGAAAGAGGGTGGTCTATTCTACTCTGCCGGATACCACACGGTGGGTCAACTTACTTTAGTCGCCTTTTATTTACACTTCGGTAAGAAATTATAGTGGTCTATTCTACTCAGCCGGATACTACATTGGAATTTTGTATGGTTATGAAACGTAATCTTTAAGGATAAAAATCCTCAGATTCGGGAAAGTGGTACAAATAACGTTGATACATTATCTATAATTAAAAGTTACGCACGAATACTGTAAACATACAAAAAGCGTTTTAAAATCCCAGAGTATATTATATAATTATCATTTTATTTACACAGTACATCTTTATTATACGGGAAAACCCAATCATTTAGTCGACGCCTCATTTATCTAAACCGGTTTATATAATAAACAAACCTTTGGGATCCTTTCTTTCTTCTTATAAGAAATTGTTAGATTCGCTATGACGTAGGTTTGTAATTATTTTACAATGAAATATTTATTAATTTTTGTATATATATTTTTAACTGACGGTTGTCCACAGCTGGGTTATAGGTATTTTAGGCCTGTCCACTCCTATCCACTTAATGATGTATTTAACAACGCTGGTATACCTAGTGCTTACATTCTCGTGTTTTGAACTATAGACGCTGATATTTTGGTATGTAAGTATTATATTCCTTTAAAGCTTTGATAGCTTAGCGGTGACACAGTGTGACTCTTTGGAAGAGGTCACGGGTTCAAACCCCAGGCAGGTACCGATGAGTTTTTTTTATTATAAACTCATGTGCCTCATTGATCATTGCAATTTATAACACTCTTTCAGGTGAAGGAAAAAATCAAGAAAAAAACCAGCATATCTCTTCTTCTTCTCAGTCGCAACACTCTTGACAGAGTGGTCGTGGTTAACACTAAGTATTTTTATGGGTGGCAGATGTTGCTCGCCTCACGATGTCTCGCCATTTCTCCCTGTTCCTGCTCATTCTGGTGCACTTGTGTACAGGGCCGCCTACCATTGCCTTAACTTGATTGGTCCATCGCATCGGAGACTGTCCACGCGACCTTGTACCTTCCACTCTGCCTTGGACAACATATCTCTAGAGAATTCTAGAAATATGTGATGTGAAGTTTTGAAAGTTTTAGAAGCTGCGATAGCCCAGCGGTGAGACCGTACGACTCTTTCGAAGGGACACGGTTTGGAACGACTACTTTACAGAACACACTTATGGAAGTTCAAGGCAGGTTGGAAGCATTGTATTCCGTACTAATTACCATCGTATGAACATAGTTTCGTGGTACTAAAAAAGTTTCTATTGTTAATTTCACGGATCGATTACCTAGATTGTACCTTTGTTTCGTAGAGTTCTCGACGTTTCGAACAAATTCATGATCTGTGAAATTAATAATATAAAGTAATAGCAAAAGTTGAAAAATAACTATTATAGAAGTTTACAGCTTACTTTCTGTTAATTAGACTCGCTTATTGTACCTTTTAACATGTTATTATTATGCGTTGAAACGTTAAACTAATTACAGGTAAAAAACTCAGGAATATTCTGTTCTATTCTTCGGCTTCTCTACTAAATAAATTTCGTTGAATTTAAACTCATATACCAACATTTATAACCCAAAATTGCCCCAAAATTCCCAGAATGGAATTTCACGAGAGTTATTTCAGTAGATTTGCTGTAACGATTTAGCATTTACACCTGTAATTTTATAATTAAGCGAAAAATAAAACGTACTCGCGTTTTGTCTGTCTTTTAAGCAAATAAGTCAGATTGTACTATAATCGTTTAAGTAGATTTGCAAGACTTATTTATGAGCTCAGATTTTTATCTATAATTTATAGTTAAGCGAAAAAATT
This sequence comes from Morpho helenor, assembly GCA_029227775.1. Classification (NCBI taxonomy): domain Eukaryota; kingdom Metazoa; phylum Arthropoda; class Insecta; order Lepidoptera; family Nymphalidae; genus Morpho; species Morpho helenor. The sequence continues at coordinate 4,835,760 of JARGCU010000022.1, read as the reverse complement.
CACATTCAAATTCAAAATATTCTTTATTCAAATAAACTTATAAACGGTGGTTCTGAATCGTAAACTCTGCTGCTGGTACGGAAAGCTATTCCAAATGAGAAGAGCCAGCAAGAAACTCGGCGGTTGCTCTTTTTAAAATATAATTCTTTTTACTAGTTACATTTAATCATTACTGTCTTGTACAGGGTCGAAAAGTAGCTATATCTACATATTCTTATTTTCTAAGTAATCCTCAACACAGGCTTTCTGAATCAGCCTCTTTTAAACAGTGTTTTAAACTGTTGTAATGGCAAAGATTTTAGCTTTGCGGAATTTTATTATGGAATCTTATACCCAGACCCACAAACGATTTACGTACTTTTGCAAAGCGCAAAGCAGGAGCCGCAAGCTTATGACGGTTCTTACTTTTATGTTTGGTTTGTCTATTATATACATCAGCTATCGTTTTATAATTCTTTATATTTTTATGTACAAAAATGAAATTGATTAAAATATATTAAAGGAAACGCCTTTAAGTTTAGAACTGTAGATCTCCTAATATTAAACTCAAATGAAATAGTGACCAAACGTACATTTACTTTAAGATATCAAAACAATGATTTCCTTGAGAATTCGAAAGGAGTTCGAATAACTTTAAAGCTATGTAAGCTAGTACTATTGCTATTGTATTTAGAAGCCAGATTTAAGTTCTGAGTCTAAAAAAATCTCGACACTTAAATCTGGTTAAATACAAACAATAGCAATAATACTGGCTTACATAGTTTAAAAAAAACAATAATCATGCGAAAAGGTATAGAAAATAAAAGTGTAATTATTTAAAAATATTTAATAGCAAACAAATACTAAACAAAAATTTAACAACATTTATAGTTTTTAGACCTTATTATTATAATGGCACTTATTAAATAACATTAAAATTACAAATTAAATTACGTTTTTTTATCCTAATATATCACAGCACAAACTAACTATAGTCAACATTTTAATTATGTTCAAGTAAAGATTTTTAACTGACGGAGTTTTACAATTTCATTAATTTCTTTAGAATTGAATTTGTGAAACTTTATGCCTAGTATTAATAACTTAATAACGAGTGTTTTCTCTTTTGAGAGAATATTGAACCTTGTTTTGATTAACTCTGTTTTTAAATTCTGTTATATTTCATATCTTAATTAATTTTATAAAGTTTATTCTCTGATATGGGTTTTTATATTTATGACATCTTGAAATCCTCTCACTTCATTATTCAGTTCCAGTCACATAAGAAATTTTAGGCTTAAGATGTTTGATTGAAATTCTTCTACATATCCCTTAGTTTTATATTGACTGGTTTCCAGCGGACAAGGCAGGCCTTTGTGAGTAAGTTTGAGGATTCTTTCTCTGGGCATCATAAAACCTCCAGTTAAGATACCAGAAAGGCTGTTTATCTACTGGCATTTGTTCTAATATGTTAATAAGATTCCCGTCCCCTTTAGCTTCAATTGGAAGATCTGCGGTTTCGCCAAATCTGTTTGAAAGAGCGTTAGATTGCACTGCCGGTATTCCGATCGGTCGCAATCCAGCGAAGGATGGACGCTGAGCGTTAGTGATTGCAATTAGCATAGCAACTGCAAAGATGATCTTCGTTACCGCCATTTTATCTGCAAATAAATTTTTAGATTATATAAATTTGTTTTTTCTATTAATAAAAGTTCTTTTTTATTTTATTTTTTCTGCACTGTCAGTTGTACCTATTTTCAATAAAATCCTACTAATATTATAAATGCAAAATTTTGTGAGTATGGATGTATGTTTGTTACTCTTTCACGACGAATCTGTTGAACCAATATCGATGAAATTTTGCATAATTATTCTTTACACACCGGGGTAACATAGGATATACAAATGCTGTTAATTCTACAAGAATAGGATGACATGGAAAAGCGCCATCTATTATCTACCTATCACGCGAAAACAGTCCACGCAAAGGAAGTTGCGCGTAAAAGCTAATACTATAAATAACACAAACTTTGGTTAAAAATTGTGGATTTTATTTAATAAATGTTGTTTAAATAAGTGAAATTTACGTTTTAACTATTTATTAATAACATTAGTTTTAATTTTGTTTATGTTTAATTATAGCGATATCGACAAAGATACGCACTGATGAGGTATTACAACATCTAAAAAATACGATAACAGCCAATTAATTAATTTAAACAAACTTGGAGTTCAAGGAAACATAATAATAAATTTAAAATATAGTTGTAGGTCAAACTTATGCAATATAAATTAAATATGTTTTACCTTTTATTATTATTTTACGCGTAGTTGTTAGCAAAGCTCACACTAATCCGTGGTCAAGACTGGTTTGGTTATGATCAATGGACGCAGAACGGTACGTTTAAATATCGCTGCTGAGCTTAGTTATCAGATACGTCATACAGAGCGACAAAACATCTAGAGGTGTCCGATTTTTTTTTAATACACACGTTGAAATCAAACTTTAATTTAAACCAGCTATTTAGTGTATAATGTTTTTATTTATTCTTTGATTTGTTATAAATCAAATACATTGCAACAACTTACAACAATCAATATTTTGGAAACTTTAAATATCTTTAATTTCACAAGTACCTAATGATTTTATTTCCGTTTTTTTTAAGGTGTTCCTAAAAAATTTAAATTAATATAAATATAAAACATGATTGTATTTTCTCTAAATTCTTTTGGATACTTTATTATTGTTATGTATATTAAACTATCACTAACTTTAACAATCGTCTCTTTGTAGCCGACACTTAATAGCGTATTATCAAAATCAAAAAAGACAGAATTTAATTTCAAAATAATTATTTCACATTTATAACGTGCCTTTAAGATAGATTAATCCTATTAAAACAATAATAGTGATATTTTTATGACCTGACCTGTATTAATACATATTTTTATTAATACCGTACCTTCTAGCGATTCTTAATACAACGTAAAAACCCCAGCCATAGTATAATGCATTCATTTCGTTACGTAGTATAACAAACTCACCAGAAAACTCTGACCTTGCAATGCATTGATTTTATACTTAGCGAGAGTCTTTTATGTCTGGTCCTCTCTAAAGATGATGCGCTTTAAACTACCAGTAAACGTGACCTCCGTTGATTATGTTCTTGTGCGTGAGATAAGGTCTTATGGCTGGACGCTTACTTTTTCTGTATATGTCGTCATTCGTTGGATTTAATACGTAATGAATTCTGGGTTTTTACCATCTGTGACGCGAATAGGGGCTCGTTCTGAACCGTCTGGGAATAAAATACTGGTTATTGGTAATACCTATCTGTCTCGTGGGTAAAGTAAGCCCCATTTAATTTTCTTGCGGACAAACATAATAATATAAAATGTTGCGTTTATTTCTTCATTTTATAAGAAATAGATACATTGATTTTAATCATTTTTGATTGGATATGGCTCTTATTAAGGATGTTGGTATCTTTAACATAAATTCTAATTAAACAATACAGACATTCCTTAATCTTCCTCTATCTTATATAATATAAAGCTGAAGAGTTTGTTTGTTTGAACGAAATCTCAGGAACTACTGGACCGATTTGAAAAATTCTGTGAAAGATAGTCCATTTATCGAAGTAACTATAGACTATATAACATCACGCTAAGTTGAATAGGAAAAGAGCAGCAATAAAAAATATTGCCGAAAACGGCAAAATTAAAAGCTTTCCTTGCGTGCGCTAAATAAACGGTGAAAGTTTTTCAAAAATCTCTTACAGTTAACGATATACTAATTGTAAAAAATGATAACTAATTTTAAAATTTGTGACACACTGATTTTCATGCAGGCGAAGCTGCTAGCACAGCTAGTGGCTTATATATTCACATTCAAAATATTAATTATTAAAGTTAACTTCTACACAAGTGCTTACGAAATGTAAACTCTACAACTGCTTCGGAAAGCTGCTCCTACACAGAAGAGCTAGAATCTCAGCGATTGCTCTTTTCAAAACATAATTCTTATAACTAGTTACATTTTGTGATTGTTATCTTGCATAAGGTCAATAAGTAGCTATATTATAATCTACAACAGTGTAGATAGGCTTTCTGTATCACGCTCTGTGGATCAACAAAAAAAAAACAAAGTGGATGGACTTTAATGGATGGATTCAAAGGTGGAGAAGCTTCATTGAATATCATTAAAGGTCAAGAGATTTCGATGCCTTTAGGTGATTTCGACAAATACCAAATTCCTTCCGTGAACCATCCTACCAACGTCAGACATAGCAAGAATGATGTCAGGGACCGCTTTGAATATATGAATATCATTACGATAGTTTTCTCTATAAGGACATACGTGTGTTGAAGTTTAACCTTTATGAAATAATGCCCGCATTTGTACATCCAAAAGGTTTTTCACATAATTATCCAATTGCGTAACAAAAAATACAAAAAAGTACATAATATAACGGTGTAGCGTTCTGTTATTTAATAATGGCCGAATCAAGAAGGACTAGGTTCTTAAAAATAAATTATAATTTCCTCACTTGTTTTATAACTGAATTATTATTAAGTCCAGAATGTTTAATACAATAAAACTTAAAAATTCGCATAAGTATAATCAGTAAGTAAGATGTAATAATGCGATAAAAAACCAAACATACGTAGCAAATTAATTACAAACTACAAAAGTAATGAGAATATTATTTTGCTATAATTCGCGATAAAAGAAAATATATGTAATGCTAAATGTAGAGTGTACTATTCGTTCTCATACCTGATACATGCAGAATTTGTAAGAACTCATGCACTACCCGACACCGATGGCACAACAATACACAAGCACTGCACACATTCACCACCACAATCTCAACAATTGTTTCGCCCCGTAACCGAAGCATCTTCAGGAGATAGTGATGTTGAGATTGTGGTGGTGAATGTGTGCAGTGCTTGTGTATTGTTGTGCCATCGGTGTCGTGTAGTGTATGAGCTTACAAATTCTGCATGTATCAGGTACATTTAGCCTTACATATATTTTCTTTTATCGCGGATTATAGCAAAATAATATTCTCATTACTTTTGTATTATGGACCTCCGCAAAGTAACGCCTAATTCTATAAATTACAAACTACTAAAGTGACCGAGTCCAGCAGACTCATAGAGTCATATCTATGACCTTCAAAAAGACAAAAAATTCATTACAATTACATACATGACTTTAAATAATTCCTACATAAGTTGTTACTTTTCTTTTATGTTTTGCTCTAAAAATTGTTGAGTGTTCAAAATTTGAGAAGTAATTATAAAAATGATAAAGTGATTAACTAATAAAAAGTAAAAGCTGTGCCAGAACTTTTACTATACGAACGACAATTGTGGAAAAAAATATAAAGGTATACGAAAAATAACTAAGCTTAAAGCTTAGTTTGGAATATGCGTCGTGAAATACATTTACAATTTCCTTCCTCCATCCTGTTATGTTGAATTACGTCAGATACTTTTCTGAAAATGATTATTAATTGTAGTTATTTGTTAGTAATACCTAATTTAACATTTATACTGCAAATTATTAAACTAAATATTATCAATAAGTAACACTCAAAGAAAGGCACCATTTTCTTACGGTCTTCCCACGTTACATAAAAATAGCTTAAACATTTGCGTTTAGTATTCTCTTACATCGGGGTTATAGGCAAGCTAAGCAAAGTATGTCTAGGTAATTAAATCAGGAACGAAAATACGATATAGTGAGCTCATCGTGTCGCAAAGCTCAAGTGAAAATAAGCCAGGAAGATAATTTGAAGAATTTTTGAATTTAAAAGAAAGAATGAAATAATAATTTGAAGAAAAGTCAAACTTTTCTTATTGAGCTGGTAAATAACATAGTGCGCCTGTGCACTCCTAAACATTTATTTCTCAAAACACCTATTTTCTGTGTTCCTTTTACCAAATCTATATTCAGGGAACTCGGTAGTATGTCGACTGCTTAGAACATATAATGTCAATTATACCCAGATTGATATATTTAATAACTCCAAGGAGTGTTTTAGGAAAAAAATCTCGAAATAACGCAGACTTCATAGTACATTAATTAAAATTATAGCTATACCTAAAGTATTTTTCGAAATAAACATAATAGAATAAAGATTACATATTTAATTTTATATTATTATATTATATATATATTTGGAGTGGAGACCGCGCCTTGGCAAACTGGAGTGGAGACCGCGCCTTGGCAAACGTAATGTAGGACGTCCTCCAGCTAGGTGGAGTGACGACATCCGCAAAGTGGCTGGCATCGGTTGGGGACGAAGAGCTGAAGACCGAGCTCAGTGGCGTGCTATGGGAGAGACCTATGTCCAACAGTGGACAGGAGCAGGTTGTTGATGATGATGATGATGATATATATTTCACGCATAACATACACACACAACACACACACAGACACATACATACACACCACATGCTTCTCTGGCGTCCTAATTATAATAAGTATTATGTTAACAAACTTAAAATCCGTTATTGGCTGTATGTACAAACTAAGTTAATACTTTGTAAGTTATTAGATTAAGAGCTGTGGATTTTGTTAAAATAAATAAATAAAATAAAACTTTTACTAGAAAACCTTGGTTGACCCTTCCGTAGACAAACACACAACCTTGTTAGTAAATGCTCTATCTAAGCGGCAGAAAACAATCGTGTTAATTTCTTGAAGAAACCTATTTTCATCAGTGAATATAAAATGCTGCAAAAGTAGAAAACAAACTCACGCACAATATACAAACTCAAATATATATTTTACTAGAGATCCAAAAGAAGTGTCTGGAACAAACCTAAAGCGCAAATACATAGTGTATAAATTATTGCACGTTTATTAGACCGGTTATGATTCTAATAGCGTCTTCGCTTTAAAATTTTCCGTTAAATAAATTTGCATTTTCAACGTAAATTGCATTGTTTTAATACAGCAGAAGTGGCCATTATTAAAAATACTTTATTTGGTTTATTAATAAGTTTTAGCAGGAAAGTTCTCTTAGTACAAAACTTAATCGTTTTAGTTTTATTTTTGTCAAGATCAGTATCCTGAGTAGACGAATATTAGCGTCAATAACTTCTTATATAGTAATAACAATAATTTTTAATGCATAAATACACGTACATCACGATGTTAAACAATTTTTTTTCTAAAAGTATATTATATCGTTCAAGTGATGCAAAATTAATAACTTTTTTGTCTTAGTTCAAAAATTACATAATTTTAAATTCAAGTTATCATATTTAAATTAATTATATACATGATACTCCTTACTCTTATATAGTCAATATTCTTTATTGAATGGAATAAAACGATATTGTTCTTTTCTAACGATGGTCGATGTTGTCTTAATATCAAGCTTCCATGCGTTATCACAAATTGCATTCATAATTTTATTCTCTGATTTTTTCTTTCTGTTTTCTCAGATATTTTATTCTCTAATGCGCCGGGCATGAAAGTGGTATCCTAAAGAAGATATTCGTTTCATTACTTACTAGCAGAGCCTCTATGCTCTACTAGTAAAAAACTACTGCATAAATATGCGCAATGGTAGAGAACATTTATATACACTAGATATAAATATACAGACACTAGAGCAGTCTACAAAAAGGTTTACATTAAGTGTAATAGATATGCTTATACGTAAAGCATATAACAAAATTGAAGATTATTTGGATGATAAAAATGACTGGAGTTCAATATTCTATCAGCTCATACAAATATGCAGTTAAATAATGTAAAATTGAAAATGTTTAAAAGATTGACCGCCGAGTTTCTTGCTGGTTCCTTTAGGTAAGAGCAATATTCCGAACCAGTTGTGGCTTAATTAATCATATCCTGAGGATTCAAATGATCCTTGAGGATTCAAAAGTTTTTGAAACAGCTTATTTTGATTTGATTTGATTGATAATTCTGCGTTAATAGATTATAATCGAACCTGATTCAATACCAGTAATATGTGCGGTTAAAGAAGAATGACTTATATTATATAAGGATCGTTGTACTTCCACACATTTTACTAAAATCTATTAAAGGATTGATTTACTGTTATAAAATTTTGCATAATTTTGTGACTGCCAAATCCAAATCAGATAAACTAAACTTCTTGTAGAAAATTCTTAATAAACTTTATATTAAATTAGGCGTTTTATTTAACCGTAAGAGATTTACAATTACCATATACTGCCCACGGTAAAATATTATGCAAAAGAAAATAAAATCAGAGTTTATATCAAAAATATTTATTGGCAAATTAATCTAAACATACATTTAACAATATTTAGATCATTTAATATGATCTAACTTAAATACTGAAAATGGCACTAATATCTTAATAATACAATATTAACATTATCACAGCACGCACGAACGTTATTTTAACGCAGTTTAATTTTGTTCAATCAATAAATTTACCGACGACGAGAAATTGGAAATTTCTAAACTCAATTTAATGACATTTTAAACTTTGTAACAAATTTAATTATGTCCAAATCAAACAACTATTTTCTCAGATATATAAAAAAATCTAAGTCAATATCACAATATAAGAATGCAGTTATAACATTAAATCCTCGGCAAATATTTGGTCAATTACAGTCAGAAAGAAATTGCAGGTTCAATATTGAATTTCTTCCATATATTTCCTTAGACATTTACTTTGACTGGTTGCCAGCTGCCAAACCAGGCCTTTGTGGGTAGGTTTGGGGATTCTTCCTCTGCGCATCATAAAACCTCCAGTTAAGATACCAGAAAGGCTGTTTATCTACAGGCATTTGTTCTAATGTGTTAATAAGATTCCCATCTCCTTTGGCTTCAATAGGAAGATCTGCATCTTCTCCGAATCTGTTTGAAATCAAATCAGTTTGCACAGCCGGTATTCCTATTGGTCGCAATCCAGCGTAGAATGGACGTTGGGCGTTAGTTAATACAGTAATAGCAGCAAGTGCAAAGATGAACTTGAGTAGTGCCATTTTATCTGCAAATAAATGTTAAGGTTATATTAAGTTATTATTTTTTCTTAGAATAAACGGTTTGTTAATAATTATTATTATAATTGATAATAATATGATATTACCGGATTACAACAGAGAGTAATAAATACATAGTCAAATTTTTAACTTCCGTTTATTTTATTTAAATTGAAGGGTTACGCGTGGCTAACGTTCCTCCAAGGTTTGCTGGTTTCCTTTATATGTTTTACTTTAAAATTAGGATGAATTGTAAATCATTAATTACCACTGCACGCGATATCATCTATGTAAGCATAATAATTTACAAATCAATACTAATTATTGAATATACCAGTAGTAGAAGGTTACTTCTAACTGTATTTCTCTACGTATATGAAATAATCCGAATAAATTAGTCTAGATATCTAATACAACATATTTTAAGTTCGTAAATTATGTCATATATTACTATAAAATAAATTAACACCATATTAATACTATAACCTAAATAACTGTAACTTAACATCTATTTTAAGTACATTTTAGTGTCTGATATCTACTAAAAACGATCATATATGATTTTTTTTATAAATACAGTGAATAAAGGAATTCTCATTTTTTGACATACAAATAGAGATTGGGTTGATAATTGAGTTAATCCCTTAAAGTATCTTTAAAATCTACTTGGAAATCTCAGTATTTAATAAACGAAGCCTTTCAATTTTGCACAATTAAAAAATACATTTTTCATGTCTACAATACTAAACAGTCAATCAGTCCCAAATTCAAATAAATAATTCCAAATATTTAATTAATAAATTAATTGGCATAAACTATTATTAAAATAATAATTATGAATTAATAAAATGTAGCCTTCAATTAAATTATACCTTTTATTATTATTTTCCGTGGAGATGTTTACGTTGCTCACTAAGATCCGTGGTGAAGACTGGTTTAGTTATGATCAATGCTCGTCCGACTATACGTTTAAATATCGCTGCTAAACTCAGTTATTGGAAACGTCACACAGAGCGACTAAAAAACTAGAGGCGTCGGACGCTTTTAAATTTCTTTAGTAGGCATATTAAAATTATTCTTTAATTTAAATCGATTCTAAATTTAAATTGAAATATGAAAAAAACATACATATAGATTATATTTCATGTTTTTATTTAGATACTCGTAGCACAAGTTATCTTAGCAAGAGTGTCTAAGCAAGCAGTAAAATATTTGTTAATGTGTATTTTGTATTTTATTATTTATTTTGAATGTTGTATTTATTGTAATTTTTTGGCTAAATAAAGTTTATTTATATTATTATTAATTTTTTGTTTTGTTAATTTGAATTTTTCTAAATTTCTTTAATATCTTAAGTATCAGTTTAAATATTTTTTTTTAAATTTATTTACAGCAAAAATGGACAAGTCATATCAATCTTAAACTTCTTACAAGCTAGGACTATATCGCCCTCTTGTCAAAATCGGATATAAATAAAACATGTATTGTACTATTTATGTCCTAATTTACTGTGTAAGTTTTATTTATTATCTATATAAGTTATTGTTAAACTATAATATTATTACATTAAGATTTTTACATTATTATAAAAAATTATTTTGTTTTTTAATTTATATTTCATTATTACATTATTACATTTTATTACATACCTATCTGTATAAAATAAATATATATATAAAATAAATATTTAGTTTAATAACAACATAAATCAAATACAAATCTATAATTTATAATATCACTAACCTACTAAATTTGGAACATCAAAATATTATTATTTATATTTTATCCAAAATAAGTACAAATATATTAATAGTTAACATATTGTTTAAATTCCTGACCTATATCAATTTTTTCTTAAAGATATTATTCCATACAGCACCTTCTATCAATTCTTAAGGCAACGTAAAAACCCAAGCCTCTGTATGATGATTTCATTTTTTCATTTCATTACGTAGTAAACAGAGATGCCAAAAAGTCGTGGCCTTGTAACGCATGGATTTTATACGTAGCGATAGTCTTTTATTGCTGGTTTCTACATACATATAAAATACCAATAAACGTGATCTCCGTCTACCATGTTCTTGTGCGTAAGAAAAGATCTTGTTTTTGGACGCTTACGTCTTTCACGTTTCGTCATTTCTCGGGTTTGAGACGTAATGGATTTTGGGTTTCTAGCATCGATGATGCAGTTGGGGGCTCGATTCGAATAATTTGGGAATAAGTGACCTACTGAGTGAGTAATGACCTACCTATCCGCCAATATATAATAAACACAATGCAATTTATATCTAAAAACTAAACTTATGAAGAATTCTGGTCTCTTACATACTGTGTTTTAATTCAATAGCTTAATAATTAACATAAATAAAACTGTCAGTAATAGTTTAAAAATGCTCCGAAAGCCACCAAATTTACACGATTATGCACTGGGTCAATTTAAACAGTGTCTGAAAATTACATTAAATTCGATCCTGCCGAGTTCTTTCAGAGTCTATAATGATCATACATGATCTATTGCTTTCTTTCATGCTTTCTTTGCCTTCTTGCAATTTCGGATATAACATAAAAGTTTTTGAAAACGGTTTTCAATATATTTTCATATTGTTACGGGCATGACGTTTCGATTTTTTATACAAACATAAACTTAGAAATCCTAGTTAAATTTTTATGAATAAATACCCGCATCTTTTGGTTTTATAGGTTTTCCACATAATCTGTATTCTGTATCATTATGCGTAACACATTATATAATTTGATATTAGTGTTTTACTGTTTGCTTAGGTTATTACCCGAATTACCAGGGTTTTGTAAAATTACATTAATTAAGAAAAAGATTTAGCGCAATGACCCAGTCTTCAGTTTCACAGGTCGTAGGTTCGATTCCCGCCGAGAGCCAACATTAATTAAAACAATTTGTTGGTTTTTTGAATCTAGGTGTAAATGAGGTGACTATGTGATTAAGTATTAATTAAAAAAATATATATGTATAGGTTAATTAAGAAGTGTTCTGTCACCAATAACATAAGTATTAAGTTACCTCGGGAACAGGACTGCGTGTGAAATGGTCCCATAAAGTTACATTCTCTTTTTCTAGTATGCCCCGCGGCTTCGGTCGGATAGAAATCAGTGTGTCATAAATATGTATTTATTTCTGTGAATTTATATAAAACCGTAATTTACTATTAATTTAAAAATTTCTCAAGAATTGCACTATCATTTAATAAAAAGTGTACACAAATCTGTTCAGTAGATTTTGAGAAAATCGAATACATTCATACAACCAGCTTTTGGGGACTTTGCTTTATAATATGTATAGATTTATTTGAGTGTGGTATCCGTCTAAGTAGAATAGACAACTCTCATTTCTTACCGAGGTGTCGTAAAAGGCGACTTAAGTAAGTTGACCCACCATGTGGTATCCAATTGAGTAGAATAGACCACGCTGTTTCTTACCGAGGTGTTGTAAAATACGACTAAGGTAAGTTGACGTCAGGTAGGCGGCCGGTAGTAAAATATATAGCCAAAACATATTTATACCGACCCCAAAAATCATGTGACAACATATTTATACCGACCCCAATTAGAGTGGGTAACAAATGAGAGTGGTCTATTCTACTCAGCCGGATACCACACGGCGGATCGGCTTACCTTAGTCGTTTTTACGACACCTCGGTAAGAAAAGAGGGTGGGACTATTTTATTCAGCTGGATACTACACGGCGTAGTTTTCGGGTATTATATATTATATTAAACCGGTCTAATCAAGATTACACTGCAAAGACTTGAGGTAAATCCTATACTAATATATAAAGGACTATATCCATGGCCTTTAATTATTTAGGACAACGGTCGAGTAATGAAATCTCGAATATAATCTCAAGAGGCTTACATTTTTGGATTCAGAGATTAATTACTACAGAAAGCAAAATGACTGATAAAGCTAATTTGCTAGAAAAATAAAATAGCGGCTTATTACTCTCCCACTGTTGGGAATAGGCCGCTTCTTGGAGAGAAGGTTAGGAGCTAAAACCTACCAGCTGCTCCAATGCGGATTGATAGGTTACACATATCTCCAGAATTCTCTAGAGATATGCAGGTTTCCTCACGATGTTTTCCTTCACCGAAAAGCGTGTGATATCAATTATCAATTAGACACATAAGTTTTAACAGAAAAACTCATTGGTGTCTGCCCGGGTTCGAACCCGTGATCTCCTCGATAGAGTCGCACGGTGTTACCGCTGGGCTCCTTGCTTAAATCCTCGGTAATAGTTTTACCGCAAACTATTTTATAATGAATTATAATTAAATTCTTTTGTGTAATGGAATTCTTTGACGTCTGTTTCTAAAAATCCATACTATTATATATCTGTCTGTATTTTTAACAAAAAACAAAAGACAAGTTCTTCATATGTGGTATTTATCCCTGTAAAGCGCTACTGCCAAAGTTATATAAACAAATAAACTAACTTACCTTTTGATAGGTACAAAATATATTTCAGCGATTTTGTTGAGAACTTACTTAATTTGCTTTTACTTTAATACTTCATAGTTTATTTCAAAGTATCAAGGTTTAAAAAAAATTCTTGTATGATTGTACTGCACCTTTATGTCGTACTGGCTTATACTCGCGACTTTGTTCGCGTGGACTGTTTTCGAGTGAGGGTCAACACATGGCGCTTTTTAATGTCATCTTATTCCTGTAGAATTAACAGAATTTCTATTGCCTATATGTTATACCGGTGTAAAAGAAATAATTGTGCCAATTTTCATCAAAATTAGTTCAACGGATTTACGCCGTGTGGTATCCGGCGTCGTAAAAGGCGACTAAGGTAAGTCGACCCGTCGTGTGGTATACGGCTGAGTAGAATAGACCAACCTCATTTCTTACCGAGGTGTCGTAAAAGGCGACTAAGGTAAGTTGACCCACCGTGTGGTATCCAGTTTAGTAAAATAGATCACCCTCTTTCTTGCCGAGGTGTCATAAAATACAACTGAGGTAAGTTGACGTCAGGCAGGCGACCGGTTGTAAAAACGCAGCCAAATCATGTGACAGCATGTTTATAACATGTTGTGCCGACCCCACTTAGAGTGGGATAAGGGTAGGAGGACGATGATGATTAGTTCAACGGATTTGCCGTGAAAGAGTAACAAACATACATCCATACTCATAAACTTTCGCATTTATAATATTAGTATGATGTCTTACGACAAAAAAATATTATTGGACGTTCTGAGAGAAAAGCAAAAATATTGATGTTTGTGCAAAATTGAATATCATCACCTCATGAATCATTTTGTTTTACGTTTTTAGTATTATTGCGTAGTTTGCCACATAACTTATTAACAATGCAATCAGGTCAATGGAAAAATATAAATGCTCTCGCTTGTTTTGTTCTAGAAATTGCTTAGGCTTAAATGTAAATTGAGATTATAAAAATATATCAATAATGACGAATAATTGATGGTTATCAATTAATCGTAATTATTGATATCCTTAGTATGGATGGATATCCTTAGTACTTAGTTCAGTCAATATTATTTTTTAATTATAATTAAAAAATAATATTTAAGTTTTTGATACAAGAAGTTAGTTTTTTCAATATTATTTTTTAATTATAATTAAAAAATAATATTGACGGAACTAACTTCTTGTTTAACTAAGTCTTGATATATCAAGACTCTATAATCTGAATTTCGAAAACAGCTCCAACGATTTTCATTAAATTCACTGTGTACGAGGTTTGGGAGCAAATAATCGATTTTGTTTAAAAAAAATATAGTTTTATGCCTGTTTTTACGCATTAAAAAACTGCTAAAATATAAATAGAATACAAAGGACAATTTTACTCTCATTTGTATAGTTAACGTAAAGTAAAAAACGGGTTGACTTATTGAAAAAAGTGAAAATACCAATCAAGTCCTAGATATCACCAGCCCTGCCTTTCTTTTTTTATTTTTTTTTAATTAATTTTATTAGTTATATATTATTATGGTTATACATTTTGTATCAATCTAAAATAGTAATACTAATCTAAACTAATATGAAGAGTTTGTTTCTTTGTTTAGTTGATTGTTTGAACGCGCTAATCTCAGGAACTACTGGACCGCTTTGAAAAATTATTTTGGCTATATGCTATATAACATCACGTATAGATGAATAGCGAATACGAAAGTGCGAAAATTTAAAGTTTTCCTTGCGTGCGCTGAGTAAACGGTGATAGTTAATCAAAAATCATGTATTACAAAATTGTTTCCGTCTAAAAGTTCTACATAAAAGTCCGCGACAGCATATGTCTAGCTTTTAAGGTTAACCCACTTTATCCATTTCTTATGGTCATCAAAATACCCTATTACGGCTTTAATCTTTCCACACGGGTGGAGCCGCCGACAATTGCTAGTGGTATGTATTATCTAATACACTGATAGTTAACATAATTTAGGATTTACTTACAACATATTTGAATAATTTGTACACATCAACGAGTCTATCTTATAATTAGGTTTAGATAATTGCGACTGAAAAGTATTTAAAGTAAGAAAAAATTGTGAAATTTTTATTTTTTTTGAACATTCTACTTCTGGTCTCATCTCATTTATAGGCGTTAGTTGTTAAAGCTGCCAGGTCTTAGTGAATAAGTTTTAGGATTGTTTCTCAACTCGTTATTTTGTTTGTAGTTAATAAACCAAAATGGTTGCTGATCCAACGGCAGACTTTCTAATCTTTTTATTAGTTCAATGTCACCTCCAGCCTCGATAGGTAGGTCTGAATTTTCTGGATAATGTGTTTCTCCTGTATTAATAATCTCTGGGTAACCAATTGGTTTACGGCCAGCGTAAAATGGCCGCTGACCGATCGTGATTACGAACAATACTGTAAGTAATAACGCAATTACGTTTGCTGCCATATCTGGAAGTACATTTGTAACAATTAAATAAACTCATTAGAAAAAATATAGATATTATTATTCCACACTTTGTGACTAAAAGGGTAAATAAAGTAAAGTAGCACTCCCACTGCTGGGAATAGGCCTTTTCTCTTTGGAGAGAAGGATTGGAGCTGAGACCTACTACGCTGCTAGAATGCGGATTGGTAGGTTACACATATCACCAGAGTTCTCTACAGATATTGTAACTAACTCCACTTTACTCGTCTATAAAATATTATTTAATAATATTTAACCACCGCTAGAGCGCTCGCACCCTAGCAGCGAAAGGCATAAAACCGCGCCGAAGGCGCTAGCACTCTTAGTATATATTGGCTCGTGATTCGTCTAAGTGGCTAGGACCCGTACTACGTTGTGTTTTGTAATAAGTCAAATTCTTTTAGAGCGTCAGAGGCTATGTGTCCGTCAATCTAAAGGAGTCAAATAAAACCTTAAATAGAATAAAATAATGTGATAATAATCACATTATAGTTTTATAATAATATTTCAATATATCATATTCTTTAATATAAAACGAGCCGTCAGACCCTACATTCGTAGTTTATATTACATTGCTCAACAGAGAGGTTCATTATCGAATTTCATTTGTTATAATATAAACAGTTGTTTGTCTTCAGATTGGAGGCGTAAAACAAGCATAAATTAATATAATTGAGTATAAGTGTACGATACAGGAACAGGTTATATATTTATCTAATACAAGAACAGATTTTACTTGTACTCTACATGAACAGACTTTATATGTCCAACAGATTCGTTACACGAACAGATTCTTGGATGTCCAATACATGAACGGGTTACTATAAAATTTAATAAAAAAAATGCGAGACATTCAGATAGTTGAATGTCTCGCGAATGTCTTATGTTACTTCATAGGATATGTTATAGCCAACAGAAAGATCACTCACTCGATCTAATACCTAACCCTTAAACAACTCCGTAGAGAAGTTTAATCAATGTGGTATCTCTCTCCCATCTATTATATTCTTCCGATTTGGAAAAATATAAAAAAAAGAGTGATAGTCAGTAGCTCCGCACCCGCTACCAACGGTGAGCTCCGTCCATAGGATATGAGCCCCCCCCCCAAGGGGTACCTGTTTATAGTGCGCCTGCGGCGTATGATCGTGGGATAAACCCATTATTGTCGGGAGTCAACAAAACCACAGTTGACATATTAGGCATGAGTGCCTGGGTGTATAATAGAGGACCGAAGCCCATATAATAAATAGCCGGAGCTATAAAATATGGCATTAGCCAAAGGCACAAGGCCTGGTAAACTTTGATAATAAATTACCAATTCTTATATTCAGTAAGGCGCATGTCGCCTGCACACGTCGTAACGGTGCGTTCTATGGTAAAAACCACATACAGTATAATACGTATAATACGTATAAAGTCCACAAAGTGGAAACCCATCGAGATGGCAAACATGTTGCAAAGCAACTTGATTAGTTATAATATATACACCATATAGGTGTGTGTCCACCGAAGTGGATAGTGTGTGTCCACCGAAGTGGAAGATGTGTATTGCAGAGCATTACATGAATGCCAATCACCCCCTATTCACCCAATACTATATAATGGAGTCACACATAGTGCACTCGCTTACGGTATGCGCCAAGCTCAACACGCCACCTCATACAACAAAAGGTAATTTATGTTTAACGCGGCAAGCCACGTAAGATGTATATGTGAAGATAAGGGAAATGCAGGCCACACTGTCTAAAGCTAGTCCGTAGTCTTATTAACAAAGACCCGACCAGCGGCTCTTATGCAATAATGCCATGCTATAATGGTCATTCGTGGTATCATTAACTAAGCTAAGGGGACGTCCTGAAAAGGACGGAACACCACACCCATCCGTTACTATGAACAGAGTCCATAGCGATCCATCACTGCTGCGGCGTATCACTTCAGCAACATAAAGTTAACTTCCGCAACGCCCAGCAACATTCAGCTGTGGTACCGTCACTATTGAAAGACTACGAACAACGTTTAGATGTCCGTTCGTCAAACAATAACATTTCAGCCACCACTGTACCGGCACTACTTCAAGCGGCCTATGCGTCCAAAGGTCGAGCAAGGCACACGGCAACGACCGAAATCACCACCGGCCTAACCAAACCCGTATCACAAAGGCACACGCCCAAAGTAACTCTGGTTGCGTCAAACCAAAGCCGAATAAAGGCACGCCGCAGCAACCGAAGTCAACTACGGGCCTAGACCCAGCCCTAATAAGATGCAGCCTAGTGTAGCCTTTTGGGCCAGGCACACAGCAATGACCGAAATCACTGCCGGCCTAAACCTCAAGTCTCCCACCAGTACCCGCCAGAGCATGTTCGGTAGAGTGCCAACCACTACTCAGCAAAGTTACCTTTACCAAGTAACATTCTGACACTTTAATCGTTCGAGGTGAGCTAAGCGATGTAACCATCGCTACACTCTTAATGGTCAAGTCACATTCACAGCCTTTCCAAAGATCGGCACGATCTTGCATCTTGAACCATTATACGAGAGCGGGCCTAGATGTGTATTTATTATTAATTATTATTAAAAATAGTCGAGTTAAAACTCAATTAATATCTTGTATCGCCCCAGTACACATCTACAATATCATTATAACAACATTTCATAAGCGACCTAACAGATCACTTCTGCGCTCTACGCTCCGCCCGCTCTCTCCATACTGTAGTACGGCGGATAACGTGACATTCGGTCAATATGACGAAAATTATACTTTTCTGAATTTGATGTTTTATGAATAGAGCATCAATTATAGATGCGAAAAAACATTACTGCGTGACAAACAAACATTTATTATTATACTTATAGATTTTTCTAAAATATTGAAATTTTAATAATTATTTATTTTTTAAAACTCGAATGTAGGGATGAGATTGTTACAATATGCAGGTTTCCTCACGATGTTTTCCTACACCGAAAAGCGTGTGATAAATTGCAATTGTCAATTAAACGCATAAGTTTTAACAGAAAAACTCATTAGTGTCTGCGCGGGTTCGAACCCGTGACCTCTTCGAAAGAGTCGCTCGGTGTTACCGCTTGGCTATGACAACTTGTGACTAAAAGGGTAATTTAATATTATTTTTTGTAATATTTAATATTCTATTTCTGGCTGATAGATTGGCAATGATAGTCGAGTTTTGATACCATACAAATCTTTCCAGATGTTAGGGGGTTCAAATCCCGAGCAGGCACCTATGATTTTGTTATGAAAACTCATAATATATGTACTAAAATTTTAATATATGTAAAAAAAAGTATAAATAATAGTAATTCGTACGTATATTAAAAAACGCTTTATATCTTAGCATTTGCGGAATAAATATTGTGTTATTGGTGTATATTAAAATTTTATCATCAAAAGTTTTCAAACCAATTAATTATTTATATTTCACTGATTTACCTAAATAATGAAAAATATATAAAACAGAGTTTTGTTCTAAAACTTTTAAAGAATTATTATTTATTATTATTATTTAAGATTACTTTACCTTCTTTCTTGTAAATCGGTAAGGTTGTTCCTAACAGGAGTCTACTCTAAATGCAGTCTAAAAATTAATTTTAATGTTACAATGTACTTTTATATTAATACTGTAATGTATAGTATAATATTAATGCAGAAAAATCCATTTTTTACTGTAAAAAATCAATTCTTCGGTCATAAATTGGTCTTTTATACGCTCAATTTATAAATAATAATATATGTTGCATATAATTTAATTTTTTTCTGTTATTACGTATTTAAAGAAGTCCGCCGTGCGTTATTCGTTCGAGTAGAACAGCCCACCCACATTTCTTACCGAGGTGTCGTAATAGGCGAATAAGATAAGTTGACCCGCCGTGTGGTATCGGGCTGATTAGAATAGCCCACCCACATTTCTTACCGAAGTGTCGTAATAGGCGAATAAGATAAGTTGGCCCGTCGTGTGGTATACGGCTGAACAAAATAGACCACCCTCATTTTTTTACCGAGGTGTCGTACAAGGCGACTAAAGTACGTTGACGTCAGGCAGGCGGCCGGTCGTAAAATAACTAGCCAAAACATGTTACAACATGTTGTGCCGACCCAACTTACAGTGTGTAAGAAAGAGCAAGAGAATCATGATGAATGTATATTAAAAAGTACGTAAAATTTTGCGGCACACGATACAAAATATTAATACTATTAAATGTGTTTATGGCTGGATATATTTTGACTGGCCCGTTAGCGCAGTGGGTAGTGTGCCTTCAGCTCTCCGGGTCGCGGGTTCAATTCTCGCCGATGGCCAACATTTTCTATAAAACAATTTGTAGGTTCTTCGAGCCCGGGTGTATATTTGTATTTAAATATTTCATATGTTTATAATCACCATCCATAACACAAGTATTAAATTACTTACTTTGGGGACGACCGACAGTGTGTGTAAGTGTGCCATTAAAAAATATATGTATAGACAAAACGAGATGTTTCTCTTGTCAAATTAAAAAGGCAATTAACTAAAAGCAACTTAGGTATTTGATATTGAACGAGATTTTTTTGCACTTATACTCCATTTTTATAATTGTAATCCATTACGTGGCTTTTGTTGTAGGGACACTGTCTTCATTGTGATAATTTCTACAATCTAGCCTAGAAATGTCATATATATATTAAAAGGTCACCTGGGTAACCGAACCTTGCTCGGTAGTAATTTGAAATATATAAAAAAACAGTGAGGAAATCCTATTGACGTAAACGACTTAATGCGATGAATCGAAAGGATTGTTTTTGAATTAATTTTCGTAAACAAATGATTATTATCTTATTATTATTCGAGATTAAGTCAGCTAGACATAATTGTATTTAGGTTAGGTTAGGTTATAAATGAATAACTTATTAGTTGTATTACATATCTGGAATGTAAATACAACAAAAAAAAAACCCCTTTATATAGGTTGACAAGTCAACAAAACGTGTGAATAAGTCGCCCTATCCGAAGAATAAAGTTACCTTTCCCATGTATAAGAATAGGAAATCTGGCTTTATTCTTCGGATAGAAGTGCTTTTGAATCGTCAACTCTTTCGAAAAATACCTCTACCGAGAAGAGCAAGAGTAAAACTCGGCGGTTGCTTTTTTTAAAACATAATTCTGATATTGTATTGTGTATTGTGTATATATATTGTGTGTTAGGTTGAAGTGTAGCTAAATCCACGCATTCTTATCATTTATGTAATTCTCAATAATAAATATAAATTTAGATAGTTATTTAGTTATCCAAACAAACCATTTTGTTATCCTTACTCGTACTAGTTCGATAAAGTATTAATCGTCAGAAACCGTACTATTACGTGTCCTGCACTCAAGTGTGAATAATCAGATAACGTACTAGTACGTGTTCCGCGCTCAAGCATCAACCGTCAGAAAACGTACTAGTACGTGTTCCGCACTCAAGAATCAATCGTCATAAAACGTACTAGTACGTGTTCCGCACTCAAGAATCAATCGTCAGATAACGTACTAGTACGTGTTCCGCGCTCAAGCATCAATCGTCAGAAAACGTACTAATTTGTGTCTCGCATACAATATGTTAATAGTTATTTTACACTGCTATAATGGCAAAGCTGAACATACAATTGTTGATCAGAACTCACAAACTATTATATATAATAGGAATAATATGTACCTAATATATATTATATATTAGAAGAATGTGGTATAACTTTTCTTCATTAATTAATTGCCATCAGGTCCTTCATTTTACCTGCTGATTACGTGATCATTTCTAAAGGCCACACTTATATAAGGAATGTCTATTTAGTCCGCTTTCGTAAAGGTAGAAATAATATTAATCAAATACAGAGAGGAAAATTATTTTAGCTGTCATAATAACTATTCAGAATCTGTGATAGCCCTTCGGTGAGTACCGTGCGACTCTTTCGATGCGGTCATGAGTTCAAACCTCGGACAGGTACCAATGAATTTTCCTATTTAAAGTTATGTGTCTAATTAATAATTGCAATTTATCATTTGAAAACATCAACACATCCTAGGGATATGTGTAAACTACCATTTGTATTGAAGCAGTGATGGGTCTAAGCTCCCCTCCTCCAAAAAAGGAGAGAGGGGGTATATGCCCAGAAGTGGGATAGTAGCGATGTAGATGGGATATGGCGTCATTTTTATTTGATAATCATAACATCAATCAATACATAAAAAAATCATTGTTTGTATTAGTTTATTAAAAAAATATATATTACTGAAGATACAAAGCGTTTCAAAAGAGTAAATGATGTAAAAGTTTTAGTTATATAATAATTAAATGCAATGCTTCCTTATAATAAGAACATTTCTACATTATTCGTTCAAGTCTCTTCATATGTTATAAGAAATCACAAACAAATTTTCTCACATAATAGTAAACTATTTATTGAGTATAAAAATTGATTGAATACAAATTAAAATATGAATTGCGGTAAATTTTAAACAAACTATTTTTTGGTAAAAACTTTCAGTAAAGTTTTGATGAACATTTCGCTCCATCCGAAGAATAAAGTCACATGTCCCATGTATAAGCATAGGAAATGTGACATTATTATTCCGGATTCATAATGCATAGTTTGTTTATACGTTTTCTTAGATAATGACAATATCACAGATAATGAGTTCTCGAAATTCTTTGATTACAATTTTTAATATTCATACTATAAATGCGAAATAGCCGTTTGTTATCCCGCTGAGTTGAACAGACCACCATCATTACTTACCGAGGTGTCGTTAAAGGCGACTAAGGTAAGTTGATGTCAGGCAGGCGGCCGGTCGTAAAATTCTTAACCAAATCATGTGGCATGACACCACTTGAAGTGGAATAAGGGCAGGAGAATAATGATACAATAAAAATTGAAAGTCTGGCTGTCTGTCTGTTACGCTTTCACATCTAACCCAATAGAGCAATATTGATGATATATGGTACAATTTAAACTTATACGCCGGGCTAACATATAGGATAATAAAATCCCATGTTAACTTCGGAAATAAAAAAAAATACAATACAGTACATAAATATGGGTATTTCACGTTAAAGACATCGTGATAATTGTTTTATTTAAATCCATTAGGGTTAGAAAATACACTAGGTCTTTGTGGGTAGGTTTGCGGATTGCGTCTAAGGGCGTCGTAATGTCTCCAGTTAATAAACCAAAAAGGTCTGTTGTCCAATGGCATATTATTCAATCTGTTGATATAATTCACATCCCCTTTAGCCTCGATTGGTGTATCTGTATCTTCTCCGAATCTATTGAAAATGTCAACAGATTCTATCTGAGGATAACCGATTGGGCGTAAACCGGCGAAAGATGGTCTCTGACCGCTTGAAAGAGTAGAAAGCAATACAATTGCTAGGGCTACCTTGAACACCATTGTACCTGAAATTAAAATAATAATTGTCTTTATAATACCAAGGTAAGTCGACCTGCCGTGTGGTATCCGGCTGAGTAGAATAGACCAACCTCATTTCTTACCGAGGTGTCGCAAAAGGCGGCTAAGGTAAGTTGCCCCCCGTGTGGTATCCTGTTTAGTAGAATAGACCACCCTCTTTCTTACCCAGGTGTCGGAAAATACGACTTATACACCGGGGTAACATATAGGTTATTGAAATCCTATTAATTCTACAAGAATAGGATGACATTGAAAAGCGCCATCTATTATCAACCTATCTCACGACAACAGTACACGCAAATGAAGGTGCGGGTAAAAGCTAGTTTAGTATAAAGCTGGTGGTATGATTATGACTAGTTATCGCCCTATCGGCTCTGTGACGGAAAAGCACATTCGAACCCACATCTAAAACCTTCCTTTCTTGGCAAAGAAACTTTAAGTAAACATAAATGTATCTAATTATACTCAAAGTATGCCTTACACAAGTTGTTAAAGGAATCAGCCGAAGGTTTGATATAAAACTAAATTTTATACGATTTGAGTGGCGAAAACAAAAACATTTTATCTTACGTAAAGCATCAAACCTCCACGCCTTATTAGTTATTAATGATCTTAAAACATTTATTTTTATAGATGCTTTCAAACGACAAATACAAAATTTCTATTCATCCTACTTATTCTCCTAAGCTAGTTTATTTCGAAGCTGTTAGTCTGTGGTAATAAGTAGATACTAGTCTGTGATAAGCAACAGATTGACCCTTTAACCAAATCATTTTTTAACTGACAGAACGAGATCACAGTGTTTAAAATATAAACAAGTATATACGTATAAAATCAAAATATAGCGGAAGAGTGGAATCCATTTTACTTATATGAACGGAAACAGATATAACGGATGATATACCGTTACCGTCAGCCACAGTACTAGAGTATTTCCGCAATTTGAACTGCTCAGTCATGTATCATCTATACATATTATAAAATAAAGTACCCAAAATCTGTCTGTATGTAATTGATTTTTTCAAAATTTACTAAATCGAATTTTTACACAGTACATTGAGGAAGGTTTAGGTTAATATGACTTTCTCCAAAACAACTGAACCGATTTTGATGATAATATCACTGAAAGATATAGGAGGTTGTGGATATTTTAGTGATTGACGTGGGAAAAAATTTGTAATATACTAGTTACCATGCGGGTAAAACGGTGGGCACAACTAGTATTTTAAGGAAAAAATATGCAGTAACAAAAAACGCACAAGAAGCTATTGCCCTTACCTTTTTAGTGATGTCTATACTAAAAATTATCTTTCGAATATTATTCAAAAACTACCAGTTTAAATTTCACGATTTATTTAAATACAGGATCCTAGATGTACAAATAAATAAAAAAAAATATGTCGGCACATAAATGAAATATTTTTAACGAATTGTGCGACACCTAAACCCTACTTTGAATTGTTTAAAACGCATATATTTCAAATAAATTAATAAAGCACTAAAATCAATAAAACAAAATAGAATAAAAAGAAACTAAGAGCTTATACAAAACAAACACAAAGTAAACAATACTGTTTACATCAAAGTTTATTTACCTTGTTATTTTATGTGTACTGCGTAACAAAAGATTTAAACACAGCCAGCTTGTCGCGCTTACACCGCCGCAATGAATGAGTGTGCAAACGCAAAAACTATAAATACAGTTAGCAGACACGCTTTATCATATAAGTTAAATTAAATAGAGCAACTAATGCGTCAGAAATGGCGTGTATTTTATTATTTTGATTATATAATATTACTGGCTATGAAATCACTGTCACTAAGTTTTTGCCGTGTATTTACACGGTCACCTTACCCTGCGGTAATTCTAGGATAAAAACATATATGTTGCTCCACAACCTCCTCTATCTACCAGTGAAAGTCCCATCAAAATTAGTTTAGCCATTAGCCTTGTACTATTACATATTAATCTATACTTTCATCAAAAATTCTCTTTTAAATAACTTTTGGCAGATAGCTTTTGGGTTTGTTTTTAAATATGTACAGATTTATGAATAAATATATAAACATTGTATTAAGGAAAATTAAAAAGATAATCGAACATAATTAAAGTATTATATTTATTGTCAGAATTGGTACATCCTTACGGAATTATAGGTTAAAGTATTAACTGATAGTTAAGTGAAAATCCATGCTAAGATTGTATAATAGAAAGTCTGTCTGTTTGCGTTTGTCTGTTACATTTATAAGGCTAATCAACTTAGCAATATTGATAGTATTTGGTGCAAAAGCTAGAGCTAGAAAGCTATACATGTATTGCGAAAAAATATATAATTATGAAAAAGCTCAGTACATAATTGAGGGTATTTAAGGACTTAAGTTGAAGAGAAAGAGGTTCTGGGTACAGCTTGTAATCTGTAAGAAGAAAGGAGCAAGGAGAATGTTAGATTGTGAAAGATATAAGAAAATATGATAATAAAAATGGAATCGTTTTCTAACACTTTCCTAATATTTTTAGCTATTTAAGTGCCTACGTCCATGAGGTAAGTAAGTCAAACTTTATCAAAAAATCTGAAAGAATATTCCTGCAAAAGTGAGTTGGAAACCGGTAACAAAATAGCATACTTAATTAAGAAACCTAAATTGTGTCCGTATGTAAAGATTTTTATAAATATACATTTATACTACATGTCTATATTTAATTTATAACTTGTTCTAACCTAATTTTGGACTAACCGCAACATTTTAACATGTCTAAAAAGGTGACAAAGATTAACTATTGTGTTATGTTTATATCAGTCAAATTAGTCATGTCTACTTATTACTAACGCAACGTAAAAACCCAGCGTACTTCGGGTAGCTTCATCCTGCCATTTATGACATCGGATTCGATTTTACAAAGGTACTGCGAGAATTTATAAATAACTACCAATCGCCAGCAGCTCCGCCCGCGTGGAAATATTAAAACCGTAATATAGTATTTTGATAACCATAAAAATGGTTAAAGTGGGTTAACCTTAAAAGCTAGATATATGCTGTCGTGAACTTTTATTTAGAACTTCTAGAGGGGAACAATTTTGTAATACATGATTTTTGAATAACTATCACCGTTTACTCAGCGCACGCAAGGAAAGCTTTAAATTTTGCCGTTTTCGTACTATTTTTCATTACTGCTCCTCTCCTTTTTATCTTAGCGTGATCTTAAATAGCCTAAAGCTTTCCTCGATAAATGAACTATCATATACTGAAAGAATTTTTCAAATCGGTCCAATAGTTCCTGAGATTAGCCCGTGCAAACAATCAATCAATCAAACAAATGAACTCTTTAGCTTTATATATTAGTATAGATATACCTTAGATTAAATTATATAGTTTTCTTCGTCACCCATACCACAGAGCCTGAAAACAAAGGTCTTTAACGAGTTAGTCCTACTTGGGTTAAAATATGGGGCTGAGACGTGGATAATGACAATGCAACTGGTCCACCAATTTAGTAGCTCAGCCAGCTATGAAGAGCTCGGCTCAGCTATGCTCTGTGTTTCTCTGAAGAATTTTTTCCCATTTTAAATGAGTCGCTAGTGGTTTTTTATTCGACACACTCGTGAGAAACGCCCAATTGGGTAAAAATCATCCAGATCAAGATGGTGGCTTCTGCTTTTGCATACGTCCACCACCACTCTTTCTTTAAAGTAATGAATATATACAGCGCAGTTTTTATTGGATCCAAACAACTAAATACAGACCTTAAAACTAAGTTTACTAAACAAACAAACAAACAAACCAAGAAACAAACAAACAAAGAAACAATAGTAGGTCTCGTATCTTCAGTTTTGGAAGCCACTAAGAGTCATAAAATAATTACATTTAGAAAAGAAAATAATATAAAATAAAATAGAAGAAATAAAATAAACATGCAAAATGACACGCTTGATTAGTTTCTCTGAAGGATTGTATACGTATTTTTGCCATAAACTGTCAAGGTAGCGCAGCTTATTCGGGAAATGGGCGGTCTCGAGAGATGTAAGTACCTAGGATCGAACCCCACTTGCCCAATTTTTTTTATTTTTATTACCGAGCAAGGCTAGGTTAATCAGGTACTTAGTTATGATTTGTGCAGATTTTGTAGAGATTTATTTTCTAAGTGAAGATCATCATACATATGAGTAACTAGCGGCCTGCCCCTGCTTCGCACGGGTATAAAATATATATCCCATGTCAGTCAGTGTAAAAAAAAATGATTAAAATCGATCCAGTAGTTTTGATTTATTCATTACTGCCCGTGGCCCGCAAGCGTTAAATTTGGAGAAAAACAATTTCCTTTCCCTATACCAAGAAGATTTCCTGCTATCTTTGGAATATCTAAATTCATATAGTACATTATTACCTATTTACTTTTACATTTTTCCTATGTATTTTATTTTTACAATTAATTACAGAATGTCTTTAAACAAACCGTAACAAAATCTGTTGCGTAGTTTTAAAGTTTTATGCATACATATGGACAAACAATGCGACTTTGTTTTATAATATGTAGTGATTATTACACATATCAGAAAATAACAATTTGTTTATGCCTATTGAAATGCGTTATTGTGCCTATAACATTATATATTGTGGTTGCAATATGCGTCAAACATATTATTTATTATATGGTCAAAAACGGTCATCAAAATTCCGTAAAATATTTATCTTCACATGTTATTTCATTTATATGTAGCAACATGATTGCTGTTAATATATTTTGACGTAATGTATAAATATACAACAAAACTAACTGAGTAGCTTTTGAATACTTTATTTTACCCCTAAGAAACATCATTTAGTAACATATGGATTTCATTTTTACTAACCAATAATTAGAAAAGTCTAACGAAGCAATATCTGTAAAGTAACCTCTTTATTTGAAATATCATCATCCTCCTGCCCTTATCCTAAATGGGGTTGGCACAACATGTTTTAAACATGCTGTCACATGATTTTGCTGCATTTTTACGACCAGCCGCTTGCCTGACATCAACTTACCTTAGTCTTATTTTACGACACCACGGTAAGGAAGAGGGTGGTCTATTCTACTAAACCGGATACCACACGGTGGGTCAACTTACCTTAGTCGCCTTTTACGATACCTTGGTAAGAAATGAGGTTCGTCGATTCTACTCAGCCGAACACCACACAGCGGGTCGACTTACCTTAGTCGCTTATTACGACACCTCGGTAAGAAATGAGGGTGGTATATTCTACTAAACCGGGTACCACACGGTGGGTCGACTTACCTTAGTCACTTATTACGACACCTCGGTAAGAAATGAGGGTGGTCTATTCTACTAAACCGGATACCACACGTCTTTATTTGAAATATGACTAATTTAAAAAGGGAACAGGAAGTTAATCAACATTTTATTGTATCTATTTGTTTTTTGTCATCTTTATAATGAGATTTTTGACCTAACATACGACAAAATTGATGATAATATTTTATATAGACGTTAAACTGGAATAAAAAAACAGGTCCCATTCGGTTATATACCTAATACAAGCTTTGAAACACTGATTTTAATAACTTATATTTTTAAGTAAGGTAAATTTTATTTAACAAGTAGCTTTCCAAATGTTGAGGCAATTCAAATATGCTAAACAGAAGCTGTGATGGCCTAGCGGTGCGACCGTGTGAATCTCTAGAGACGATCATGGGTTCAAACCCGGGCAGACACCAATGAGTTTTTCTATTAAAACTTATGTGTCTACTTGATAATTGCAATTTATCATACGCTTTTCGGTGAAGGAAAACATCGTGAGGAAACCTGCATATCTCTAAAGAATCCTAGGAATATGTGTAACCTACCAATCCGCATTGGAGCAGCGTGGTAGGTCTTAGCTCCAACCCTTCTCTCCAAAAATGGAGAGAGGAGGCCTATGCCCAGCAGTGGGATAGTAACAGGCCGTTACTTACTTACTTACTTACTAAACAGAAGGTATTGTGACTTAAAGCTATAATATAACTAGCTTTTACCCACAACTTCATTCGCGTGGACTTTAGTCTTGGAATAAACCGATATGTTATTGTCCAGTTGATAATAGATGGTGCTTTAATCCTATTCCTGCATAATTAACAGGATTTTCAATGTAATACTATTTCAGTATAATTGGCAGGATATCTATAGCCTATATCCCGGTTATCCCCTATAAATCAGTGTGTCACAAAATGTCCTGCGTTGAAATTTTGAAAATAAAAGTAGTTATTGTGAGTTAACCATAAAAGATAGAGACATGCTATCGAGGACTTTTTTGTAGTATTTTTGTAGATCTACAATTCTCTGGTACAATATTTTTGTCTATCTCTACTGGTTTAAGCGACGCAATTGTCCGTATGTCATCACTGGCAACACGCTTCAAAAATTTTGGTCTTCAAGCATTGATTCCTTAATTCGTTCGACGAAACTTCGTCTATTTGTAAATACCTCGTTTAAATATTTTTTTCTAAAAAGCGTTACTCTGGGTTATATCTAACCGTGTGCCTTAAATCCAGTGAAATTGATAAAATAATAGCACTGCTAATAACTAAAGAAATTAACCCACTTAATAAGTATACCACGTTCTTAGTCACTGATAATAAAGGTCAGGGAAATCACCGATATGTTAAAATTATTCAAGTCTTAACCCAGTGACGTACTCGGAGAGCAATTGATTGTTATCGCGGATTCAGGGAATTATTTGTCATTGGTATTTTTACTACTACTATAGGTAATTTATAGAATTAGGCGTTACTTTGCGGAGATCCATAATACAAAAGTAATAATAAAATTATTTTACTGTAATCCGCGATGAAGTAAAATAGAAAATATATATAATGCTAAATGTAGAGTGGACAATCGGTTATCATACCTGATACTGAGTTTGTGATACTGAGTGAACGTATATAGTGCTTGTGTATCTTGGTGGCAGTGGTGGAGGTTTGTGCATGTGTTTTTTACGACTCCTGCATGTATCAGGTATGATAACCGATTGTCCACTCTACATTTAGCATTATATATATATTCTATTTTACTTCATCGCGGATTATAGCAAAATAATTTTATTATTACTTTTGTACTACTATAGGATAAATTATAAGATTATAAATTAAATGATATCTCAATTCTTGCATTTTATAAACCAACATACCATATATACTTTTAATATAATTAATTTAATTTAGTTTATTAGGTAAGTTGTACCAGTTATCTGTTGCTGATGTCCGTAAGTAACAGAATGATGGCCGCTGAAAATCGGCGTTCGGATCTTCAGCAGATTTGAACCAAAGTTTTTGACTTTCTTTAGTCTTTATTCTTCATAACTAAGTGGTGTACGCTACAAATAAGGTTTTTCTTTCTTTCTTTTTTTTAAATTTTATATATACCAAACCATTTAGAAAAAAATAATCACTTATTATTTATATCTGTTAAATTGATCACGTCGGCGTAGTTAGATATTTTTTTGGCTTTGCGGGTCGCGTATTCTATTCCCGCCGAGGGTCAACATTTTATGACAATTTGTTGATTCTTCGAGTCTGAGTGTATATATGTATTTAAAATTATATATATGTATATATTTATCAGTGTCACCCATAACACAAGTAACAACATAAGATGGGGGCTGACGACCGTCTGTGTAAGTATCCCATATATTTATTTATTATTTTTTTATTAAACAAAACAAAATCTTAACATAATCCAATTATTGCGACTACTTTATGATTTAGATGCTCTTAATTTTACATTTAAGAAGTACTATTAGCTATTAATAAATGCTTTGCTATAACTCAGAGCGAAATTAATTATTAACGTTCAAAACCTCTTAAAACTTCACGTTGCCGCGATTACTTAGAAAAAAGTGTATAAAAACAAACTTGTATACACGAAACGTAGCGGTTAACCATCAAGTCAATTCGTAGACTATTTTACGAGTTTTATGGACCCAAACATATGTAAGCTGAATTTTAATTTATAAACTAGCTTTTATCCGTGATCTAACTGCCTGGACTTCGGTTGTTTGAAAAATTGATCCATCTTCTCTTTTTTAAATTTATTTATTCATTATAATTTTACAATCTAGTTTGGTTTATTAATAAGACGCGTTATAAAAACCTGTAAGGTTTAAGCGTAACGCGAATGCGTGCACCAGCCCGCAGAATGTATGCCTATTACTTATACATCCCTAAATAATTAATTGATTAAATAGTTCAATTTATATAAACTTTTTTTTTCTCTATATGACCCGCACTCTTTTTCTTCTTCAATTCTTGTCCTTTTCCTTCTATTACTCAAAGGTTGACTGGAAGAGATCCCTTTTAGGGATAAGTCCGCCTTTATACATGTGTTTTTTTTTATTTTAATTTTTTTCTTTCTCTTTTCTAAATATATGTGTAAAAAGAAAAATAAATAAATAAAATTAAAAAAAAATAATATAACTTGAGCATATGCTTACATTTTATCTTGTTTTTAATTAACTTATTTAGTATAAAGTCTGACATTTTATTGAGAATATCAGGCAACATCGTTCGTTCTATACTAATATATAAAACTGAAGAGTTTGTTTGATTGAACGCGCTAGTCTTAAGAACTACAAAACTGATTTGAAGGACAAAGCTTCGATTACAAAAGTTATCATAAGCAATATACAATATTCGAACAATCGTTAAGCACTTCTCAGTGCTTAAATATTATTAGGACCTCTTAAATTTTTATTTTACAAACAATCTTATTTACGATGTAAGTGTGATGTCAGAAAGTAATGATTAATTATTAAACTTATAATTTTATACCAGAAAGGAATGATTATTAGGTAAACGTATCATTTCTAATATTGCGTGTGCCAAGTGGATTTATAACTCTCTACTGAAAAGATATCACTAACAGAACCTAAGTCTATAAATTATTACAAAAATATCCTCCAATAAATAAATCGCTTATTTGCCTTTTAGGTAGTAAAAATTGGATTTTATGTTCGATATTCCGGCGAATTATTCGAACCATTTGTCGAATATACGAACCGTACATAAAACCTATCTTGGTAAGTAATAGCCTATACATAAGTAATATTGAAGCTATGTAAGAACCTTGCTTAAAGTATATTGCTATAGATATATAAGCTGATCTAATATATTTAATTATTATATCATACATCTTATATATTTAATTTTTAGTGTGAATGGCTGATGAGTTGGCGAATAGCTGGTTTCACCTGCGATAAAAGGATTCCGGTCGAACTTAAAGGATTAATTTACAATAGTATCATAAGACTAGTCTCGCCATGTGGTATTCGGCTGAGTAGAATAGACAAGCCTCATTTTTTCCAAGATGTCTTAAAAGCTGACTAAGGTAGACCCGCCCTGTAGTATCTGGCTGAGTAGAACAGACCATCCTCAGTTCTTACTGAATTGTCGTAAAAGGCGACTAAGGTGAGTTGACCCAGCGTGCATCCAGTTAAGTAGAATAGACCACCATCTTTCTTACCGAGGTGTCGTGAAATACGAATAAAGTAAGTTGACGTCAAGCAGGTGGCCGGTAAGCTACATAGCCAAATCATGTGACAACATGTTTATAATATATTATGCGGTTTATAATATATACATATTTATGCTGACCACTTAGAGTGGAATAAGGGCAGGACGATGATAAATAATTGTTACAATAGGTCACTATCCTATATTAAGCGCAATAAACCGATAGCTTAACGATTAACGCAAGGCGCGAGGTCAAGATTCCTGACCTAATGCTTATAAAGAAATCTCCCAAATATCAGTCTCATCCATACATATTCGAGTCTATTTCATACTCATGGCTGTATTAAAGATAATCCCTGATTTACGGCACTTAACTCTTCCCTCTACAAGCTTATCGCAATTCGTAAAGTCAATATACACATTGTTATTGTGTGAATATTTCATTAGGCACTCCAAACCCGGCACGTATCAAAACTGAGTTAGTTATAATCCTTTATAATCTTACCTTAATCCATTATAATAGAGCAAATCTGTAAGACAGATGTCGGTACCTTAAGATGTAACGACGTTATGATAAAGTAGGAACCGACATAAGCTTGCGGCTCCTGCTTTGCGCCTTACAAAAGAAAGTCGTTTTGACAATCACAATAAATTAAAAAACTTGTTTTTTTTTTAATCAAACTATTATACCTATCTACAGAAAGGTTTAAATTAAGTATGAGAATTATGCTTAAATTATACGTAAAGCATCTTACACATTTCAAGATTATTTGAATGATAAAAATGCTTGGATTTGAAAATCTCAACAGATGGAGGTCAACCTTTTAAACTTTTGAAAATGTTCAAAAAGTTGACCTCCGAGATTTCTGCTCGTTCTTCTCGGTTAAAGCAACATTCGGAAACAGACGTAGCTTCATTAATTATATTGATCCTTGATGACTGAAAAGTGCAAAATCTTGCTTGCCTAGTACAGATTATTTTGATTTTATTTATCTCGGTACCTCAGTCCATACTAATGAAAAACATGGACAGAAGCTAATAATATCTTAAAGTTATAAAGCTTTTACATCACATATTATTTTATTATGGATCTAAAATATATGTTGTATCATTTTCCAAAATAAACGTTTCCTCAAATCCACATTTTATTACACACCAAATTAAGTTTCAAAGTAATGTTACTTTAACGTATCAGATAGGACGACGAAAATTTATTTCTCCGCTTTTGCTAGTCTAGATTTCACTCGAGATTTACTTTACTAGCATCTAAAAATTTTATTACAGACTTGGTGCACTGGCAGTTTTTTACCGTTAATTCTTCTATTCTACTTTGATATAGAATATTCCCGACATTTATCTATTTTAGCTTGACATCCTTATATGGACATATAATGAGGAGGGATGAAAGTCATACGACCAAACTAGTGTTGAAGAAAAGATGGTTGGATTGTGTGAAGTAAGACATGGATATGAAGGCGAGCGGGGCGCAGACGACTCGCTGAAGCCCTTCGTATGCCGCCTTAACGGGGACCTCTGGGCTTCTCGAACGTGGTTTATCGGGCGCCCATCTGCAAAAGATCCCCGAGGCGGTCGATGCATCTGGTGCTCCCGATGTTTCGATTAGCGGAGGGAGAGGCTACTTTTAGGGAGGCCCCGACCCAGAGGTGGCGCACTCTGGGGTTCGGAGTTGCTGCTGGCGGGGATGGGGGCAATGTCTACAATGGTATCCTGTTCCCGCTACCAGCAGCGTGGTGGAGCACTGTCAGGTTTTTAGTCGGTGCGAGTTCGACAAACCTGCCGCTTGTCCCCGTCGAACGGCGATAATGGGTTTTCCTAACATAAAAAAAGTATGACATGCATATAAATGGAGTAGCACCAGTAGAGTACTACCAGAGTAGAGTTTACAGATGAATGGTCTGGAAGAATGGAAGAAAAAAACATGTTGAGAGTGGGATAAGGGTAGGTAAATGATGACGATATCTTACCCATATATAAAGGTAGAGTAGATGCCGTTTTTCTATAACCCATAGAATTGATCCAGTAGTACGAGAATAGTAATAGAATACTTTATAATTAACTTTAGTGTCTGTATTTAGCTGCGTGAGTCGAACAGTTAGAATAGCTGATTGGTATCCGACTGAGTAGAATAAACCAACCTCATTGTTTTCCGAGGTTTCGTAAAAGGCAACTAAGGTAAGTCGACCTGCCGTGTGGTATCCGGTTGAGAAGAATAAGCCAAACTCATTTCTTGCCAAGGTGTCGTAAATGTCGATAAGTTGACCCTATGTTATAAGTCGTCTATACGTTACCCCGATGTATAAGCAATATTGCGCCAAATTTCATCGATATTAGTTAGCCGTGAAAGAGTTACAAACATACATCCATACTCACAAAACTTTCGCATTTATAACATTTGTAGGATATATCTTATATTAGTATAAATTTATTTATTTATTTATTTGGATCACCAACATAAGAAGCAGTAACAATATTTATAATATACATTTCACGTGACTTAAATCTAACTGTTCTCATATTTACAGGTAACCACAGCATGCTATCTGTTACATAAGTATTCAGAATTTTAAATTATTAATAATTTGTGTTTGTTGTTTTATTTTTTTTCCTATTTTATGAATTATTATTATTATATAATTTTAGTTAACTTTTAAAAGTTTTAATTTAAAATTAACAAGATTATCGAAATGTATATCGATGTCTGGAATTTTCTTCGTATAATCATTGTATAGACTAGAAACGCGGAGAACAGAGTTACGACGTGAGTTAAATAAATCAAGAGGAATAGAATAATTTATAAATTGATTAGTCATTTACGCAAATACAATTTCGTAATCAAACTCCATAAATTCAAACGATATCCAATAAAACTATATATATCCGAGCCTTTAATCGTTGCGTTTGAAGCGGCAACCATCGGCAGGGTGTAAGTAAACATAATCAATGAATTGGCAATACGGCACCGCGTTTAATATTAACGAGAAACCACAAAATTTTACGATACACAAGTATTAAGCTCGGCTTAAGCTTGATCAATGACGGCTGAACAAATAAATCGTCTTTACTTCAAACGAAACGATCAGAAATCATTAACTGATGTATAAATTTAAACATCTCTCTATCTGAATCTATAACATCTATCTAAATTGTTTTAAATAATTTATAGAATTACGCGTTATTTTGCGGAGATCCATAATAGAAAAGTAATAATAAAATTATTGTGCTATAATCCACGATGCAGTAAAATAAAAAATGTATATTATATGCTAAATGTAGATAACGCTAAACGGATGGAACGGACGGATAACGCTAAAAATGCTAAACGGATAATCCGTTTTCTGATAACCTGATACATGCTGGATTCATAAAAACACATGCACAAATCTCCACCACCGCCACCACAATACGCAAGCACTACATACCTTCACTACTTCACTATCACAAACAAAGCTGAGCTTATTTTTAATTGCTCATTAATATAAGCAACAATATCCTTATAAAACATAAAACAAAATGGATCAGGACTAAGTAAAAGAAATAATTAATAATTCTTTATTTTAAACAACATAACATGTATAACACAAAATCTCCTTAGATTAATATTACATACACATATAACACAACATATATTATTCATATAGTTCCATAAACTTCATATAGCCTTAAAAATATGTACAAGTCAAATCCATACATTATCCTTATAGAAGAAATATCGAATAGACACTACAAAGAAAATGCATTTAATTTTCTGACAGGCGAATTAACGTTTTTATAATACAGAAAATGGATATTGGAATCTGACGATAAGTTTATTTAATGCCAACTTTAATTTACACTGATATTTTGACATTTACTCAGTTTCCTTACTGACTCTTTAACATAATTCAGCGTATGAGTATATACGTAGAAAATTTTGTGTGTGTTTTTAGTTATACAATTAATTATTACAGGATTAATTTCAATTAAAATAATGTATTTCTGTAAAGTTACATTATTTGGAATTAGGAACCACTTTATTAAAATTTAATATAAAAAAAATTATGTAAAGATAAATTTGTATAGATAATTATATTTTTCTGTTTATTTATATTTATGTATGAGTGTTTTATATTATAAAGATAACAAATAAATACTGGACCGATTTGAAAAATTCTTTGAGTGTAAGATAGTCCATTTATCGAGGAAGGCTATAGACTATAATGTCACGCTAAGATGAAAAGGAAAGGAGCAGCAATAAAAATATTGCGAAAACGGCAAAATTTAAAACTTTCGTTGCGTGCGCTGAATAAACGGTGACAGATAAATTTCTTATATTTAACTCATGATAACTTTTTTACGTTCAAAATTTTAATTGGGAAAAAAAATTGTGACACTGTTTTTATTTCCACGCAGGCGAAGCTGCTGGCACAGCTAGTAATAAATATAATATACATATATAAAGATATATACGCCGTGTGGTATCCGGCTGAATAGAATAGTACCACCCTCATTTCTTACCGAGGTGTCGTAAAAGGCGACTAAGGTAAGACGACCCGCCGTGTGCTACCCGGCTGAGTAGAACAGACCAACCTCATTTCTTACCGAGGTGTCGTGAAATACGACACCTACGTAAGTTGACGGTAGGCAGGCGGCCGGTCGAAAAAATACAGCCAAATCAACAACATGTTATAACATGTGCCGACCCCACCTAGAGTGGGATAAGGGCAGGAGGATAATGATATATAAAGATATATTTTTTACGACATCCCGGAAATTCAAATTCAAATTCAATTTCACTTTTCTTACCCTCTCGTTATTAAATCGCCTCTTAAATGTCATCGACGTTAGAGCGTCGTCAATCTTACCAAGCCATAATTAAATTTAAGCCGCTCACTGTCAAAAGTTTCAACACTATTAATCTAAATAATGGAAAACGAGACCAAAGGAACAGGGAATACAAACAACATTATTTTTTATATATATATGGGACACTTACACACACAATCGTCCAAAGTAAGTAACTTAATACTTGTGTTATGGGTGACAGACAACTGGTGAGTATATACTTATATATTTTTTTAAAATACATACTTAAATACAAATACACCCAGGCTTAAAGACCAACAAATTCAGTTATAGAAAATGTTGGACCTCGGCGGGAATCGAACCCGCGACCCGCGGAACCGACGGCAGGGTCCCTACCCACTGCGCCAACGAGCCAGTCGACACATTTGACACGAACATTTGTTTGTTATCTGATCGTATTTTGTAATATCGATATTCCATCCATCAAAGTTAGCGGACACCTACATGAATTGTAAGTGCGAGCGAGAGGTGAAATGAGTGATTTATGACTGAAATACTTGTAATGTTGGGACTACTTTTAGTTTCGATGTTTGTGAGTGACGAGCAAAATTTCACAAACCACAAAGGTTTGGAAGGTTTGAAAGTTTTGGAAGCTTTGATCGTCGGCGGTGAGACCGTACAACTCTTTCTAGGGGTCACGTGTTTAAACCCTAATCAGGCAGCATTTAGATTATCTGTTAAAACTTATGCGTTTAATAGATAAGTGCCGTGTGGTATCCGGCTGAGTAGAATTGACAACTCTTTTCGTACCGAGGTGTCGTAAAAGGCGGCTAAGGTAACTTGACGTCAGGCAGGCGACCGGTCGTGAATAACCTGACCCAATCACATCACAACATGGTTAAAACATGTCATGCCGACCCCACTTAGAGTGGGATAATGAAAACATTATGAAACCTGCATATATCTAGAGAATTCTAGGGATCTGTGTAACCTACCAATTACCATTGCAGCAGCGTGGTAGGTAACTCCAATCCTTCTCTTTAAAAACGGAGATAGGAGGCTTATGCCCAGCTGTGGGATAGTAACAGGCCGCTACTTTTTAGTATTAGAAAGCTTTGTGAAATTTCCTCGCACCAGCACATCCATGACTTACATAAAGGGAAGGTATTGTTATTTATCTTTTTAATCTATTGTAAGCGTTTAATATGAAAAGAAAATAATCAAATATTGTCATGGGATTTTATAAATAATAGGAAATTAGAAAAACCAGGGAACACTATCGCGATAAAGAGATATTAATTGAAATTCGGCGAGGGGATGAAATTTATTGGCAAAAGTGAGTTGGGTCGAATGATAAAACAAGTGCAGCATCTAGTTCGGACAGATTCTAAAAAAGAAAGAGATGTAAAAGAGAATATTTAAATTAAAGGATAATATATAGTAGTGTACAGTGTAAGTTTCATATTCTTATAGGATCTCAATGCTAAAATATCTTACATAATGAATAATTTGAATTACTACCCGTAATATGACGTAAAAAAAAAGTAAGTAACGGCCTGTTACTATCCCACTGCTGGGCATAGGCCTCTTCTCTCCGTTTTTGGAGAGAAGGATTGGAGCTGAGACCTACCACGCTGCTCCAATGCGGATTGGTAGGTTATACATATCCCCAGAATTCTCTAGAAATATGCAGGTTTCCTCACGATGTTTTCCTTCACTGAAAAGCGTGTGATAAATTGCAATTATCAATTAGATACATAAGTTTTACTAGAAAACTCATTGGTGCCTGCCCGGGGTTTAAACCCTAGATCTCCTCGAAAGAGGCGCACGGTGTTACCGCTGGGCTACCACAGCTTAATATGACGTTGCCAAGAGATTAATTTTAGGTATAAGTCCTATCTGCATGTGCTATTTTTTCTCTTTTTTAACAATATATATGTATAATAAAGATATAAAAATTATAACTTTCAATGAAACAATATTATAAACGTAAATAAACACTACACTTCAATTACATACGTTTTTGACTAACAGCACTCGTTAATACTCTTGTGGAATCGAGAAATTATAAATTTTCATAATCAAATATAACGCTAGGTACCACGAATTATAAATTTGTACGCTAATTAAGCGATGATTATAATAAAATACAGTTTTCGTGATAAATTGTGTAAATAATTTATTTGGTATGGCCGGTATTGTGTAAATAATTTATTGGAGTAGTGGGTAGGGACCCTGCCTTCAGCTCCGCGGGTCGCGGGTTCGATTCCCGCCGAGGGCCAACATTTTCTATAATGAATTTGTTGGTCTTTGAGCCTGGGGTGTATATTTGTATTTAAGTATGTATTTAAAAAATATATAAGTATATATTCACCAGTTGTCTGTCTACCATAACACAAGTATTAAGTTACTTACTTTGGGGACGGACGACCGTGTGTGTAGATGTCCCATATATTTATTATTATTTATTATTTTATACAAAATTATTGTTAATGATGTATTTGTAGATAATGTTGACATTTATTAAATGACTTATTTCTTGTATATTAATTAAGTCGTGTGGTATCTGGCTGAATAGAATAGTACCACCCTCATTTCTTACCGAGGTTTCGTAAAAGAGGACTAAGGTAAGTCGACCCGCCGTGAGGTATCCGGCTGAGTAGAATAGACCAACCTCATTTCTTACCGAGGTGTCGTAAAAGGCGACCAAGGTAAGTTGACCCACCGTCTGGTATCCGGTTTAGTAGAATAGACCACCCTCTTTCTTACCGAGATATCGTAAAATACGACTAAGGTAAGTTGACGTCAGGCGGCCGGTCGTAAAAACGCAGCTAAATCATGTGACAGCATGTTTATAACATGTTGTTGATGATGTTGTATATTATTTCAGTAGATTTTCAACTTTTGCGATTCATACTGATTATCACCGCGATAAAATCGAATTACCTTTGTATTAGGTTCGACGTTTCGACAGAGTTGCATCCACCGTAAACAATAGCTACCTATTTAAATTTAAATAATTTTGTAGCAACGAATAAAATACCTCAATTTTTATAATCCGATATATCAGATATTTAAAAAAAAATTATCTAGGCTCTAAAAAAAATAAAAATAAACTTTACTGATTAATGGCATCTGTGACTATATATCATATCTATGATTAGCATATCATATATTTATGACTAGCATATCATTACGTAAATTAAGTATAATGTTAATTTCTTTCAATTTTAATTCTT
Organism: Morpho helenor; assembly: GCA_029227775.1. Classification (NCBI taxonomy): domain Eukaryota; kingdom Metazoa; phylum Arthropoda; class Insecta; order Lepidoptera; family Nymphalidae; genus Morpho; species Morpho helenor. Next base: position 4,794,894 of record JARGCU010000022.1, on the reverse strand, counting down.
ATAATAATAATAGTTTACTTATCAAACAATTTATAGAATTAGGCGCTACTTTGTGGAGATCCATAACACAAAAGTGAAAATAAAATTATTTTGCTATAATCCGCGATAAAGTAAAATAGAAAATATATATAATGATAATGTAGAGTGGACAATCCGTTTTCATACCTGATACATGAAGGATTTGTAAAAACACATGTACAAACCTCTACCACCGCCACCGCAATACACAAGCACTACATACGTTCACTATCACAAACTCAACAATCGTTTCGCCCTGCAACCGAAGCATCATCAGGAGGACTCTACGACAAAATTGCAAAGCGAAAAGCGGAAATCGCTTCCACTTACACTCCACGTCCACTCTACATTTAGCAATATATATATTTTCTATTTTACTTTATCGCGGATTATAGCAATATTATTTAATTATTACTTTTAGTTTACTTATCGCTATTTTTATAAATATATTTAAGTTAGCATGAAACCTATATTGATAAAAAAGAAACTGTAAAAAACTAATAATATACATAAAAATAGTCGCTTTATAACACGAAGAGTTTAAATTTAAACGTATAATGGAAATTTAAATATAATTTGAAATAAAGTAATTATTTTAATCAATAAAATGAAACATAAGAAAACTGACGCTCAGTGCTATTAAATAGTTTGATACTCAAGTATTAGGGTGTAATTTTTACAATTTTGTACATTCCTAAGTTAATGATATAATTTTTTTTAAATATACTGCTTAATTAATATATTCACACTAATAAATAATTTCTGTAATATTAGTAACTTTTACTCTATCCTTTTTTTACAATCTAAAATATTGTTATACATTTATATTTGGCTGCTAATCGTCCAAAACAATAGTTTTGAATCACATCACTACTAGTGACTTTATAACTAAATCATGTAATTATTTAGTAGCAATCATGTGATTATAGCAATAGCTATGATATGCCATATTCTAGTGTATAATCAGGTTATAATTATATACTGAATCACGGCTTAGATATTTATTCAATCACACAAATGATAAATAAAATGTTTACACATACTCAAACTAGGTTTCAAACATTTTTCGGTAATCTGCAGTGACGGCTATAATATAATGACCAAACGTAAAATATAATGACCAGCCGTTCCTATTTTTTTTGTATCTTGAATGGATTATGGAAAACCGAGAAATATTTTTTTTATATATTCTGTTGTTAATATAAAATGTTTTAAAGGGTTTGATTCTGATTTGAGTATTTGAATAATCATTCTAAAGAATACAAGATAATTTTGCATGCTTTCTTTGTATACTTTATAATGTTACGATTCTTAATTACATAGAATATATTAAGCGTTATAAGCGTTTTTTACATGAGTGTCCATCTTTAAATGTCTATCATTTACACAACTGTCTATCTTTCAATGCACTTTTCATTAATGTCAGTTATGAAGTCATTCGTGTCTCTAACAGTCATGATGGTGACTCCCTCTGTAGTATTTCTCGATATTATATTGTTCTTCTTCTTTGTACTGCCATAGTCGTAATTTGATATTACGATGCTGTCAGTTGGGTTCCTGTTGAGAATGAAATGAAGAGTTGGTAAAGAATATTGCTTAGGTTTAAAAGTACGAATGACAACTAAGATGTGACCCAATTTTTAACTTATTAATAAAGATTTATTGTTATTTAATAGACTGAGATAAGAACAAGAGAATGATGACTGTTCTCCGTATTTTACAACTCTAAGTAGGGTCGGCACAACAGTGTTGGCTAGTTTTTTAACAACCAGCCGCCTGCCTAACGTCAACTTATCTTAGTCACCTTTTACGACACATCGGATGGTGGTCCCTTCTACTCAGCCGGATACCACACGGTGGATATATAGATATACAGAGAACAGTGTACACTAATATGAAATAATTAAATTATCTTATTAAAATCACCTAAATAAATACTATACATCGAAATTATAATAAAATTATGTCAAAACGCCAATGGACTGTCATTAAATTGTTAGTACAAAGTAATTTAATAAAAAAGAAAAACTTAATCTGACTACGCCGTGATTCGGAATATTAAAAATGCCTCCCTGTCCTAAATCTCATTCAAAGCTATCTAATTCCAACATAGCTTGTTTAATATCCCTTAAAGAGCCGCGAGAATATTGGAAAATTTATGGAATTAAAGGAAACGCTGGATTATTTACAGTCAGAAGTGTACGATTATACAAATTAAATATCATTTTCTAATTTTTTTTACTAAATAATACTAATCATAAAGTCGTAATATAAATATTTTTAAGAATAATATTATTTAAATATAATTAATTATAACAAAAAATTAAGACGATGTTGTGTTTTGTTTGCATTATTTTTTCTACATTAATCGAAATACATTTTGTATCCGATCGCTTCATAGTTCATTCGAGTTCATAGTTAATGTATAGAAACCGGCTATTTTCACGTCTTATTCGACCAGGTTAATCCCATTAGTTTCAAGCCCATACAATAACCTTAAGTATACGCCGTGTGGTATAATCGACTGAACAGAATAGTGCACCATCTTTCTTACTGAAGTATCGTAAAAGGCGACTAAGGTAAGTTGACCCACCGTGTGGTATCCAGCTGAGTAAAATTCACCGCCTTCTTTCTTTCTGAGTGTCGACTAAGGTAAGTTCACGTAAAGAAGGCAGCCGGTCGTAAAATACGTAGCCGAATCATGTGACAACATGTTTATAAAAAGTTGTGCCAATCCCACTTAGAGGAGGATAAGGGCAGGAGGATGATGATGATGATGATAACAAGGACCTGATTCATGAGCTCATTATGCAGCGATAACGCCGCGGAATTTATATAAATTTACTAATTTAATCTTGATTGACTTGAAGGTAGTCGACAGAATAAATAAATTCTTCCTTGAGCTCTTCAAAAATCTTTGAAATTGCTTTCCCATCAATGGAAAAAACAAACGGATAAAATCTTTAATATTTAAATAATTTAATCTTGTATGTATATTATTTATATAAATATATTTTCTGAATCTCAGAGACGGCTGCAACGATTTTTGTGAAATTCAGCATGTAGGGTTTTGAGGGAGAAAAATCGATCTAGCTTGGTTTTATTTTAAAAAAAATTCGTTTTGTACCTGTTTTTTAGGCATTAATAATATGGTTTAATGTAGAATTTAAAGCAAAGGGTTTTTTTAGCTGTCAAACGTAATGTTGCGATAGTCGATGGGTAACGGGCAGGCAAAAATATTTTATACCTTAATTATTTATTTTTTTATTTTTCCTTCTTTATTTTTTTAATATATATATTTTTTATCTCTTAAAAATTTGTATGTACTACTACTTACATATATCACTAGCGATATAAAGGGTGATTCGATTCATATGGGAAACTTTGTATAGCAGTGTTCACTTACCTATTGCACCGATGTCGTTGGGTGCTTCTAAAGGATGTCTCGCATATTGCAGTTCTGGATAGTCTTGAGCTGCAAGTAGGATGGAGGGCGCTGCGTCGGCAGCAAAGGTAGCGATTGAAGTGCTGCCTGAAGACCCCACTCACGCAATAAAGGGCGACCGGGTTTACGCAGGAGTTGAGAAAACTGGTATTTAAAAACAAACCATACATATTATACGTATACAACAGACAAAGCAGGAACCGACATAAGCTTGCGGCTCCTGCTTTGCGCCTTGCAAAAGTACGTAAGTCGTTTGTGGGTTTTGGTATGAGATTCTATAATAAAATTCCGCAATCAATTTACAGCAGTTTAAAACACTGTTAAAAATAGGCTGATACAGAAAGCCTATACTATTGAAGTTTATTTAGAAGATAAGAATGTGTGGATATAGCTCTCTTTGAACCTGTACAATACAGTAACGACTGAATGTAAATAGTATTAAGAATTATATTTTTAAAAGAGCAACCGCCGAGTTTATTCCTGGCTCTTCTCAGTAGGAACAGCTTTCCGAACCAGCAGTAGAGTTGACGATTCGAAAGCAATTGTTTACAAGTTTATTTGAATAAAGAATATTTTGAATTTGTATTTGAATATTAATAGTCAGGTGCTTTTCGAGTAATGCTATCGTGAATAGTATTCTTTATAAATAAATATATGGGACACTTACACACACGGTCGTCCGTCCCCAAAGTAAGTAATTTAATACTTGTGATATGGGTGAGAGACAACTGGTGAATATATACTTATAAATTTTTAAATACATACTTAAATAAAAATATACGACCAGGCTCAAAGACCAACAAATTCATTTATATAAAATGTTTGCCCTCGAACCCGCAACCCGCGGAGCTGAAGACAGGGTCACTACTCATTGTGCCAACGGGCCAGCCAAATTCATAGTTAATGTATAGAAACCACCTATACTCGCGTCTTATTTTATCGTTTTAATTCGGGCGGGAACAGATACACTCCGCGGTAACTTCGTGTAAAGAGGTCATGAATAAGTGCTCCAGATTGGTTCGAGACTAGTTGGGTTCACCCGTGGAATAAGGCGTGATTAAAGCCGGTTTCTATAGATTAACTATCTTTATATGATGTTTTTCATATACAAATACGATATCTAACTGTCATTGTATGGTCTTTTTATATTGATCTCAGTTTACTATCAAGTATCATAGCTGAATTCAAGAATTTTAAAATTGATTGTTATTAATTTATTTATAAGCTACTACCTGAATTAAAGCCATTTATTGCAGTTAAATTCATATAAATTTATCATTTTTACTAACTCAAATAAAAAGAATGTTAATTTACCTTATATTAGTGCATTCTTTTTATTTGAGTTAATAAAAATGATAAATTTATTGGATTGATTGAATTTATTAGTTTTATTTATCCAGATTACAAACATGACTATCATAGAACATGAGATGATGTAAAAAGTATTTAAATGCTTTATATATTTTTATGCATGAACTTCTTAATTTTTCAATAAAAATTAAATTCAGACCATCATAGAACCGCTCCCATATTTTTTCATCCTAACCCGCTTGCTCTTGTCTTTCGACTCCTCTTTTTATCACAATTTCCCTTAATCTCTTATACATAACAAAGATTCATAACTATTAAATTAATATGTATTTGCACCTATATCTTATTAAATATACTTATGCCGTGTGGTATCCGGCTGAGTAGAATAGATCACCTTCATTTCTTACCGAGGTACCGTAAGGCGACTAAGGTAAGTCGACCCGTCATGTGCTATCGGGCTGAGTAGAATAGACTTCCCTCATTTCTTACCGAGGTGTCGTTAAAAGCGACGAAGATGAGTAGACCCACCACGTGGTATCCGGTTGAGTAAAATAGACCATCGCTTTCTTACCGAGGTGTCGTAAAATACGATTAACGTAAGTTGACGTCAGGTAGACAGCCGGTCGTAAAGTACGTGTAAAAAACATGTGATAACATGTTTAAAACATGTGGTACCGGCAGGGCAGGAGGGCGATGATCTTATTAAATATCTTTAATATTTAAATGAGTTAATCTTGTATGTATATATATTTTCAGAATCTCGAAAACGGCTCCAACGATTTTCCTGAAATTCAGCATGTTTGGGGTTTTGGGGGAGAAAAATCAAATTAGATAAGTGTTATTTTAAAAAAAATGTCGTTTTATCCCTGTTTTCGGGCTCTAATTTTTTTTAAATTAAAGTTGAATCACAATTTTTCGCTGTCAAACGTAAAGTCATAGTGGTTCATTTGATGAACGGGCGGTCTAGAGAGGTGAAAATACTGAGGATCGAGCCCCACCTGCCCTATTATTTTTTGATTTTTCTTTTATTTTTTTAATATTATTTTTTTTTACATCATTTTAAAAATTACCGAGCAAGGCTCAGTCACCCAGGTAAAGTAACGACCTGTTACTATCCCACTGCTGGGCATAGGCCTCCTCTCTCCATTTTTGGAGAGAAGGGTTGGAGCTAAAACCTACCACGCTGTTCCAATGCGGATTGGTAGGTTACACATATCCCTAGGATTCTCTAGAGATATGCAGGTTTCCTCACGATGTTTTCCTTCACCGAAAAGCGTGTGATAAATTACAATTATCAATTAGATACATAAGTTTTAATAGAAAAACTCATTGGTGTCTGCCCGGGTTTGAACCCATGATCGTCTCTAGAGATTCACACGGTCGCACCGCTAGGCCATCACAGCTACTTCTTATAGTCACCCAGGTACTTCTTATTATTTACCACAAAACTTCACTAATGAAAAGTACCTAACATATTTTTTTAATATTCATGGGGAAGTAAGGCGTCTGATGCTTAAATGAAATTTGAATGATGACAGAAATTATGATACCTTTTTATACCTCATATCGCGTTTAATGACAGCTGATCTCATCTCAACGATTGATGCGAATAGTTGTTATCGGCGATGAGATGCAAATTGCTCATAAGTTTTGCCCGGTCTACTTTATTGATCGACAAAGTTAAAATTTTACCATAATAAGCAAATATCTTTAGATTTGATGTAAAACGACAATATACTGTGCCAGCGATTTTGCTTGAATTGGAATTTTAAACTTGAATGTAGTTATTTGAAAGTAGTAAATTGAAAGTAGTTAGGGAGTTAACCATAACAGATAGAGACATGCTATCGCGTACTTTTTTGTTATGCTTTAGTAGATCTACAACTCTTTAGTACATTACTTTAGTATATTTCTGCTGGTTTACGCGGTGCAAGCGAATAAAGTTCGTAGCAGGCGAATTTTATTACTACTGCGTGATTTTTTCAATAGAATTTACATAAAGCCGAAATTTAATATTAACCTAAATCTTTCGGAAGTAAAGCACTACCTTTTAGTAAAAACCGTATAAAAATCCGCTCAGTAGATTTAGAGAAAATCGATTACATACAGACAGACAGAATCAATCATCAATTACTTATTTACTCACAATAATTACTTTTACAACAAGATTTCATTTAGAAGGGATTAATAAGCGAAGCCACAAGCACAGCTAGTACTTAATAAAGCTTCATTACTTAGCTAACCCTCCTTTTGACTCTAACTTGACCCTTTTTATTATCTACAGAACCCTTCATGTTTTACGCCTATAGAGGTCTCCAAAAGATGTAAAATTTCACCTCCAGATAAAAAACACAGGTACATTTTGTTCGGCACATTTTTGCAGAGTAAATTTACCAAGTTTTATCAAATATTTTCCCTTTGCAAACATTGTTTCGTTCTCTTTATGATTAAAATTTCAATACAAGTAGCTGCGTAATAAATTAAAACCATGTTGCGGCGGTAAAACAGCCGAGATTGAAGATCTTCTGTTGGAAAATTGTAAAAATTAATGATAGAATTATTTTTCTATAATCTGCGTTTGTTAAGAAAATCTATGTAATGCCTTAGCATTATTTTTATTATTTTCTTCATTATTTTCTTTACTTCCTACACTTACGTAGGAAGTAAAAACCCGTTCCCATACCCTATATATGCAAGATTAAATTGCCGCACGTATTGCAAAGCAAACTAGTAAGCAAAGCATCATCAGGAGATTTAATTTGATTGTTAAAGGGGGAGAGGGGAACTAATTTCAAAATACACTCGACACTAGACAGATTTATTAAAAAAGCCAATTCTTATATACTTACAGAAAATTATTATTAGGTATGATTTTAAACTTATAGAGCAGCCTAGTTGTGTAGGCCATCCTCATTTCTTACCGAGGTGTCGTAAAAGGCGACTAAGGTACGTTGGCGTCAGTCATGCCGCCAGTCGTAAAATAACTACTGTAACATGTTTAAAACATGTTGTGCCGTATCCACTTAGATCCATCCTTAGGAAAGATCCTCAAAAAAGGTCGACACTGATCTAGAGCCTAGATCAAAATATTTGGGTCAGCACTTTGCATTAAAATGTGTATTTTCTCGTTATAACCGAAACAAATTTACGGAATATAAACAAACCTAATCAAACTATCCTCACTGTTTGAGAAATTATTTCATCTAATTAAAATTACAGTTCCTCGGAACGCTGGACGTGATTTTCAAATTCATCAATTTCGTAAATCCTCAACCGTGTAATGAAACTTTACGTAGCATACTCTCAATACCTAATTTAAATTTGTGTAAGGACATATGCACTTTGCAAAAATATATTACCGACTCTTTAATACCGTTTAACTAATAGATTGCAACTAAATATGTTAAATCGAATAGCGAGTCTACGGGCGGAAATATGACACTTAACAGCTGATCACTGGTTCAAACCCCGGGCAGGTCCCTATGAGTTTTTTACCATATTATAACTTCATCATCTTGCTGCCCTTTTCCCACTCTAAGTGGGGTCGGCACAACATGTCATAAACAAGTTGTCACATGATTTGGCTACGTGTTTTACGACCGGCTGCCTGCCTGACATCAACTTATGTTAGTCGTATTTTACGACACCTCGATAAGAAAGAGGGTGGGCTATTCTACTCAATCGGATACCACATGGTGGGTCAACTTACCTAAGTCGCCTTTTACGATACCTCGGTAAGAAATGAGAGTTGTCTATTCTACTTAGATGGATACCACACTCAAATAAATCTATACATATTATAAAGCAAAGTCCCCAAAAGCTGGTTGTATGTATGTATTCGATTTTCTCAAAATCTACTGAACAGATTTGTGTACACTTTTTATTAAATGATAGTGCAATTCTTGAGAAAGGTTTAAATTAACGCACGGCGAGTCAACTTACCTTAGTCACCTTTTACCACACCTCGGTAAGAAATGAGGGTGGTCTATTCTACTCAGCCGGATACCACACGGCGGGTCGACTTACCTTAGTCGCCTTTTACGACACCTCGGTAGGAAAAAAGGATGGTACTATTTTATTCAGCCGGATACCACACGGCGTTACCATATTAAAACTTATCCGCTTAAAATATGGTAATACAGTATTAATATTTATTAAGTTAAATACTGTAGGCCAACCGTTTAACTTAGTCCTCGCTTGCGGTGTATAAGGGCGTGGAAGTAGTACGAGAACGGGGACTGAGGTAGGCGCAAGCGGCAAGCGCTCGTACCGTGATATACAAGAAGTGGCAAAACTCGTCCTATCTCCGCACCTATTTACCCCACAGGCGAAGATAAAGTTAAACGATTGGCCTATAGTATTTTTTGATGTCAGAAAAACCCATTATGGGTCATCACCTGTCGACGGGGACGGGCGGCAGGTATGTTGGTCTTTCACCAACTAAGTACCACCAACACTAAATACCTAACAGTGCTCCACCACGAGTAGCAAGGACAAGGAAATGTACACATTGCCCCCATCTGCCTCAGCAGCAGTTCCGTATCGGAGAACGCCATCTCTCGGGGCCTCTCTAAACACTGGCCCCTTCCTCCGAATCCATCCATCCATCAGATGCATCGAACGCCTCGGGGACTTACATCAATTGGGCGTCCTATAATTCATGCGGTGACGGACTTCGGCGAGTTATTTATAGAGATAGGGATATGTTAATTTACCCCATAGACTTTAAAAATACCTTAAGATTTATAGCAAAATAAAAATGCCTACACTGAGGGGACCTGCTTAATGCAACCACCTTATGCAGGGGAGGGGGATGGTTTGACTCGTTGATATTTTGAAAAAAGCACTTCTTTAAAGTTATTATAATTTATTTTATTTTCTTCACGTCTTAACAACACATCTTACATCTTAGCCATCTTGAATCTTAATCCTTACCTCTTTCGTCCCTTTCCCACACATCTTTCCTATTCCCTCACTCATCACTACGTTCCGTTCGTTACATACAATATACAATACATCTTATTTTTATAACTTTTTTATATAATAACAAACTAAAATATTCCCTACATTTTTTATAATTTATATCTCAACTTTTTCTTTTATTTTTATTCAATTTAGTTTCCTTTCTTAGCAATCAATATTTTATTTCACCGTTCTAAATAACGCATTAATTTATTTTTCATATTAGGCATGTATTTCAGTTTCTCTTACCCGACACGTGTCAAAACTGAAATAGTTGTAATCCTTTATAATCTTATCGAATATAATGGGGCAAGTCTGTTAGACAGCTGTCAGGGATTTCTAGATGTGAGAGCTTAATATATCAAACGAAACAATATTCTGATATTACTAAATACAACTTTATGATAACCTATTATGCATATCCTGTTGAGCTGGGTATATGATCACACTTGAGGTGAACTGACAAGGCTTTTACAACCGACCTATGACGTTTTATTTTGATTTACTTAATTTTTGGTATTTCTTAAGATTCACTCGCTACTACCATGGAATGTGCGTGAAAATAAATTTAAAAAAAGGAATAAAAGTACTATTATTCTATAATTCGCATAAAAATACAGTTTTTATTGATGATTATAGCAAAATAATACTTTTACTATTGTAATATAGACCTCCGCAAAGTAACGTAAGTATACATTAAAATATAAATAATTAAATCGAATGTATAATTTCAATTGACCCAACCTAAAATCAAATCCAGAATCCTCTGATTCGCCGCTATTTATTTAAAAAATACCTATCTGTGTGCAAATTGCAACTAATGACGTTTCAGGTAGAGATTGTCGAGGCTAAAATGACGTTCCCCTCTCATATTTACCCATTCAAGCAAATTTAAAATATGTACGAAAAACACATAAAAATGCAGTTGTACTGGTCAATCAGTTGGTAAGGACAAGGTACGTGCTAAATAACGGTTGTTCGTGAATTTGTTGTTCAGCTAGTTTAATTTTCTCCGAATACGCTAGAAGACGGACATCTTGTTTCATACAATAAGGCAGCGCTACTTCATATAGAGAGCGTTGCCAGATTTATCACGCGACTAGTCGACAACGACGTTCGTAAACAGATCGTAAATCACGCAACAATTCATAGCTCTCACAGAGACAAAATAATATTATAAACACTAGCACTCACACATATATATCAACTAGTTACTCCTAAGTAGTGGGGCACGTCATTTCAAATTAGACAAGCTCTAATTTGCTCTAATCCGGCTCGAAGGACCACTTGTTTCTTCGTAGTTCTTGTGAAGATGTTTGGGCGCTGGTAATGATACAATGGTGGTATCTTTTTCACAGGTTTATTCGTCAGTGTGGTAAAGGCAGCAAGTAAGTCCGTTACAAGTAGTTAATTGTCAATAATTTTGAATTGATTGATTGATGGAACAGATATTGAAAGTTTTGTTAGGGCTGCGTTCACAACAATCGTTGTATTAACTTTTATTACTTTTAATTAAAGTTAAATTAATTTATAAATACGTACCTGAGACAAAAAGCGATTATTCTCAATGCGTGAGTAAAATCATTGTAATCGTTTTGGGCTGTCGGTGATAGGTAATACCACACTTCTAGGGCGTGGTAAGGCAGGAAGCAGATGAAAAACACTGCAACAAAAGTATGTTATGAATCTATATACTTATAATAAAACAAAGTCTCCAAAAATCTTTATGTGATCGATAGATGCAGGTGTGCATGCGTTCAATTGTATTGTGTGCGTGTTTGTACAGGAGTGTGTGAGAGGTAAGTGTGCGTTCGAGACGGAGAGAGTGTGTGTGCTTATGTCTCTCTCTCTGTTATTATATGTGTGTGTGTGTGTATTGAGCTGCATCCCATTCACAAAACAAAATATTAAAATACAATTTATCATCTTATTTTGCGATTTTTTCCAATAAAATATATATTTTTATTCATAGTATATAATTAATTTGTCTAACTAAAATAAGATAACAAGGAGTGATTTATAAAGCTCCAAATTTTTCTTTTACAAAATCGGGTATAGTACAGAATAAGCAATTAGATATAATAGGGTTCTTACGATGCCGTACAAAAGGAGATGATTCTTACAGTGGTTCATTGTAATCCACCCTTTTAAGGGAAAATTGAATATATTTATCAGTAATTTAAATTATTTGTACAAATAATCAAATTATTCTTCTTAATAAATAGTATTATATTACTAAGGTAAGGGAAGCCGGCCGTAAAAAACCGTGCCAAATCATGTGACAACATGTTTATAACATGTTCTGCTGACCCTACTTAGAGTGGGATAAGGGCAGGAGAATGATGTTTTTTTACATTTAATATTTGACATACGGGGCGACGCTGGAATCACAAGATTGTTTATTATAGAAGTTATCTTTGAAGACACCTATGTCCAGCAGTGGACATCTTTTGGTTGAAGAGAGAGAATGTATAGTTCGTATAATACATCCTAATGTCTTTAAATATACTGACTGATAATGGACTGGCCTGTTGGCGCAGTGGGTAGTTGTCTTGTCTTCAGCTTCACGGGTTCGATTCCTGCCGAAAGCCAACATTTTATATGAATGAATTTGTTGGTCTTCGAGCCTGGGTGTATATTCGTATTTAAGTATGTATTTAAAAATTATATAAGTATATACTCACTAGTTGTCCGTCTACCATAACACACATATTAAGTTACTTACTTTTGGGACGGACAACCGTGTGTGTAATTGCCCCATATATTTATTATTTATTTATTATATGTTAATATACCCTTAGCTGCAATATCAGATAAAAAATGACAACGAATTAACTAAAAAAATCTTTTAATTGACATCTAAATAGCCTTTATATTAACCTTATAACATTCCTTTTCAACTCCATTCAATTCAATTGATAAGCAAATAAAATGCTTTTAAAATATTCAAAAGCACTATAGAAAATCGGAAGCCGCTTGAAAAGTCTATCGAACCATTGAAGTATCAATTGATACTGATAAAACAGTGTTAGAGGGGCGTCACTTAAAGCTTTTAGAAGCATCCTCTATATTGATTTTCTATTAGCACTATGTTAGACTGACATGGAATGGGCTTGTACTGGATTTTTTTTAATTATAGATTTTAAAACGAAAGGAAGAGTGTATAGGGAATCAGTACTTCTCAGTCAGTTTCCTCAAATGTTAGTCTCACCTGCTCGCAGTGTAACCTGTAGATAACCCGATTTAACAAAAGTAATAATAAAATTATTTTGCTGTATGTAATCAAAGTAAAATAGTAGTAAAGTAAAATAGAGAGCAAAGTTAAATAGAGAATATATCTATATACTGCTAAATGTAGAGTGGACAATCCGTTTTCATTCCTGATATATGCAGTATTCGTAAAAACACAGGCACACGCACAAACATCCACCACTGCCACCACAATACACAAGCACTGCATGTATCAGGTATGAAAACGAATTGTCCACTCTACATTTAGAATTATACGAGTATATATTATCTATTTCACTTAATCGCGGATTATAACAACATAATTTTATTATTACTTTTGTATTATGGCTCTTCACAAAGTGACGCCTACTTTTGTAAATTAACCCGATTAGGTTGAGCTTCCGTCTAAGAGTAGTGCAACCGTTCCTGATAAAGTCTTAAGATCTTCGAAAGTCGACTCTACACCGGGAATAATATTGGTAAAGACCCTACTAGATAGCTAAATGATAGCTTAGAAATTTTGCTTCAAAATTCCATTGGTCGTCCAACGTCCATTGGTTATAGACAGAGACAAATAAAAAATCAATTAATGAGCAAAGATTTCGAAATTAATAAATCTGATTAATAAGCTAGTAACAAAAGAAGGATATTATACTGCTGTTGCTCGAATGCTTGGTGTTGTAAAACCTATTAAAAATTATGTTCATATTTAGCCCGGAGCCTTATTAACACTACAAACTTACCGATAACAAATATTAAAACCATACAAGCGACGGATTTTCTCGCCTTAGCTTGAGCCTCGCCCTGTCCGCCATGGAGCGCGCCCGGCATTTCCTTGGTGCTCGCCAACAAACGCTGCGCCATTAGCGAGTAAAAAAATGCGATCACGAGAAGCGGCAGTGCGTAGTAAACGATCGCTTTCGTTAACGTCATCCATCTGTACAAGACATTTTCAGTTTGGTATTTTTAATAAAACACTATGAAAAGCTCGGAAAACGTCCAATAAAATGTTGCGTCATTTATAATGTTACAGCAATTTCATAATTTTATTTATTCTAAATATGAAATCAATAAGGTATTTGAGTAATCGCGCATTCGAACTGATTGCGCCAGTGATGTTTTATCATTAATTTAAAGATGCAGTCTAAAAAAAATAATACCACAATATAAGTAAAAAAGCAAGTAAGTAAGTAACGGCCTGTTACTCTCCCACCGCTGGGCATAGGCCTCTTCTCTCCGTTTTTGGAGAGAAGGATTGGAGCTAAGACCTACCACGCTGCTCCAATGCGGGTTGGTAGGTTACACATATCTCCAGAATTCTCTAGAGATATGCAGGTTTCCTCACGATGTTTTCCTTCACCGAAAAGCGTGTGATAAATTGCAATTATCAATTAGACACATAAGTTTTAAAAAAGAAACTCATGGTGTCTGTCCGGGTTTGAACCCATGACCTCTTCGAAAGAGTCGCACGGTGTTACCGCTGGACTACAAAAAACATTACAAGTAGGCGGTTTAAATTCAGTGCAAATAGTTAATGCGTATGCTTCACTTTAAGCTGAAGAAAGATGAGTAAACTGTAAGTTTCTTACTGGTTCTTTTCAGTAGGAGCGCTTTTCCGAACCAGTTGTATATTCATTATAAATCTAAGATTCGAAAGTGCTAGTCATTTCCAATTAAAATAAAGAATATGTAAAATTTCTAAATTCAGCGAATCCCTATAACATTTTAAAGTTTATCTGTCCACTTAGTGCTCCCCTTAGGTGCTATAATAGAAACTAAAAAAGAAAAAAAAACCATCTTGAGGCAATGTCTATCGATTCTTATCCTATTGTTATAATTATTACTTATATTAAAAAATAAACCATACTGTAAATATACGTACTTAGAATAATTATCCCATGTATCGGGATACGGTGAACAGTAGATGATGGATATATTGTTGTCCAAATCATAAGTGATTGTGCTTGAAAAAAGCGCTGCGGGCGCTGCGAAGATCAGTGCCGCGGCCCATATAATCGTTGCGCAAACGAGTGGTAACTTACGAAGCTGAAATGAAAAAATCACTAAGTTTTTGTTTTCAGGTGATGCTATAACAGTACAAGTAAAGCAAAGCGATGCAAAAGGGCTGAAATCAATTAGGTATAGATTCATTGAAACTTTTATTCATTCCATCATGTCTGGCAAATCCAAATTATATTGAATTTACTTAAAATTATTAAATTATTAAAACTAATGAAGGTTGATGTGGTTCATTATAAATTTAACTATAACTTAATTAAAAATGGAAACTATTATAAATGAAATCAACGATCAAACAATATTTATTATCATATATTTCATTATGTAATTAAACATTCATTTTCCAAAACATCTATGTTTTAAATTTGAAGGACTGCGAAATGATAAAGGCAAATTAGTCATGTTTAATTACAGTTAACATAATAATTATCTACAACAATTCAGTTTTGACGATCCGAGTTCAAAACTTCCTAATTAGAGGCCATTTAATTTACAACACGTTTCCTTGTCGCAATTAACAACTAAATTAACTATTCTAAAACAAGAATTGTTATATAAATCGGTGAATAACTGTTATATAATAGTAATGTTATAGTAAATTGTTGTGTCAACAGCTTCGCCCGTATAGGAAACTTGAGTTTGAAACAAATTTTAAATTTTGAGTTAAAATTTTGAACATATAATTAGTTATCGTGAGTTATTCCAGATTTTTGTATAACTTTCATCGTGTACTTAACGCACGCAAGGAAAGCTTTAAATTTTGCTGTTTTCGCGATATTTTTATTGCTGCCCTTTTCCAATTCATCTTTGCATGATGTTATATAGTCTATAGCCTTCCTTGACAAATGGATTATCTTACATTTAAAGAATTGTTTAAATCGGTCGGATAGTTCCTGAGATAAGCGCATTCAATCAATCAAATACTTCAGCTTTGTATATTACTATAGATAATTACACAACTTAGCTATCTATAATTAATATATTTTGTGTTTGTACTCATTTTAAACGGTTAAAAACCAACCTGAGATCACGAAAAAAATACTACGACTAATAAAATCTCTTAGAAACATTGATTACCTTTAAATTAAAAGCCCCTATGTGAATAGGGTACGTTTAATCATTTTGCGACGTGGGAGGTTGAGAAAATTAAAATAATTGAAATTTTCGGAACGCTCGTAGCGGCAATTTCTCCTATCTTCGTCCTTTCTTATTACACAAAAAACGAGCTAAGGCAGTTAAATGAGAGATAATAACGTAAATGATTGTTAAAAAGCTTCGACGACGCATTCTTTTTTTTTTTATTTGTCATATATATCTTAATATCTGGGTGACCGAACTTTGTTCGGTATGTTTAAAAAAAAAATAATTTAGTTGGGGATCGATCCTAGGATTGCATTGCATTGCATATTTGCATTGCTCGAGGCTGCCTGTTCCCTGAATAAGCTACGCTGACTTGGCAGTTAGACATCATGATCCTCCTGCCCTTATCCTACTCTAAGTGGGATCCAACATTATATAAACATGTTGTCATATGATTTAGCTACGTATTTTATTACCGGCCGCCTGCCTGACGTCACTTTACCTTAAACTTTACGACACTTTATTTGTTTACCTGAAGTTTTCTGAATGGATTCACAATGGCGCAATATCTCTCAGCTGATAGTGCCGTAAGTGTGAACACGGAAACTCCGATACTTATGTCTTTCCCGGTCTCTGATATTCTGCATATAGCTTCACCCCACGGCCATGACTCCAACGTGTAGATCACCGATACAAAGGGCACGCAGATAAGAATTACAAGTAGATCTGCTAACGCCAATGAAAATATATACCTGTAAGAAAGAACGAGTTGTAGTCTAATCTTTTCGTAACACGTTGAATGCCATAGGGGTCACCGGTGTTCATAGCTCCATAGAGATCGCCGGTGACCATTGAAGATTATTAGCAATTATCATCATTCTCCTGCCCTTATCCCTCTCTAAATAGAGTCGACACAACAAGTTGTAAAGAGATTTGGCTGCGTATTTAACGGGCTACCTGCCTGACATCAACTCACATCAGTCGTAAGTTGCCTTTTGCAACGCCTACGTAAGAAATGAGAGTAGTCTATTCCACTCAGCCGAATACCACACGGCGGGTCACCTCACCTTAGTTACCTTTTACGACATCTCGGTAAGAAATAAGGGTGGTCTAGTCTACTCAGCTGGATACCACATGATGTTGCGACATTCATTTTGGCTAGGCTAGCAAGCCATGCGATTCGCGTGGGATTCACGTTGAATTTATAAAATAGTTAAAAATGTTATGTTGAAAAACCTATTCTGGTCTACTAATTCGTCCAGAAATAGTTTTGTTATTGCATTTTAACGTACAAAAATGTTTATCACCAAAAATACAAAATTGGTTGCTCTAATGAAATTTCTACTTGACGCAAACTTTCCCACAGCGCTGTCGATTCAAAATGTTTTTTGTAGTTAACTAAAAACTGGAAACAGCTTTTGCCTTTCCCCGTTACAAACTTTTAGAAGAAAAAGTCGCAGCGTAGTTTCAGTTAGTTAAATAACATGATAAAATTACATATTAAATCAGATGAATAACGATTTTGTATTGAATCATATTTTATAGTCGCTCGGATCAAGTCAAGTATTTTAAAGGGTTAGAAACATAATAGAACAATAAAATAATGGCCTGTGACTATCTCAGTACTGGGCATACACCTATAGGTAGGTAAGTTATACTCCCAGAATTCTCTAGAGAAATCCAGGTTTCCTAACGATATTTTCATCTAGGCACATAAGTTTTACCAGAAAAACTCATTGATGCCTACTCAGGGTTTGAACCCATTATCCCTTGGAAAGACTCTTACGGTCGCATCGTTTGGCTATAACAGTTCAAAGGGTTAATGTCACTCTTAAATTCATATATTATAATTCGTAAGCATAATCTAACAATATGGTTTAATATAAACAATTAAATACGACGCCGTCTGGTATCCGACAGAATAGAATAGACCACCCCCATTTCTTAACCAGGTGTCGTAAAAGGTGACTAAGGTATCGACCCGCCGTGTGGTATCCGGTTGAGTAGAATATACCACCCTCTATTCTACCAAGGTGTCGTAAAACAAGACTAAGGTAAGTTGACGTCAGGCAGATCATGTTACAATATATTTATATGTTGTGCCAACACCACTAAGAGTGGGATAAAGGCAAGAGGATAAACAATTATATACTCACGTGTTGGGGGCATTCCGCATGCCCCTGTGTCTAACGTAGACGATAACCAGTGTCCCATTACCCAAGACGCCTACTATGAAAATAATAGCAAATATAACTGGGACGATATACGTCTCTATGCGATCTCTGTATGGTGTGTAGCCATTTTCTGTAGAATTGGACAACGCGGAAGAATTAAGGTGCGTCTCCATTTTCCCATCTGTAACAAAGAAAAATTTGATTTACAACTCAGATTTCATTTCTGTAAAGAAACTGGAAAAATTAAGTGCAAACTTTCAACAACTTGGAAATATACTCAGGATCGAACTTTAAAGTAGACTTAAGTGACAGCCTTAATTAAATAATTAAAAACTTTAGAAAACTTTCGATGAAGATGAATCAGAGTTGAAAAAATATGAATATAGCAAAACGAGACCTATTACCTATTTATTCTTGAAGAGACTCTCTCTTTTACTTATAATACCCTACAACAACCACACTCTGTATAAGTGTTCAAAGTTTTGCTAGAAGAGTTCTCCTATTGAGATAAGTCAAGTCAAACTAAAGAATAGGAAAGATTTCTCTATGTTATTGTCTGATGTGTGTATGATTTGTCTCTGTTGTGCAAAGGTTAATTTTGCTGTCATTTGTAAAATTGTAATTGCTCAGTAGAGAACGAGCGGACGAAAGAAGTGAAAACACCCCAGATCCAGTCCCAGATATCACCTGCCCTTTCTTCTTTTTTGTATTTTTTTATTCAAATTCCAAATTTTCTTTATTCAAATAAGCTTGTAAACAAGTACTTTGAATCGTCAATTCTACTGCTGGTTCGGAAAGCTGTTCCTACCGAGAAGAGCCAGCAAAAAACTCGGCGGTTGCTCTTTTCAACATAATACTTATAACTAGTTACATTAAGTCATTCCTATTTTGTACACACGGTCGGAGCTATATCTACACATTTTTATTGTCCAAATAATCCTCACTCACAGTATAGTAGGCTTTTGGTATCAGTAATACATTTTTTATCTTTAAAACAAATTACTAAAGCTCGTTCACCCAGGTTCTAATATTTTATATAATATTTGGGAAAAAATTAACATACACATGAGATACGTACATACATCGGGTTAACTTGTTTACGCTTTTGTTTGAGGCTTAGGGCGACGTCAAGTTATGACAACTTACTTTGACGGATACGAAACCGCCTTTACATAGCGCTAATGGTTTAGTGACAAATAGCGCTTAACTGGACGTCACTATTAACAAAGCTGTCAGTTTAACAGACATCGAAATTCACACAAGATTTTTTAATGGACTGAAGTCATAAGGATGTATTATAATCTATATATATCTATATAGATCTTTCAGAAGTGGGATCGTTAAACAACTAGCAATAATACTCAAGCAATAGTCGAACGTTGAGACCACGTGACTCCTTCACTGGAGATCTCGGGTTCAAAACTCTTTGTTTTCCAACTAAATGTAGCGTATTAAAAACAAAGTATTTCTTTTATTTTCTTTCTCATTTACTAATTTGATATTATACAACACAGCATAAAATTAAGGTTTCCATTACTTCAATCTTGATATGAGGCAAATTTGTGAGAAACAAAAAGTCATTTGTAAATATAATGTAATATCAGCGCATCATTTGCATTTTCTACTTGAATGACTTTATGTAAATAGTATTACGTAGATTAGCTCAGTAGCGTTTCAGAAATACTAGAAATGTGCTTACAGTGAAAATCTTTATACAGGATATGCCGTTTTAGACCCTGGCTAGGTATGGTATACCTAACGCTAAAGTAAAATTTGCAATTCAAAATGAGTTTTACATTAAAAAAGAATGTCTTATACAAACCTCATTTCCAATGTTTACTTATGACATATATAGCCCTTCAACCTACAACTATATAATGGAATCTATGCTCTATACGAAGACTCCATGAAATTCAGCATGTAGGGGGTTTAGGAGGGGGGGATCGATCTACTTAGGTTTCATTTAAAAAAATGGGGGGGGGGGATTCGATCTAGCTACGTTTAATTTAAAAAAAATGTATTTTCCCTGTTTTCGGTCACTGAAAAAACTGCTAAAATAGAAATAGATTGCAAAGCTTAAATTTGCTGTCATTTGGCATGTTATAATAGCGCAATGGTAAACGGGCGGACTAATTAATTGCAAATACCCGGGATCAAGTCTCACATAATACCGTTACCCGTCGGCTATCGCAGCATTACACAACTAAAAAATCCTTTGCTTTCAGTTCTACATTTTAGCATTTTTTTAATACCCACGATTCTTTTTTAAATAAAATCTAGATAGATCGATTTTTCTCCCCCAAAACTCCCTACATGCTGAAAATCGTTGCAGCCGTTTCATATTCATAGAGATTCATAGATATAGATAAACTAATTTAAATATTAAAAATATAGTAGTTTTTATATACATGTAATGCATGTGTAACAGAAAATATCCTAGCCCTATAATAATAGCGTCTTATTAATTAGTTTATATCACGAAAGCCTGCAAACTACTACTGATTCAATTCTATTTATACCAGTTAACTTGCTGTTTGCTATAAAAATGCATACACCTCCTTCTTACACCTAATTTCCAACATAATATTTATGCATGCTGTAGTGTATTCGGCTTGAGACGTGTGTAACGTACTTTGTTCATTTATAAACAAGACACATATATGTAATACATACATGAACATAGTCACACTAATACAAAGGTACATACACGGTCTCATGATGCACTACGACAGTAACACGAGAGCCCTTGAGAGTGGTCATGAAGTGACATGTTCTTACTTGTTAGTGCGTGTTTGAGCCTGTGTTATATCATACAAAATTAGTTTTTAAAACACTACACATGCATATATAAATAGCAGTATACTGGCCCGTTGGAGCAGTGGGTAGTGACCCTGCCTTCAGCTCCGCGGGTCGTGGGTTCGAATCCCGCCGAGGGCCCACATTTTCTATAAAATGAATTTGTTGGTCTTTGAGCCGGGGTGTATATTTGTATTTAAGTATGTATTTAAAAAATATATAAGTATATATTCACCAGTTGCCTGTCACCCATAACACAAGTATTAAGTTACTTACTTTGGGGACGGACGACCGTGTGTGTAAGTGTCCCATATATATCATATCGAGGGGTAGCGGGCTATTTGGTTTAAGCGACATTTTTGCAACTTTACAGGAGAGCCTTTTAAAGTTTGAAATTTCGAAATAAAATTCATAACAAAAAAACTTCTGCAGTTATTTAAACGGGGTAAACTGCATTGAAATTTAATTAAAAATATCTAGTTGTTGATGCTAATACCAAATAAAGCGGACCTTTATTTACAAAGATGTCGCTTAATACAACGTGCCCTTTTTTAGAGACAGGAAAAACGATTTAAGTGACTTCATAACTACAACTGGCTACAGGGGAAAAAAATAAGCGACAACGCATTCTATTTACGGAGTAAGCCAAAAGGTATGAAGTAACGAAACCCAAAATTAGTAGAAGCAAGCTATTTATCTTAACTAACAATTTAGATTAAAATGACTGTCAGGTTAATTTACTTAAGTGGCATATAACATTGAAATTGTAACGTTTAATGTTTATGGTTTATTTACATCTAATACTATCAATGGCTGATAAAACAACCAGGATATATTGCAATCACCGAAAATTTCAGGTGCTTACATTGAATAAATAAACACAACATAATAATCAATCAAAGTATTTATTTAGAGTAATTATTATTATAACAGTCTCACTAGGAACATCAATTATATTAATTTACTTTTCAGTCTTAATTTGCAAAATTAGGTACATTAGTATTTTGTATGATAATTTAGTAAAATCAGTCTCAATGTAGGAACATCAACTATAATTATTTATTAGCTATTCATTCAGGAGGTAATTACTTGAGATCAGTTTTCATAAAACTTTCTAAAAGTATAATTTTGTTAATATTAATCAACAATTGTAAAATAAAAATATAAAATCAACAAAGAAAACTTAATTATAAAACACAGCTGATGCTGATAATAATCATAAGTAATTAAAAGGGTATTTAGTTATCATTTTCTTCGACTATGTCCTCTATATCAGTATCTAGTAAAACTTCTTTGGTATTACTTTGTTGGAGATTTAAATATTTTTTATGAAATATCTCTTCTTTAGGAAATAAATATGGTATCATATGACATGATTGAAATGTACCATATTAAAATTTTGTGATTGAAATACCGACTTGTATTTTTATGAATACTGGCAAAATGTTTCAATATACATCATTAATTTTAACGTCTGTATTAAATGACATGCATTTTAAAAAAAAGTACGACTAAAATGGTTTAACGACTAAACAAAATATCTGAACAAAAACGAGTATTTGATTCAAGTAGCACCCGGCGTGGAAAATAGATGCAGCTGAAAGAGTTTAAGCGACGACCCATATCGTATTTGGGTGACGGACAAATGGTTTAAGCGACATCACACCGTGTGATTAGGGAAGTCAAAATGATTTAAGTTTCTTCTTAATAAAATTTAGAAACAAGAAAAACGCTTTAACTCTTATTCACTTATTTATGAGAGATAGGGTTGACTGGTTTATGTCTCGGTTATTAATATGATGGTATGTAAGTACATAATTTAATAAAAAATGCAAAATCCACGTCGTTTAATACACTGCCACTTTTGAAACTACCCAAAAATAGCATTGTTTCAAGCGCCAAATAAGTGCTCTGATTTGAATGATTCCGGCATCATTCGACGGAGAAAAAATCGCTGATTCCGAATATGTATATAACTCAATATCGCCCAAGATGTCGCTTAAACCAAATAGCCCGTTACCCCTCGATATATATATATATATATTAATATATATTATATATATTATTAAATTTGTAACTAAAAATTGAAGCACTAGCAGAAATCACTATATTATAACAGGTGATATTGGTTTATGACGAAATATATTCGGCACAACTTTAGACTGAACTTGATGCATGAACGTGCGATATCCGATATGACTTAGCTATTCTGACAATCGAACCCACGAATTATCTACCTGAATTGCTTTATTCGGCTTGAATGATTTCATGGATTTGAATTTCAAAATAGTGTCGACATATTGAATTATAAGAGGCCGACCACGTATTTGATGTAAAATTAATTTATTCATTTGTTTATTGTGGTATCCGGGTGAGTAGAATAGACCACCTTCTTTTTTCCGAGGTGTCGTAAAAGGCGACTACGTTAAGTTGACCCGCCGTGTGGTGTCCGGCTGAGTAACTCAACTCATTTACGGAGGTGTCGTAAAAGGACGCCAGGCAGGCTGCAGGTCGTAAAATAAGTAGCGAAAACATGCAACAATATTTTTTAAATATGTTGTACCGACCCCACTTAGAGTGTAAAATAAACAATTTAAATTTTAAATATTTAGTCAAGAATTTTAACTAGAATGTCAAAGAACAATATAACGATAAATTTCTATATTTTTTTAACTATGCAAACATAAAGAGTTATTTTAAGTATATTTTATTAAAGCGTTTAGAGAGATCTATCATATAAATAGGTCTTTATGTTGAAATAAAACCAGCCCTCGATTTTATAGCGTAGTTAACCTTTAGTTCTAGTACGATGGATGAGCAAAAGGTAAGTTAAACGTTTAATGTTGGCTGGAATTTGTCACCCGGTTCCTGTTAATAGGAGAAATAGACGGCGTTACCCTGTAATCAATTTTATACAAACAGAAAAACGCATTTAATGCGACGTATTTCTTTACCTAGCATTGCTTATTACTTTTTGGATAATAACCAATGCTGCTTGGATCTTAAGGAACATGAACAGAAAAACAACAAAAAAAGGAGAAATAGAAAAATTACTCAGAGTATAATCGTGCGTGAAAAAAACTCGTGCGCTTGGTGCGTAAAAAGGATGTGACGTTTAGTTTAGTGTTGCCAATTTAATACGATTTAATTTATCTTTTGTCTAAAGTGTGCAAATATTTTCCTTATTTTTCTTTTTCTTTGCAACAAGCAAGTGTTGTTTGTTACAAGCGTGTTCTCAGGCAATATAATATAAATGGTGGGGTTGAACCAATTAGTATATAACTAAGCTTATTTGTTTAATGCTTCGCTTTGCGATTTTGTCGTGGAGTCTATCTTCTGATGATGATTCGGTTGCGGGGCGAAACGATTGTTGAGTTTGTGATTGTGAACGTGTGTAATGCTTGTGTATTGTGGTGGCGGTGGTGGAGGTTAGTGTATGTGTTTTTACGTATCCTGCATGTACCGGGTATGAAAACGGATTGTCCACTCTACGTTTAGCATTATCTATTTTCTATTTTACTTAATCGCGGATTATAGCTAAATAATTTTGTTATTACTTTTGTATTATGGATCTCCGCAGAGTAACGCCTAATTCTGTAAATCAATATGATAACACAATATAATTTCCAATGGACCGTGATATCATTATATTCATTACATTATCGAACTTTTTCCACCTGGAAAATTGTCTATAATTTGTGCTTCTGGTGAAACACAATTGAAAAGATCTTTTAAGAGATCTTTTGTTCAATAAAGAAAAAACGTATATTATATTTAAATGACACAAATGAATAGAGATCACTTTCAGAATTCCATTATCTTTTCACACGCCATTACTCTGAAGTGTATAATGTCATCTTAAATTAATTATCTATTTTAGAGTCTATCCATCATTGAAATATGAATTTTAAGATTATGAAATTTGTTCCTTAACATTGTTTCATTTTATGTTTCATATAAATGTCACTATATTTGAAAAAATACTTTAATTTACGCCGTGTGGTAACCGGCTGAATAGAATAGTACCACCCTCATTTCTTACCGGGGTGTCGTAAAAGGCGACTAAGGTAAGATGACCCGCCGTGTGGTAACCGGCTGAGTAGAATAGACCAACCTCATTTCTTACCAAGGTGTCGTAAAATAAAATACCCTCTGTGTGTCATGATGTAAATCGATATGATATATCTCACCGGAAACAGAACTTCTCTTCATGTTTGAATAAAATATATTAGAATTGATTTAATAATAAGGAGCTTGTCAAATTCAGTATTTAATGTAAATTCATTTTGTTTCAATGAACATGTCGAGAGCATCTGGCGACGAACGGTTCCAGCCGATAGCGCAACGTTAACGATGCGTGCGGTTTATCCTTTTTGGAAAGGACATAAAAAGGCCTTGTATTCATGTTATATTTGAAGCACGTTTATCTCGTACGGATTTCAGTGTTGCTATAAAATTACTTCGATTACAAAAGATTCCATACAATAATAAAAAAAAGAGTTCAGTAACCTCTAGGAACGAGACGATATGATAATTTAAAGAACAATATTTTAGTCCTCGGTAAAGCCATGTGCTATCCGGTTGAGTAGAACAGACCACCCCCATTTCTTACCGAGGTATAGTAAAATGTGACTAAGGTAGTTGACCCGCCGTGTTTATCTGGCTGAGTAGAATAGATCACCCACTTTCTTACCTAGACGTCGTAATATATGACTAAGGTAAGATGACGTCAAGCAGGCGTTCGGTCGAAAAATACGTAGCCGAATCATGTGACAATATGTTTATAACATGTTGTGCCGACCCAACTCAAAGTGGGATAAGGGCAGAAAGGTGATGATGATGATGTTCGGTAATGATATTTTTTTTCACTTATATATATACTTTTAGAGTATATAGTACTATGCCCATTGTTGTCGCCAATGATTTCCGCTTTGTATTTTATAGTCATTCAAGAGAAGTGCAGCTCGAAACGGGAATTGTGGTATCTCTATTATATCGTGTTATTGTATAGTATGTGCGCTAACACCACTATGCATCTCTTTTGATAAGATTATTACGCACATTAGATTTTCATGTACATGCCCCCATAAATGCTTGAATATCTGGGTGACCGAGCTTCGCTCTGTAATTTTTTACAAAAAAAAAACTTAAAAAAAAAGAAACAATTATTTAGTTGGGGATCGATCCTTGGCATTCACATTTCTCGAGGCTGCCCGTTACCCGAATAAGCTACGTCGACTTGATAGCTAATGACGAAAATTCAATTCAATATAAATGTTAGTGTTTTTTAATGCCCAAAAACAGGAATAAAACAATACTTTTTTACATAAAACCTAGCTAGATCAATTTTTCTCCCCCAAAACCTCCTACATGCTGAATTTCGGGAAAATCGTTGGAGCCGTTTCCGAGATTCAGAATATATATATATATATATATATATATATATATATATATATATATATATATATATATATATATATATATATATATATATATATATATATACAAGATTAACTCATTTAAATATAAAGATAAACTTAGCGTATAAGGCTAGTAAGCCATACAATTACCATCTCTAATCAAGTGCTAATTTAAAACAATATACCAAAATTCTGGGACGATCCCAACAGTCCGTCTCTGAACTTTCCTTTGAAAAAAGGATATAGAAATTACACTAACCGCGGTGATCCAATACACACTGTGGAAGTTATACGTATTCTAAACAAACGAAACATGCAGATTTCATTAAAATGTTCCCATCCATAGTAAAGCACTAGGTAAATATCAATTTATATTATGAGTTTATATAATAACTTATGGGCCTCTAGAATCTGTGAACCTCTTTGATAAATGCAATTTAATCATGCGGTTCCAAACGCTATTTTTTATTTTACGTGCCAGTAATAATAGTATTTTAAAATAAAATGTCTCAATGCATCAATATGCATTGCATGCAATATGCAGAACTAATTTCAATAAATTAGTTCTGAATCATCATCCTCCTGCCCTTATCCCACTCTAAGTGGGGTCGGCACAATATGTTATAAACATGCTGTCAAATGATTCGGCTGTTTTTACGACCGGCCGCCTACCTGACGTCAAGTTACCTTAGTCGTATTTTACGCCAACTCGGTAAGAAAAAGGTTGGTCTATTATACTCAAACGGATACCACATGGTGGGTCAACTTACCTTAGTCGCCTTTTACGGCACCTCGGTAAGAAATGAGGGTGGTACTATTCTATTCAGCCGGATACCACATGGCGTAATTTATCTCATGAGTTTATATAATAATTTATGGGCGTCTAGAGATTGAACCTGTGAACCTCTTTGATAAGTGAAATTGAAACATCATCCGGTTTTAGACGTCGTTTTTTTATTTTATGTGTCTTTAATAATAGTATTTTAAAATAAAACGTCTCAATATTCATTCAAATTAGTTCTAAATCATTTCAGAAATTTTTGCCGGTACAGACTCAGAGAACAAATTCCATATTTTATCTATGCATTCCAAATAATATCAAGTCAAAAGACTGCACGTGTCATATACTGCTTTGTATACTGGTATTTACTCGGCCCAGTTGTTTCCTATAAAGTTGTGAAGCATGAAATAGCTTAAACAATTCTACAGTATTCTGTGGATATGATATTCATAATAATAAATAATAAAATCTGAATTATACATAAATCTTGGAAAAAATAGGCACCGGAAAAAATCATAAACATAAAATTAAATAGGGCTTATGCCTTTAACGTCTATTTTCCCGGTTCAACGTTAAATCGTGACCTTTTATAAGGCAACATCGGTCTGGGTAAATTTTATTAAGCGATGAAAAATAATAGATTGTTTTTTTTATAGCTTCGCTCCAGTTATTAATTTGCATCGCCCTTATATTGGTAGTAAACAGCTTTTCAATACAATTAATATTTAAGTCAATTATTGACCCGTTCGTGCAGATGGCGGTGACTCTACCTTCGGCTCTGGGTGTCGCGGGTTCGATTATCGACGTCGGCCATTCGGATATTTATTCGATGATTCGATTAATCATCCGAATGATGGTCGATTCGATGATTGGGACCATTCCACGTGGGCATGATTTGTATAGTCCTATCGTGTAAGTAATTTAAGATAGATATAACTTGTACATTTTTGCTGTAAATAAAAAAAAAGTCTAAAGTAAATTTAACAATTTTTGCAATTTAATTTTCCCTCCTAAAATTCCCCTCCCCCCTTCTTTGATAACAAATTAATTATATAATTTTTTAAGTTAAGCTTGATACAAGGATTAAATTAAATACATTAACAGTACTTGGTAAAAATCAATCCAGCCATTGAACTTTCTCAATTATTTAGACATAACAAAATATAAATAATTTATAGAATTAGGCGTTAATAGTAAACTCTACATTTAGCATTACATATATTTTCTTTTATCGTGGATTATAGCAAAATAATATTCTCATTACTTTTGAACAAAATATAACATATAAAACTACCCATATATTTGTAGGTAGAGTAAATTTTATATCCTTTCTTTTTAGCGGACTACATTTTACTAACTGTTCCAAAAGTTCCAAAACGAGTTCAGGCATTGCTTAAACCTTAATTAAATAATAATAACCATTAGCCGTCCGTGTGGTATCCGGCTGAGTAGAATAGACCATCGTCATTTCTTACCGAGGTGTCGTAAAAGACGACTAAGGTAACGACCCGCTGTATCTTATCCGGCTGAGTAGAATAGACCACCCTCATTCCTTACCGAGTTGTCGTAAAATAGGCGTAAGGCAGGCAGACAAGGCGGCGTAAAATACGTATCCAAAACATGTGACAACATGTTTGTAACATGTTGTACAGACTCCACTTAGTGTGGGATAAGGATGACGATAAAAATAAAAACCACATTACAATTGTTAAATTTAATTACTTTCTAATATTTGCATTTACGTAATTCGGCTTTTCTAATGACAGTGGATTTTTATAATAACTTTCTCTACTTTCATCAACTTTAGTAATATTTAGTTCCTGTTCATTTGATTTAGATCTATCTTTATTTGATATAATTGCATTTACATGATGTCTACAGGGTAGTATGTCGTAAATTCCCAAATCGGGAACCGATAAAGATCCATGTTTTGAAACTGCATACGATTTCCTTTCAACTCTTTCGCACAATATCTCATTATCTCTCAGTTTTAGTTTGTTATTATTGATAACAGCTTTACAAATTAATTCCATTTGATCCGGAGGTAAAATTGTAATTTGACTTCCAATGCCAACTTTTGGTTTTTCCTTTTGTGTTGTATCTGATGAGTCAACGTCATCTTTCTTATTTATATAGATGCTCAATATTGAATCAGTTCTTTGTTTCTCCTTTTGAGAATGTATTTTTTTTATACGATTATAGTCAGGGAGGTGGAATGGAAAATCACAAATTGTTATTCGTGGTTTACAAGAAACCTTTCTTGTATTATTCTTGATATATATCCTACTAAAAATGTAATACAATAAATAAATCACTATTAGAATCAGCAATATAATTATAGTTCCTGTGAGGTAAAGAGTGTATGTGGGTATCCACACATAACGCGCAGACATTTCCGTAGTCCTCTGAAATTAGAAATTAGAAAGAAATAAGTAAATTAGAAATAAATAATACAAAGTAACCGTTACTATCCCATAGATGGTCAAAGGCCTTCTCTTTCCGATTTGGAGAGAAGGATTTGAGCTAGGACCTACCACTCTGCTCCAAAGCGGATTGGTAGGTTACCCATATTTCTAGAATTCTCTAGAGATATGCAGGTTTCCTCACGATGTTTTCCTTCGCCGAAAAGCGAGTGATAAATTTAAAATTATCAATTAACAATTAAGTTTAACAGAAAAAATTATTTTGACAGCCCCGGGTTTGAACCCTTAACCCCTTCGACATAGTCGCACGGTCTCACCACTGGGCTATTATCTATACTAATATAATATAAAGCTGAAGAGTTTATTTGTTTGTTTGAACGCGCTAATCTCAGGAACTACTAGACCAATTTGAAAAATTATTTCAGTGTAAGATGGTCCATTTATTGAGGAAGGCTAGATGAATAGGAGAGGCATAGCATTTAAAAATATATCGGAAGCGGAAAAATTTCAAGCTTCCCTTGCGTGCGTTAAGTAAACGGTGAAAGATATTTAAAAATTATGTATTACAAAATTGTTCCCCTCTTAAAGTTCTAAATAACAGTCCGCGACAGCATATATCTAGCTTTTAAAATAGTTAAAGTGGGTTAACAACTTTAACTACTTATATGGTTATTAAAATACTATATTACGAGTTTAATCTTTCCAAGGGGGCGGAACCGCTGGCAATTGCTAGTAAAAGATAATACTTAAAATATATTACAAAACTTATTTACCTCTTTAATTAGTGATCATAACCAACAACAATAACCAGGTATTATCACTCAATTTTTCCCCACAAATAATTATAAAATATATAAAAAATCTGTTTTTAGTATTAATACTTACACACCAGATAATAAGCCAATATGCAGAATACCAAAATAAAAAACATTAGAACAAAAACTTTAAACAGTTGCTTCTAACTCTATCGTGAACATGTAACAGAACACAAATTTGGACTTGCGCTGTTTGTAATGATATTATTGACGTATACCGCATTGTTCCTATTAATAAATCACATTTTCCTTCCTCCAATACAAAATATGTCATAGTGAAATAATTGTGACACATAATGGAAAAAACAAAGGACTTCTACGTTTTGTTAGTTTAAACTATAATACTAATAGTGTTAAATTATTTATAATAAATATACTCCCAAAGGCGTCTTGAATAGTTAAACCTCATACCTAATAGTCGCGCCCTGTGATGCTGAATGAACTATTGGAGCTAATAACATAACACTTATTTATGAAATCATCTTCTTCTTCTTCTTCCTGCCTTTATCCCACTGTGGGTTCGGCACAACATGTTGTAAACATGTTGTCATATGATTTGGCTACGTATTTTTCGGTCGGCCGCCTGCCTGACATCAACTTACCTTAGTCGTATTTTACGACACCTTGGTAAGAAGGAGGGTGGTCTATTCTACTTAACCGGATACCACACGGTGGGTGAACTTGCCTTAGTCGCCTTTTACGACACCTCGATAAGAAATGAGGGTGATACTTTTCTATTCAGCCGGATACCTCACGGCGTTAAACACTTATCTATGAAATATTATATAAAATTCCGCAATACTTAAAACTTAATCTTGCGCTTAACGATGCTTACAAGTGCGCTCCAGCTTAAAACTCCTCATCAATCAAGCGAGATTGTGATCAAACGTTATGACTATAAAACATAGTCGAGTTGTATATATTAATCCAAAGAGAAATCCATCAACGACAAAATATACAAAGCAAAATGCGGAAATGCTTGGCTTGAAATGCGTTGGGTTATTTTCTTAACAACACGAGGTCGAAGCTTAGTTGTCATAGAAATGGAGAAACAATATAATAAAAATGTAGAAGTTATATATATCTAGTTATATAGTTATATCTATATAAGCTGTGGTAGCCCAGCGGTAACACCGTGCGACTCTTTCGGGGAGGTCACAAACTCGGAGGGTTCAAACCCGGGCAGACACCAATGAGTTTTTCTGTTAAAAAAAATCTTATGTGTCTAATTGATAATTGCAATTTATCACACGCTTTTCGGTGAAGGAAAACATCGTAAGGAAACCTGCATATCTCTAAAGAATTCTAGAGATATGTGTAACCTACCAATCCGCATTGGAGCAGCGTGTTCTTTCCAAAAACGGAAAGAAGAGGCCTATTCTCAGCAGTGGGATAGTAATAGGCCGCTACTTACTTTAGTTACTATATCTATCTTAAATTACTTACACGCTAGGACTATACAAATCATGCCCACATGGAATGGTACCAAGCATGCTGGCAGCGTTTCCGCGCTGAATCGCTAAGCTGATTCTTTGTGCGAAAAAGGAGCCAGCCCTCTGTTACCTGAAGAGGCAATTAACCGGGGTATTAAAACAGATAGAATAAAATTTCGCACTTTGACTCCACGGCCCTAGGGTCTCAACTGCAAACGGTACAAATATATAACTCTCGATGAAAGATGTACACTTCCGTCGTTTGCAATATAATTATCTTTATAAATGCAAAAAATACGAATTTATAAGAATACATCGTATTAAAGAGTAATTCGTTTCAATAACGTTGACGTTTATTGTAAATATTTGATAGATGATCTAAAATGTCCTGAAAGAAAATTATAAATTTTATTGTTAAATACTTACGCCGTGTGGTATCCGGCTGAATAAAATAAACCACCCTCATTTCTTACCAAGGTGTCGTAAAAGGCGACTAAGTTAAGTTGACCCACCGTGTGGTATCCGGCTGAATAGAATAAACCACCCTTATTTCTTATCAAAGTGTCGTAAAAGGCGACTAAGGTGAGTATACGTCACGCAGGCGGCCGGTTGTAAAATACGTATCCAAATCATGTGACAACATGTTTGTAACATGTTGTGCTGAAATCACTTAGAGTGGGATAAGAACATGAGAACATGAGAACATAAGGAGAATGATGATACTACACTAAAAACTGCCATTTCACCACCGCATAAAAAGTAAATGCCCTTTATGTTTGAAATTATTCAAATATGGAGATATTTTAGCAATCGTAAAAGTGCTTCATTATTAGGATTTTCTAGACGACATAAAACGTTATTAAATTTTGTGACACTAACATTTTTCTAAAGCGTTTCATTTTACGATTCGTACGATAGCATCAATAAATAAAGATATGAAACAGTTTTGTGGAATTCAGCAGCTAACTTTTACGCCTCCACATTTAATATGAATTATTCTGTATAATCTGTGAATTTTCTCGAAGTTTGATATTACTACGGACCCTTTTGTTGTAATGTCAAACTTTTGAGTTACTTCCTTTTCTGCTTTTAATTTTAACTGTTGGAGTTATTTTAATATAAAATTTAGACGCTCTTAAACCGTTTTAGGTTACTTTAGAAGATGAATACAACAAAATATATCAGTAAAGGAAACTCTGAGTGATTAAATTCCTTGAAAGACTATAGTTATATAGAAATAGTTTATAATAGACTATAGAAATAGTTTACTATAAGACACGATAAAAAAGCAATCATTGCCAAAGAATTAAATAGCAGAAATAGTTTCCTAATTTTTGCATTCTAGAGAGTGTTTTTTCAAAACCAAAATTGCAATATTAGTTACAAATAAACAGTAAAAAGTTTTATTTGTAGTTTATGTATAGAAAACAGCTATACTCACCTCATATTATATCGGGTTAACCCGAATAGTTTCGAGCCCATAAGGGACACTTATTCATGAGCTCTTTACACAAACTTATTGCGGCGTGGCTTCTATACATAAATGTTTATATACATAAACTTCCAATATTACTCACGATAGTTCAAATTCAAAAAATTTGTATTTAATGTATTATCGTTTAGGTATAAAATCTTCATATTAACCTGACTGTTAGTCAGTATTGCTGAATCGCATGACTAGATCCATTCTGATTTGAGTTCACACACCGCTACCAATGATACTAAACCTGCTGTAATATTATTTTATTTCTTTAATGAGAAATAACTCTGCATTTTTCAATATTGCACAAGAAAATAGTTTTGCTAATCTAAATATATGTTATGATATAGTTTCATGTTTAACCGTTAATTTTTCTTCCAAAGTCAATGAACAGAACACATTTCCTGTCATTAAATCTGATACTGGTTATATGTAAACAGAGAAAAACATATATCTATAGCTTATTTATAGTGTGTGAACCAAATCATCTTATACTTCCTATTAAATAGATCGGGATCACCGTATATTTGAATTGCGATCACCATTTCAATGTCTAAAGGCAAGGCCGCATGCGTAATTACGCATATCGCTGCCATGTTTGATCGGCTAACATGTGACAACCCTACAATTTCCAGAATATAAATCTTTAGTTCATAAATAAAATGTTTAAATATATTGGAATCGGCGAGAACAGATCCGAAAAACATCTACAATATATCATACTATTGTTTATGGAACAACTTAACAACAACAATAACTCTAGCTTTAAAGACACCCATATTTAATGAACTGGGAGAGAATTCAATTCCCTTGCTGTGCGCAACAAAAAAAAAGACGTGAAGCGCTCCTTGCGCCTTCGAGTGAAGTCAATGACGTAAGGGTGGAACTTCTCCCAATGCCGACGATGGAAAGGCGATGGAAGAACAAGGTTGTGGAGTACCTCAGCACACTCTCCGAAATATATCCTTAGTCCATTGAAAAGTTACATGAGCTTTACATTTTTAAAGGATGCAATTTTATTTTTGGGACACGTATCGTAACGAAATGTTCAGTTTAATTTTATAAACAAAAAAGAAAATGTTTATAAAAAAATTATCTCTTTTTGCTTATAAGTTCTTTTATTTTTAACTGAGGACAAATAGTTATAGAACATACTTGCAGGCAAAACAATCTGCTACAAATTGTGACTGTACAATTCTTTTGTGAGATGCATAGTTTTCGAGATATGGCGAAAAAAAGATTTACACCCCTTTTTCCAGGATGGCAGCCGGGGGACAAGTGTGGCGACTCCACAAACTTGAGGTTAAGCATTTATTGACCCCACACGTGTCCCAAAAATAAAATTACTCCCTCTGAAAAATACACTATTTGGTTCTTAAATTGTAACATTTCAATAGACTACCTGCAGAAGACCGATAAACAGGCAACCCTACGCCAATCTTGAAGAGTGTTCAATTTGGTATTAGTCAGGGTTTTATCGGGAATGAGCCTTCTAGCACGTCGATTCACCGAGTCCAAAGCATCCAACTAACTGTTTCGTTGTTGAAAACCAACGAATCCAAGATGACCATTGATTTAGGAATCAATTTAATTGTCGATTTCAAATATTTTCAATCCATAGTTAATGCGGAGCAAGTAGATCGTTTACAGTCTGTTAATGTCCTAAAGATCATAAATATCACAATAATGACGCTCGTATTTTTATTACACAATTTAATTATGAATGACGTAAGCCATTAATTACCCTGTAGTTATGTTTATTATTAATCTGTTGTACTTTGTGGCGGAGAGTATAAGATATATTTCAGTTTACCGACAAAAGTTATTATTCCACTGATGTGCTAAGGCGAAAATTCACTCAGAGAAGATTAACAGCCCGTTTCTGAAACGCAAATCAAGTCTCAAATCAAGTAATCGGTGTGTTATATTGATCAGGTATTTTTGTCTCTGTTACATTTGATTTAGTTTCTGAAACGTCAATTACGATGAAATTATTTAATCGGTAAATCATTAAAGGATTTTTATTTCATACAATATTACTGACTTCGTCGAGTTAGTTCTTTGTATTCATATAGAAATATTCATCATTACACTCCCTTAACCCACTCTAAGTGGGGTAGGCACAACATGTTTTAAACATGTTGTCACATGATTTGGCTACGTATTTTACGGCTGTCTGTCTGACGTCAACTTACCTTCGTGGTATTTTACGCCACCTGTGTAAAAAAGGGGGTGTTCCATTCTACTCAACCTGATACCACACGGTAAGTGAGCTTACCTTAGTCGCTTTTTATGACACCTCGATAATAAAATGATATTATGTCAAATAATAATCTTTTTGTACCACATCATTTTTTTTTCATCCTAGATAAAGCTAAGCGTGAAACAAAAACGTAATAGAGTAAGACTAATATAATATTATATAAAAGACTTTGTCTAATGGAGAAACAGTGTCAAGGAAAGTATTTCCATTGGAATGGACGTGAAATACAATGTCTGAGTGTTTATTTACTACAAATAGATCGATATAATTGTGTCAAAGAGTTACTGAAATGAATTGTTATATTTACTTTTGTATTATAAATTCTAGTAAGAACTACTTCTGAAAATTGTGTCAACGAAGAATTGAGCAAATTAATGAGTTCTTAATATGAGTGAAAATTAAAAAATCAATGGATTACGTTTCGGCAGTGTGGGCGAAAGTAAAAACTTGAATATTAAACGTTGTGCATTTTTGTTATTTTCAAATTATAAAATTAGTATAAAAGTACTATAATTTATAAGTGCTAAAATACAATATTCATTTATTGTGTATCGTACATAAAAATACAGAATAATGACTATTAATTTTACATTAAAAATTTAACACTTTAAAACTATTACAATTATTTTAAATCAAAAAGTTTATCTATCAGAACAATCAACTTCCAAAGCAGACGCAGGCATATATTTTCGCCATGTGGTAATGAGAGAGGGGCACTTCCTCTCCTGCGACACCCCGACGGTCTACTCTTCCTCCGTCTTACGAATTTTTGATCAGGTCACGTGTCCCACAACAATTTTAACATTTTCTACATCACAAAAAGCACATATCACAGCTTAAGAAGTTTTCACTTTAAAAATATTTTTAAATATTTAAAAATATGTCTGGAAATATGCAACTAACTCCGTAGCGTAAGATATTCTTTCAATAAAAGTACTCGAAAGCCACAAAGACATGTATGTATGGTAATGTTGGTTTGTGGATTGCACGTATCCCGTAAATACTCTTGAGATATGCAAGTGAACTTATGAAGTTTCAACGATAACATCAAAAACAGATACTCAATATTTTATAAGGATAGCAATAATGGAGATATATAGAATTATAATAAAGATACACTGCTACTTAGAAACTTGTCAAAAATACACATATACTTTACAATTAGCGGCCTTGACGTAAATAACGATGTCTTCCAGGCATACCACCATATTAGAATAAGAATAAGAATAAATTTATTAGATCACGCCATTAAAGAAGAAGAAACAAGAAAGAAATAAAAAAATAATAAGATTAATACATAAAAAAATAAACTATCCTAAATCATTATATAAACAAAAATTAAATATTATGGATGCGACGCAAAAAGGATCACCACTCAGAATATTCTTATAGGTGTTGCAAAAGGTGACTAAGGTAAGTTGACGTCAGGCAGTCAGCCGGTCGAAAAATACCTAGCCAAATCACATCGCAACATGGTTAAACATGCTGTGCCGACCTCACTTAGAGTGGGACAAGGGCAGGAAAGTAATGATGATTCAGTAGGTCTGAGAATCGGCTACTATCTATTTTTCCCCTAAGTAATTAGAGTCGTCCATCCCTACCATTTTTTTTTTGTACATTTGTCTCAAAATGTTGACGAATGATAGAGGGAATGGAAGAAGAAGACATATTGTGCCGACCCCACTTAAAGTGGGATAAGGGTAAGAGAATGATGAAAGGTTAGCTCAAAAATACACTTCAATTATAACTGCAATTAAATTTAACAGTGATGATATTGTTTGATCTGCAATAACTTTAAAGTTTATAGGTAATATCTTTGAGTACGTGCCGAGCTATCGTAAGGAGTGACAGGAATTTATTAAATTCTTTGACGAGTTCTAGATCAAACTTTATAGAATTCATCGAATGAAAGAACTGTTTGCTTACAGCCATAGATTTATGTTTTTACGATCTCAATTTATTGGAAATGGTTATATAAAAATAAAGTAAAGTAACGGCCTGTTACTATCCCACTGCTAGGCTAAGCCCTCGTATCTCCGTTTTTGGACAAGGGCTGGAGCTAAGAATCACCATACTGCTCCAATGCGGATTGGTAGGTAACACATATCTCCACAATTCTATAGAAATATGCAGGTTTCTTCACGATGTTTTACTTCACCGAAAAGCATGTGACAAATTGAAGATATCAGTAAGACATATAAGTGTTAACAGAGAACCCATTTTTAAATTTAAACTATCATGAATAGTATTTATAGTTAATATGTATAGCAACCGGCTATACTCACTGCTATATACGAGCTGTTATACGCATTTCTCGCCACTATAGCGATGTGTAAAGAGCTCATGAATAAGTGCCACGGATGGATTTGAAACTAGTCGGGCTAACCCGATAGAATAAGAAGGTTTTCTTATTCCATTGGTGCTTGACCAGGGTCGGAACTTGTGACTCCCAACTCAAACTCGAAGAACCAACAAATTGTTTTTAGAAAATATTGATTCTCACCGAGAATCGAAGCAGAGCTGAAGGCAGAGTCTTTGCCAACAAGCCCGTAAATGTTCAACCAACAAATGTCTTCAAAACAATGTCTACAGGAAGCGAAATAACAATCCAGTTTTAATGTTAAACCTCATAACTATACGAGTCGCGTAAGCAATACTATCTTATGTATCCTTACCTACCTTACCTATGATATTAAGTGGAAACCTCTTAAGATATTAAGCAAGGCTCTCCGCTATTAGACTGTTAACCAAACATACAGCTGCAACAATTATTGTCCATTAATATTTGATATGATGGCTATCCCATTAGCAAGGTCTCTATATTCCACAATTTGGGTACCATCATGGGTAAGCGTCGCATGTACAGATTTTATCCGTGAATCCGATGGCGAAGACCAGAGCGAGAGGAAGACGTTGGAGACGCGCGACCATCGCCGCTACCGTGTCCGTGAGAGTATAGCCGGTTTCTATACATTAACTCGGTCCTTATATGTTTGAACTAATTCATAATTCTCCTGCCTTTATCCCACTCTAAGTGAGCTCGGCATGTCATGTTTTAAAAATGTTGTTACACGATTTGGCTAGGTATTTTACCACCGACCGCTTACCTTAGACGCCTTTAACGACACCTTGGCAGAAATTAGGGTGGTCTATTCTACTTAGGCGGATACCAAACGGTAGGTCAACTTACCTTAGTTACCTTTTTCGACACCTCTGTCTGAAATTAGGGTGGTATATTCTACGTACCCGGTTACCATACGGCAGGTCAACTTACCAACTTACTCAAGTATTAAGTTACTTATTTTGGGGACGGAAGACCGTGTGTGTAAGTGTCCCATTTATGAATTTATATTTATTGATGTACACTATTCAAAAAGTGACACATGCAAACTTTTGTAGTTATACATAAGAAAGTTTAAAAAGTTGATGTTACGGGAAGCTTGGATTTCATTTCCCGTCACCATTAGTAGAGTATACAGGCCATTATTAAATTGCAGTCGAGTGCTATTAGTTCCAAATGGCAAACTACTGCGTTGTCTTTAAGACCAATTAATATAAGAGCTATACAAGGTAGTCAATTTCAGTAAAATACAAGCAATTATGTTATATACATTCATATATTAAATAGTAACTTTTATCAAAACAAATTGCCAAATTTAAGACTTATCTCTAAGAGACTTTACCACATTTCTTTTAAGAACCTTACTACACTTCTTTAAGAGATCTCACTATACTTCTTCAAGAGATCTCACTACACTTCTTCAAGAGATCTCACTACACTTCTTTAAGAGACCTCACCACACCTCTTCTAAGGACCTTACTAATCTTCTTTCAGAAACCTCACTACACTTCTTTAAGAGATCCCACCACACTTCTTTAAGATACCTCACTATACTTCTTTAAGAGATCTCACTACACTTCTTTAAGACATCGCACCACACTTCTTTAAGAGAAAACTTTAAACTTTTTAAAACTTCATAAATTATTCAAAATTGATTTAAGTAATAAAATATAAATCAATATTGAATCCAATAGTCTCATTATGTATAGAATCGAATAATCCGTAAATTAACAAATTTGAAATACTATGTATACTTTCAATGCTTAATACGAGTAATATGGATATGCATTTGCGTCGTTAGATAGTAATCTAGCTCTCTTGCTCAAACATTAATCGTTCAAACCCATCACTCTATGCATTTCTCGTAATAGCTAATAACAAATATCTGCATTGACTTCCTTAAAGAGTCTTTAATATTGAATCTTATTCACTTTTATTTAAAGACTCAATTTCAATAAATTTAAAGTGAATAAGCGCGTACTACATTAAATGATGAGCCTCATCCATTACACAGTGAGCGACAGAGAAGAGACGGATTTTTACAAAACCTGAATTAAAATGAAACGACTGCATATTGTGTTATATTATGCTGTGACAGTAGGGTAAAAATTATAAAGCAAATTAATTTATAGAATTAGGCGTTACTTTGCGGAGGTCCATAATACAAAACTAATGAAATTATCATTTTGCTGTAATCTGCGATAAAAGAATATATATGTAAAGCAAAAAATCCACGACAGTCTATTTCCTGACGATGCTTCGGTTATGGGGCGAAACAATTGTTGAGATCGTGGTGGTGAAAGTTTGCAGTGCTTGTGTATTGTTGTGTTATTGGTGGCGGGTAGTGCATGAATTTTTACAAATTCTGCATGTATAAGAAAGAATATATCTCAGGTATGAGAAAGAATAGTACACTCTTCATTTAGCATTACATGTATTGTCTTTTATCGCGAATTAAAGCAAAATAATATTTTCATTACTTTGTATTAAGTAAATTGCTTATGAAGTTATTCTAAT
Source organism: Morpho helenor (assembly GCA_029227775.1). Lineage (NCBI taxonomy): Eukaryota > Metazoa > Arthropoda > Insecta > Lepidoptera > Nymphalidae > Morpho > Morpho helenor. Next base: position 4,754,385 of record JARGCU010000022.1, on the reverse strand, counting down.
ACCGCAAAGGTCTGTTTTTATAATCTAGTTCCGTATATGAAATAGTATCGAAGAAAAGATGGAGGAATGTAACGTTCAGATAATCAAAGCAGTTTCTCAAATTATTCGACACTCAGAAAAGTAAACAGCTAATATCTTTTAGCAGGGAAAATGTGGTAATTATAACAAATAGTATTGGGCACTGCCTGCTAAACAGATACCTGTCAATAACGAAGGAAGATTCAGCGTAACCAGAGTGTGGAAGAAGAAACGGGTCATTACCGAATATATAAAGCAGTTAGCCATACTGAGTGCTCTATGTATTCGCTGGTATGATGGGAGAAAGGGCACGGATGTAATTAAAGTTGAGGGCCTAATTAATATCCTCAGGGATCCCAATCCTTATCCTAAGGGATAAATATCTTCAGGGGAACAGGAATATTATAAGGTTTGTTAAAGCATCTGGTAGTAGTAAAGCAAGCTCAAACATGGGGAAATAGATGGAATAGCAGCAGCTGTCCACCGTCACCCATCCCGTGCCGAAAAGCGTCGTCGAGCCTAAATAGAATAGTTATGTACATGTTTGATGCTAATGGTGATTAGCGACTGGGAAATCGAGGTCATATTTACAGATTTTATTTGTTTTGGCGTAAAAGTCAAATGAAATCTCTGGAAGTTGGCACTGTGATAAAATCATCATTAAATATATACGGTCTTATTCATAAAAACAGCTTATAGAAGGTTTTAGAGACGTTTTAGTTAAAATGCTCTATAAGCTTATAAGACGTTCCATAAAATTGTTTATTCATAAACCTTCTATAACTGATCTATAACTAAAATGCGGTTATAAATCCGAATGTTGCCATTGTAAGGAATACTGGCTTCCGATTGGCCGATCACACCGAATTCGCCACAGATAATATGCGTCTACATACCGAATAAGTATAACCATAGACATTATTACGGATTAAAAAATATTTTATTGTCTACGTCACGGGGTCGCCTTTCACATAGGGATGTAACTTGGAGTAGAAAAATCGATTAATAAATAATCAGTTTTCCCCTTTAATTTAATATATTCGTATCAAAATAATCGATTTTTTCTGAATATTTGAAAAGTTGTCTTTTTTAATATTAATAATTAATAAGAATAAAGGCTAATTAAAGTGGACAACTACCAATAAATAATAACAGATGCACTGTTTGTGAAATTCAATTAAAATGTCTACATTTGGCTAAATTGTTTTGATCCATTAATGCAAATCTTATCTTAAAAAATTAAAAAAAAGACTTAAATAAGAAGATATAATAATATATAATTAAAAGAATCGTTCTTTTTTAAATTGATTTATAAGAAAAAAAACGATTATTAAAAATCGATCATTTTACTGAAATTATCGATTAATGTAAAAAATCGAATTTTTCACTTCCCTGATAAAACAAACGACAACTGACACACTTCAATTTCAATCCGTAAATACGTCAAATGTTGTTTTCGTAATAATCAGCTGTAGAAAGTCGGCCATCTTTTACCTTATAGCACTGTTATAGTAGGGTTCTGGGCTCTATAAAGTTATAGTAGACTTGTAGAATGGTTTAGTGCTAAAATGCGTTTATGAATAACACTTTTTGTAAAACGTACTATAACGAGTCTATAAGCATGTTATAACTTTTATGAATAAGACCGATAGTATACTAACTTATAGAATTAGGCGTAACTTTGCGGAGGTCCATAATACAAAAGTAATGAGAATTTTATTTTGCTATAATCCGCGATAAAAGAAAATATATGTAATGCTAAATGTAGAGTGTACTATTCGTTCTTATACCCTACACATGCAGAATTTCTAAGAACTCATGCACTACCCGACACCGATGACACAAAAATACACAAGCACTGCACACATTCACCACCACAATCTTAACAATTGTTTCGCCCCGTAACCGAAGCATCGTCAGGAGATAGACTCCACGACAAAATCGCAAAGCTTTGCAATTAGTCATCGTATCGTATTGTAGATTTCTTTAATAATTTCCTAATGCATAAGACGAGAAAACATAACAAACAGACATACTTCCTTTTTATTTTAGTATGGATTCTATATTTAAAGGCGTTCAGTCAAACCCGCGGTTTGTTAATATGGCGATAGCACATACTATGAAACTGTAATGTAAATAGCGAAGTTATGTAATTAATTGGTAGACTATTTTGTAATCGGATATGATTGGATGCGGCAAATATACATTACGCAAGATTGTGGACAAACGGGAGATGACGTAATCATAATCGAGTCGTATCCATGGAGATGCGATTTCCGCTTAATTTGAATTATATATTTGCTAAAATAAATCTCAGATCTAACCATCTTCAAATTTCTAAGGACCTTCAAAAAATATAGTAGTGCTCTTACATAATAGGAATACTGCAGGGAATAGGAAAAACATTTTTGAAGTATAGTTTGTTAGAGTTTAGTTTATAGATTTCTTTTCAGAGACAATGACATGACACACTTTTAAGCACGTGCACAAATAAAGTCAAATGTGTTTCTTTTTCAGAATCTCAGAAACGGCTCCAACGATTTTCCTGAAATTCAGCATGTAGGGGGTTTTGGGGGAGAAAATTCGATCTAGCTAGGTTTTATTTAAGAAACATCAAAAGCCCCGAAATCGAAGCAATACAGGAGGATAGGCTTCATACACTTAGCATTACATAGATTCCATTAACAAACGCGGATTACAGCAAAATAATTCTATTGTAACTTCTTGGCAATATTATTTTTATATTTTGAGAAATTTTATCACAAAGTATCAACGGTGTTACGCGCCCAACACTTTTTTATGTCAGATAAACCCATTGTGGGTCGTCGCCGCCCGACGGGGTCGCCTCTACATTAAATAAACACAGCCCCGTGCACTGTGCAATTTATAACTCTATAGCAGATAATTATTATATACAATTAACTGGGATTCTGGCTATTTAATACCTCAGAATACATTTCAAATGGTAAGTAATATGTCAGAAGCATGGTCACAGCTCGCCACTTAACCCAAAAAAAGGCCACGTCCTATTTTTACGGTGCGTAGTTACCTACTTGCTTTACGTCACATTTATGATTTATTTTCCTTTGCTGCAGGAAGTTCAAGACGATAATTTATGTATGTTTAAGTTGTATTATTTGTAACTTGACTATAAAAGGTCAAACTAGTCTTTTTTTTTCTCTCTTCTTTTCTTTTTATTAATTTTCTTTAAAGTTTGACATTTAGTCATTGAAACTACAAACTAATCAGTAACATGTAATCTTTAATATTTAAATGAGTTAATATTCTATGTATGTATATTTTTTTTCGAAATCTCGGAAATGGCTCCAATTGAAATTCATAATGTAGGGGGATTTGGGGAAGAAAGATCGATCTAGCTAGGTTTTATTTAAAAAAAAAATCGTTTTATTTCTGTTTTTGGGCATCGAAAAAATACTAAAATTAAAATTTAATATAAAACACTATTTTTGCCGTAAATTGTCAAGTCAGCGTAGCTGATTCAAGGAACGGGTGGTCTCGAGATTATTAAGTAACATACACGATGAAATCTGAATGAGAAAAATACATGATGAAATGAAAATTCAGAAAGCGAGTTCTTTATGAGTTATTTTATATATTGTAGTTAAAAGTTATCATTCTCCACCCTTATCCCACTCTAAGTGGGATCAGTACATGTAACAAGATTCGGCTAGGTATTTTACGACCAGCCGCCTGCGTGAACTCAACTTACCCTTGTCACCTTTAACGACACCTCATATAGAAATGAGGGTGGTTTATTGTATTCAGCCGAATACCACACGGTGGGTTAACTTACCTTAATCGCCTTTTACGACACCTCAGTAAGAAATGAGGGTGGTCTATTCTACTCAGCCGGATACCACACGGCGTTTATTGTAGTTAATTGTAGCAACAAAAAAACTTTAAAACTCACAGCAGATAGAACAGCGGTTTTCACTAATTACTATAGAGGAAACTCTAATTTTTATTAACTACTAAATTAACGTGTTCCAAACGGAAGTAATGGCGTAAATACTTAGTATGAACTCATTCTGGCAGGTCAAGGTACAATTTTATGTTTTTTTTTTAATGATGACTGGTGTGAAGCTGTGGTACCCCAGCGGTAACACCGTGCGACTCTTTCGAGGAGGCCACGGGTTCAAACCCAGGCAGACACCAATGAGTTTTTCTGTTAAAACTGATGTGTCTAATTGATAATATTGCAATTTATCACACGCTTTTCGGTGAAGGAAAACATCGTGAGGAAACCTGCGTATCTCTAGAGAATTCTGCAGATATGTGTAACCTACCAATCCGCATTGGAGCAGCGTGATAGGTCTTAGCTCCAATCCTTCTCTTCAAAAACGGAGAGAAGAGGCCCATTCTCAGCAGTGGAATAGTAACAGGCCGCTACTTACTTTACTTTTTACTCAAACGTTTTTGGTTATTTAATACATCAAAAGTGTTATTTAGATATATTAATATATAGTAGTATATAATTTTTTAATATTAATATCTTATGTTCTTTTAATAATTTTGACTGTGAGGATGGCAAATGCATACAGTTTTATACTATCGCAATGCCATCCTCGCAAATGGCATATAGCATATAAATATATAAATAACAAATTAACGTTGATATTACTTGACAGTATGGGCAAGTAAAATAGCAATCAATATTTTTTTTAGTTTGAGAGTGTTGCCATAACCAAATTCTAAAGAAGAAGAAGAAGATATATACTTCAATTGTACCAATTTTTTCAAATATTCAAGCGGATTAGTTTTGATAGCTTAATGGACAGACGGACTAAATAAAAGACAATCAGCAGACAGACTAACATTTACAAAAGTAATAATTAAATTATTTTGCAATCCGCAATGAAGTGAAATAGAAAATATATATAATGGTAAATGTAGAGTGGTCAATCCGTTTTCACACATGCACAAACCTTCACCACCGCCACCACAATACACAAGCACTACATACGTTCACTATCGCAAACTCAACAATTATTTCGTCCTGTTACCGAAGCATCGTCAGACTCTTCGACAGAATCGCAAAGCCGTCTATATAATAAATATAAAATACAAATAATCCTTTATGCTGAAACCTATCTTCACTATATCCTTGTTGTGTAACGTACTAGCTCTCATGCATAGTGACACGGCATAATTGAAAAAGATTATGATCTTATGAGCGTTTGTTCTAGACTCTACTAGGGATGCGAAAAAATAATCGATTTTTTATTTTATTATTTTATTCTAATAGTCAATTTTGTAAACATTATAAATCGACTTTTTAAAAATAGATGATATTATTTACACTCTTTTTCCTTATTTTTTAAGATAAGATTTGTGTTGTTGCCTCAAACCCATAAAGCTTTACATATTTAAATCGAATTTTGCAATTTACTATCATAGTACTAGTCCACTTTAGTCAGTCATTATTCTAATCAATTATTAATATAAACAAAAAAATCTCTAAAAAAAATCAATTATTAATAATTGACTTTTTACTAATCTATTATTTTAATCAGAAAATCGATTATTTATACGATTAGGTAATCGATTTTTCCACTCCAAGTCACAGCCCTGAAAAGTACGTAACTAAAAAGAGGAAGGTAAAAATAATTCCGCGCCTTAGTGGTTCGTATCAGAAATGAAATCTGCAAAAGTTTTTACGCGATCAGAAGAAATCCATTATGTATGAAAAAACTCAGGCGTTAGAATCAAGTTGTAAAAGCGGAATCTTTATAATTTTGTCCTGTTCATCTGGATATCCGTTAGACGGAATCGATTTATGCAGACACCTTTTTTTTTTATTACGTAGGAGAAAAATTGCGTGATAGAAAGTCACGTTTTGTCTTACGCCCACATTCTAGTAAAAAACCTCCTTTACGTGGCCTAGAGCCAAAAATATCAAAATCTAATCACGTAGTAAAATAAGTATCTTCCAATGCTCCATTGTTATAAAACCCAAAACCTATTTAAGTTTTCCAATTTTACAGTAAGCAAATAAACAGTTACGGCTTTATCGTTATGAAACTTTTAAATCCTATTACCTTGTTTAGAACAGTTTAACTTTTATTTCCTACTTCTATACACGGAGGTATTTTGGATTTAATGCAATGATCTATAAATAATCAACGTTAGAATTAAAGTTGATGAAATAATCGCATTTGTCCACTAACAACAATGTATTGAATTTATTAAGCACAAACAGCGGTGCATTTCATTGAATTCTGACGTAATCTGCGTTAAATATTTAGTTTTATTTTAATTAATAATTATTTAATGCCAGTAACATTTAAAAAACAAAAATCGAATATCAGTTTATGTTTTGAAATGTGAAAATAAGGACCCATTAGGTCATCAAATTAGAAATGAAGAAGAAGTTGTAATGAAATCGTCAACAATGAATTCAGACAGCTTATGTCAACTCGAAGTTTAAATGGAAATAAACAGGATATATTGTTCGCGAACTAATGGATTGTGGTATCCGAGAATAGATTTCGGCTCCATTTTGTATATAATGACATATATCAGTAAGACAAAATATCAGACGACTCCCTTTTGTATGTAAAAACGATTAAGAAAATCGCTTTGTAGGCTTTGAGAGTTTCGATTACTTGCAGATGTAAAGCGTGTGTCAATATTGTTAAGTGATTATTATTAAAAGGATGCTGGATGTAGTGTATGCTTGTTGACATATGTGTGTGTTACATTGTCTATACTAATATTATAAAGAGGAAAAATTTGTATGTATATTTGTCATGTTTTCACATAAAAACTACTGGACGGATTTCAAACATTCTTTCATAATTGGAAAGCTGCATGTATTGAGCAACATAGGTTATATTCAAAAAAATAGTGATCCGTTATAAAAACGTAATAAGGTGTAAAAAAATAAAAATAACGCGGGTGATTACTAGTATTATTACTAGTATATTTATATACAAGACACACATATGAACATACACTAACTCATATTAATCTCAGAATGCACCACGTTAGTAACACAAGACCCCTTGGTGAGACTGGACGTGGAGTGACATGTTGTTACTTGTTAGTGCGTTTTTGAGCCTGTGCTATGTTCATACAACATTAGTTTATATACACTACAAGTGGACAATAACTGTAATTCTTGACTACACTACGCTGATGGTACAGATCAAAATATAGAATATAAATACCAACGTACAATTAAGTCTAGAATGACGTTCCACGAAGTTAAAAGCATACAAAGTTAACTTTCATTTATATGTAAATATCTTTTATCTGCAGCTCACACTAGGATAGTAGAAGCTAATTAAGGAAACAAAAATAACTCTGTCTTTAATACAGGCTTACAAAAACATAGAAGCAATCGTTATGTATATGAAAACTATACTGTTTTTTTTCTCTTTACTTTCAATATTTGTGGTCTCGTTATGTTTCATTGTAAACTTAATGAAAAATATAAAAGGACAAAAGGTTTTTTGTTGTATTAAAATAAGAAGATTCGGCCGTTATAAGGAGTCTTTTAATATAGAGGCTACTTTATTTTTAATATAAAGCCTCTCAGATATACATAAGTTATGTATTTGTTATTCAATATGTATTTATGCCGTGTGGTATCCGATTGAGTAGAATATACCACCCTCATTTTTTACCGAGGTGTCGTAAAAGGCGACTGAAGTAAGTTAACCCGCCGTGTGGTATCCGGTTAATCCGCTTTCTTACCAAGAGTGTAACAGCAAATATTTTAGTAGTAGTTTTTATAAAAATTAAGTTCTATAATTTTTCTCTTTTTACTAAAATTTATAATTTTGTACCTAACTGCTTATGATAACGCCGTACTCGCCTTAAAAAGTGTTTTACCAAGAACTTGCCTTGGTGTATCACTAAGTATGTGAAAATTGGCCCATTGGCGCAGTGGGTAGTGACCCTGCCTCAGCTCCACAGGTTGCGGGTTCGATTCCCGCTAAGGGCCAACATTTTCTATAACTGAATTTATTGGTCTTCGATTCTGGGTGTATATTTGTATTTAAGTATTTATTTAAAATATATATATAAGTATATATTCACCACTTGTCTGTTTACCAAAACACAAGTATTTAGTTACTTTGGGGACGGACGACCGTTTGGTTTAGGTGTGTCATAAATTTATAAAAAAAATATGGCTTGTCATAATAAATAAATAAAGTAGAATAAAAGGGGAGGGGAGAGACCTGCACTTAACAACGCCGTGTGGTATCCGTAGTATCCGGCTGAATAGAATAGTACCACCCTCATTTCTTACCGAGGTGTCGTAAAAGGCGACTAAGGTAAGTCGACCCACCGTGTGATGTCCGGCTAAGTAGGATACACCAACCTCATTTCTTACCAAGGTGTCGTAAAAGGCGACTAAGGTAAGTTGACCCACCGTGTGGTATCCGGTTTAGTGGAATAAACCACCCTCTTTCTTACCGAGGTGTCGTAAAACACGACTAAGGTAAGTTAACGTCAGGCAGGCGGCCGGTCGTAAAAACGCAGCCAAATCATGTGACAGCATGTTTATAACATGTTGTGCCGACCCCACTTAGAGTGGGATAAGGGCAAGAAGAAGAAGAGACCTGCACTTAACATAACAGGCTATTACTATACTTTTTTAAGATACTAAGCTGCAACATAAATCATTTAAAACTATTCTCTAACGCACCATTTGTAAGCTAAGCAGCCAAATTACTACGCCAAAAAGATTGTCAATGTTATAACTACTACTTATTTAGACACTTTAGTTTCTAAACTTAGATGTATTAGGCGGTAAGAAGCGATTCGTATGCACGGCGCCTTGAGGTTTTTTATCAACCTGGGTACGTCATTCTGGCTATAAAATCGAACAAAAGCAAAAAGAACGAAGGTCTATGTACGCACTTAAAAATCAGAACCTAAGCGACCGAGTTTTGCTCGGTAATTTTGTTTGGAAGTTAAAAAATGAACCTTGAAAAAAATGAAAAAAGTTTGGGCAGATGGAGCTCGATCTTAAATATTTGCAGTTCTCTAGACCGCCCGTTCTCGAAATGAGCTACTTTACAATAGGCGGCAAAAATAGTATTTTCTATTCAATGTAAATTTTAGCCCGAAAATAGTGTCGTTGGAGCCGACAAAATTCAGAAAAATATATATACAAGATTAACTCATTTAAATGTCAATACACAACACTAATCCACGAACTGAAATGTAAATACTGGTCATTTAAACAGGAATTAGGGTTATAATTTCCGATACATACCGTATTATTGAAATAGAGAATGTTCGAAAATGCTCCACTAAAATTTTGAATCGCTAAATATTAAATTTCATTTGTATTCTGAATAGCGATGGGCTCGTAAATCTAATTAAACCCATTCGGTAGAACATCCTTTTAGTTAACTAAATTTTAAATTCCTTTGAAATTCGTTTGAAATGTGTAGATTGCAAATGATTGGACTATCTACTCTCTCCATAGAGTTACTGAATTTTAATCTTACTTAATACTTAGTTTGTTCTGCTTAAATTGTGGGAACACGATCTTTGGTCTAAGAGTCGCACAGCATGAAGGTAGAGTACAGATATATTTTTTTATATTTAATAACTTATTTTATCATAATTAATGATTTAACTTTTTTGAACTATGTAAACAAGTATGCTTGTTTTAAACTCTGTAACGGCTGCACAGAATTTAATGAAGTTTTCAGACAATCATAAGATTGCGCAATGTTATTTCAAAAAAATTGATTCCATAAATTTTTTAGAAATAACATCGCAAGGTTAATGGAAAATCTTAAGCTTTTATACAAAGTAGAGTCTACATAATTATGGCAATATACTTTTAATTAAGATATTATTACACAATATCTGTCAACATAAAAGGTTTTTCGTTCCAAGACACGTTATTCATATATCAGTTAAGATTGATATGGCTTCTGATTAATATAGGATTTACGTGATGAAAATGATCATAGAGATATTACATTCGTCTCCAGCATGTTACTTTGAGTTGATATATACTACTTTTAGTTATTAATAGCAGAAGCTCAGTAGCTGATACTGCTCACGGCTGGACAAAATTCTCCAGTGTCCTAAGAAAGAAGGATTCAAGTTTAGATTGATCACGCCGCGCCGTTTTTATAGTTGTGGGATAACAGGCCATTATTGTACTTTATTTTTACACTACATTTATGTATTTTTAATATGATCAATAAAATCTTTAATATTTAAATGAGTTAATCTTGTATGTATATATATTTTCGGATTATATATATATTTTCGGAATCTCGGAAACGGTTCCAACGATTTTTCTGAAATTCAGCAAATAGGGGGTTTAAGGAGAGAAAAATCAATCTAGCCAGATTTTATAAAAAAAAAATTATCCCTGTTTTTGGGCATTAAAAAATACTAAGATTTATATTGGATTGAATTTCTGCCACTAACTGTCAAGTCAGCGTAGCTTATTCGGGCAACGGGTGGTCGCGAGAAATGAAAATACCTAGGATCCAACCCCACCTACCCTATTATTTTTATTTTTTTTATTTTGTTAAAAAATTACCGAGCAAGGCTCGGTTATTCAGATATTACATTCTTTACAAATGTATAGCAAGAACATCAAAATTATTTTCTAAATCTTTCAAATGTCGAATGAGATTTACAATTAAAAGCCCCTATTTCGTTCCGTAGTGCATTTTGAATATTAAGTCACCAATTACCATAAAAGGAGATAGATCAGGGATCGGCAACCTACGGCTCTCAGCCGCTAGTGGTCTTTCGACGTAAACTTACAGCTCCCAGTTTCGTAACCAAAAAAAAATGAAAATATTTCATCAACGGTCCGATTAAAGTAAGAATACTACTATATGATTAGAGATAAAAATATTTCTATATTTTCATACGATAAATTCATTTGTTCTAAATAAGAGATCAAATCAAATATATCATTAAAAAACATTTTACTAGCTCTTTAAAAACTGTTTTTTCTTAAATTTTCAGCTACGACTCTTAAGTCTTAGAAGGTTGCCGATCCGTGATATATCTCCTATATATTTATTTATGGTAATTGGTGACTTAATTTTCAAAATGCACTATAGAAAGAAACAGGGTCCTTTAATTGTTCGTATCTTATTCGATATTTGAAAGATTTAGAAAATAGTTTTGATGTTCTTGTTATACATTTTTAAAGAACGTATATTAGTGTTAATATTAAAAATACATAAATAAATTGTAAAAGCACTCATCTATCAACCATAAAAAATCCATTGTAAAGTCAGTGTTGACGTCAGATAAGTGGAGTTTATTGTACACGCACACACTTGCAAATCACTACAGACTTAATCTAGCTTTATTAAATCGTTTACATGAGACGTCGTTCATGAATCGCTTTGAAACTATTTGCAAAGAACACGTCATTAAGGGGTGAGCATTCAAGTGTGATTATTAAACGCCTTTTGCGCCACATTCGTCACTCTTTAACCGGAATGTTAATTACATGTTAATAAAACAAATATAAACGATTTTATTTACATAATTTATAGAATTAGGCGTTACTTTGCGGAGATCCATAATACAAAAGTAATAATAAAATTATTTTGCTATAATCCGCGATGAAGTAAAATGGAAAATATATATGTATAATGCTAAATGTAGAGTGGACAATCGGTTATCATACCTGATACATGCAGGAGTCGTAGAAAACACATGCACAAACCTCCACCACCGCCACCACGATACACAAGCACTATATACGTTCACTATCACAAACTCAACAATCGTTTCGCCCCGTAACCGAAGCATCTTCAGGTGATAGACTCCACGACCAAAATCGCAAAGCAAATAGCTATGCGATTTTGGTCGTGGAGTAATAAAATAATTTTATTATTACTTTTGGATTTTATTTACATTATTCTTCTGCCCTTATTCCACTCTAAGTGGGCTCGGCATAACAAGTTGTTATTTTACGACCGGCCGTCTGCCTGACGCCAACTAACCTTGGTCGCCTATTGCGACATCTCAGAAAAAAAGGGAGTTGCCTATTCTACTCAGCCGGATATCACACGGTGGGTATACTTACCTGAGTCGCTTTTTACGACACCTCAAAAGATTTTTTTTATGTCAGGAAAACCCATTATGTGTCATCACCGCTCGACGGGGACGAGCGACGACCTCAGTAAGAAATGAGGGTGGTCTATTCTTCTTAGCCGGATACCACACGGCACTAAAATTGATTCTATAAATTATTTAGAAATAACATTTTTATACATAGTAGAGTCTGCATATATTTTGAGATATATCACTGTATTTATGCCTAAACACTACATTATAATAATAACAATGGAAATAATATTTTAAATGGAAGTTTACAATGGTTACAACATGTTTCACATACAACCTCCTTCGTATAGTTGGTCAGTAATATAAAAAAACATTGTCGCCGTCAATGTCATTGAGCTGTTGAATAAATAGGTAGACTTTCAGGAAATTGCTTCTTATTTTATCGATTAAGTCTAAAGGAAAAATATCGTTGTTATATAATATATTGAATATTTTCTAAAAACAAATTTTTTGAAGCTATTTTAAAGTAAAATATAAATTTAACTTATTAAATAGACCACGACAGCTGTTACTCAGAACAAACTTGAAGCTAATACGATCCAAATGTTTTAATTTAAAGGTAAAAGTCATTCCAAATTCAAAAATCATTTCCATTCTTTCGACTTTCTACCCTCTAATTATCATGGAATCCGCCACCGGTCCGCAAAGTATTTAATATTGCAAACCACAAATACCTTGGTCAGAAATGTAATTGAATATCAATGTAGTATTTAAATTACATCAAAATAATATTTATTTAAATATTCGTTTGATTTAGCACCTACAATTTGTACCAAAACTAAGGCAATTTAATATTTTAGGACAATTGTCTTTTAAACGTGTATCGAAATCGAAATAATGTTTATTCAAGTAAGCTTATTCAAGCAAGGAATGGTCAAAAATAAATAAGATTTAATGAAGCTATAACTGTTTGGAATGTTGCTCTTACCGAGAAGAACCAGCAAGAAACTCGTCAATCTTTTAAACATTTTAAATTTACATTATTTAACCGCAGTCTTGTTTGAAGGTTGTTGTAAAGGTTTTACGTAAATTAGTTGAAATATGACGTATATATGCTAAAAAGTCTTGATAAAGATTGAAAGATTATTAATCAAAAACATTGCCTTATTAGTTTTAGATATAACAAAACAATTTATGGCTGGGAAATTTTTCTTTTATAGGTATACAAAAAATCTGCGATTTTGTACGTATTTAGAATATTTTCGAGGGTGATAAATCGATCTAGCTAGGTTTAATTTTGAAAAAATGACGTTTTATCTCTATTTTAAGGCATTGACAAACTGCTAAAATATTAATAGAATAGAGAAGTTAATTTTACTGTCATTCGTAAAATTGACTAAAAAAGTGAAAATACCCCAGATAGCGTTCCAGATATCACAAACCCTTTTTTCTTTTTTAAATTGCATTTTTTATATAATTAAAAAAAATACCGATCAAAGCTCGGTCATCCAGGTAACTATTTTACTCAAGCAATACCTATAATAGTCTGACTTCGTCACTATAAACGATATCAGAATATATTCCAAATAACATTAGAAGAAACAATAAACTGATTAATCTTAGTTTTTCTTTCAAGTCATTTTAGTAAAACAAGAGAGAGACAAAGACTTGTGAAACCTTAATAATTCTGAACAATCTGCATTCAATAATGATTTTATTATGGGGTTTCCAAGTGTATTGCAATTATTCATCTTCTCAAAGGAGGCATCGCAGGGTACAAAGCTATTTTGATTCAGCTTCTATCAGCTGCAAAAAACATTGCATAATAGAATAATTAGATTTTCTAATATCCATTCCACTTAGATTCATATTTATATAAACTGTCTTCTCATCTACAATATTAATAAAGGATGAAATAATATTGCATAGTTTTTGTAAAAACATAAATGATGAAATGCGGATGATCATATAAAGTTTTGTTGGTGATCGGAGCATTTTTTTAACTATCAATGCCAGTTTTGCTTACTAATGATATCCTTAAATTAAATTACAAAAAGTGCTGGATATGCTAGTAATTTATATTATTAATTAAAGCATTAAAAACAATCACAAATCCTGCATAAAGCTTCACTGTAATCCGGTTTAATCCTATACTTATGTATTTAATTAGATTTTAGGCCGGTTGCTCATTTTGTTTCGCGTGATCAATCATCACACATCACACAAAGCTGGCTTTATGTCGTCCGTTGAAATTGTTGATATTTCAACGACTGGGCGACACTATATTTCGTACATAAATCTAAAATTAAGTTTTATAAATTCGTTATAAAAATGTGTTTTATCGAATGTGCATACCACATTGTTTTTTTTTTAAACGGATTTTTCTTATCTTTATTGATACTGCAGAACGCATTCATTATCAGCCCACTTTAGTCCACTGCTGGACATAGGCCTCTCCAATTATTCGCCACTTAGCCCGATCCTGGGCTTTCTGCTTCCAACCACTGCCCGCTGTCCGACGTATATCGTCACTCCATCGAGTCTCAGGGTGTCCTACACTACGTTTACCGATTCGCGGTCTCCACTCCAGAACCCGTCTACCCCAACGGTCATCGGTTCTGCGACAGATATGGCCGGCCCATTGCCACTTCAGCTTGCTTATGCGCTGAGCTATGTCGGTGACCCTCGTTCTCTGACGGATTACTTCGTTGCGAATACGATCCCTCAGAGAAACCCCGAGCATAGCTCTTTCCATAGCCCGCTGAGCGACTTTAAGCTTGTGGACCGCCTTAACTGTTAGTGTCCACGTTTCGGCACCGTAAGTCATGACAGGTAGGACACACTGGTTGAATAATTTAGTCTTTAGACTCTGTGGGATGGGTGACGAGAAGACTCGACGTAGCTTGCCGAATGCTGCCCAGCCTAGCTGTATTCTTCTCATAATCTCACCCTCGAAATTGTTTTTACCTAGTTCGAGCGTCTGCCCTAGGTAAATGTACTTGTCAACAATTTCAAGAGTGACCCCAGCAACACTGAGGGAGATCGGACCCGGAGCAACGTGCTCGTTGCACATGATTTTGGTTTTACTTAAATTCATCCGGAGACCGATCCGTTGAGAAGAATCAGCCAGTCCATCCAGCATCCATTGCAAATCCTCCATGGATTCAGCCATTACGACGATATCATCCGCGAATCTGAGATGAGAGATGTACTCGCCATTTATGTTAATGCCATGTCCAGTCCAATTCAGCGTCTTAAACATATCCTCTAGTGCGTTTGAAAACAATTTCGGGGAAATGACGTCCCCTTGTCTTACGCCTCGTTGCAGATGGATATGCTGTGTCTGCTGGTTTTGGACACGGACTGTCATTGTTGCGTTCTCGTATAGACATCTCAGCACCTCAATATATCGCCAATCGACTTGACATCTCTGTAAGGACTCCAGAACAGCCCAGGTTTCCACCGAGTCAAACGCTTTTTCATAATCCACAAACGCTAGGCATAGTGGTCGATTGTACTCCTTAGTTTTTTGTACAATTTGCCGCACGGTGTGGATATGATCTATGGTGCTGTACCCGCTTCGAAAACCGGCCTGTTCGGGGGGCTGGAACTCGTCGAGTCTTCGCGCGAGACGGTTCGTGATAACCCTTGAAAACAGCTTATAGACATGGCTCAGAAGAGATATTGGTCTATAGTTCTTTAAGAGGGTTTTGTCTCCTTTTTTGTGGAACAGTATGACTATACTTCTGTGCCATGCCTTTGGAGTTCTCCCGGCAAAGAGAACGGTATTAAACAGCTCTTGGAGCTCTGTTACCAGTGGTATTCCACCAGCTTTTAATAACTCTGTTGTAATACCATCCTCACCCGCGGCTTTTCCATTCTTAAGCTGTCCAAGGGCTAAAACGATTTCGTCCAGACTAATATCAGGCAGTTCTTCCGTGTAGTGGCGGGTCAGAGTAGCCCTATTGTCTTCAGTATGCAGTGGTAGATGAGGAGCATGCGATGCATACAATT
Source organism: Morpho helenor (assembly GCA_029227775.1). Classification (NCBI taxonomy): domain Eukaryota; kingdom Metazoa; phylum Arthropoda; class Insecta; order Lepidoptera; family Nymphalidae; genus Morpho; species Morpho helenor. Next base: position 4,738,311 of record JARGCU010000022.1, on the reverse strand, counting down.
GGGCGTAGTAGTTTTCCACTTCCGAGAGGATTTCCGGTTTGGAAGTAACAACTTTTCCCTTCGATGTGGTTAACTTCGTCAGGTGACTTTTTCCTAGAGGCTTGATAAACACTTTGGGACCCCGATTTTGCTCAATTGATTTTTGAATCAAGAGCGTATTAGCTGATCGGAGGTCGCGTCGTACCAGCTTGGTAATTCTTTTGTTTAAAGCTTCTACTTCTGACGAAGTTAACATAGGGTTGCGTCGCTCTTCCATTAATAGGAGAGTATCTCTCGAAAGCTTAGACTTCGTGCCCTTACCTTGCCTTTCGCAAATTTTTGTGCCCTCATTTCGAAGGACTTCTACTACTCGGTTGAGTTTTTGGTCTACGTCTTCCGTGGTTTCCAGAGTAGTGAATCGGTTTTTAAGATGTCTCTGGAATGTTTCAGATCCAATTACGGTTTGGAGAACATTCGGGCGGACTGTTGATTTCATTAAACGGACTCGTTCCAGCTTGAGATAAATATTCAGAGTACCTCGTACCAACCTATGGTCGCTACCAGTTGCAAATGTACTAAGCACCGAGACATCCCTGAATATACGCTTCTTGTCCGTAATAATAAAATCAATCTCATTTTTCGTCCGCCCACCGGGGCTTCGCCATGTCCACCTTCTTTGGGGCTGTTTCTTGAAAAAAGAATTCATCAAAAACAACCCCTCCTTCTCGAGAAAGTCGACAAGCATTTGCCCCCTCTCGTTTCTTCGACCCAAACCATAAGGTCCTACAACCAATTCACTACAATTTTGTACTCCCACTTTAGCGTTAAAGTCCCCCATAACAACGTTGAAGTGGGCTCTAGAGGTATGGCGTAAGGCTTTCGTTATATCCTCATATAGAGTTTCCACTTCCGAATCTGAGTATGACTCCGTGGGTGCGTATGCTAAAACCACCTTAAGGGTATAGCGTGCAGATATTTTCAGCACGAGATACGCAACCCTCGAAGACACACTGGCGATTTCTAAAACGTTGTTGCAAAGACTTTTATGGACCAAAAACCCAACCCCACCTTGGGACAGCTGATGACCTTCACGATAATATAGAAGATGGCCCGATTCCAAGGTTATGGTGTCCTCCCCCTCTCTTCGGACTTCACACAGCCCTAGAATGTGCCATTTTATTCGCGTCAGTTCTTCCTCTAGCTGTGCGAGCCTGTCGTCATTGCGAATCGTGCGTCCGTTATACGTAGCCAGGGTCAGTTGGGTTTGGCGGCCTGCCGTCGCCCGGGGATTCTTCGCACCCCCTACCCTGCCGTTACCATAGCCGCCGCCTTGGCTAGGAATAGCAGAGCTACCGGGAACTAGGGGCCTATGGCATTTGTTGTGGCTCATATTATGGAGGTAATATTATGGAGGCAGAACGCATTATGTATCAGTAATAATATATTTCATGCGCGTTTAATTGTTACAATTCATATGTCGCGTCACGTAGGTCATTCGTGTTATATAGGTACCATGTTTTTTTTTTATTTGACAGACGCGGTCTTGTCACCAAACTGCTACAAGGTGACTACTGTCTAAGCTAGCATGTGCTTGTTAAAAAGTTTTTTTGTTTTGTTTCGTGTTTAGAAAAAAAACGCTAGTAACCTAATAACGAAGAGCTTCGTTCTCCAAGTTAACCCTTTCTTTTTCCTTTAGTATTACTGCTTTGAGAACAGTTGAATTTGATAGTAGCAGCGGTTTAATGCGAAAAGGCCCCGATCCAATGTATTGGTACAACCACATCACATACTTTATAATTCTTCGTACTCGCAGAATGTTTTTCTTTAACGAAAAATCTAAATATTTGAAACATCGTTGGTGCTTACCTGGGCTTTAAACTAAAATCCGTAAAACTAGTTAGCCCTGAGAAAGCATCACCTGAATAGTAATCAACCGAAAGATTTGGGAAGATTATTTCGACATTTACAAAGAAGAGTTTTAGAATCATTTGATTTCAAAGGGTACTTCTTCTTTAGTCGTTCACTCTTGACAGAGTGGTCGTGGTTGAAGATGCTTTGCATCCGTTATTATAGTCATTGCGATGCGTCTCCATCTTTCGCGATCTTCAGCGTCTCTCGCACATTGAACTACGGATTTTTGGGTTATTGATCGTATCAGGTCCGTCCAACGCGTGGGTGATCGACCGCGGGACCGCTTGCCTTCAACTTGCCCCTGGACAACGAGTCTTTCCATAGAATGTTCGTTTCGAACGATATGGCCAAAGTATTTGAGGATTCTCAAAGGGTACAGATATAAACAAATTATACCAGTATGTATAAAGTTGGCAAATAGGGAGACAAATCCCGGCCTTGATGAGAGACGGCTAACTTTTCAACGCATGTTGCATCTCCAATTAGTACGCCCATTCAATTAAACACAAATTGAGAATTTAGTTTAAATAACAAATTTTGAGAAACATCTTTATGTCCTACTAATATTATAAATGCGAAAGTTTGTGAGTATGGATGTATGTGAGTATGATGTATGTATGGATGTTGGTTACTTTTTCACGGCGAATTCGCTGAACCAATATAGCTGAAATTTAACATTATTATTCGGTTACACCGGGGTAACATATATGCTATAGAAATCCTGTTAATCTACAGGACCAGGATAACATTGAAAAGTGCCATCTATTATCAAAACCTATTTATTACGCGTCAATAGTCCACCCGAACGAAGTTGCGAGTAAAAGCTAGTAGGCACATAAAAAGTCTATTAAAAACTTCCAAAATAAAAGCTATTTTATTTTGGAAGTTTATTTTATTATTATAGTAGCTAATCTTCACCTCTTTCCGTGATGGTCAAAAGGTGAACGTAAGAAACTTAGTCGTGGATACAAACCCCGTCAAACTAAGAGTTTTCTATAAGAAAAAAATAAAGAAGAAAAAACAGATAATATTGGTAAAACTTTATATACTCAAAACGCTTTAACAAAAACTTTATATACTCTCTGTTATGCACGGTTCATAACTGAGAGTATATAAAAACCAAGCTGCAACGATTAACTTGTAACCATCAAATTGTAATTATTTTTTTGCTTCTATTGTTTTATAGCTGGTTCTTTTCAGTAGGAGCAAACTTCCTAATCAGTGGTAGCTTCTTTGAAAATTTTGACGATTTAAAAGTACTGTAAACATTCCACTTGAATAAAGAATATTTTGAATTTGAATCTAGACGCGAATGAAGTAACAGGGACAATCAGAAGACAGGGGAATTACATTAATTTGCCAATATGCCAGGATGAAAAATATTTTTGAAGTGAAAACTACTTTAGCGGCGATGTGCACTTTTTGTAATGGTTAAAATATGTTAAACTTGCAGGATACGTGACCTGATCGAAAATTCCAAAATTACAAAATTAATTACAAAAATTTTCCAGCAGATAAGCCTTCTACTCGTAACAGAAAAACAGGCTTTCACATTTATAATGTGATTGTGTACATGGATTTAGAATAAAGAATTTAACGCCTGTGTCTGTTAATTATTAAAAGTTTTTCAACTTGCAAATATGTATGTGAAAGTGGAATCTTGCAAGTTAAATTTGACCCATTTCCCGTGGTACGTTGAAATTTTATATATTGGTCTAACACTAGTCCCAATGACAATGCACGTTTATGATAAGCATGTTCTGATGCTGTTGCTAAGATTGGCTCCAGACGAGGGAAGTGCTCAACGGTTAACAGTAGGGATATGAAATTGTATATACCGGTGCGGTCCCAATGACAATGCATGTTTATGATAAGCATGACTTGATACTTCTGCTAGGATTAGCTACAGATGCGGGAACTCCTCAACGGTCAACAGTAGAGTAGGTAAGTAACATGAAATTTTTTAAAAGCTTTTTTAAAATCATTTTTAACCTGACTTGTTTGACAATATAATTAACAGAAACTAGAATCACTAAATAAGTTGTAACGTTATGTGCATATCGAGTCGAGGCAAGGTTATTTTTAATTTAGCTGTATAATACGCCGACCCGACGGATGGGGGAAAGAATACGGACAGGTGACAGGTACAAGAGTTTAATCGTCACTTTTACTTAGAGTATCGCGGACGGGGTCCTTCACGGCATTCCTTAATAGGATGTACCGGAAGATGAGTGCGGTATCACGTGTTCCTAGTACGTTGTGTTACAGCTGTTTATTTATTTTCCAACGGTATCATGGAATTTGGGCTGTTTATATTTATTTTGATCTGAAAGTCCATTTTCATTTAGTATTACAAACACATACGAAGTATTTGCAGTAGAGGAAAATATAGAAGAAATATCGTGTTTACTATCAATCTTCACTAGTTGGGAATGAAGTATACTATTGTTTATTTTCCGGAATGGATGGAAAGTCGGGTTCCTCGGGCGTGTGATTAGACCCAAAGTTTAAATAGGTCTATGAGACCGATGCAACTGGTGCTCTTTATGCAGCTGACGAAGCGACCTTATTCTTATAATATTGGATGAAAAAATGTAACGTAGAATTTTTGACATTGTTCATTGACGTCTTATCAACACTTGTTAATATACTGGTCACTAAAATGGTTAATAAGCTGTGGTAGCCCAGCGGTGTGACCGTGCGACTCTTTCGAAGAGGTCACGGGTTCAAATCCGGGCAGACACCAATGAGTTTTTCTGATAAAAACTTATGTGTCTAATTGATAATTGCAATTTATCACACGCTTTTCGGTGAAGGAAAACATCGTAAGGAAACCTGCATATCTCTAGAGAATTCTGGAGATATGTGTAACCCACCAATCCGTATTGGAGCAGCGTGGTAGGTCTTAGCTCCAATCCTTCTCTCCAAGAACGGAGAGAAGAGGCCTATTCTCAGCAGTGGGATAGTAACAGGCCGCTACTTACTTACTTTACTAAAATGGTTAAAAAAAATATTATCAGAGCGTTTATCGAATCAGTATACACAATGATCAGTGATCAAATATTCCACACATGCAGTTATCTCGTTAGCAAATTTAAAATATTTACTTAATTTATCAAGTTACGAGATACAAAGTCAAAATTAATTTCAACAATTTCCTTTCTAATAGTTCACGAGATAAAACGAGGGAAATCGACGTTCTTGAGAATTTTATACACATAGTTAATTTTTTTTATTAAACGTCTTTAGAAAATCGGCATTACTAGAAAATGTATTTGGAGTCATCCATAGATTCCTCTCTATAGCTAAAGGGAAGTCAGTTATAGAGAGGACATATTGTCACGAATAAAAATTATATCAGGCTGAAAATTTATCTTCCTTTTTTATAATCCCGCATCTTTCACGGAGAGTGTTCCACCGAACTACATGACCTGATTCCTGCTGCTAAATTCCATAACCGCACTGTACGTCATAGGTTAAAATATCATCCCTACCATCTGGATGCTTGGCGATCTACTACAGTGCGGTTCTCAAATAATTTCATTCCGCGCACCACAGTTTTATGGAACGATCTCCCTTTGGCAGCGTTTCCAGATCAGTATAACATGAGCACCTTCAAAAAACGTATTTTCCACCATTGTAAAATGTTTTTGAGTGTATGTGTGCAAAGATTTTCTGTGTTTCTAATTCCACTTAACACTACCACAATATCCACACCAATTAAGCAAGGTTAAATTATATATATTTAGTACTAACATACATATATGTTACATAATATCTTTATAACATATATATTGTTATAACCCAACATTCTCCTGCCCTTATCCCACTCTAAGTGGGGTCGGCGCAATATGTTATACACGTCACATGATTTGACTAGGTATTTTACGACCGACCGCCTACCTGATGTCAACTTACCTTTACGTGCTCAGCCGGATACTCCACGGCTATTTTATTACCCAATATACCATTTATTACTTTATCTAGATAATTGGAAATGATATTTCATTTATATTTGAGCTAACATCAAAGACGATACGCAGTATATCAATATTGCGTATCGTCTTATTTATTCAAGATTTCGGAGTTATTTATATTTACTTAAGTATTGACATATAAATGCCATGATTAACGCACGGTGTTAGCCATCAGTTTGTGTATTCAAATAACTACCCAGGTGTCGATGAGTTTTCCAAAAAAAAAACTTATGAGCTTAATTTTCATTTAAAATTAATCATACAGTTGACTGTGTCTCTGAGCTCTCGCTAGATATTGTAATTTATTTTCAACATCTTACATAGTTTTAAATATTAACCTAATATATGTTTTTCAAAATCAAACATTAATTCTTGCTAAATATTGACACTATTCTACATAATGGGAACATCGTCAGATATTAAGGCATATTCCTGGTGCAATAAAAATTATTTTTATTTAAGTTCCTGAAACCGGATCAAAAAATTCAACCAAATTTCTTTGTCTTCAAATCACTGTCAGTTATTGATGCAGATTCCTTTCTGACCTCTGCCGTTTTAGGGGGATTGACCGGTGCAAATAAATACTAATCCAATTCATAAAAATTTATCCACTTATTATCATACAAATATTTAAATATTATCGCAATCCAAAACCCATTATATCGAATCAATCGGTTGAATAAAATCAAATATAATTAACAGTCCACTCACCTATCGTTGACGATAAATGAGTATTAAAATTTTCCACAGCGTGGCACCCGCATCATAAATCATTTAAAAGATATCATTCACACCTTGGCTCGAAACTGATCTTAAATAAATTACTATCATCAAAGCTAAAATGAAGTGTCAAATAAACCACTAAATTGTCACAAAACTTTTTGCACAATACTTGAATAATTTATAAATATAGAATTCGTTTGTGAGAATTGTTTTTATGATTTTTTTTTATTATGGAACTGTTACGTTGAAAGTTGGACGATTCCCGCGCGTTCTCAGAGGCGACCATACAGTCGAGTCTCACAAAATAGACTGGAGCTTAACTCCTGTGTTAATGCCGGGAGCTCTGCGCATTGAGAGTCATGATGTGCCTTCAAAACCTACTCTGGATAGCTAGTGCATTTCTATTGTACGTGATTCAAAGGCTCAACGCGCAATGCCATTGTCGTAAATGTTTTATGGAAATATTATATTGAATAACTGATACGTTACCAGACTGCGTTATTCGTGCAGAATATTCCTTTTTATTTATTTTGTAAGGTGTTTTTTATTCTTGTCGTATATCATAATAAATCGCCGTGTGGTATCCGGCTGAATAGAATAGTACCACCCTCATTTCTTACCGAGGTGTCGTAAAAGGCGACTAAGGTAAGTCGACCCGCCGTGTGGTATCCGGTTGAGTAGAATAGACCACCCTCATTTCTTACCGAGGTGTCGTAAAAGGCGACTAAGGTAAGTTGACCCACCGTGTGGTATCCGGTTAAGTAGAATAGACCACCCTCTTTCTAACCGAGGTGTCGTAAAATAAAACAAAGGTAAGTTGATGTCAGGCAGACGGCCGGTCGTAAAATACGTAGCCAAATCATGTGACGACATGTTTATAACATGGCACAACATGTTATAAACATGTCGTCACATGATTTGGCTTAGAGTGGAATAAAGGCAGGAAGAGTTTATTGCACAGCAGGTACTTTAATATTTTTAATATAGGGCATTCAGATTACAAAAATAACGAATAGCAATAATTTATTCTTATCCTAAGACTTTTATTTGCGACCTTTTCACTATTATAAAATAAGCCGTTAAGCGCGATATATACTTAGATCTTTTTGTATTATCTCTACATTTTTGACTGTTTTTACACACTATAGTATATTTTATCTATTTGTACCAATTTAGTTTTTGTAAGCGCTAAGATATCTTAAGGTCACTGTTACCTGAAGCGAAATGGCATTTAGAAAATCTTAATTAAACTAAGAAGTATTTTAGTAAGGCAATCAACGCATAGTTTCCTCAGCAAAACTCTAACAAAATGACTTTGACTTATACTGATACTTACATATACTAAGTATAGCTTCATTTATTCTTCAGTGCTTGCTTTTGGAAGAGGTTCTTATAATTTTTGTTTACTTCGATTCTTTGCACTATGTGCCCCACCCATCGCCACTTTAGCTTTGCAACACGCTTAACTATGTTGGTAGTTATGAATTTGGATCTCCTCATTTCTGATTTGATCACGTAGAGATACTCCGAGCATAGCTCGCTCCATCACCCGTTAAGTAATTCTAAGCCATCTTATGAAGCCTATATCGCTAACTTAACACAACAGTTTACATTTGTTCACCATATTTTCTCTTTTTAAATATATCATAGAAAAATGTTACTTTAAAAAAATTCATTTCATATTTATAACTTGCCTTCAAGATAGATTAACCCTTTTAAAGCAATAATACAGATCTCATTTCTGATTTGATCACGTAGAGATACTCCGAGCATAGCTCGCTCCATCACCCGTTGAGTGATTCTAAGCTTTCAGCCATAAACCACGCAACTATGTACCTAATAATACAATTTCACATTTATAGTATTGTCATGGAGTGTAGTATCCATTTGAGTAGAATAGACCATCCTCTTTCTTACCGAGATGTCGTAAATTACGACTAAAATACGTTGACGTCAGGCAGGCGGTCGATCCTAAAATACGTAGCCAAATCATGTGCCATGTTTATAACATGTTGTGCCAACCCCACGTAGAATGGGATAAGAACAGGAGGATTATGGATATTGTTATGGAAAAACAATGCGAATTTAAAATTGAACAAAAACGAATAAAATCAAATTTAGTAAAATATAAGCGAAAATACAGATATAACTCTATTACTAAAACATGAAATGAATTTTACACTCAAATTTTACATACGTCTTTGCAAAAGTAAAGTTAAAGCAACATCGCGTCGTGACAAGATTAATAAATCGGAACTTGACTGAATTCTAAAACAAATTAACGCCTGATTTAACGTGATCAGACACCCGTGACTTCGTGGTCGTAAAATATTTAATTCTAAATCAAATTTCATTTAGACTTTACAGGCTCTTTTATAGCGGCCAATAAAACATCTATTTACAGTTCAAAATGAAATCAATTTAAATTCGGTAAAACCAGTATTTTACCGAGAACCTGATATAAATTTGATTCTTTAAAAAAAGTAATCTTGTATTTGCGTGGCTTTCGGTAATGAAAATTTTTCCGCAAACTATGGCCGCTTTCTTCTGTCAAATTTTAATTATAAGAGTGCCTACATTTACGCTTTTTATTATACAACATTCATATCAAATAAAATGATATTTTACCTTTCTAGCGTTATCGGTGCGTCAATCTATTTAATATAGAGCAACTGGCTATTCCAACGGCTTCGCCCGCGTGAAAATCAGTATGTATGAAAATTTTGTACTGAATTGTTATTTTGAACATAAAGATGCAGCCACCTGTGTTTTCTATAAAAAATACCCATAGAATTTAGTTGTAACCGAAAGAAGTCGTTATTAGTTCTCATGGTGAGCAGAGGTTACACTCCTACATAATTCGTATTCCAAAAATGAAATATTACGTCATTATCATTTACACAAATGTATTATACTAAGTAACTGTGCTTGCGGCTTTGTCAGCGTGGTAGTGTGTCACAAAAGACAAAAAAGTAGTTATTGTGAGTTAACCATAAAAGATAGAGACGTGCTATCGCGGACTTTTTTGTAATATTTCTGAAGATGTACAATTCTCCAGTATATTATTGTAGTGTATCTGTTAATTTAAGCAGTGCACGCGACTAAAGCTCCAAACAGGCAAGTTTTTTGCAACCGCGCGACCTTTGCAACACAATTTAGATAAATCTGTAATGTACTATTAACTTACACCTTTCGAAAGAATTGCACTATCGTTTAGTAAAAACCATACAAAAATACGTTTGAAAAATTTTGATTAAATTGTAAAGTAAGTAAAATAGAAAATATATATAATGCTAAATGTAGAGTCGACAATCCGTTTTCATACCTGATAAATGCAGGATTCACAAAGCTATTTTTCAATCATCAGGAGATGGACTCCACGACAATTTTTGCGATTTGCGATTTTGCCGTGTAGTTTATCTCCTGATGATGCTTCGGTCGCAGGGCGAAACGATTGTTGATTTTGTGATAGTGAACGTATGTAGTGCTTGTGTATTGTGGTGGCGGTGGTGGAGGTTTGTGCATGTGTTTTTACGAATCCTGCATGTATCAGATATGAAAACGGATTGTCCACTCTACATTTAACATCATAGGTATATTTTTTTTTAATTCATCGCGGATTATAGCAACATAATTTTATTATTGCTTTTGTATATTTAGGTTATTAGTATATTTCGGTTTATCTAAGTTGACTGAAACATATATTCCTAACAATATACTTTTAAACCAAAGTGTGACGGTATTAAAGGACAAAGTCTATTAGCTTAAAGGTCACATAACTTCAGAGGTCTGGAGACAAATGAATACAAAACACTGGACTTAAGACGATCATTATTCACTTCAGGTTAATTTCTCGTAAAATGGCAAAGGTTTTTGAAAACCTTCGTAATTTACTGAAGTTTCTAAGGTTTATTTTATAAGAAAGTTCAATTTTTTTTTATATAATAGTAATCAAAATATTGTTTAATGAAAAGAAAAATTCATAAGAATATGTTTGTAAATTTAATAAGAGAATATATGTAATAATTTTTAGAAATAGGCGTAACATTGCGAGGATCCATAATACAAAAGTAATAATAAAATTATTTTGATATAATCCGCGACGAAGTAAAATAGAAAATATATATAATACTAAATGAAGAGTGGACAATCCGTTTCCATACCTAATACATGCAGGATTCGTAAAAACACATGCACAAACCTCCACCACTGCCACCACAATACACAATCACTACATACGTTCACTGTCACAAACTCAACAGACTCTATCTCCTGATGATGCTTCGGTTGTGGGGCGAAACGATTGTTCATTCACCACCACAATCAACAATTGTTTTGCCACGTTACCGAAGCATCCTCACGAGAAACTCCACGACAAAATCGCAAAGCTAACTATAGTTATAATAAATATATAACATATATTTATTTATTTAGATAGCATTTACGATTTTATGGAGAAATGAATGGATGAATTTAAAATTTATTGTTGTTGTTCATTCCTATATAGAAGACTAGTAACGTCCGCGACTTTGTTAACTTAAACATCCATTGTAAAAAAATAACCTATGATTCCTCCCTTCAACTAGATGTCAAATTTGTTTCGTCAAAGTAGATGATATTTTTATATCCCTAACATAGAAATCTCGACATTTAAAATGAATCAGTAAAACTAATTTATTAATGTTGTAAATTTTTAAATAATTACTTCTCCACTGATATCTTATAACAACTCTTATTATATGTCATAAAGTCCAACAAAGGAAACAAAATAATTATATTAACAAAAAGCAAAATGTCTTCGTTAAAGGTAAGATTGCCGTGACAATAGAAACACTGAATGAAGCAAACACAAAGCATCTCTTGAAATATGAAATGTATACGAAAGTGAAATGTAAAGAATAAAGACCTAAATGATTAATGAGTTCTAGTTTCTATATGAAACAAAATAATAAGTGTTTTAATATCCTAAGAAATCGATGCATATATGTACGCGTATATAAACTTACATCATCATCATCGCAGCCTGTTACTATCCCACTGCTGGGAATAGGCCTCTTCTCTCCGTTTTTGGAGGGAAGGTTTGGAGCTAAGACCTACCACGCTGCTCCAATGCGGGTTGGTAGGTTACACATATCTCCAGAATTCTCTAGAGATATGCAGGTTTTCTCACGATGTTTTCCTTCACCGAAAAGCGTGTGATAAATTGCAATTATCAATTAGTTACATAAGTTTTTACAGAAAAACTCATTGGTGTCTGCCCGGGTTCGAACCCGTGACCTCCTCGAAAGAGTCGCACGGTGTTACCGCTGGGCTACCACAGTTTCATATAATTAGTCTCCGAACTCTTACAATATAGCAATGATGAAATATAGCTAGTTATAAGAATTATATTTTTATTAAAACAAACTCGATTTACGTTACTGCGGTCGAAACCGCGGTATAATTACTAATCGTAATTAGTGTTAATATTATATTAATAATTCATCTTCCTGCCCTTATCCCACTTTAAGTGGCGGCACAACATGTTACATGATTTGGCTGCGTTTTTACGACCGGCCGCCTGCCTGACGTCAACTTACCTCAGCCGTATTTTACGACACCTCGGTAAGAAAGAGGGTGGTACTATTCTATTCAGCCGGATACCACACAATTACTATTAAGTAAGTAGTGTTAATATTATATTAATAATTGTGATAACGATATTTTTCCTTTATATTTATTCAATAAATAAAAGGCGATTTTTTTATATTTAAAGTAATTTTTTTTTTTATAAGACCATCAACAAATACATCATAGACATTAAATAAACTCATTATATAAACAGATTTTTAGTTAAATGTATCATCAATTACAGATAGTGATGACATGAACATTACAGTTGACAAAGCATAAACAGAAAATAGCATAAAGGAAAAAATTAAATTATACAAAGCTAAGAAAATTCAATACAAGGACATTCAAAATTAGTTTTCTAATTCTATTGAAGAATAAAGTAATTAAGGAACACTGTGGTTAGTTTATATAATACACAATTTACATACAATTTATTCTCGTTTTACCAACGTATCAACTCGGCGGAATCAAATGGAAATAACTACGTTACTATGATCAAATGATAATATGCAACACACATTAAGTAGCTATAGAAATACTCTAACTTTGATTTTAATTAACTAGATTTCAATTATACTGAATTGATACTGTAATTGTTTTATTACCGAGGCTTACTAACGATTGAATGAAAATGAAAAAAAATTATAACATAAAAGAAATTAGACATAATATAATAATGTAGAAAATAGAGATAATATATTTTTGCTGGCAAATTATTTTCACCGAAACTGTGGAAGCTTTCTAAAGACTTCGAGCTGAGAAACGTGACATCTGTCAAGGATGGGGTATTTATTCGATTTGTTTTATTTATATTCTACAAGTTATACGCGCATCTTTGTTCGTGATGAATTAAGTATTGAAATACTTATTTATTTTACGGATTTATTTTATCCATGTATGAGCTGTGCCGTGTGGTATCCGGCTGAGTAGAATAGACCTCCTTCATATCTTACCGAAGTGTCGTAAAAGGCGACTAAGTTAAGTCTACCCCTCATGTGGTATCCGGCTGAGTGGAATAGACCACCCTAATTTCTTAACGAGGTGTCGTAGAAGGCGACTAAGTTAAGTTGACCCACCGTGTGGTATCCAGTTGAGTAGAACATACCATCCTCTTTTTTACCGAGTTGTCGTCAAGTACAACTAAAGTAAATTGACGTCAGGCAGGCAGCCGTTCGTAAAAAACGTAGCCAAATCATGAGTAGTAGGGAATAGCCGGTTCTAACTCACTCCCAGCACCTTGAAATCCTTGAAATAGGCTAACTTAGCGGATTCTAAAAAAAGCTCGCCAAAGCAGATTCCAATCAGACTAAATTCCAATTGACCGTCGGAGGTCTCTTCGGATTTTCCAATTGGATCCTGGGTTGCAAAAGGAATTTCCTTACTTACCCTCGTAACGAATTGTTTTTTCTCGTATTTTATTAGATTAACTTAGCGGACTCCTTGACCAATTGGATTTTCCATTTGATCCACGACTTTCCTTTCCTTGATTAATTAATCAAATTAACTGAATTCTCATTACAGTATGAGTGTCTGATATTTAATGGCCGATTCTGGCACATTGGCTTGGTTTTATCAAACTTGATTAGGTTTCCAATCTAAGATTTTTCTTAATAAATAACATTAATCGTTCAATTTTGTTTTTATCATTAATTTGATATCAAACTGATAATAATTGAATTGGATGTGTGTCAGATATAAATTCAATATGAAAATGTAAATTAAAAAAAAGTCTCGTACAAATAACTCAAAAGTTTTATTTTTTCGAAGAAACGCTTTGACTTTTTGCTGCTATTTCAAAGAAAGTGTCTCATAAAATAATATTTTAAATTAGACAGGGTCGTAGTAATTTATTATAATAGACCCTAATAAATCAATGGAAATAATGGGCATCGACCATTCGCCCTCTTCCTTATAATATTCTTTTATCCAGCCTAAACGTTGTATTCTGTGGCGACAAGTTTAGACACGATCTCGCAAAAAGCAGATGTAAAAGGATCACATGGCATCATGTATATCATAATTTATTATAATAGACCTTAATAAATCAATGGAAATAATGGGCATCGAACATCCGCTCCTTTTTTATAATATCCTTTTATCCAACCTAAACGTTGTATTTTGTGGCGACACGTTCAGACACGATCTCAAAAAGCAGATATAAAAGGATCACATGCATCATGTATATCACAAGATATTTTAATACCACGCGGCTAGTATCCAGGCTGACGTAGTGTTCAAGTGAAGGCAGTAACTAGGCAATTATTAATCATGGAGGTAAGATTACGTACTTATATAGTATAATTTCATGATATATATGAATATTCGTATTAAATTTTAATCCCTGTTGACCAAGTGACAAGAATACGTGTTACAACGATATCTTTGTTACTAGTAAAGTTAAATTAATAAGACCAAGATTAATATTTTTTATAATTAAAATCTTATGTTTCTAACCTAACCTAACCTATAACGGTCACAAAAATCTATAGATTCATTCTGCAATAAAAATAATATTAATGTATTAGATTTTAATAATAATAAAGGTTCTTACTGTATATGAATAATTTTGATGACACTAGTGATTATATTTACTTATTTCTATTTTTTTTTCAGATCTCACCGAATCTCGATGAATTCAATGTAAAAAACTATTATTATCCTATTAACTTAAGCGATGACGAAAATGCAAGCAATTCTTGCATATTGAAAAATAAAAAAATCGCAACGAAAAGAGCTGGTAACAATATCGACATATTCTTTGAAAAGCCTAAGAAAAAGAAAAAAACCATTCCGTCTTCATGTGTGGCTCAAGCGTGTGATGGAGGTGTATCATTTATTTCTTCCAATGATAATGACGGAGCGAATGCTTCATACCTCATGAAAATAGAAATTTATGACATGAAGAATCTGAAAGAGGTTTCGCCTGTAGACTATTGGAAACATGCAGACTTGCGATTAAAGTACTACATACAATCCAATACTGATAAACATTATCAGAACACACGAGATATAATATACAACATTACAAAGCAGATCGCCTGCAAGGAAGACTGTAAAAAATATTTCATTGATAGAGACAGTAAGAAACAATAGAACTTTCTCTAACTCATCACAAATCAAACCCATAATATAACTTTACTTACAAAAACCTTTTAAAAAAATACAACCCCCACTGCCGCTCTCGCCTCGCAAACAAATTATAAAGAGATCAGTCATTCGCTACAAGCGTTCATACTAAGCACAACGAAACACAATGGCTGAGCTTGACAACTCTGTATACGACGAAGAAATGGTCGCGATATGTGAAGAAATTGAATTAGAAAATGATATGTGTCGTGTCCTGGATAAGAACGAAGAGAGTGATATTGAAGAACAATTAGTGTTAATATGTGAGGACGTGGAGGACCAAATTAAAAGGGGTTATTCCAATCCAATAGCTCCATTAAACTTCGAGTACATGGTTGAGTACCAACCAATGTCTCAACCATTATTTGAAGAAGACGAAACGGATGAACTAGTGATCCTGTCTCCAAGTCCAAGTTTATATAGCCCTGATTCATTCCATGTGTCTGACTACAGAGATTACGAAGTCCCAATTCCATTCGTGATTCTTCAGGAGAATCTATCGAATACTCTGGAGATAGATTGGGAATCGATGGGAGATTAAATAATAATTGTGTTATAATTTTAAGTCAAATATGTTCTTTTACTTTAATTTTTTGTAATAAATTTCTTTAAATTTATATTAAGTTGTTATTTATTACGCTTAGAATTTAATAGATAATTGAAATAAATAAAACAACCTCATTTCACATAGTTATTGTTTATTCAAGTTTTAAATAAAGAAATAAACATTTGTTGTACAAGTTTATCGTTTGTTACAGTGTCATTAGAAAAAAAATCAATAAAGTTAGACATTGAAACATGATTATACTTAAAATAAATATAAACTAAACAATAGAGTCCACATTGCGCACTGAAATAATTTTGAAGTATTTTATTATTAGAAATCCACTTTTTACAGTTGGTTTTTAAAAACATTTCATGATATCCTTCTGGTTTACGGCCAAACGAATCAAAATATTCTCCAAATCCGTAAATATCTACATATATAGCAACCCAATGTGATCCCGGTCTTGTATCAGGATCTAAATTTGAAATGAGATATACTGGCTTAGTAAAATACACAGGCATTTGATTCGCCGCAAACACATTGAACTCAATATTTTTATCTATTTGTTTTAAATAATTTTCTATCTCTTTTGTATCCATATCTTTGTAATAGCATGACCTAACAAAGAATGACTTAAACATTAGAAATCTCCACTTATATTTATCTTAACTATTATAATCTAAGCTGACTTCTCGATTTTTATTGACTTCAATTACATTATCAAATTCTGCATACACAATGCAATTAAGTGTTGTAGTTAGAGCTTTATCGAATCGAACTTCAAACCTTACACTACCCCGCTTTATAAGATTCCAATGAGAGTTTGAGTTAGCGGATAGATCTGGAGTTAAATCAAATGCATACAAGCAATAACCATGACTGTACTCTGCCTTGGAAATATCGTTTCCTTCGTTCAGGAAATGAATTCCCGTTCCCGAAAACAAGGTATGATATGCACTTATATATGTATTATCATGAAAAGATGGAACCAACGTTTTCGATGGTATAGATTGACCGTCGACATACAAACCAAATAAGTTGAGACCATAGTTACCAAAATTAAACGGATTCACATTAAGAGCACCATTAAATGCAGCATTACTAACGAACCCAACAATACATCTTTTAGGTATTTGACCTAAAAATACATTGTCGAGCATTTTACCCTGGATTCCTGATGGGATAGTCAAAACCTTAACCTCGGCACGCGTAACTGGATATTTTGCAGGAGTGGTTGCTAATACTTTTTCATGAGCAATTAATACTGAAGGATTGATACGAACTTTACGCATAATGAGACTAGCACTTGAAATATGGACTTTGAATTTTTTATCTACAGATGAACACATTAAATTAAAAGTATCTTTTGAACGAACTAGTTTTAAGCGCATTTCAACACCATTGATTAAAAACTTATCTTGATTGAAAATATCAGCATGTATGTGACCTATCATTTCAATAGTGTGACTTTCCTTTGCCAGTTCTTCTCTTTGAACGTATCCTCGATTTGAAACATCACATGAATCCATGCTCGAAGCAGTGTCTTTGTACCAAAGTCCACAAGTAAGATGGCTTTCCTTAGCAGCTTTTCCATAATTGAGTAACGTTTCAATGTATGCGCGATATCCATAGGTATTATTTGGAGGAGACACTAACTTTTGATTAAGATAAATATCACACTGACTAAAAAGAGAATGCAACCAATTATTAACTGGAGCGACATGAATTCCTGCTAAAAGTTTGCTCGAATCACCATTCTGTATTTTAGCTTTTATATGAAGTAAGGTGTGGGACAAGTCAATGTAATCGTCTCCATTGCCCGGTACTAAAAACTCAATCGGTCCATCGTCAGTCAATGATGAAATGGGATTGTAATGTATCCATTGACCACTCTCAATACTCGTTTGCGTAGATGGTAGAGCAAATAAATCCAACTCTGATTTTACACATTCACAGGAATGATGATGTAAAAACGCCATTTTGAATTACGAGAAGTAATTTAAGAAAATATATCTTGAATATTTTGTCGTTTATTTCTTTTAGTACCGTTCCGTTTGGAAGGTTTTTTAGAAGTGATGATCTTCCTCTTTAGCTTTCTTATTTTATATCCGGATCCAGACATTACTGAATCTATTTTTTCATCAGCTTTCCTTTTCAAATTTGAAGTTGCCGTTTTCAAGCGTGATTTGACAGATTCACCCATTGGTTGAACATTTAACATGTCAGATAGAAGACCTACACCTGCATTTAAAGCTTCTTTGCCTACAAATCTCGCACCATTTTTTAAAAGTGGAAGAACCGATCGGAACAAACCCCCCAAAAAGCTCCCTATACCATGACCTCGCTGATGTGGTGCACCTTTGTAAATTACCCCCATACCAGAACCAGCTTGATGAGTATAATAATGTAAATACGGACAAGACATGATTGATATTTTCACTTGACTTTTTTAAAATGTACCTTTATACACGTAGTTCCAAACTGGAATGGTACTCTTTGACCTGTACTTGTTCTTATATCTATTTCTATAACGTCAAATTCCCTGCGCATAACAGGTACATAATGAGGGGACGAAAAGATATTTATTTTAGAAGCGCCATATACATATTTGGTGGGATCCAACGAAACAATTCTCAATAAAGGTGTCATGACATCACCCACTACTTGTGGTTCTACTATATCACAATATATTAAAAGTTGTGAAGGTAGACCCAAGTTTAGATTCGCGGGATATTTTCCGAAGTTATGTTTTATTAAATTAGTAAATGGTGCAAAGCCTAACTGCACACTCAGTCTAGGACTACATACCACAGATGTAACGTCGATTGCCCAACTACTCACTGTAACGAGTTTCGATAATGTATCATATCTAAGCTTAACTTTATCCTTTAATTTTTCATTAAAATCGATAACGAATTGATCCACACTAATATAGTTGGTTGGTGTCATGTATTCCAGATGCGTGAATAATTGCGATTTATCGCCTTTAGACGTGATGTAAATAATATTTTCATTTTCTTCCAGATTAAACATACTACATGGGTAATGAAATTCCACAATAGCGACTTCCCATTCGCCTTCTAATTTCATAGTCTTTGGTAACTTGGTAAAAAAATTTGCTGTAGTGTTTTCAGCAAAGTATGTCATGGAACTGTTACTTAGCAAAGTGAGATAAAAGCTGTCTTCTCTCATATTTTTTCAAGTTCTGATACAGAGATCCAACTATTAAACTTGTTGGGATAACCTCTCCACTTAACAAGAACCTCTTTTCTGTTTCCTGAGTTACGAGAACGCAGTATTTTATCTATTTTATAATGAGTAGTGGGGTTATAAATTACTTTTTGTAATTCATTCTCGTAAAATGTTCCTATAATGGGCTCATGCTGAAGATCTTTGAGTGTATAGACTACTTTAGGCATGTTATTTTTTATAGCTGTTATGATAAAAATTTCATCACTCCAATTAGTTTCATAGCCTTTTTGAAAAATATGCTTATGTCTAGTTATTCTTACGTGATCACCAACTTCAAACTTATTTTTTTGTATAACATCCAATCTATATTTTTTATTCTCATATAAATTATTCCAAACGTTCATGATGTTACTAGAACTAACTTCAAATGGACACATCTTAATGCTTGAATGAAAACTATGGTTATAAGAATAAAGCAAATCATCCAAAATATCAATATAAGTGTATGTATTTTTATGTGTAAAATAACGCCACATTTTAGTTTTTAGAGTTCGTTGAAATCTCTCGACAATACTAGCTTTAATATCTGGGTTATTTGTAGTATAGTAGTTTACATTTTTAGTTTTAAAATATTGTGCAACATCCTTTGATACGAACTCTGTTCCTTTATCCGATTGTATGTGTGTGGGGGTCGCGTTAGCTTCAGTAAATATACTTTCAAACGCTTCCTTTATACTTTCTGAATTTTTCTTTTTTAACGGTCTAGCGAAAGCGTATTTACTAAAAACATCAATAACACAAAGTATATATTTAAAACCATCATTATATTGAGAATAAGTCCGCATATCACTCAAATCAGCTTGCCACAGTTCATTAAAATTTGACAATATGTATCTATTTCGTTGAAATTTTCTATGTACCGGTTTATGTAGTGTATAAGTTTCCTGGGATTGCAACCAGTCCTTTACTTGTTTTTTGTTCATTTTACCTTTTAACGCTCGAGTTAACTTGTCAACACTGCTGTATCCCGCTGGATTCGATACGTCGTAATATATATCTTTAATGTCTAGTACGGATTCCATCTTTCCCAAATGTCTTTTCTCTTTCTCAGTTTATATGATGTTTTGATTTTTGGATTACTATCATCACTTGGTGTTAGATGTTGTTGTCCTTTCAGAGAAAGATTATTAATATACTCAAGAGTTTGCGGATTACCAATACAAGTGAGAGGAACCCTTATATCTTTAATAGTTTCTGTAAACTTTTTCCATCCATTAGGTTTCGGGCGCTTTAAAGGCCTAAGAGTATAATTCACGAGATCAACAATGTTGCTGTCGTCTACAACTTCATTATCGATGAACACCAACCCCTCCTCGTTCCAACTAATTTTATCTTTATGATTGAGAATAGTGTCCAATAATAATTCACTTCTTCTCCGATACGTCTTTGGAATGAATTTATTTATGTAAATAGGTGTATACAATGTTTCATTTGATACATCTCGTGCGTCCTTATCATGTACGGAGTTTTCGTTAACTGGTGCGTCCTCGTCTTTAATTGTCTTTTTATGAGGAGTCAAATCTTCTGAATATTTATGCTCACC
This sequence comes from Morpho helenor, assembly GCA_029227775.1. NCBI lineage: Eukaryota > Metazoa > Arthropoda > Insecta > Lepidoptera > Nymphalidae > Morpho > Morpho helenor. The sequence continues at coordinate 4,717,640 of JARGCU010000022.1, read as the reverse complement.
TTCAACGGTCACGGGTAGTTTTATTGGTTTTCGATTTTCATTAGCGAAATGGAGATATCTTTGTAAGATTTGCATGTACAGTGACCATTTTTCGCGATCGTCCATTTTACTACTTAATATATTTTGCATTTCTTTATCTAATCTAGATAAATTACTTTCAGGCGTCGTGTCTCTTGATTTAAGTCTATCAATAACATCTTGTTCAATGAGAATCATTTTCTTAGTATTATCCATTTTTTTTAATTAAAATAATTGATCATAAAATTTTTTTTAATAATCCGCTCAACACAGCTCCTAGAATGATAGGCAGAAATGCTCCTCCTTTTTGAATGATAATTCTTTTTCTTATTTTATTTTTACCTTTACCTATTAGTTTTCTGAGAATATTTTTATGTTTTCTTAATTTTGATTTCTCGTTTTCTTTTAAAACCACTTTACCATTTAAGGTGTTATAAATGCATTCGCAAATACAATTTATTTCTTCCTCGTTACAAGCTTTTAATAAAGCTGTGCGGTATTTAGGTTTGAGAGTGTGTAACGATTTTAATAAATCCTTATGAGTTGTCACTCGTCCAGGCATTATATCCGACTGATAGCGATTTTTAAAATAACTTAATATTTATATAATATTAGTTGAAAGAAAACAGTTCAATTTAACAATAGACGATCGTTTAACTCTTTCTGTTGGGGTTTTATCTTTGAAAATTTCTTGAATATATTTACAAACCAGATCTATCTCTTTTTTACTAAGCGACTTTAGCAATATTTTACGATATTTTGGTTTGAAAGTTTGTAATGCACACCTTAACGATTTTTCATCTAACGTTGTGCTATCTTCGACCATTATTTATCACAAACTATAATTGGCTGATGTATATTGTATTTAAGTCCCTTCTTTGGTACATAGACAACACATAGATTTTTTATTGGATCGATTTTGGTTTTAAAGCGACAGAGATCATGTGTATTCTGCTTTAAGTCGATCATTAGATAACCATGTGGTTCGACAGTAGCATCTTTATAAGCTTCTTCAACAAATTTACAATTATCTGGAAACACTTGACGTGCTAAGTAACGTATTTGTGTTCGATCTCGAGGATTTTTGAAGTAAATAATATAGCTTGTATTGAGAGATATATCTCGTTGTCCTCTACCTTGGTGAAACAAGTTCTGCGTAATATAAAACACACTTAAATTTCTGTGGTGACTACCTTTAGTAAAAATGTCAACAATACGACCATCGGACTCTCTCATAAGATCATCAATTATAACTAATCGTGGCTGTATGCCGTCGAACATACTCATATCTGGTAACCCTTGAACATAAGATACATTTTCTAGGTTGTAGAGTGGCTGCATTTCGTCATAGCACCATAAAATTTGTGCAAAACTTGTATTACATATATCATTACAATATTTTAGAAAATTAGTAACAAAGTTTGATTTACCACAACCACTCGGACCTGCCACGATTGCAGTAAATGGATGAAGAAAGTGATACATTTTTTGAATACGTGTGTTTTTGGAAGAGGTAGGAATCCAATTAAAAAAAACTCAACAAGTTCGTATTTTATATTATAATTACATATTTACATTCTTAGGTACTATTGACGAAATAATAATAATACTTAGCAATTCTTAAACATAAAGTCATTTTAATAGTGTATGTTAGTTTATTCATCACTTTTATATGATTTTATTTTATAATGACCCCAAGCCAGAGTATCAGTACAGTTACTAATTAAAAATCGTTTAGTATCAGAATGCGATAAAGAAATTTTGTTAGCCTTTTGAGTAAAAATAACATGCTTTATCGATCTAAATCTGTACATTTCACATATTTGATTATTTTTCTTAAATAAGACGTTTTTGTAATTTCGCATATTAAACTTTTTTGTAGCGGACTTATTAACTCCCTTTGCTTTAGCTATAAATTTATTCTGTACGTTCATCGCATACATTTTTGACCTTAAACCGACAAATTCTGTAAAGATCTTACCGTTATTTTCATCTTTGAAAAAACCAATCTTTTTTTTGTTTATCTGAGGGTAACCAAAAAGATTATCAAAAGGATAGTCAGAGGTATCAAAGTATTTGTTCAAGTCCGGTTTAATATCTTCATAGAAATCATCAGTAAAAATCTGATATATGAAGCTGTCAGTGTCGGTATACATCATTTTACAGCGTGAACCGTATTTATTTTTCATATAATTATAGTGAAAATCGTACATGAGCGTTTTGGATATGTCTAATATGCAAAGTCCTAGATAGATGGGTTTATTATAGAGTATTTTTGTTTTTTTAAGTTGAACGGCCACTAAGTTTTCTGAAAATATAGACAGACTATGAAATTCAGGTCGTGCTACTAGATTTTGAGCACCTTGACATTTACCCCTATTTTCCCAATGAGTACAAAGTTTGACATCCACACGTTTTTCTACATTTTCCATAGTCTTCCCAAATATTGAATTATTCATTAATTTATAAAAATCCTTTTCAAAATCAGATGTTGCAGACATACGTAATTGTGTATTTAAATCTATATAGTTTTGTAACCATGGACTTTGACGAAATTTTAAAATCCTATGAACTTTTTTCAACTTTAATCCCATTTCTATGCACTGTATGAGGTTTCTGTAGTGAATAACGTATTTAGTTTTATCATATAAATTTGGAACTAATTTTGTTTCTCTGCTACCACCAATACATATATTTTCTGGGCATAGTGGAAAGTCTGAATGTGATTCATGCAAAGTTTGTGGATATTCTAAATCCACTTCAAGAATATAACCTATTTCTGAGTCAATTGGAACCATAAAATTTGTGTCACAATTTACCCATTGAAATTCACCCGTAGGAAGATATTGAGACATAGCCCAGCCATACAAATTATTCGCGTCTAAGTAAGTAAGGTAAGATGTAGGAGTTTTCTCACTAAAATTGAACATATATTTATTATTAGCATGAGCATAACGGTTACTGCATTGAGAAATACCACCACGTATACCAGACTTTATGAAAGCAATTTTATCAAAATCTGTCAATAGATCTAATGTTATTTTTGTGTGCTTCAACATTGCATCCCAACTTAGGCCAGGTGCAGTGTAATATTGTGCAGGATCTAAATCGTAAGTTTTGATACAAACGTTTCTAAAATTTTCAAAGATATCAGTTAGAAGTAACACGTCAGTTTTCAGGTATAAATCAGAATAATCAGCCATATTGCGACACTTAAAATGATGCCACACATCTTTAGCGTGGTTATAATTTTCATTTGTAACATCGCTATTAGTTAGTATATTGTAAAACTGATCTTGTGTGGGAAGTGAAGTTAACTTTAATGACTCAAATGAGGTCATGTAATCATATGGATAAATGCCTTTGCGTTTTAAAAAATAAAAATCGTCAGGGTGCTGAAAATTTTTACGCAGCTCGATAAAATCCTCATCATTCAAATTATTTGATAAAGATTCCAAGCTGCATGATAAAAATTTAAAAGAGTCAATAAATCTTAACTCAAAATTTTGATTCTCGATTTTTAATATCTTTGAGAAGGAAATGTAACGTTCTTTATTCTGTGGTATAACTTTAATGTCACCTTCAGCAAAATTTAATGCGCGCACTATGAAATGAGCATCATAATTACTAAGATTATGCAAAATAATCGGTATAAATCGAGGGGTTTCTAACTTTTTACAACAAGCTTTATGACTAACACCTGTAAAGATTCCAGTATATTTATCAAAATTTAAGCTACTATCTAATTTCAGAGTGTCTTTGCATATGCAACAAGTAGTTGTCAAAGATATTCTTCTCCTAGCTTCATCTGTAAGCGGATGAGGATCAACTTTGACATAATACTCTTTAGATATATATTTTAAATCTTCATTCAAACTTTCCATAAACACTTTTGCACAATCACTACCTGTATAAGTTATATATTTGGAGAGGCTATCGTTATACGCACATTTGATATAATATCCAAAACTATACACATCATGTTTTTGAAAATTACTGGTATACGATAGAGATGGATTATTATCACACCCTTGTATTGGCTTTAAAAATGCTTCAAAATCTGCGTATATCACAAAAGGTACTCTTAGTTCACGTTCAAATTTGTTAAATGAAATTTTTGCCTTACTGATATCAGGCAAATCTGTTCTAACGTGATTACAATCAAATTGTCTATGAGAAATCAATTTATCATATGTTTGAAAATAAAGCAAGCAGCCATCACAGATATAGACTGCATGTTCATGTGAAGTTAATTGACGACTGACTAGTCTAGAAAGGTTTTTAATATAACAATAATGACCGTTAGAACCATTATCTAAATATAATAAATTTACATGAACTAATTTACGACATTTGGTAAAATGGAGAGGCCCAATTATCTTCGTAGATTTATTATTAGATTTTTCTATTCCAAAAACGTTAATACTAATATTATTTAAGCGTTCAAATTTTATAATATCTTTTAGTCTTACTGGAAAAGCAATACCCTTGAAATTTAGCAAGTTTTGTTTAGATAAATATGAGGAAACTCTGTCTGCATTTCTATTCACAGGATATAAAGCGGATAGAACAGCCCATAGAAAACATTGGTAATCATTGTTTTTAACATTAACTACTGCTCGTTTACGTTTGATATCTATCGGTAGGTCTATGTATGAAGATCCTTTTAATGGGTTGAATTTGTTAATGTTTAGATCGACATATCTCATTTCTTTAAGACTCCAACCACTATCTTTCTTTTCAAAATTACTTATTTTGTTTGAAATTTCAGAACTTATATTTGAGTAAATATCATCAAATTCATCACCTAAACAGAACATGTAATTAAAAGTTTGAAAGTCAAAGGAGTTTTCTAAATTTTTCGTTGCCTGAACAAAATCCCCATTTAAAATAAAATTAACTTTAACTGTGGTATTTTCTTTCAAGACTTTTTCCAGTAATATTTGAACAGTGCTTCGAATTGAACCAAGAAATGATTCAGGAGTTTTAAAGTCGGTATCAGTTGTAGCAGAGTTAGAGAATACTCTGTATGTTACTAATCTCTGACCGAACGCTTTTTCTATTAACTGAACATTATTTAAGTTCGGTATCAACGTGAAAACATTATTTTTATGCCTATTACTTTTAAGATGATTGGTAAAGTACCTTTTGTTAACAAATATTTCACAAGTTGGGCATTTAATGCTATTTAAGTTTGCAGAACTTACAGATGGCTCTGTTTCTGTGTTCGGTGGTGAAGCTGTTGCCTTCCCAGGTGATGTAGACTTTTGTGCGTATAAACGCTTCCTTGAATATTGAGGAGTTCCATGTTCTGTGGCATTTCTTTTGACTGCTTCTCCAACTTGTCTCACTCCTGCTCCAAACTGATCCGTACTGGAATGAAGTAAACCAATAAATATATAAAATTCAAATAATATTCCGTGTTACGTTTTAAGTTGATGTTAATAAATATTCAACTTACATAAACTATTTATTTTTCAGACTTTTTGCATAAAGTACAATAAGCTTCCATCGGGAATACTCCATCAATTTCATCATATATATCATCAAATACAGAACACGTTTGAAAATGTCCACTACAAGGAGTAAAATAGGGTTTTATATCAGGATCCTGTAACATCCACCCTGGAAGTCTATCACTGATATACCACAAACGTATGAATTTATGCATCTTATCGATCAAAAACTGTTCTGTAAATGAACTAATATCATCACTGGTTAAGAATTCCATAGTAACTTTTATATATTCACTGCGTACTCGTGACTGAATAAAACGTTCTAGATGTCCGTATATTTATATACAAAATCAACCCCTCCATAAAAGTCAAGTTTAAACAAGATTGATCACTCACATCTCTGCATGGTCCTTTTCAATTTTTTTACATAGGTGCAAAAAGTTGTCTTCAATTTCTTCACATATCGCGACCATTTCTTCGTCGTATACAGAGTTGTCAAGCTCAGCCATTGTGTTTCGTTGTGCTTAGTATGAACGCTTGTAGCGAATGACTGATCTCTTTATAATTTGTTTGCGAGGCGAGAGCGGCAGTGGGGGTTGTATTTTTTTAAAAGGTTTTTGTAAGTAAAGTTATATTATGGGTTTGATTTGTGATGAGTTAGAGAAAGTTCTATTGTTTCTTACTGTCTCTATCAATGAAATATTTTTTACAGTCTTCCTTGCAGGCGATCTGCTTTGTAATGTTGTATATTATATCTCGTGTGTTCTGATAATGTTTATCAGTATTGGATTGTATGTAGTACTTTAATCGCAAGTCTGCATGTTTCCAATAGTCTACAGGCGAAACCTCTTTCAGATTCTTCATGTCATAAATTTCTATTTTCATGAGGTATGAAGCATTCGCTCCGTCATTATCATTGGAAGAAATAAATGATACACCTCCATCACACGCTTGAGCCACACATGAAGACGGAATGGTTTTTTTCTTTTTCTTAGGCTTTTCAAAGAATATGTCGATATTGTTACCAGCTCTTTTCGTTGCGATTTTTTTATTTTTCAATATGCAAGAATTGCTTGCATTTTCGTCATCGCTTAAGTTAATAGGATAATAATAGTTTTTTACATTGAATTCATCGAGATTCGGTGAGATCTGAAAAAAAAATAGAAATAAGTAAATATAATCACTAGTGTCATCAAAATTATTCATATACAGTAAGAACCTTTATTATTATTAAAATCTAATACATTAATATTATTTTTATTGCAGAATGAATCTATAGATTTTTGTGACCGTTATAGGTTAGGTTAGGTTAGAAACATAAGATTTTAATTATAAAAAATATTAATCTTGGTCTTATTAATTTAACTTTACTAGTAACAAAGATATCGTTGTAACACGTATTCTTGTCACTTGGTCAACAGGGATTAAAATTTAATACGAATATTCATATATATCATGAAATTATACTATATAAGTACGTAATCTTACCTCCATGATTAATAATTGCCTAGTTACTGCCTTCACTTGAACACTACGTCAGCCTGGATACTAGCCGCGTGGTATTAAAATATCTTGTGATATACATGATGCATGTGATCCTTTTATATCTGCTTTTTGAGATCGTGTCTGAACGTGTCGCCACAAAATACAACGTTTAGGTTGGATAAAAGGATATTATAAAAAAGGAGCGGATGTTCGATGCCCATTATTTCCATTGATTTATTAAGGTCTATTATAATAAATTATGATATACATGATGCCATGTGATCCTTTTACATCTGCTTTTTGCGAGATCGTGTCTAAACTTGTCGCCACAGAATACAACGTTTAGGCTGGATAAAAGAATATTATAAGGAAGAGGGCGAATGGTCGATGCCCATTATTTCCATTGATTTATTAGGGTCTATTATAATAAATTACTACGACCCTGTCTAATTTAAAATATTATTTTATGAGACACTTTCTTTGAAATAGCAGCAAAAAGTCAAAGCGTTTCTTCGAAAAAATAAAACTTTTGAGTTATTTGTACGAGACTTTTTTTTTATTTACATTTTCATATTGAATTTATATCTGACACACATCCAATTCAATTATTATCAGTTTGATATCAAATTAATGATAAAAACAAAATTGAACGATTAATGTTATTTATTAAGAAAAATCTTAGATTGGAAACCTAATCAAGTTTGATAAAACCAAGCCAATGTGCCAGAATCGGCCATTAAATATCAGACACTCATACTGTAATGAGAATTCAGTTAATTTGATTAATTAATCAAGGAAAGGAAAGTCGTGGATCAAATGGAAAATCCAATTGGTCAAGGAGTCCGCTAAGTTAATCTAATAAAATACGAGAAAAAACAATTCGTTACGAGGGTAAGTAAGGAAATTCCTTTTGCAACCCAGGATCCAATTGGAAAATCCGAAGAGACCTCCGACGGTCAATTGGAATTTAGTCTGATTGGAATCTGCTTTGGCGAGCTTTTTTTAGAATCCGCTAAGTTAGCCTATTTCAAGGATTTCAAGGTGCTGGGAGTGAGTTAGAACCGGCTATTCCCTACTACTATCATGTTTATAACATGATTTGGCTACGTTTGCCGTGATTTGCCGACCCCACTTGGAGTAAGATAAGGGCAGAAGGATGATGTATTTATTGTACTGTGATCGTTAGAAGAAGTTATTACAAAAACAACCTTTGAAAAACCTATGTCCAAAGTATGACATCATATGTTTTTAGACTTCTATTCTCTTTGTTTATTTTATTTATATATGTGTTTTTTTATTTTATGTATATAAATCCTTTTTCTGTCTAAAAGAGAAACGAAGCACCATTCTCTTATATAACTATTAAGTAAGATTTCGCTGTAATGGGTATTTAACGTAACTGTTCTAGAATTTCGACTTCACCGTATTCCATTTTATAAAATTATCAAACCGTCTTATTGACTGCTGAGTAATCTTTTACATCATCCAATAGAAAGTAACAAAAGATTATATCATCCTCATCCTCCTGCCCTTATCCCACTCTAAGTGGGGTCGGCACAACATGTTACAAACATGTTGTCATATGATTTGGCTACGTATTTTAAACCACCCGGTAAAATACGTTGAGACCTTTAGGTTGAAGTTTAAGACCGGCCGCCTGCCTGCCTTACCTTAGTCGCCTTTTACGACACCTCGGTATAAAATAATGTTGGTCTATTCTACTCAGTCTACCACACGGCGGGTCGACTTACCTTAGTCGCCTGTTACGAAACCTCGGTAAGAAATGAGGGTGATACTATTCTATTCAGCCGGGTTCCACACGGCGTTAACAAAAGATTATAATATAAAAGAAAAGAAGAATGATGAAAACACTTATGTCAATACACTTAAGGCCTAAAATCGAATAATAAAATACATTGTCTACATAAACAGTTCGACAAGAACGCAACTCATACTCTATTCACGTTTTAACATGATATGCTCAGCATAACAACGAAGTTCTTTTATTATAAGCTATATTATATCTTGTTAAATATAATCCGCTTTTAGGAACGTTCATATTTGGCTCCTTTGTCCGTAAAAACTTTTTGTTGGTATACCGTTAGCAAGCATGATTTTATAATGATGTAATGTTTATTGAAGAAATTTTCCATAGCCGATCAATTTAGTTCGTAGCACTAAAGCTTTTAAAATTAACGAAAATGTAAAGTTTCCAAGTTGCTCGTTGCTTAATTTTGTACAGATGGTGCCTAAATGTTAAATTATTAAGAAATCTCTCAATTATGAAAATATTTATCAAATACTTTAAATAGAACTTTAATTGAAACTGAATCCAGTGGTACGGTCTCATGAAGTTTCTGTAAGTAAAGCTTCAAGCTTCATTGCGTCATTAATTAAAAGTATTCGTAATCAATAATTTTACAGTCAACAAAAAAAAATAAAAGTCAAAGGCACTAAGTAATGGAGGTTCGAAATTAATAATGAATATCACAAAAGTAATAATAAAATTATTTTGCTATAATCCGCGATTAAGTTAAATAGAAAAATATATATAATGCATGCAGGCTTCGTAAAAAACACATGCATTTAGCATTATATATATTTTCTATTTTACTTCATCGCGGATTATAGCAAAATAATTTTATTATTACTTTTGTATTATGGATCTCCGCAAAGTAACGCCTAATTCTATAAATTAAATGAATATTACTTAAAATAGTCCTGTAGCTTTGCCTATATTTGATAAACCATATAGTTGCATCTATATTAATATATAAAGCTGAAGAGCTTGTTTGTTTGTTTGTTTGATTGATTGTTTGATCGCGCTAATCTCAGGAACTACTGGACCGATTTTAAAAATTCTTTCAGTTTAAGATAGTCCATTTATTGACGAAGGCTATGTATAACATTATTACGCTAAGATGATTAGAAGAGCAGCAGAAATAAGAAAATAATACGAAAACGGCTAAATTTAAAGCTTACCTTACTTGCGCTAAGTAAACAGTGAAAGTTATTCAAAAACCATGTAATACAAAATTGTTCAGCTCTAAAAGTTCTAAATAAAAGTCCACGACACCATATGTCTAGCTTTTAGGGTTAACAAAATTCGATCACTTTTATGGTTATCAACATTCTATATTACGTTTTTTATCTTTTCACGCGGGCGGAGCCGCTGGCGAAAACTAGTATAGTTATATTTGTCTTACCTGTTTGATAAGAATACAATTCTTTTGTTTGTTTAGAACTTTGTATAAAGATATTTCCTGAAAAAAATAAAGCGACAGCCGCGTTAACCGCATGAATGAAAACCCTAACGCCTCATTTAACACTGTAGTATTAATATCGGCATCATATTGTTTACCTGAAGGCATTGACTTCCTATCTGGACTATTGTGCCTTTGATACAACCTATCAAATATTGGCTTTTGGCGATTTCTTTTATAAACATTTCTCATTTATTTCAGCCCGCAAACCTTTTATGTCACGAAGACTTAGAGTTAATAACCTCATGTCATTATCCTCCTGCCCTTATCCTACTCTAAGTGGGGTCGGCACGACATGTTATAAATATGTCACATGATTTAGCTACGTATTTTACTGGTCGCCTGCCTGACGTCAACTTATCTTAGTCGTATTTAACGACGCTTCGGTAAGAAAGAGGGTGGTCTATTCTACTCAACCAGATACCACACGGTGGGTAAACTCACCTTAATCGCATTTAACGATACCTCGGTAAGAAATGAGGGTGGCCTATTCTACTCAGCCGGATACCACAGGACGGAATAGAATAGTACCCTTTTCTTACCGAGGTGTCGTAATAGGCGACTAAGGTAAGTCGACCCGCCGTGTGGTATCCGGCTGAGCAGAATAGACCACCCTGATTTCTTACCGAGGTGTCGTAAAAGGCGGCTGAGAAAAGTTGACGTCGGGCAGGCGGCTGGTCGTAAAATACGAAGTCAAATCATGTGACAACGTGTTTGTGACATGTTGTGCAAACCCTACATGGATAAGGGCAGTAAGAAGAAGAAGAAGAATTCTAGAACCATACATCACTGTATGAATTCAGATTATTGGGCTAACAATAATATAATTAAAGTGCTAAGACTAATTAAAATCAGATATAGTTAGAGTTGAATGCAACTTTAATGTTAAAACTTTCTGTAACGAATTCTGAAGCACGACTCTAGAACGTCAGCAACGCTTTCTGTCTAGCTCCCTAGAACAAAACAAACTACTGAAACGTGCAACAGAGTTTGCTCTTTGTAAAACATTTTATAACACAATTTAAACAACACTCCCAATAAACATTAATTCTTTCAAGCGAACACAAAGGTGCAACCCGGAACTTTACTCGACACCAATTAAATATTTTTATCTTTGATATTTCATATAGTCGTGTTTCAGTTCTCTTTCTCTATGCCTAATCTTGTCCCATTTTTAATTGGAGTCGGCTCTCCTCGTCATTTTTCGCAAGAGACGTCGGTTCTTGGTCGTCACAATGTCAAAAGTAATAATAAAATTATTTTTTTGCCATAATCCGCGATAAAGTAAAATAGAAAATATATATAATGCCAAATGTAGAGTGGACAATCGGTTATCATACCTGATACATGCAGGATTCGTAAAAAACACATGCACAAACCTCCACCACCGCAATACACAAGCACTATATACGTTCACTATCACAAACTCAACAATCGTTTCGCCCCGCAATCGAAGCGTCATCAGGAGATAGACTCCACGACCAAAATCGCAAAGCGATTTTGCATTTGGCATTATATAATATAATTTTATTATTACTTTTGTACTATGGATCTCCGCAAAGTAACGCCTAATTCTATAAATCGTCACAATGTCGTTTATTTGAGCCTTCTTCAGGTCGTTGTTGACCACAGATATCCAGGTTTGAAGGGGTCTGCCTTGGCTTCTCGGACCGGTATACATATTTAAAATTAGTCGAGTCATGTCTTGTTCATGTCTTCTCATGACATGACCACCACCTAAGTCGCGTTTCGTCGAGTTAAGTCGAGTTTTTCTTCGAATGAGCGGATCTTGAAGCTTCCCCGTATGTACTGTTTTCGCACTCTGTCCTTGAGGGTGACACCTCCTGCCCATCGAAACATTCTTAGCTCCGCTGTGCTGATATTCGTGTTTCAGTTATTAATAAGTAAATTTATTTATTCTGCTTAAATAAACGTTTTTAGTAGATTGATCACTAACCAGTATATCTTTTTTTTCTGTGTTCTACTCACATTCACCTTCAGTTGCGGTGAATACCTACACAATATTAATACACATATAGAATATCTTGATAAGGTAATGTATAGAAACCGGCTATACTCACGTCTTATTCTATCAAGTTGACCCGATTTGTTTAGAAACTATCCGGGGCACTTATTCATGAGCTCTTTACACGACGCTATCGCGGCGGGAGCTGTTCAGTTCTAGTCGGGCTAACCCGATAGAATAAGACGTGAGTATAGCCGGTTTCTATACGTTAACTATGAATACTACTCACGATAGTTTAAATTGAAAAATATCTTGATTCTTCGGTAAATATGTATTGGTTGAAACTTAATGAAGGATCATACTGATATCAATCGAACTCAAATTCAAGTTCAAAATCTTTAAATAATTTAAAGAAGTAATTGGTACTGCAGAATTCCATAAAACAAATAAGATATTTTAAATGTTCCGTCATAGCAATACTTTAAACAATTTAATTAGATAATATCATCATAAAGAAAAATTAATAATTATTTACAATAATAATTATTAATTATAATTAATATTATGAACAATTAATTCAATTTTTCTAACAAATTAAAGCTTACCATAGTTATGAGTTGACGTCAAAACACATTAACGCTGACCTAATCCCATAAGGTTTCGAGACCTCGATTACATAACAAGCGATTATTAATTATTTCTTACCGAGGTGTAAAATACGACTAAGGTAACTTAACGTCAGGCAGGCGGCCAGTCGTCAAATATAAAGCCAAATCATAAGACATATTCATAATATGTTATGCCGATCCCACTTAGAGTGGGATAAGGGCAGGAGGATAAGGGCAGGAGGCTTCTTATAGCGATCTTGAAACTTGCTTTAAAACCCCATATTATATAGAAGAAGGCTTTTAGCAAACATAAAAAGCACTTAGTATGCATTTCTAAGATGTCGATTGCGCATTGATAAAAGCCTTCAATTCCCCGAGCATGCGATAATAAAACAGAGATGCAAAAATAGGTCATGTTAATACAATATTTATTTTATCTCAAAAACATTGCATATATAAAATTTTATGTACACTAAGAAATTTGTTATTAAATTCGAATCATCATCATCATTCTCCTGCCCTTATCCCACCCTAAGTGGGGTGGAACAACAAGTATTAACCATGTTGTTACATGATTTGGCTACGTATTTTACGACCAGCCGCCTGTCTGAAACCATCATTCCTAAGTCGCCTTTTACGACACAAATTCGAAATATTCTCAAGTAGACTGTTTCCAGTACTTTTGAATTGTCAAATATTATTCACACTAATGAAAATATTATTTTGCTATAATCCGCGATTTCACCGTGGATTATAGCAAAATAATATTCTCATCAGTATTATATTACTGACCTCTGCAAAGTAACGCCTAATTCTATAAATATTTTTTTATTTACTATAATCCGCGATTTTACCGTGGATTATAGCAAAATAATATTCACATTAGTATTGTATTATGGACCTCTGCAAAGTAACACCTAATAAATGAAATATTATTAAAAAAAATAATTACAATACTTTTAAAATAATTACATAATCGTTTCAGCCCAGTGTTTAGTTAACAGCAGTTAAAATATGTTATTATCAAATAATCTTTAGCAAAAAATCATTTCTTTAGGGCTGATAATTAGCAGAACGTTATGATTTTATGAACATGAATAGCGGTTTATTACAGGCCAAAGTCTCCTGTCTTTTATAGATTGGAGCTGTGCTTCAAAAATGTGGATTGGTAACTTACAGGAGTTTTGATTTTATTTTTATTTTCGTGTTATTAGAATCTAACCTCAAACAATTACTATGCGTGATAAGAGCATCCACTGAGTTTCTTGTCAATTCTTTTCAATAGATGACAGCGTTCCGAACTGGTGGTAGAATCGATCTTGCTATATAAATCTAAATTATAATCTTAAGCTGTCAGGAATTGTTCAGTCTGTTCCATACGTTATACCTGGTACATTTATCTCTTGTTGATGTATTATTTGGTAACATTTGCTACGTGAGATCGCTAGAATTACATATTAAAGTGATCTTAAGCTTTCGTGTGAACATGAAATAACAGAAAATTATTTAAAAATTTATTATAACTTTATACAAAAGTAATAATAGAATTATTTTGCTATAATCCGCGAAGAAGTAAAATAGGAAATATATATAATGCTAAATGTAAGTGGACAATCGGTTATCATACCTGATACATGCAGGATTCGTAAAAACACATGCACACACCTCCACCACCGCCACCACAATACACAAGCACTATATACGTTCACTATCACAAACTCAACAATCGTTTCGCCCCGCAACCGAAGCATCGTCAGGAGATAGACTCCACGACCGAAATCGCAAAGCGAAGCAATACCCAAATAAGTTTAGTTATATACTAATCGGTTCAACCCCACCCTTTATTTTATTTTGCCTGCAAACAAGTGTAACAAGCTTGAACTAGAAACATTTATTTGCTCGTTAATGAGGGTGCCATTGTTATGTTTAATAATCTCAAGGTTTTCCAATAGGCTCAGCTTAAGGCCTTTATTAGAACACGTGTGCAATACTTCGAAACTATGGTCATTAGGAACTTTATGACCGCTTTCTATCAGATGTTTAGCGAAATTTGAATTTTGTGGTTTGTTATTCCTGAACGCGGCCATATGTTCTTTAAAACGAGTTTCAAAATTACGACCAGTCTGACCCACATATGTATCATTGCATTCAGGACATTTTATTTTATAAACACCACACTTTTTCGCGCTTGGTAATTTATCTTTATTATTGCACAGAATCTTTTTTAAAGAGTTATTACTTTTAAAACCTATTTTTATATTTGATTTGGATTTAAATATAGCTGAAATTCGTTCTGACAATGCTCCAAAATAGGTCAGACTGGCTTTGCACTTATTATCTTTGTACTGTGGCACCGCGTACAAGTGTTTTGCCAATTGCAACTTCTGTTTATTTTTTAATATGTTATGTACTACTTGCTTATCATAGCCATTAGAATGCGCCATCTGGCTGATTATTTGAAGCTCTTTGTTAAAATTAAAATAAAATGTAATACTCACAGCAAATCGTCGGAAATTGCTGTTAGAAAAGCTCAAACTACTTGGCTTAATGAAGAATCCCGCCATTGGTTTACTATTCGAGATAATTTGAAGCTCCACCTTAAAATACTTCATTCCGAACTTTCTTTTAAACTTCACAATGTTGAATTCGATTTATTAGACATGAAAGCTAGGGACTTTGCCTCCGTAGAAGTTCATAAAAAATACCTTACACAAAGTAAGAAGTTAAAATCTTTAATAAGTAATATCCCAGACAATAATAATAAAACATCTACCTCTTTAGTCAATACTACCCCACATTCGTTTTATCCCCGAGTAAAGAACCTCTCAGATGTTACCATCCCAGCCATTGAAATGACACTTTTAGAGAAAGGCTTAAAATATAATATTCCCCACAACATCTGTGATAAATCATTAGAAACCCTAGCTATCGATGCCGAACTAGCAGTGATCGTAAACAAAGAGGATAACATCGTTAGGAATTTAGTCGCGCAAGAAATCAAATCAACCCCCATCTTACCCTCTTTTAATGCTGAATCTAAAACTCTTAAGTCTCTTCAAAAAACTTTATCGAATAATAACCTTGTCATTTCTAAAGCCGACAAAGGAAATACCGTAGTCATTTTAAAACGCGACATTTATTTGGAAAAAGTTAATGATGTTATCCATGGTGAAGAATTCGTCAAGTTACCCTCAGATCCTACCAAAAACTTTGCACAGTCTTTTAAAGAAATTGTAAATAATACTCAGTATATACTTCCCACCAACTCATCTAAACTGAGGGTCACTGAGATGAATCCTCGCTCTCCGATGTTGTATGGTTTGCCAAAAATCCACAAAAATAATACCCCCATACGTCCAGTTGTCTCATACATAGGCGCCCCAGCATATAAACTAGCTAAATATTTAAATTCAATCATACCGTCTAAAACATCCTTTCAGCCAATACATGCCCTTAAAAACAGTCTCCAGCTGGTCGACAAAATTAAACATATAAAATTACCAAATAAATGTAAATTAATATCACTTGATGTTGATAGTTTATTCACGAATGTTCCATACAAGGAAACATTAAACATTTTGACCACATTACTCGAGAAAAAATGTTTACACCCTGGAGAGATTTCAGAAATAATAGAATTAACAGAATTATGTATGGAACAAAATTATTTTCGATTCAATGACCATTACTTTCATCAAAAGGATGGTTTAGCTATGGGCTCCCCTTTAAGTCCACTTATGGCTGAAATTTTCATGGACCACTTTGAAAATCAAAACATTGTCCAAAATAAAAACATCCTTTACTATTATAGATATGTAGATGACATAATTATATGCTGGACGGGTACGGATAGACAACTTGATATTTTCATTAATAATATCAATTCCAAACATCCCAAAATTAGTTTCAAATTAGAATCAGAGCAGAATAACTCGCTAAATTTTCTTGACCTTACCATTACACGGTCCAATAATGAACATATGTTTGAGATCTTTCGCAAACCAACCTACACGGATACGATCATACCTGCTTCTTCTTTTCACCCCTGGCAACACAAACTTGCCGCCTTTCACAGTCATATACATAGACTTTTATCAGTCCCTCTTTGCGAGAAGAATTTTAACAAAGAGCTTCAAATAATCAGCCAGATGGCGCATTCTAATGGCTATGATAAGCAAGTAGTACATAACATATTAAAAAATAAACAGAAGTTGCAATTGGCAAAACACTTGTACGCGGTGCCACAGTACAAAGATAATAAGTGCAAAGCCAGTCTGACCTATTTTGGAGCATTGTCAGAACGAATTTCAGCTATATTTAAATCCAAATCAAATATAAAAATAGGTTTTAAAAGTAATAACTCTTTAAAAAAGATTCTGTGCAATAATAAAGATAAATTACCAAGCGCGAAAAAGTGTGGTGTTTATAAAATAAAATGTCCTGAATGCAATGATACATATGTGGGTCAGACTGGTCGTAATTTTGAAACTCGTTTTAAGAACATATGGCCGCGTTCAGGAATAACAAACCACAAAATTCAAATTTCGCTAAACATCTGATAGAAAGCGGTCATAAAGTTCCTAATGACCATAGTTTCGAAGTATTGCACACGTGTTCTAATAAAGGCCTTAAGCTGAGCCTATTGGAAAACCTTGAGATTATTAAACATAACAATGGCACCCTCATTAACGAGCAAATAAATGTTTCTAGTTCAAGCTTGTTACACTTGTTTGCAGGCAAAATAAAATAAAGGGTGGGGTTGAACCGATTAGTATATAACTAAACTTATTTGGGTATTGCTTCGCTTTGCGATTTCGGTCGTGGAGTCTATCTCCTGACGATGCTTCGGTTGCGGGGCGAAACGATTGTTGAGTTTGTGATAGTGAACGTATATAGTGCTTGTGTATTGTGGTGGCGGTGGTGGAGGTGTGTGCATGTGTTTTTACGAATCCTGCATGTATCAGGTATGATAACCGATTGTCCACTTACATTTAGCATTATATATATTTCCTATTTTACTTCTTCGCGGATTATAGCAAAATAATTCTATTATTACTTTTGTATTATGGATCTCCGCAAAGTAACGCCTAATTCTATAAATTATAACTTTATAATCTATTTTGAGCTACGTTTGGTCATTCTCTTTCACATCTAACCCATAACTTCATACGTTCTTACATTATTCAAATGACAGATTGCTTACGCTTGAGTAACTACGGATTCATATGGACAAGTCAATTCCGTATAACATATAGAACGTCAATCTTTGTAGATATGTACCTCGACCTTTATTTACTACAGATTATCGCTTTGAGTGCTTCTCTAAAAGATACTTTGAGAAATCCAAACACTCCCTGACCCATTCAAAGTTGTGATTCTGTCACGATTTGGGTCGTTTTTTTTTTAAGAAAAAGAAAGCTTTTTAAAAACGTCCTATGCATTCGCAATGTTAAAAACTTTAATATATAGAATTAGGCATTTCTTTGCGAAGATCCATAATACAAAAGTTATATTTAAATAATTTTACTATAATCCGCTAAATATAATATAATAAATCCGGTGTATCCGATAATTGATGATTGATTTGAATTGACAGAAAAATGATTATATTATTACTTTTGTTTTAAACATTATATTAATATTGGCGAGAAAGAAAAACACAGAAATTGTTACTTTATAGGATTAGATGCTACTTTGCGGAGATCCATAATATAAAGGTAATAATTAAATTATATTGCTATAATCCGCGATTAAATTAATCAATTATTTTATTATTTCTTTTGTATTATGGATCTCCGCAAAATAACGCCTAATTTTATTTCTACTTACTGAACTTGAGTGACTGAACCTTTCTCTAATATGTTATATGTATTAAGAATCCGACTGCTATCCCCTTTTAGGTTAACTATGTTTGAACAAGCTTTTATTCATGTGTTATTATATTATATTAGGTCAATACTAAAGTCTATGTATCTTCTCTTGAATGAATGTATTTATTGAGCACAAAACAAAGTTAGTATTGACAAATATAAACAGAATTTGCGGCCTTATTGCTTTTACCAATTTATTCTAAACAACTATTTGGGTAGAGAATAAAATATAAAAATACTAGCGTGGAAATGAGTGTGTCACAAATTTTTTCCGGAATTGAAATTTTGAAAGTAACTATTGCAAGTTAAGCATGAGAGATAGAGACATACTATTGTGGACTTTCCTGTAGTATTTTTATATATCTACAATTCTTTAGAACATTAGTGTATATCTGCTAGTTGTCATGACACACTCGGGTAAAGCTCCCAGCAGGCGAGTTTATTATTAATTATTTAATTAAAGTGCACTTACTGTATAGTTTCTTAATGTTTTCTAAATATTATTTTGTTCAAAAATGTCATGCCAAAATTTATTCCATAAGTAAATCAAACAAAAAAGGTATTATTTTATCACACAATTCTACTAATTTGAGTTATAGCGACGCGTACAAGCTAGTGACATCCCCAACATTGGAGTTTTGCATGACTTCACACAATGCCATCTTAAATTAGGTTTTTATAATTCTCATCAGCTTATTATGGTTATGGGATATACTTGTAGGAAAAAGACATAGAACATAGCAAACAGGTTAAGAAGCAATGAATACCAATTTCCGAAAAGGAACAAAGAATAATGTTTTTTTTATGGTACAATAGATTTGTAGATAGATGTGTGTCTCTGTGCTATGTTTTTATTCCTAATGCAATAGAATGTACAATCGTCTAACCCAATAATAATGAAATCCTATTTAAGAATAGAAAATGTAATAGATTGAAAAAAAATTAATACTACCAACTATTAAAAGTAGTATACCTAAAATATAAAAATTAGTACAAAAAAAGTACAAAAAATTTAGAAATTTGAATTTTTTTGAAACTTAAAGATAATGTTTCAACAAATTTAAAAAATTCTAAATTTGAAATATTTCGTTTTTTATTGTTGACAGATCTGTATTCGACAAGGCGGTTATCTGATGGCGTAGTCTAATAAATAGTCTAGTTATAAAAATAATTCATACGACTTGATTTACGTTAAATCATCCTCTTGCACTATCCCATCAAGTGGGGTCGGCACAACGTGTTATAAATATGTTGTCACATGATTTGGCTTCGTATTTTAAGACCGGCCGCCTACCTGACGTCAACTTACCTTAGTCGTATTTTACGACACCTCGGTAAGAAGGAGAGTAGTTTATTCTACTCAACCGGATACCAAACGGTAGGTCAACCTACCTTACTCACCTTTTACGACACCTCGATAAGAAATGAGGGTAGTCTATTCTACTCAGCTGTTTACCACACGGCATAAGGTCGAATGACGTAGTCTAATAAACTGTATAGTTATGAAATTGATTCTCGTATAATTTCGGTAAAATATATTATGAATATACTAATTTCTATCTTCGCGACACGCTATAGGGATTGGTTATGGAATTGGATCAGTCATGTTATTAGGTTTATCAGCTGACATATGCCAAGTCCCTAATGTGTGTGACGGTCTGATACAAGTTCGAAACGTACGAGTGAATAATCATATTCAGGGGATTAAACACTTAGTAACATTAATGTGGTAAATGAGAAAATTATTTAATACGTCTAAATGTAATCCTTATAAATGCAAATGTATGCTGTAATAGTCCACTGTTTGAGTTTTAGGTTTTGCTTAGGTTACTACTATACAGGGTAGTACCGACCATACAACATTAATTTTAATTTTAGTACCCTACACACCTCAGCTACATAAAAAATCGGTTAGTTCAGCAAAGTATTTTAGCCACAAGAATTTTTGTACGTTTAAAAAAATAAACGTGATTTATAGAGCTCAATGACCATACCCTATAAAGACACACGAAAGAAATAACCTTGACCTAAAAACTTATAATACTGGTGCGAGAGAGAGAAAATAACAATTTTATTGTTTTCTCCTGTTATTTGACCAAAGGTGCTGCGCCAGGTCAGTCATCCATTGACTGACAAAGCCAGATCTCAATTAAATAATACAGTAAAACTTGGATAACTTAAACCTAGATAAGTTAAAAACCTCTATAACTTAAAAAAAATAATGTGTTCCCTTCTCCTTCAGACCCTAAAATCTGTATAACTGATAATACACGACCTCGATAACTTAAATTAATGATTTCAATATTGACCCCCCTATAGCTTAAAGAAATGTCACGATACACTGTATGTATACCGTAAAAAATTTGCCAATTCTAGTAATTTAGAATGCAATGTGACGAACGAATTTAAAATGAGTGCAAAACTAAAATTAAAAACACTAACATACGCCGATAAATTAATAGTGATAGAAGCAGTGAAAAGTGAATTCAAAAGGAAAGGCGTTGCGACTCAGTTTGAAATACATGTGAGTACATTATCACTAATTGTTAAAAAAGAAGCTGAACTCTTAAAAAACGACAAGAAACGGCTGATTTTCGTATTTTGGAAACCTGTAAATTTTTATAGAATTAGTGATGTCTATGAATCGAAATTGGACAAGCGTGTTGGATAAGCTCCATATCCTTTTATTGACATAGAGAAGCCTTTGTACAGAAATGGCACAGTGACAGACGATTGACATTAAACCACAAATATTGTATTTTTTGCACACTTTTACATCAAATAGAAAACATATTTATAAAAAATATGCTAGTGTTTAAATCAAAATATTCTTTATTCAATTAAACTCTTTCAAGGATCAATATGATTAATGAAGCTACAACTGGTTCAGAATGTTGCTCTTACCGAGAAGAACAAGAAAGAAACTCGGCGGTCAATCTTTTAAACATTTTCAATTTTACATTATTATCATACAAATAATATTATAGCTATCTAGGACCTACCTATACCTTGAACACCAGAAATTATAAATCAAAAAAGGTTGCTTATATTTATATAAAAGAGTTATTAATATTTTTACTATCTCAAAGGACACACGACATAACATGTCCGTCACCTCAAAGTAGACATGTAATGTGTCCTTTGATCGTCAAGATCCAAGTTCCTTTTCTTGTAATAAGGTCATTGAAACTAAACGTACCTCGATTTGTCCGAACCTTTTACACGAGAATTGCTTTTACTATAGTGTCTTCTTTATCGAGTACAATTTATTAAATCAAATCCTCGAGTATTTTTGGATACAACTACAGTTGTTTTTAACATGCAGTATTTTACCATACATTTAAATTAAACTCTGTTAAGTTTGTCAACTAATTATAGAACAAATAGCTGTGATAGTCCCACTGTGTGTTATCCGACTAATTAGAATAGACCACCCTCCTTTCTTACCGAGGTATCGTAATATTCGACTAAGGTAAGTCGACTCGTCGAGTGATATCCGGCTGAGTAGAATAGACCATCCTCATATTCTTACCGAGGTATCATAAAAAGCAACAAAGGTAAGTTGAACCACCGTTTGGTTGGTTGATCCGGTTGAGTAAAATAGACCAATCTTTTTCGTACCGAGGTTTCGAAAAATACGACGAAGGTAAGTCAGGCCGGCGGCCGTAAAAAACGTAGGCAAATCATGTGACAACATGTTTATAGCATGTTGTGGCGACCCCACTTAGAGTGGGATAAGGACAGGAGAATGATGATAGGTGTGATACCCGTGATACTCTTAGTGTAATAGTGGTGAGACAGTGCCACTGTCTCGGGGAGGTCACAAGTTCCAACCCCGGGCAGACATAATAAGTTTTTCTGTTAAAACTTGTGTCCCATATACTTATATTTGTGCGCAACAATGGTATAGTAACAAACCGTCACTTTTTATGGAACATATCACAATTTTGTAAAATGCCACATTAAATTGATTCAAAAGTGAATAAGCTTAATTCCTTAACATCATTTTTAATTTACAGTATCATTACTTGCAAAAAGTGATCCTTCTTAACGACATTTAGATGAAGCTTGGGGTCCTTCAATCGTTAATGTACTTTTGACCGTGTTTTTGCTACGGATTTAAAACATTTAAAAGGTATGATAATTAGGGTCTATAAGCCTTTGATTTCGCATTAACTTAAAACGTTTGCGGAGATAATGTTTCATTTAAAACAACCGTATCAGATTTTTAAGGAAAATATTTTGTTTATTCAAATATATATTTGCTACAATATCGCTTATTTGCTACAGGTTTGTTAAATTATATATTCCAGAAGCTGGGTCAGCTAATAAATACCTTTATCTAAAAATACTCGTATTTTTTTTCTGCTCGTAAAGGAAAAAGAAAATGGTTTTATGATCTAACCTAATATATAAAATTCAATTGCACCAAATCTAATCAATATTGACTTGCACAGCTGTGACACAGATGGACAGAACGCCGTGTGGTATCCGGCTGAATAGAATAGACCACCCTCATTTCTTACATACATAGGCTTAATAATCCATACATTTTAACAAAGTAACAAGTCAAAGCTCCAATCTTTCTCTATAAGGAGAGAGAAATGTTTTTATAACTGGGATAGTCACGCCAGTATGTTACTACTTTTATAATATAACTAGCAATTGCCAGCGGCTCCGCCTGGAAAGCTAAAAACCGTAATATAGTATTTTGATAACTATAAAAATGGTTAAAGTTGGTTAACTTTAAAAGCTAGACATATGCTGTCACGGACTTTTATTCAGAACCTTTAAAGGGGAACAGTATTGTAATGCATCATTTTTGAATAACTGTTACCGTTTACTTAGCGCATGCAAGGGAAGCTTTAAATTAATTTTGCCGTTTACGCAATATTTTTTTTACTACTCCTCTCCTATTCATCTTGCGTGATGTTAGCCTTCCTCGATAAATGGACTATCTTACACTCAAAGAATTTTTTAAATCGGTCCAGTGGTTCCTGACATTAGCGCGATCAAACAATCAAACAAACAAACTCTTCAGCTTTATATATTAGTATAGATCAGTGATTCTGAAACACTGTGCCGCGGCACTTTTGTGTGCCTCCAAATTTCAAAAGTGTGCCGCCAAATTTTTCAAATACATAATATAATAATAATAATAATAATAATGTTTATTACTGTTCATGCTTAAAATTAATAACAGGGTATTGAGACCTTCTAGTAAGCATGACAATGCCTGTATCAGAAGAATCTCGCTCTTCAATAACAATAGTAATAAGCTTACATGGTTTTTTTACTATTAAATTATATGTAATGTTAATATTATTAAATTATATCATTTAAAAAGAAAAATATTTTTATTATTAGCTTGTAATTAATCCCTTAATAAACGTTTAGTTATTATTGTAGTATATATTAGTTTATTTCGTATATTTAAAAATTTTTGTCATAAACTATTTATGCAGTGTGTTGTATGTAGTAAGTAAATAATTTTTATCTTTTTCTTTGTGTGCCGCCAAATTTTGAAATCGTTAAATATGTGCCACAACAAAAATAAGGTTGAGAATGACTGGTATAGATATCTGAAAAAATGCTTTGATTCGATTTAATTGAATTTGAATGGTTTTATCGGTTGATGGAAGCCGTAATCCACGAGATTGACGTGTTGATAAAATTGTAATCCCGCTTATGGCGACAATGACAAACCGGAAATCAGTGGCGATACTGAAAATGGTTTACGAGGTCATTCGAGTATCCGGCTGACTAGATTAGACCATCCTCATTTCTTACAAAGGGTCGTAAAAGGCGACTAAAGTAAGTCAACCCCCGTGTGGTATCCGGCTCACTAGAATACACCCTCATTTCTTACCGAGGTGACGTAAACGGCGACTAGGCAAAGTTGACCCACCTTGTGGTATACGGTGGAGTAGAAGAGGGTGGCCTCTTTCTTACCAAGGTGTTGTAAAAGGTGACTATAAATCAGGCAGGCGGCCAGTCGTATAATACGTAGCCAAATCATATAACGACATGTTTATAACATGTTGTGCCGACAACACTTAGAGTGGGATAAGGGCAGGAGGATATTAATAAAAAATAAATATAATATAAAATCTAATCTAATCATGAGTATCAAATTCGCAACAATACAATTGGGTATTTTAGAAAACCGTACAGAAATCTCAACATCAAAATACTCTGTAGTCATTGGGTTTTTACTCAATGGCTATTAAGAAAATATTCAGTAACGCAAATAAAAAGGGTTGAGCAGTTTATTTAGCCATAAAATTTATTGCCATTTCCGTTACAAGAATGGCCGAGTTTTAAAATAGGCGTTCTACATAAAATATCAATAAATTCTTTGAATAGCAGTTCGTGACATTTAAATATAAGATTTATGTCTTTGCTATTTATAAACATTGTATTTGCACAGAGGGTGCTGCAATTTGGAATCCCACTTCTGTTTTTTTTTTAATTATCTCAAATCGACAAAACGATTTATAGTAATAATTACTATAAACAACATACTAAGAACATGTATTTAATTTTTTGTGCATTATCCAATTAGCTTAAGCTTTTATGGCCAAACAACTCAATGAGATAATCTACTGAGGAGTTTGTGGGAATCTTAAAGAAGACAAAAACTAGTAATCTGCCAGCACGCTTACTATAAAACGCGTTAGTTTGAATTAGAAACTGGTATTATCGCGAGATATTCAGGAGTATAATTTAATATCAAGATATTTGGACAATTAAATAAAACAAAAGTAATAATAAAATTATTTTGCTATAATCCGCGATGAAGTAAAATAGAAAATATACATAATGCTAAATGTAGAGTGGACAATCCGTTTTCATATCCAATACATGCATGATTCGCAAAAACACATGCATAAACCTCCACCACCGCCACCACAATACACGAGCACTACATGCGTTCACTATCACAAACTCAACATTCGTTTCACTCCGCAACCGAAGCATCATTAGACTGACACTCCATGACAAAATCGCAAAATCTGATTACTACTGTATTATGGATTTCCACAAAGCAACGCCCAATTCTATAAATCATTCAAATAACATCGATTACACATATAGGTCTAAAAACGATGTCAACCATACGAAACAAAACCCGACCATAATTTGAGCTTGGAAATCAAATCGTTTTGGGATTGTCGTCCATACAATATCATAGATATTTCTTATATTTACATAATCCGAACATAAAAGTGGACCAAAACAAAGAAAAATGTAAGACAAAAAACGTTATATAAAAGGAAACCGTCCACACAAATACACATAATATGGATTAGATATAGATATTTATTAGGATCAGAACGAAGAAATTGCTTTACTAAGTCTGCCAAAGTACTATATAAATTCTGTAAGAATAAGTACGGACAACCCTTGAGTTAACTGGCAAGTATTTCGTTTTATCTTTGCAATAAGTACGTCAAGCGTAGAACAAAGATAACGTCAAAAGAAATTTTTCGTTCATATTGTTTTTATTATCGGATGATATTAGTATGGATAGAGTTGCGTCGTCATTTTTATCTCGCGACACTAAATATTTAGAACTGTCACCATTCGGATATTTATAAAATATAGTTAGGGATTTATAAAATATAATTAAGTTAGGGAAGGAGTTGAAACTTTAGGTTTTCTACAAAAACTTACAGCCAAAAAGGCTTCCATACATTTACATCATGTGATTTTAGGTAAGGTAAAAAATTAAACATATAATTTATTCCTAAAGGTAGATGGGAAGAGAGCCAGGGGTTTGAGCTCGTAAAGATGGATGGATCAGGCGTCTGAACAACTGGACATCAGACTGAACGTGACTATACATAGCGCTGCCGACCGGAAAAATTGGCGGCAGTTAATCTATAACAGAAGGGATTGGAACCATCACGGTGCTCAGCAGTGAGCACACGACTGAAGAAGGATTCCTAAAGAATTCTTAAAATATGTGGTACTCGCCAATTCACATTTCAAGGAACATGAAAACAATCCTTCTCTTTGAGGAGAAAAGAGACTTTTGACAGCGTAAGCTGCTACTTTTCTTTTAGTTGTTCTCATCTCATTTCAACTGATGAATTTTCATAGTGCCGGACATGTATGGACGTTTCTGAATATGAAGAGACGTTGTTTGCAGTTTTTGTCCTCAACTAGCAAGAGTAAAGTTTGGTATATTGGACAGCTATTCCCTCTAAACAGAAACTCCTTCAGAAACTCCATAAAAACAGAATTTAGACGTTTTTCCCGGCAAATTTTCGACAATATTACAATATTAAATATTACAACATTTCATTAATACTTACTAAAAAAAAATTTACATTACTACCCAACTTACTAATTTAAACCCAGATATTTAGAATTTAAAAAACAAAAATATACTTTCTTCGTTTTTATAAAAACCCGATCGAGAGTCAATAAATTTCAAGTGGCTATAATTTTTGGTATTCATTAATTAATATTACACCTAACGTCCATTCCATATACAGCTTACGTAGTTATTCCCTTAGAGCGCGTGTTTATACATTTGTGCATTTTAAAGCGTAGTTTAAAAAGGTTTTCTCGCCATTTTTCATTATTCAGTTCACAAGCACTTACACTATGGCACATTCATATAGATTTCTACTTATTCTTTGCTCGGTTGTTTCCTTTGTAGCTATTTGTACAACGTCACAAAGAAAAGGTTAGTGTTTTCATTTTGTTTTTCATAATTTGATATACGTATTGCGTATTGTTTTTTTGAAACAAACAAATTTTTCTTAAGATGTTATTATTGGATGTTTAGACTTATCTTTACTGTAATGGACAAATGCTGAGACTAACTTACTAGGGTGATAAGTTTAAACCCTGAGCAACAACTGGCTTTTGACTGGCCTGTTGTCCAATTGGATAGTGATCCTGCCTTCTGCTCCGCGGGTCGCGGGTTCAATTCCCGCCGAGGGCCAATATCTTCTATAAAAGAATTTGTTGCTTTTTCTAGCCTGGGTGTATATTTTTATTTAGTTATTATATATGTATATATTCACCAGTTGTCTGTCTACCATGACACAAGTATTAAGTTACTTACTTTGGGGATGGACGACCGTGTTACAGACAGTGTCGTGTGTATTTATTAATTATTTATTTATTTATAAAATAAAAAAAGAACCAAAAAGCATTCTATTAACTTATGTGCTTGATATATTTTAAGTACATATTATGAGATTTTATATTTACATTTCTATAGAAATATCTTTTAAAGGGTGGAAAATAATTTTCTATAGGCCCGTTAGTACACGTGGCAGTGACCATTCAGCTTTGCAGGTCGCGGATTCGATTCCCGCCGAGTTCGTTTTTCGAAATGCAGCCCATTTCGAAAACAATTTGTTAATTCTTCAAATCTCTGTATATTTATGTGTATACACAATTATCAAGTTCCTTACCTCGACAACGGACGACCTTATGCGTAATTGTCCCTTATATTTGTATTTTATATATTATTAATTTAATATAATCCATCGTACAATACTCGTACAATAGTACAATAGACTTCAAGGGTATTGCTTACAAAAAGCTATTCAATTCATTTTGTTTACAGACGTGAAAATCTTTATTCCATTCCTTGAAGTAAGCAATTTATGCACGGACAGGACCTACATCTATGCCAGAAGTAGAAAGGTACTTTATCTTTAGTAACTTAACGATACTTAAGGGCTTTTTATGGAGGGAAAACGTAAAGTAACAATATGTTACCCGTTAGATATTCCTAATAATTTTATCTGTAAATCACCGCTGTGTGGTATCCGGCTGAGTAGAATAGACCAACCTCATTTCTTACCGAAGTGTCGTAAAAGGCGACTAAGGTAAGTTGATGTCAGGCAGGCGGCCGGTCGTAAAAACGCAGCCAAATCATGTGACAGCATGTTTATAACATGTTGTGCCGACCTCACTTAGAGTGGGATAAGGGCAGGTAGATGATGAATTTTATTTGTAAATCAAGAGACTCTATAATATATTTTTAACTTATTGTAAAGTAGCGGCCTATTACTCTCCCACGGCTGAGAATATTTCTCTTCTCTCCGCTCCAATCCTTCTCACTGGAGAGAAGGATTGGAGCTAACCTACCACGCTGCTCCAATGCGGATTGGTAGGTTACATATACCTCCAGAATTCTCCAGAGATATGCAGGTTTTCTCAGGATATTTTCCTTCACCGAAAAGCGTGTGATAAATTGCAATTATCAATTATACACATAAGTTTTAACTCATTGGTGTCTGCCCGGGTTATTAAGTATTTTCAAGAATTCACAAACAATATTGAATTTGTATAATCTATAGATTTTGTCTTTGGTTATTTTTTTTTTATTTAATATACTTTATTGAATAAAAAATATAAAAAAGTTTCAGAATATACAAAATACACTTATAACTATAAGAATTGTTCAAAGAGGCGGTCTTATCGCTTAACTGCGATTTCTACCAGACAACCTCGGTGAAAGAAATTATATAAAAAGTCGGTTGGTATAAAAAGAGGTGCATACACTTATATACTAATATTTAATTAAAATACATAAATAGTTACTTAACGCCGTGTGGTATCCAGCTGAATAGAATAGTACCACCCTCATTTCTTACTGAGGTGTCGTAAAAGGCGACTAAGGTAAGTCGACCCACCGTGTGGTATCCGGCTGAGTAGAATTGACCAACGTCATTTCTTACCGAGGTGTCGTAAAAGGCGACTAAGGTAAGTTGACCCATCGTCTGGTATCCGGTTAAGTAGAATAGACCACCCTCTTTCTACTCTCCCTCTTTCTTACAACTGAGGTAAGTTGACGTCAGACAGGCGACCGGTCGTAAAAACGCAGCCAATGTGACAGCATGTTTATAACATGTTCTGCCGACCCCACTTAGAGTGGGATAAGTTCAGGAGGATGATGACATAATAGTTACTACCTATACTAAATTCAATACATATAGACTAATAAACAGTATTATCTAATATATTAAAATTTACATACATAAACATACTAAACATACTTTATTTATAGGAAACTTCAATAAGAATTCTTAGTAATAATAGTTTTATGAGTATTTAATTTACAATACAATTACTCGCACGCGACTCGCTCCCTTCTGATGTCTTTCACAAGAACCCTCGAGTACGTGATAGGTCGTTAATGTTTTATATCGCACACTATATTTACTTAGGATATAAATTCAACATTTAACCTTAAGAGCTACAAAAGAAATGTTAATGTCTCGAAACCTTTTAACGCATTTGTCATTTGATAAGCAAGTCATCAAATGTTTGTCCGTAGGTATAAAGCTATTTTCCATAGTCTATTAATGTTACCATGGATATAGGGCCATGGTTTTACCAGAATAAATAAAATAAATAAATAAATATATGAGACACTTACACACACGGTCGTTTGTCCACAAAGTAAGTAACTTAATACTTGTGTCATGGGTGACAGACAACTGGTAAATATATACTTATAAATTTTTAAATACATAAATTCAAATATACACCCAGGCTCGAAAACCAACAAATTCATTTATAGAAAATGTTGGCCCTCGGTGGGAATCGAACCCACGACCCGCGGAGCTGAAAGCAGGCAAGAAAAAAGTACCTATGTTTAGATATATTTTAAATCGTCACTTGCATAAACTATTAAGAGGATACAAAATAAATTTATCTTTTTCTCATAATAGGTAGCTTTATTAGTCCATGGGTATATTAAATTAGCCGTGTAGAATAGGCCATCCTCATTTCTTACCGAGGTGTCGTAAAAGGCGACTAAGGTAAGTCGCCTTTTACGACACAGTGTGGTATCTGGCTAAGTAGAATTGACTACCCTCATTTCTTACCAAAAAGTCGTAAAGGGCGACAAAGGTAGGTTGATCCACCGTGTGATATCTGGTTGAGTAGAATAGACCACCCTCTTTCTTACCGAGGTGTCGTAAAATACGATTAAGTTAATTAACGACAGACAGGCGGCCGGCTGAAAATACATCAATCATGTGACAACATGTTTATCACATGTTGTGCAGACCCCACTTAGAGTGGGATAAGTATAGGAGGATGATGAATATTACAAATAAGAAAGACTGTCTGTCTCCCTATTATGCTTTCACCGCTAATCCTCTGGAGCAATATAAATAAAATTTGTTACTGTTAAATTGATTCCCGTTTTACTAACGGGAACGAAAAAAACCCATAGTACCTGATTGAGGGTGTTTTAAGAAGTAATTTATAGCAAACAAATATTTAGGTAATAATTAAATAGGTAAATATATTACGCGGGTATATTTAGTGCTTATAAATATAGAAAAGATAAATTAATAAATGACAGAAGAAAATTTGTTGCGACATTTGTTGTAATTTCGATAAAAATTATTGTATTTGAATTTATATTTCTCACGGCGAAATTCAGAGGGATTTCAAAATTTCACCGCTCTTCAAATGATGTCGCCTCAAGGGCTAAATCCATACTTATAAGAATATCAGGACAAACGTTTCCCCGGAGGAAAATACGACACCCGACCGGAAGACTGTTAATGGAAGCGAACAAGCTCATTTGACTTCCGGCCTTTGTAACAAAAATAGAGACAAAGAGAAATACTTATAAATGTATGAGAGTTCCGATTGTTTTACACAAAAATGTAAAATACATATTTTTTTTAAGAAAATTCATCATCATTCATTCTTCTGCCCTCCCACTTTAAGTGGGGTCGGCACAACATGTTGTAAACATGTTAGCACATAATTTGGCGTCACGGGGTTGTAAAAAACTAGCCTGCTGGGAGATTTAGTCGCATTGCGCCGCGAAAATCAGAGATACACTGAAGTAATGTACTAGAGAATTATAGATCTACAAAAATACTACAAAAAAGTCTGCGATAGCATGTCTTTATCTCTTATAGTTAACTCACAATAACTACTTTTTTGTCTTTTGTAACACACTGCCACGCAGGCAAAGCCGCAAGCACAGTTACTTAGTATAATAATACATTTGTGTAAAGGATAATGACGTAATATTTCATTTTTGGAATATGAATTACCTATGTAGGAGTGTAACTTCTGGTCACCATGAGAACTAATAACACGACTTTTTTCGGTTACAACTAAATTCTATTTTTATAGAAAATACAGGTGGCCCAAAATTTATTCACCCTTGGCAAGTGTTATAACCGTTCAGCTGCCGCCACCAGATCCATACTAAAGTTATTAATGCAAAAGACTAACACTTTCTTCCGTCTGTTACGGTTTTAAGATTACCCCAATGCACCAATATTTGCTACCATAGGAATTGCAAATTTGCTACCATTAAAAATTATATCCTGGACTAATAAATTAAATTTAGTAGCCCAGCCAGCCCGTATTTTTTAAGTTCCAAATAATCTTATAAATTAATAAATTTAATTTTTTAGCCCATCCAGCGCGGATTTTTTAATTTACAAAAAAATGGTCACTAAAAATATTTTTACTAAACTTAAACTTAGCTAAAACTGAAATTATTATAGATAAAATTTACTCATAGAGTCCAAACTAGGTTAACCTGTATTTTGGGAGACTAGAGTTTACCTTTGAGATATGAATAATATTCTCATATATCGCATATTCTCTATCCTAACATTGAAAGGAGCGAAATTTAATTCAAAAGTTGTTGAATATCCAGATAACTTTGAGTGTGAAGCCATTGAATTATTGAGTGAATAAAAAAAGTAAAAAAGTTTAGCAAATTAGTGGATACATGCGATACTAGTGTGCCATGAACTCTTTTATCAACTCTTCGTGTGTTGGCAATCCTGAACACTTATGAGTAAACATACTGATCTAAAGTATACAATTTTCGAACGCTTAGCAATTCACTGTCTCATCCATATGTATAAGATTTCGTTTTTCCTTTAGGGAACAATAAAAGATCACTAAATGTATTTGTACTATTAAGTGCACGCGACCTTAGTAACAATCACTGCTAGTAATAACAATTTTCTTACAGATCATTTGCTTAATTTGCAAAGGCTTCGACCCGTCATGTCTTGGGACGACCACCACGACTTCAAGCACAACATCTACGAGTAGTCCTGCTCCTACCACTTCTACAAGTACTAGTAATCCTACCACTTCTGAGACCACAACAACTACCACTACGACTACTACTGCTGCGCCAGAATAGTGATAGCGTACACCTGAAAGAAATATGCCTAATATACGATTATGTGCATTATACAATATTTTCATTCATTCATGCAGGATCTCAGAAGTGTCGGCAATTTTAAAAACAAATTAAAGATATTTTTACTAGAGCATCAAATATATTACGAACAGTATACGACTGAGAATTCTGGTTTTTGATATCTAATCTAATGGATTTATGATTTTCAATATTCAATATTTTTATCTATTTACATATAATACTATTTCGTATCATTATAAAATATATACATAATATGTTGCGGTTTATTTATTTAATATAAAATACAATTTATTTATTATCATTATCTGTACATTTAAATATTTGTGATTTAAACAATTATACAAGTATATCCTTAATTAAACTCTGTCGTTCCTGGTTACTGGTTACGCCCAATTTATACTGAGCTGAGCCATTTTCTTCTTCTTGTGATATCCAGTATATTTATATGGTATTGTTTTATGTTATTGGTATGTTTTGTTCTATTGTGTTATGTGTTAAACAGTTAATGTTTAATTTTAGTTAACAACTGTGTAACACGGAAGGTGAAATAAACATTCTTTCTTTCTTTTTTCTTTCATTTATCATATAAGTTATCTAATACTACTCTAATTATCGTTAGAATATTAATCTAATTATTGTATGCTATAAAAACCCTTGGTATGTTATCATCCTCATCCTCCTGCTCTTATCCCACTCTAAGTGGGGTCGGTACAACATATTACAAACATGTTGTCATATGATTTGGCATCGTATTTCACTATCGGCCGCCTGCCTAACGTCAACTTACCTTAGTCGTATTTTACGACACCTGGGTAAGAAATGAGGGTGGTCTATCAGCCGGATACCACACCACGGGCTGACTTACCTTCGTCTCCTTTTACGACAACTCGGTAAGAAATGAGGGAGCTACTATTCTATTCAGCGTATACGTATAAAAAATTTAGTTCGAATATTAAATTCCATTTTCAATCCTTAAATTTTAATGGGTATTTGCATTTTTTATTAATTTTACGTTGTTTTGTGTAAATATCAAATTCGAAGTACTTAATCATATAAAAGGTTTTAATTTTTTTTAAATGATTTTACTTTGCTGGCTTATTCGGCATAGATATCTTTATATAATTGTTATTTGTTATATTTATGTAGAAATAAGAAGGCTTCGTCTAGAGCTTTTATAATATTGTTAAGAGTACACTTTATACATTTTTAATTAAAAAAATTCATTCATATCTAAATATTGTTTTGATGTACTTTAAATTCATTTTATAAACAAAGTAAATACTGATCAAATGTAAAACAAATGTCTTTACATTAGAGTACAAATGTCGAAATATTTTGAGGTAATATGGGCTTAGACTATTATGCATTAATCTAATATCAGTATAATGAAAATCTTTAGGAGGTCATCAATATTTTTATATTGAAATATAAGTTGAGAAATAACATTAGTGAGTGCTTTATTTGTCGATTTCTGACAACAAAAATACAATATGTCTCAATAAGCATTTATACTTATACTGAAGGATTAAAATATCCTTGAGAATTAAATTGGTGCGTGTTTAAATCTAAATTTTGCCCTTGTAAACGATATTTGAACATGACTTTATTATAAAGGTTTAATGGCAAAAAAATTACAGAAAAATTAATTTAAAATAATCACATATACGACTCGTTTATGAAGTAATTACCATTATATTGCAATCATGACTGGTTATAAAGAATTTAATACCTAATGTAAAAATTATTTTAAATCGAATAAAATTGGGAACAATATGGATTGAAACAAAAAATAAATAAATATATTTTTGGAATATTTATTTTATATACATATATAATGTATAAATAAATACGCCTAGACTCGAAGAACCAACAAATTATTATTAGAAGTGTTGGCCATCGGCGGGACTCGAACCCACGGTACCCAGAGCTGATGTAGCTGTTAAGGTAATGGATGTTGGTCAATAAATAAATAAATAAATAAATAAATGTCAAAATCACCTCCACTTACGCCGACGGTCCAGGGCAACAATATAGTTTGACGATTAGGTGTTGTTTTTTCCCATAATTAGGCTTGTTTTGCCTATCAAATATTTCAATATGTTGCTGTTAATGTGTCTGAAATTTTGAATTGCTAAACTGATTATTCGTTTTGCAGCAGCAAATTGTTGATAGGCAATTCAGTCTAATGTTTAATCGAAATTGCCGCCTATAATGAAATTCCTTGCTAAACATTAAACGGTTTCGTATTAGCAGAATAGGCTATACCGAGCTTAAATAAACTTTATTTCATTACTATAAATTATAACATCATAAAACAATTTTTATCAGGACAATTTTTGTCCATTGAATATTTCTTGGCAACTCAGTTCTAGTGTTCGATACAGAAATGAGATTTAAAATTTATTAATCTTTCATTTTTTGTCTTTCTGCCATTACGCATTGCGGGACAAGCAATTGCCAGATTGCATTATTTATCAGATTTCATTATTAGAAATTATTTATCGAACAACTTGCCTTAACTTAAAAAGATTGCAGAAAAAAATCAGAAAGATATATATAACCCAGGTCTATCTGACGTTATAAATTTGAGCTCTCATATAAATTGTCACTCTAAACATGGCTAAGATTTGTTTTTAGTCCAGACGAAATCAGTGCTAAATGAGCAGGACTTAACTTAACTTAACTTATTAGATAGAACTTAATTAGGAATGTCCTAATTAAGTTTTATGACCCAAGAAAAACATAAAAAATGAAACAATATACTCTATATTTTTACTGCCAACGTGTACTTTCGTTAATTGTTGTTTTCGAAACCTCATAAGTATCATTTCAAATACAGAAAACTAGGTTTATCCGCAACTTCATTCGCTTAGACTGTTGTCGCGTGATAGGTTGATAATAGATGCCGCTTTTCAATGTCAACCTATTCCTGTAGAATTAATAGGATATCTATAGCCTATATGTTATACCGGTGTATAAGTAATAACTGTGCCAAATTTCATAGATATTGGTTCAGCGGATTCCCCGTGAAAGAGTAACAAAATACATACTAACAAACATTCGCATTTATAATATTAAGTAGGATAGGATATACTAGTGTCCAATTAAAACAAGTCAAGCAAGATATTGGGTGTAGAGTCCCACGCACCGTGAAAGCCAATTATGGCTTACGTTGTCAAATGATTATATAATATCAAAGCCAATGGATATAACCACGATAACCACGATGCACAGGATACGTGTATTATGCTGTTAGAAACAATTAATTGACAATGTACACAGGTAACATATACGGGGAAGTCTGAAAGTTATATGGAAATAATGAGGATGAAAATCATCTGACCAAACAAGTGTTAAGTATGAATATGGATGGATAAGGACTAGAGGGAGACCTAAAAAGCGATGGTTGGATGTGAAGTATGACATGCATAAAGAGTATCGACAAAATTGACGAATGATAGGAGAGAATGTAGGAGAAAAACATGTTTTGCCGACCACACTTACAGTGGACTAAGAGCTAAAGAATGATGATTCGCGTCTAATATAAATTAATTGCTTAATAATGTGTTATCTTTTATGTAGTTGGCAGTGAAAGAGCTAATAGGACAATTTAAGTCTGACAAATTGAAAAAATCTACAGCCTTAGAGCCAAGTAGAAAAATCTTTCGCACAAACCCAACTTGAGCCGAATGTACTAATTTTTAACGTCACATCTAATAATAATATTTCATGTTACTCTTTTTGCGCTGTTATTACTATGAATTAATAGGATCTATTTGAGTATATAACGTTACAAATATGGTACATAATATACCTTTCTAATGAGAATCAACATTAAAGTTATGTCACATTGTCACAAACAAATATTCTAAACTATTTTCTTTTCATCTTGGTAAGTGTAAAATAATAAAGTAGTAACGTATTATGTCAAGACCTCCTTTGTGAGGGCTTTCTCTGGGTTAAGACCTCCTTTCTCCTTGTTATGAGATAATAGATCTCTCTCTATTATCTCTTCACAGAGCTCTTTGTGAGAGAGCTTAGACGGGCGATAGCACAAATTGCTTCAGTGTGGACTTATATGTTACACGTATCTCAAAAATTATCTAGATATATGAAGGTTTCACTATGATTTCCTTTACCATAAAGCACTTGGCTAGTTTTAGATATAAATTAAATAGGTAGTAGTAGTTCAATAATAAATAATGAGAAAATTTAAAACCACAATTGCTAAGGCACTGTTTACTCATAAAATATTAACTTACGATTACAAATATTATACATTTACTAACATTAGATTTCGCTATGATCGATATTAACAATAATTTTGTAAAGGCAAAGTTAGCCATGTTTGTGATTTTTACTGTGTTTCCCGTGATGATCTTCTGCTTCCTGAAATTGAAACCTTATTTATAAATAGGGTCAACAGTATAAACATGTGCTTATGTACTAAGATTATGTCTCGTTTAAATGAATAATAGATTTAAATCATACAGTTCTTAAAGTTACCGAATTCAAAATTAAGCTTCATTAAATTAGAAACATTATAATCCTAATTTCAATGCCATCTATGACATTATACTCCAAACTATTAAAAAAGAGTGTTTCCTTGTTTTCCAAGGTATCTTAAACACTAACGAGTTCGTCACTTCTTCTTTAAATCCTGAGAAAAAGGAGCAGAATTAAAAAATTCCAACACCGTGTAAGATGGATAGCCAATTAAGTTGCTTTTCGAAGATATGTGAGATCTTTTTTGCGTCTAAAATAGTACAATTGCAGAAGACCAAAGTCTTTTAAAAGTATGTGTTACTAGACATGACTTATTGACTTATGGGATAACTAAAGGCCACATAAGAAAGTTCAGAGTCGTTCATCAAATCAGATATTAGCAGGACTGTAGAAGAATCAGTATCAGCAATATAGCGCAGCGTAGCTGGAGCTGAAATGGTGATGGTTCAGACAATATGCAGAACCATTGGGACCCTGTGCAGTAATGGTGACCAGAAATCGCAGCGTGTAAACCTGTACGAAGTAGACTGACGTTCTGAAAAGGGTCTTGGGGACCATTAGACTTTGCTAGATCCAAGCAGAACAAGAATGTGTGCTATGGACATTCCCTAACAAGAACTGTGGTCTGGTAGTGGACGTCTATTGGTTACATAAGAAGAGAAGCGAAATTTCAGATCACGATAATAACAATCATTATTTACATCTTCAGCTTCTGGTCCTTCTCCGTGAGTGTATATTTCAGGTATTGGGAACTGTTGATATTGTGATGGTTTCGGCCATTCTACGTTATTTTCTTGATTTTCATCACCTTCTTTACCATGAGATTTATATTTTGCGTTACGTCCCCCTGGAATAAGTTGTGTATTTATTAAATAAAATAATGTATTGTGTTAGAAATTTTAAGTTTAATCACATGTCATAAACGAAAGCCGACACAAAACTAAGGAAATGATTACTTAAAATAACTTTATCTAGATGAGAGTTGAATAATTATAGATGAAAATATTATAGATACAAAACTTCGAACGTAAATGTAGACATTTCTAAAGTATATCTTGTGTAATAAGCAACTTAAAATGTTTACATAACTATACCATTGAAAAACGCCATGTGGTATCCGGTTGAATAGAATAGTACCACCCTCATTTCTTACTGAGGTGTCGTAAAAGGCGACTAAGGTAAGCCGACCCGCCGTGTGGTATCCGGCTGAGTAGAATAGACCAACCTCATTTCTTACCGAGGTGTCATAAAAGGCGACTAAGGTAAGTTGACCACCGTGTGGTATCCGGTTGAGTAGAATAGACCACCCTCTTTCTTACCGAGGTGTCGTAAAATACGACTGAGGTAAGTTGAAGTCAGGCAGGCGGCCGGTCGTAAAAACGCAGCCAAATCATGTGACAGCATGTTTATGACATGTTGTGCCGACCCCACTTAGAGTGGGATAAGGACAGGAAGATGATGATGATAACTATACCATTGAAAATAATTATTTCTCTCATTACTGACAGAAATTTGGCTTCAAGTACAATGTAGTTCAAAACTGATCATCAGCCAAATCTAACCTACCAATAACGACACTTCCGCACACTCAAAGCCGTAAATAAATTAAGAAAGAAAAATATAGATCAAGTTTGAAGTTGATGGTCAATAATCTTGGCTTATAAAAGGTATATGGGCAATCTAAATGCTAAATTCGTTTTCATACCCGACACATGCAGGATTCGTAAAAACACATGCATAAACTTCCACCACCACCACCACAATACACAGGTTAAATATCACAAACTCAACAATCGTTTCTCCCCGCAACCGAAGCATCATCAGGAGATAGACACCACGACAAAACCGCAAAGGATTAGCATTAGGTATATATATTTTCTATTTACTTTATCGTGGATTATATTAAAGGTATTCGCAAAGTAACGCTTAAATTTTTTTTTAATTATTAAAAAAAGGATTTTATTATAAATCCTAAAAAAGAAACGAGCCACAAAGTTAAATCCCAATTTTTATTTTTACTGTATTTAATACGTTTCAATATTGAAAAGAATTTATTTGCTTATAACATATTCTAATTTATAAAGTAAACATTAATAGAAGAAAAATATCTGTTATTTTAGCTTTTGCACACAAAAAGGTTTTTACCGTTTAAATTCTTACCAATTGTAAAGCCTGGGTTGAAAAACCCAGATAAATTAAAACTTCCCTTTGACTCATCTGAAAGTTTCCGTGTTATATTATGCTACTTAAAAATCGTATCTGCCTCAACATTTCCCTTTATAACTTAAACTTTCACTCTCCAATATCAAGGCTTCGCCGAAACCGACTTGTTAGATTATGAAATATTTTTTATACTCTAAGTGGCATCGGCACAACATGCTATAAACATGTTGTCACATGATTTGTCTGGGTATTTTACGACCGATTACCTACCTGACGTCAACTTACCTTACTTGCCTTTCGCGACACCTCGGTAAGAAAGAGGATGGTCTATTCTAATTCAATTCAAAATATTCTTTATTCAAATAAACTTGTAAACAAGTGCTTTTGAATCGTCAACTCTACTCATCAGCCGGATACCACACGGCGAGTCAACTTACCTTAGTCGCCTTTCACGACACCTCGGTAGGAAAGAGGGTGTTCTATTCTACTCAGCCGGATACCACCAAACGGTGCATTTTTAATAAGTGAATTCAAACGTTGGAATACAACTTACAGAATAAGAACATTTATTAATCGTAACAATTGTATGTATTTATATAAATATGTATCAAGTAACAATAAGTAAAGACTTTTTTTTTGTCAATTTTGTCCTACGTTCTAATAACCGATACGCGTATTTTACTTATTTTTAACTCACATATTCTAACAACCAGTGTTTTAAAACATCTAATTTAGCTTTTAGGGTAGATTGAAAATATTTACTATTAAAAAAAAATTTGATGACATCGTCGATTTTAATTACTATGTGGTACCCGGTTAAGTAGAATAGACCACCCTCTCGAGGTGTCGTAAAATACGACTAAGGTAAGTTGATGTCAGGCAGACGATCGTTAAATACGTAGCCAAATCATGTGACAAAATGTTTATAACATGTTGTGCCGACCCCACTTAGAGTGGGATAAGGGCAGGAGGATGATAAGGTACACTGACGTAAATATTTCATTAATGATTTAAGTTCTTACCAGCGTCTACCGTAAGAGTTGATACTACTAGAACGAGCAGAAACAATATGGCAGTTAAATTATTCATCGTGTATATTGCTTATCGACAACGCTACTAACTTTAGGAGCAATATTGCATTTCTATTTATACTATTTTCATGGCAATTATGATAAAGGAACCTATAATTTTAAAATGTTTATCTCTAAACTGCGCATAATATTCTTAAGCATACTTAAAGAGTAAAAAGTAAAATAGTTTAAAAGCGATTTTTATGGCAATTATATTCGTACTAGCTTTTACCCGCGACTTCGTTCGCGTGGACTGTTGTCGTGTGATAGGTCGATAATAGATGGCGCTTTTGCATATCGTCCTATTCCTATAGAATTAACAGGATTTCTATAGCCTATATGTTATTCCGGTTTATAAGGAATAAGTGTGACAAATTTCATCGATATTGGTTCGGCAAGTTCCCCGTGAAAGAGTAACAATCATACATCCATATTCACAAACTTTCGCATTTATAATATTAGTAGGATATATAGGTTTTAAAATCTGTAATAGCCCAGCGATAAGACCGTCTGACTCTTTAGAGAGGATCACGGGTTCAAACCCGGGCAGGCACCGATTAGTTTCTGTGAAAACTTGTGTCTAATTATTTTTTGCGATTTATCC
This sequence comes from Morpho helenor, assembly GCA_029227775.1. Classification (NCBI taxonomy): domain Eukaryota; kingdom Metazoa; phylum Arthropoda; class Insecta; order Lepidoptera; family Nymphalidae; genus Morpho; species Morpho helenor. The sequence goes on along the minus strand of JARGCU010000022.1, from coordinate 4,676,434 downwards.
CACACTGTTAAAACTTGTGTCTAATTGTATTATTTGCGATTTATTACGCAAATTGTCATTATAATTTAGACATATACGTTTGTAACAGAAAACTCATTGGTGTCTGCCCATTGTTGGGCGTGAACGGTTGAAACCCTTTCTAAGGAGTCGCACAGTCTATCACAAACTTCGATATTCTAACGCCATTATTTAGTCAATAATAAAAGTAGAGCATATAAATTACAAATTAATTCCTTGCTAAAATCATTATAAAATTTTATAAATTTTATAATTATTACCACATATATAAATTGATTTCTATTCCGTTAGCGATTGTACCTTAATTCATATAATCTCTCTTTTAATGAACATGAAGTTGCAATTAATCAGTACGAATGTATAAAACAATAGGTTACGTCATTTAACCGTATTGAGCTTGCAACTGTTTTAATGAGATAAATTATTTTATCTACTCTGATACTATAATACAAATATTATAAAACTGACCCCAAAATTCTTATGCACAAACATTACGTACAGGCTAAAAATAAAAAATTCAAAAAGTTTTATTAAGATACAGGTCTTGTATGGACACCTGTATCATAATATAACTTTTTAATCATAACGATACACCTATACAACCTCCAGCTGGATCAGGGAGGTTGAACCTCTACCTTTAAAAAAAAGTTTTCAATGAACAACTCCGCGGTGACGTTACACGCATGCGCAATCGATGTTTGCGCCTTGGCGCTAACATTTGACATAAAATCTTTTCAATATTTAAACAAAGTTTTGGTTTTTATTAATATTATTTTACGTATTATAGTATGAGACTAGATATAGTAGTGTATGACACTGTACCTAACTTGGTCTTATAACACTCGTGTGATACTATAAAAAACTCGCACTCGTGCGCGTACTCGTATATAAAAAACTGCGGCTCGTTTTTTTAAAACACACTCGTTTTATAAGAACCCTTTTTATGCAACAGTATCATAATCTACTAAAAACGTATATTTAACGTAAAGTATTATCCTTTAGAATGTAGCATAACCTGTGTATTAGCCTGTCATTATACCACAGGTGGGTATAAGTCTGAAGAAAACAGCAACAAAAGGGGAAAAAATACTTGGAGTTGAATAAAAATCGTGCGCTCAGTGCGTGTCGTAAAAAGGAAAGGGACTGTTTAATGCAGTGTTGCCAATATTAAAAAATCTCGTCTAAAAACATTTTTATGTATCTTTAACAAGGCCTCCGTCCGTCCGTTGATTCGATAGAAGGATTGGAGCTAAGACTTACAACGCTGCTCCAATAGATATTGGTAGATTACACACATCCCTAGAATTCTCTAGAGATATGCAGGTTTCCTCGCGATGTTTTCCTTTACCGAAATTGTAATTACCAATAAGACACATAAGTCTTAACACAAAAACTCATTGGTGCCTGCCCAGGATTTCAATCTGTGACCCTCTCGAATGAATCGTACTATCTCACAGTTGAGCTATCACAGCTCATACAGAATGTAGCAAAACTTATATAAAGTTTTTTAATAATATAGAGGTGGCATCGCGTATGCCATGTGGTATCCGTTTGAGTAGAACAGACCATTCTCATTACTTACCGAGGTGTCGTAAAGGGTGACCTAAGGTACGTCAGGTAGGCGGCCGGTCGTAAAGTACCTAGCTAAATCATGTGACAACATGTTTATACCATATTATGCCGACTCCACTCAGAGGTACTAAGGTACGTCAAGTAGGCGGCCGGTCTGAAATACGTACCCAAAATCATGTTACAACTACTTTAACATGTTCTTCCGACCCCACTTAGAGTGGGATTAGGGAAGGAGAATGATGAGAGGTGACATCGCGTCCAACTATTAATAGCTAAGATTAGATCTCTGACCGCGTAAGGGTCCTAATTTAGTGTAGTGGAATAATGGACGTCTTTAATTACAGACCACACTGACCCTTATTCAGAACCCTAATTCATTCTTGTGTAATACGTCTATTAACGAAAACACGATTTGTCAGACGCTTCAATAGAGTTAAAGGATCAGAAACAACTTTAATACTCATGAATATTTATAACAGTGAAGCTCTTGTTAGTTTGTAAAAATACTGGAAATACTTAATTATAGCTATTCGTAAAAATCTATTGTTAATCAATTTTTTCTGGTTTTGATATGGATAATTAATAACAATAAAGACCAATTATAATGGACATATACGTTTGCGAAATTCGATTAAAATGTATAGTTTGGCTACATTGGTTTCATAATGAAATTAGAATATTGATGATTAAAATTCAATTATAATAATAAAATAATCTATTAATCTAAAAATCGATTATTTTTTAACATCCCTAGTAATAATCCTACTAATTCTATCCTATTCCACTAATATTATAAATGCGAAAGTTTGTGAGTATGGATGCATGTTTGTTACTCTTTCACGGCGAATCCGCTGAACCAATACCGATGAAATTTGTTTGTGAGTAACATATAGGTAACATATATTAACTATTCCTGTTAATTCTACAGGAATAGGACGATATTGAAAAGCGCCATCTATTATCAACCTGTCACGCGACAACAGTCCACGCAATTATTAAAAATAGAAGATAAAAAAAATTAAGAAAGATAAAAGCTGGTAATTATTAAAGAAAATTATCTTGCATCGTATATCACTTTAGAATAACATTTTACATGTAAAATTCATTTATTAAGACATCTCTTTTACAAATCTTAGAAACAAATTGTAGGCGACCTTTCAATCAACTTCTTTTAAAAACTCAAGTGCTGTTAGCCGATAAGGTTCGTTTGCAGAAACATCTTTAACTTGTTTGCAGAGGACTCCACTCAACCTGGATTCACAGAGATTTCCTTTTAAGCCTAATTGATGTAAATGTATTTGACCGGCCAAGTTTGGATTAACTTAAGTGTATATTTATTATTAACACTTTGAGCAAGATAATATGAACTGAGTGTGTAGCTGTTTCTTGTTTTAATTACAATTTAAAGATAAAGATACCTTAGCGACCGAAAAATTTATACCTTGCTATGCTTATAGTTTTTTTCAGATATTAAAAGATGCAAATGCAATTAAACAAATTGAAAAAATAAAGGGCTTCTGATATCTAGGACAATTCCCGAGTATTCGCACTTCTTAATCCGCACGTTCCCAAATGAACTATTACTTTACAAATGACAGTAAAATTAACCTTTGTATTCTATTTATATTTTAGCAGTTTTTCAATGCCTGTAAACAAAAATAAAACGAAATTTTTGAAATAAAACCTAGCTAGATGGATTTATCGCCTCCAAAACCCCATACGTACTGAATTTCATAAAAATCGTTGGAGCCGTTTCTGAAATTCAGATAATATATTCAAGATTACCTTATTTCAATGAGATTTATTATATGTTAATTATAAATAAATATAGTTCTGCTAGCTTAATATTAGCAGTACCGGTTTGACCAGCTTCAAATAATTTCCAATAGTTATTATATATATATATATATTCCAATAGTTTTCCTTACAAAAGACGGATCAAAAAAAGAGTAAAAAATAATTGAACTTAAGACATCTGGACTTGAACCGGCCTTCTGGTATCAGGCCCGATATATAACCTGAGCTATTATAACCTTATAGAAAATGGCGAAATTTACCTTTGTATTAGAATAATATTGCATAATTTTTTTATTGCCTGAAACAATTAGATAAAAACGGTTTTCAAAATAAAAACCTAGCTAGATCGATTTATCGCTCCAAAAACCTCCTGCATACTAAATTTCATTAAAATTATCGTACCCGTTTCCAAACAAATTATATGTAATGAAACGTTGCTCGTTTCAAAGGTGTGAACACTGGTTCATCGATCTATGCTTCGAAGCAGAACATTGAACTGACAGTAATAAATATGTCAGGTCTATTTACCCATAAACTTCAAATATCTAACGATATACACATACTTATGCCGACATAGGATACTTACTTATAATTGACATGACTGTCTATCAGAATTTCAGAATAATGGTCAACTAGGTTTGCGTAACGTTTACTGGTTATCAAAACAATCTGTTACTTATGCCCATTTTATAAAGAACCGTTCATCCATAGCTCAGATATTACTTGTTCCTTTTCCAGTGGATATATTTACATATTATAAAAAAAGTCTCCATAAGCTGTCTGTCAGAATGTGTGTCGATTTTCTCAAAATCTACTAAACCGATTTGTGTACGGTTTTTATTGAAAGATCCGTATTGAAAGATTCCATTACGGTTTAACGTAAATCGAAAACTTCTAATGTCATTGTAGCAACGCGATAGATCTTAGAATCAAAGCGTATAAGAAGCAAAGAAGTATTAATATTGCACTAATTTTTACGAAAATCTACTACTGCTTTTAAAATATTAATTTTTAACAATATTTCATTTTATTTTTCGTCATCTCTGTGACTTTAAATTGACCCCAAATAGAAATTTAATTTGAATGTTATTTAGTGCACGCTTCAGGCTGAACTAATTAAGTACTAACAAAATTCTCGTTAAGTCATTTATTTGTGTTAAAAATACATACAAACACTCGCCTTTTCAATATTAAATAGTAGTACGAAGCCATAATGGTGCAAACAGAGAGTGTAGTATAATAAACAATAATTACACTTATCGTAATTGCTTTTCGAAATAGGAGCTTATCTTCCACGTTTTCACAAGTAATTCTCCAGTACCGTAATTTCGTACTGTCAGAGTAAAATTAAATGTATTTTTGTATCGCTTTCAATTGATGCTTTTTATATAACTTTAGCGCACCGTTACAGTTCTAAATGACTTGTATGCTTTAAACTTAAGCTATCTATACTTATTATAAAATAAAATCCCCAAAAGCTGTCTGTCTGTATGTGATCGATGTTCTCAAACCGGAAGGTTTAGAATAATCATCATCGTTATATGTATGTAAGTTATGTTGAAGAGGTCGAGCGGTTGTTAAAAAACTCGCCTGCTGGGTGTTTCACTTGCCGACGCGTAATCCAGTAGATATACACTAAAACAATGTTGTAGAGAAATGTAAATCTACAAAAATTAAAAAAAATTGTCCGTTAGTTGTTATTAGTTAACCGTTCCGATTAAGTAACGGCCTGTTACTATCCCACTACTGGGCATAGGCCTCCTCTCTCCATTTTTTGGAGAGAAGGGTTGGAGCTAAGACCTACCACGCTGCTCCAATGCGGATTGGTAGGTTACACATATCCCTAGGATTCTCTAGAGATATGCAGGTTTCCTCACGATGTTTTCTTTCACCGAAAAGCGTGTGATAAATTGCAATTATCAATTAGACACATAAGTTTTACTAGAAAACTCATTGGTGCCTGCCCGGGGTTTGAACCCTAGACCTCCTCGAAAGAGGCGCACGGTGATACCGCTGGGCTACCACAGCGTTCCGATTAATTCAAATAAATAATAAATGGTAAACTCAAAATAAGTACTTTAATGTTTAAAATTTTAATTCGGGAAAAAAAATTTAAACCGATTTTCACGCGGGCTGCTAGATAATCATCCTCATCAATCATTCTCCTGCCCTTATCCCACTCTAAGTGGGGTCGGATACGTCATGGTAAATTATTATTGATAACTTTAAATTGATACTTTTAAAAGATAAGCATTTAAGCGTGTACTATTAGGAGGGCGAAGTTTACTTGTCAAAGCTCCAACTTTATTTAGAAAGGACTTGACCCGACGTGACAGTCACTTCAACGGATTAGGTTATTGGAACAGCTAGCGGAAACTACTATGTAGAAGTAGTTAACTCTCCTGATTGTAACCATGATTTAGCGTTATCTGTCATTTAATTGGATAAAGTTTACTTAACAATTTATATTGTTATACTGATATAATACTGAGACACATAACTTGGAAGAGCAAGAAAACACTAGCCCTTTTAATAGTATCCAACTCAATTATCTTAATTTTGAGTTAGGTCTCTTTAATACTAAGCGTGCAATATATCCATTTCCAGTATCAGTCATACATAAGGACATTATATATTTATATAATGAAAAGTTTAAAACCGGTAAGCAATACGTCACAGCACTTTGACACTATCTCTATCTCAAGCGAGAATTTCGAGAATGAATTCTGTAATATACGGCGCATTTACGTCTTATATTTCTGTGAGAACTCTTATTTATCCGTTAGTAAATATAATAATGTCTGTTTATATTGGACAGAACATTTTTGCGTTGAACATCTTATGCGGAGGGTCAGATAAATTGTCGTCGCCAAATACCTATGTACAATAAAAGTAAAACAACGGCCTTTATTTATCCCACCGCTGGGTCCAGACCAAATTGCATTTAATTAAACGGTTTTGGACATACGCATCGTTAATTAAAAAGGTAATATACTTGACGCTCCGAGAACATTACATGAAGCTTTTAGGAACGCAGGAACTGTTTATAGGGAAGCTCTGTCGTTTAAAGTAACCAGTAAGTGTCCCAACCCACTAGCGGATAGCCGCAAGAGAGGCAAACCGCGCGGCTAGCCGCTTTTACAGTTTAATATGCAACCGTCTGTGATTGTACGCACTTAATCGCCATGAATTTTCAATCGCGGTGGTCGAATGGAGAGGTGCGGCCCGCATGCCGCCATCTTATTTATACGCACTAGCGGTTCAGTTTTCGTCGTGCCGCCAAATAGTGCGCATGTCAAAATACAAATGTATCACATGCGCAACCATGAACTTTAACACAACCAAATTCATAGTTAAAATTCAACAACGAGAAGCTGTTTCGATTTTATAAAAATAAAGGTTTGAAACAGAAACAATGGGAAGAACTAGTAGATATTTTTGGGAAGGAGGAGATGAAAAAAACACTTTTTTTAGTGGTCTAGCCGCTTTACGCAGTATGCCGCCGAAATCGTCAACCGCTAGAGCAACCGCTTCTGGCGGCTGGCTGCAGAAACGAACCGCCTAGGCGGCCGCCGCGGCCCACCGCTAGTGCGTTAGGGCACCAAATGGTCGCTAACCAGCCGTTTGTTGCGGTTTAACTGTCTGCACTCGCAGCTGATATATTGCAATAAAGTACTTTAACTTGTATTCATGCGAAAATGCGTTTGTGCTTAAACATTCGTTGATAGATCCTTAATACGTAATTATAGCTTACCATGCAAAACTAAGTACTATTCAAAAATTGCAAAACCGAAATCCATGAGATAATGCGAATATACAATATATCGCACGCAATATATTAGGTCACTTTAATAATAAAGACGGGATACATATGCATGCATATTACCTTTTTCAAAATAGGTTTAATTGACTTAGATACATTGTAATACTTATTTCAATTCCAACTAACGCTAAAAATGTAATATATCTATCTCCACATAAATGGGTATTTTCAATTAAAAATATATTCATTGTTGATAAACGTGGTTCAGAACAGACTGTTTATTTATTTATTAAGTATAAATTATCTACAGTAGTAAAAATGATTAAATAACTTATTTGATACTTATTGTTTAAGATAATTGTACTACTAATTACAGATAATTGCGACTTGGCTATAAATTCAATAGTATAAACAATAACAAAATCACATATAATATTAGTCTGTAATTATTATACTAAATATAAAATAATAGCGAACAAAATATTAAAAAATTAAGTACTGTTTATACATATTTTGGGTAGATGACTGGCCCGTTGGAGCAGTGGGTAGAGACCCTGCTTTCAGCTCCACGGGTCGCGGGTTCGATTCCCGCCGAGGGTAAACATTTTCTATAAATGAATTTGTTGGTCTTCGAGTCTGGCTGTATATTTGTATTTAAGTATGTATTTAAAAATTATATAAGTATATATTTACCAGTTGTCTGTCTACCATAACACAAGTATTAAATTACTTACTTTGTGGCGGACGACCGTGTGTGTAAGTGTCCCATATATTTATTTTATTTATTTATATCAAAGTAAATTATATAAACCGAAGTTTAGAACGATTTTAGATAATAATCTTTACCAAGGCTTCACAGCATCTGGCCCTGAGCAAACATTAAAGAGTGTCTGGAAATTTCATAAGTACTTGCTTTGTCCATAAAAACTTTAAAGTTTAATTAATCCATCTATAGCTTTCATCAGCTTTAAAGTTAAAAGAAAACGGCGTGATGAAACTAAGATATCTAAACTCTCTAAAGTGGAGGACAAAAACTTTATTTTGTTCTCCAAGGAGATAGAAGAGAGTTCAGAATTTGACAGAATTGTGAACTTTATAACTCATCTTACTGGAAACCGTACTCGTATTAAAGTTAAAGTAAACATTAGAGTTATTACTACTATTATTGTTAACGCACACTATATACAATAACACGATATAATAGGAATACCACAATTCCCGTTCCGAGATGCACTTCTTTTAAATGACGAACAAAGACTGACTGTAACTGAAACGTTTTATCAATAAGAAGACTAAACCGGTAACAACAACGGCACAGTGCTGCCTGCCACTGTTTTAATCAAAAAAGGCGCAATACTCTTGTTTCATGACCGTGTTGCTATAAAATACAAAGCGGAAGTCAATGGCGACAACAGTATTACTAGCGACTTCGTTTACAGCAACTTTATCGTTTCAGCATTTTTTTCTTGTTCTCGAAAAGGATACAAGATTTTTTTCCTATGTTACCGGGGTGTATGAACTTTAATTGTGCTAAGTTTTATCAATATTATTCTAGCAGATTAACAGACAAATAAATAGATTTTAGCATGTGTAAAACAACAACAATGTGATTTGTTTTTTGTAAAATTATGTATAATATAATAATGTTTCAAAATTACTTTTGTATTATGGACCTCCGCAAAGTAACGCCTAATTCTATTATACAAATAATTTAGCATGTGTTATACTACTATGGATTTTTTTATATTTGCATGGATTATTTATGACTAGCTTTTACTTGCGACTTCGCGTGAACTGTTGTCGCGTGATAAGTTGATAATAGATGATGCTTTTAAGTTTCATCCTATTCGTGTAGAATAAACAGGATTTTTATAGCCTATATGTTACTCCGGTGGATAAGGAATAATTGTGCCAAATTTCATCGATATTGGTTCGGCGCATTTGCCGGAAAAGAGTAACAAACATACATCCATACTCACAAACAAATAATATTAGTAGCATTAGTAGGATATGATAGGATTTAAAGTTAATGATAATTTTATTCTTTCTTTTACTTTATACAATGTTTATACATTGTTTAATGCTATATTATCTATTAGCGCTAGGAAACCAAAGTAAGAACTGTAAAAGAGAGTTGTAAAATAAAATTTCATCATAAACACGCACAAAACAATGAACCTAGCAGAACAAAGCATTCACAAATTCATCACTCATGTGCAAAGGGAAAGTCTGTAACAAACATGCATACAGCTATTGTGAGAGCGTAATATATTACCGCTAAATTCACTTTACCACTTCCGCACAGCCTTTTCTGCTTTCAAACAGCTAAGGTAAGTGCACTAGTAGTTGACCGTTTTGTATGAAGTTTTAAATAATAAGCGTTTTGCTAAGGCTGTGATAGCCCAGCGGTGCGGTGTGAATCTCTAGAGACGATCATGGGTTCTATTCTATTTAAATTCATCGCGGATTATAGCAAAATAATTTTATTATTACTTTTGTATAACTACTTGCATTTTTAACGAGTCTGCAGTTGATCGTGGTACAGGTTAATACAAGTTAAAACAGGATTCTCGCTTTCTAAAAACTGAGTTGCACAAGTTTATATGTAACTTCAAACCAGTTCTTAGTTTACATATGCTAAGTATGCAGTACTTGTTGCGAAATAATTACCAAAATCTTTATAACAAAAATAAGTTCTGATGGTAACAAATGGGGTTAACCACGATAGTAAAGCATTTTAAAGGTAAATTTAATAATTTTGTGCATTTCTGTATAGGAACTTAAATTATATCAAATAAATCGGAATCGTTAAGTACTCCGATTTTATTTTGCGAGCCCAATTTGTCTAAAAATGATCAAAAAGGTTTAATTTTATGTAATTAATACTAATATTTTCAATGCGATAATCTTATATATACTTTCTTATTGTTGTATATAATATCTTGTATATATGTAATGAGTTAATCTCTATTTCGGATACGGTTCTTAAAATTAGTTTGTAGCTTTGAGGGGCGATAAATCAGTCAGCTAGGTATCATTAAAGAAAAACATATTATTCCGGTTTTAGGCATGCAAAAATTGAATGCAAAGCTTAACGGGTGGACTAAAAAAGTGAAAATAATCAAGTCTCACAAGTTACCGGCCCTTTCTTTTTTTTAATTTTTTTTTATTTCATTTTTTATATCCTTTAATAACATTACCAAGTAAGACTAGGTCACCCAGGTATATAATATAAAATAACCTAAAGATTTAAAAAATCAACTATTTTTTGCTTTAGGATATTTGGTGCATTTCTTCATGCAGACCATACATATCCATGTAGGCTCTTCCGTGGTTGTTGTCATTGTAGTGGTCGCTGGTGTTGTGGTGGTCGGCTTTGGTGGTTTACAGAAGTAGTATGGGTCAAAATGGTACGATATCTCTTCGTGTTGGTGGCTATGCTCGTACGGTATGTAAGGTGATTCATCTGTGTAAATAAGGGATGATGCATCTGAAACAGATATAGAGAACTGTTTAACAAAAACTTTAGTTTCATACAGGACTTGTGGATTTTGTCAGGAAAACCCATTATGGGTCATCACCGCCCGACGGGGACGAGCGGCGGGTATGTCGGACTCGCACCGACCAAAAACCTGACAATGCTCCACCAAGCTGCTGGTGGCGGGGAGAGGGTACCGTTGTACACATTGCCCCCATCCCCGCCAGCAGCAACTCTGAACCCCAGAGTGCGCCACCTCTGGGCCGGGACCTCTCTAAATGTGGCCCCTCCCTCCATTAATCGATGCATCGGGAACACCAGATGCATCGACCGCCTCGGGGACCTTTTCAGATGGGTGTCCTATACACCCCGTTCAGGCCGCCCAGAGGTCCCTGAGATTTCATACAGGACTGCGGCAATAGTTAAATAATGTAAATTGAAGATGTTTAACAGACCGCTGAGTTTTCTGCTGGTTATAAATCAAATCAAAATAATCTTGATTATTATATAAACACACGGGTCACATCGCGTTATAATCGAAATACCTTTAAGATGCAACTCTGCCGAAACGTCGAACCTTGTAATTGTGAATTCGATTATAACGCGATCTGACCCGTGTGTTTATATAATAATCAGTATGAATCGCGAAAGTTTAAAATCTACCAAAATAATCTTATTTCAAATAAGCTCTTTCAAACACTTTTGAATCGTCAAAGATCAATATGATTAACTAGCGGCCTACCCTGCTTCGCACGGGTATAAAATATATAGCCTATGTCACTCAGTGAAAAAAAATATTAAAATCGATCCAGTAGTTTTAATTTATTCATTACTGCCCGTGGCCCGCACGCATTAAATTTGAAGAAAAACAATTCCACTCTCCCTATACCAAGAAGATTTCCTGCTATATCTAACATCAAAGTAATTATTAATTATAAAGAAAAAAAAGTAATTATTTACGACATCACATTAGAAACATTACAGTATTTCTCTACTCCATATTGAATGTTATTATACATTCCTCTTGAATCACTCTATCTATTAAAAAAAACCGCATCAAAATCTGTTGCGTAGTTTTAAAGATTTAAGCAGTCATAGGGATATAGGGACAAACAAAGAATGTGACTTAGTTTTATACTATGTAGTGATAATCCCTATAGCATGATTCAGTATTCACGCGCGATGGCTATTATTAGCGTATTTCATGTATAACTTTGGTGTTTCTATACCGATTTCAATTATTCTTTTTTTATACAATGGTTAATACTATTCACTTTTTTATTTAGGGATGATTGAGAGTGATATAAACGTAGGAGTAGACAAATATAACCAGAAAGCTTCGAACTGCTAAGCTATCGGGAGTTACACGTCTTATTGTGAGTCAACCATAAAAGATAGACATATGCTGTCGTGGGATATTTTTTATATAATTTTAAGGAAAACATTTCCGTCATACATGATTTCTGCGTAGCTTTAACCATCAAGGTTGCACACGCGACGGAAGCTTAAAAAATGGAGTAACTTCTCCCGTTTTCCCGACATTTCCCTTCACTGCTCTGCTCCTATTGATTGTAGCGTGATGAAAAGTATACTATAACCAGCCCAGGAGTATGAAAAAAAATTGTACCGAGTTTCGTTAAAATCCGTCGAGTAGTTTTTGTTTCTATAACGGTTATACAGACAGACAGACAGACAGACAGACAGACAGACAGACAGACAGACAGACAGACAGACAAAATTTTTACTGATTGCATTTTTGGCATCAGTATCGATCCCTAATCACCCCCTGATAGTTATTTTGGAAATATATTCCAGTTACAGAATTGACCTCTCTACAGATTTATTATAAGTATAGATAGATAGATAGATGAAGCTACAACTGGTTCGTAATGTTGCTCTTACCGAAAAGAACCAGTAAGAATCTCGGCGGTCAATCTTTTAAAGGTTTTCAATTTTACATTATAAAACCGCAGTCTTGTATGAAGCTGAAAGGATTTTCAAATCCATTCATTTTTATCATCCAAATAAGTACTTCTCGGTAAGATCAACATTCCAAACTGGTACTAGTATCATTAATTAATTCATTAAATATAAATCATCCTTGGCGATTCCAAAGTGCTTGAAAAAGCTTTTTGAGTAAAGATTACTTTGATCTTGGCTAAAGTAAAACGTGGCTAAGTATCATTTTTATTACATTTTATATCGATTTTAATCCTGTTTGTGCAAGTGGTCGTGATCACTATCGCAAATAAACTTCTTCAATGCTGTTTTGTTTTTATGAAGAGGCAGGTGTATGGGAGGAACAAAATAACAAATCTTACAAAACTATTCTTATATAATTAATCCGTGTAGGCCAAAACTAATTTAAATGCTAACTTAAATTGTATTTACTTACCCTCGTCATGTCTTCGCGGTGAGCAATATAACGGGCAAACCTTTATGCAGAATAGCACCGGCTCACTGTCTGAAATATTTAATTAAATTGTATCAGTCTATTTAAATATTTATCTATTTGTTAATTATTTTACCCTAAGACTTATTTTAATAATAATAAATATATGGGACACTTACACACACGGTCGTCCGTCCCCAAAGTAAGTAATAGGTCTACCGGAAAGTTCTGTCCGATAATGCAACGTTAAGTTTCAACACGTATGTGCATATTTATTTGAGACATATACGACTGTTTATGTTTTTCACAATGTGTAAGCATATGTTACTTTTATAATAACTAAAATAAAGATGGCACGTTAAAATTAATATATATCGTAATGTGGAAATATGCGAGATGTGTGCCTCATGAATTATGTGTTAAGTGTCAAAAATGATGCAGATGTTAGTCAAGCACTGCATGAGTTTTATGCCTCTAAGGACAAAACCTTTTTAAAAAATGGAATTTATAAATTGCCACAACGCTGGCAAGAGGTCATAAATAATAATGGAAATTACATTTTCCAATAATTATTGTTAAAAGTATGAAAAATTTGTTGTTGTGTTTTATATTAAAAACGGACAGAACTTTCCGGTAGACCTAATAATTAATACTTGTGTTATGGTAGACAGACAACTGATGAATATATACTTATATAATTTTTAAATACATACTTAAATATACACTCAGGTTGAAGGACCAACAAATTGTTTATGGGAAATTTTGGCCCTCGGCGGGTATCAAACACACAACCCGCGGAGCTAAAGGCAGGATCACTATCCACTACGGAAACGGGCCAGTCGAAATTTAGTCAACATAGCGTATAGGATAGACAATAAAGCATTTTACGGATGATTGCAGAAGCGCAAAAGCATCGTCAAGGATGAGATATTTTTTTAGTGGGCAAACGTAACCCTTACGGTTTATACTCGTACGGCGTTTTATACATGAGTTCAGAAGCTTTGAGGAATCCAATCTATAAGGATTCGTTCATGGTTTTCACGTACACGACTAGACTCTTCTGAAAAATCTTAATTGTGTTTCATAGAGGAACCTGGGACCTTCAGTAATAAGTTGGAACATCAACCACTTTTTCATAATAATGGCAACTGTGTTGTCACACAGTATATTATGTGACGTAACTAAAGATTTATACAATAGAAGCAGGCGTTACTTTGCGGAATTCCAAAATATAGAAGTACTTTTTTCTGTCTTTTTTTATTGTGTATAGACGAGCGCTTGACTGTAATCATGCCTGATGGTAAGCAATGATACTGTCTAAGATGGGACGCGCTTGCCTAGAAGATGCCTATTCACTTTTCTTTTAAAAATACCCATATTATACTCATTGGGAAAAACAGATGCCGGGAGTACCTCTCGAAGGTCTAGAACTTCTCGAGTAATAACTTGACACATAAACCACTTTTTCATAATAATGGCAACCATCACCGTAGATACTCCAGTATGTGACATTGCTAGCGGAAAACCTTCAGTAATTCGTTGGCACATGAACCACTTTTTCATAATGATGGCAACTGTTAACGCAGACACTCTATCATGTAACGTTACTAGCGGGAAACCTCCAGTAATTCGTTGGCATTATTATGAAAAAGTAATTAGTATAATTACTTTTTTATAATAATGGCAACCGTGACTCTAGATACTCCAGTATGTAGTGTTACTAGCGGGAAACCTGCAGTAATTCGCTGGTACACGAGCCAGTTTTTCATAATAATGGCAACTATAAAAGGAGAATAGGAGAAATATATGTTGCATTATTAACGGCGAAAAAAGCGCGAACAACGTCAAGGCTTTCACTACTTTTTAAAAGCTTTTATTTAACTTGTCGTGTATGTATGTGAAGGTGGAGTCTTGCAAGTTCAATTTAATACACTTCCCGGTGTCCGATTGAGCAGAAATACACATACTCGTCCAATCCTAATGACAATGCATGTTTATATTAAGTGTGACCTGATTCTGCTGCAAGGATTGGCTTCAGACGACGGAACTCCTCAACGGTTAATAGCAAGAACATGAAATTTTAGTAAAAGCTTTTATTATTTAACTAATTATAATAAATCTTTATGTTTTTAGACATCTGATTATAAATGACCGAAACTCAAAAAGTCAAAGGGCCTCATCTCAATCTCTCCAATACAAACACAATTGAATTTTCTTTGTTATATTTTGGCCTGGGGGACTGCTTTCAAAGATTTTCAATTATGCTAAGGGCGTTGTTTTCAGATTGTATAATTTTGTACTAGGTCTGAATATTGTAGGTATTTCTGTACTATATATGTGTACTATAATAGTGTGTCTCCGCCGTGTGGTATCCGGCTGAGTAGAATAGACCACCCTCATTTCTTACAGAGGGGTTGTAAAAGGCGACTAAGTTAAGTTGACGTCAGACAGATGGCCGGTCGTAAAATTACCAGCTAAAACATGTTGTGCCGACCCCACTTAGAGTGGGATGAGTATCTAACAACGTAAGTAACATTACGTTAAGATAAAACTATATCACAACCACCAAGTATTTACTAGAAAAGCTGTGGTAGAATTATATTAGAATAAAGAATTTAAAAATAAGAATGCTTGGATTTGAATTTCACCTATAAATTTACTAGACATATGCTAATTGTATCGTGAAGTTTTTATATAAAAAAGCTAATATATTGTAGGTGTTTATTAAAAAAATATATATCTAAAGTTAAGTATTTGCGAGAACTTGAAATACAAACGCTCGCCAAATCGGGTTCTAAATGTCCTAGATTCTAATTCAACATTCTTAAATACGAATAAATTGTAAAAAAAAGAGTTATCAGGCACGCGCTTTAATCCACGGACATAAATGCTATAACTAGTAAGCTCTCGATCCTTGAAAACGTAAGAATTAAATTTATTAGACAAAACATAAAAGCGTATAAAAGATATTAAAACACAAAACTTTAATACAAGTAGAACGCGCTAATTAATAGTATTAGAAATATTTTCAAGTCGTAATGATTTCAAAATTTATTCCGTATCACACAACAATCAAAATGAAAGGCGTGCCTCTCTCGTGAATCTCGTGAAACACTCAACTTTCAACTGTAAATCACCTCATTTCCCCGTCGCCTTATTTACTCATCTCCTAATTTCCTCGAATTATTTTGGTAAGTTTGATTACGAAATGAAACAAACAGCATGTAGATAAACGGGTAAATTATATTTACTATTACTTAGAATAAATCTTGGTATGTAATATTTTTTAAACGAAATAATGAATTGAATTAAAGCATGAAATAAATCTTTTATTCATTAACCATCTTATTCATTAATGAGCCCATAGTAATATGTTTCTAGTAATTTTGTACTAATAAGTTACAATAAGCTGTGGTAGCCCAGCGGTAACACCGTGTGCCTCTTTCGAGGACGTTCAAATCCCCGGCAGGCACCAACCAATGAGTTTTCTAGTAAAACTTATGTGTCTAATTGATAATTGCAATTTATCACACGCTTTTTGGTGAAGGAAAACATCGTGAGGAAACCTGCATATCTCTAGAAAATTCTGGGGATATGTGTAACCTACCAATCCGCATTGGAGGAGCGTGGTAGGTAGCTCCAATCCTTCTTTCCAAAAAAAAAAGGAGAGAAGAGGCCTATGCCCAGCAGTGGGATAGTAAAAAGGCCGTCATTACTAAGTTACCTACAATACAAATTCACTGTTCACTACACAGGTATGCTGTTTACTTTAGCAGCTTATATAAAATCACCTGTGACAGACTTGCATTCTAAACAATTCAATCTTCCTTAAGTTTACACTTAGCATCCTCCTACCCTTATCCCACTCTAAGTGGGATTCGCACATCATGTTACAAACATGCTGTCACATGATTTGGCTACGTATTTTACGACCAGCCGCCTGCCTAACATCAACTTACCTTAGTCATATTTTACGAAACCTCGGTAAGAAAGAGGGTGGTCTATTCTACTCAACCGGATACCACAATGGTGGGTCCACTTACCTTAGTCGCCTTTTGCGACACCTCGGTAAGAAATGAGGGTTAACTATTCTATTCAGCCGGATACCACACAGCACCTTACTTAAATTTACACTATAATATAGTAATATAATAAGCAATTTACCTCCAATCCAGAAGAATGCTCGAACAAGCAAAATTAAACTTAAAAATGTTATACCAACACTTGTAAGCATATTTTCGTGAAAAAAAAGTAAACAGTTTCTTTTGACACGCGCTCCTTTCACTAGAAAATCGCAACAAGTTTTCTTGAATACTCACCTCGCACTTTATACAAAGGTACTTCCCAGCTCGTGCGCTTATTACGTGTTTCGATTGAGATTTGATATAAGACAAAAATATTTAAAAGCGAAATATACAAATATATAAATTTATATAAACAAGCCTTTATTTACAGCAACAATGTACAACTTATATCTATCTTAAATCACTTACACGCTAGGACTATACAAATCATGCCCACGTGGAATGGTCCCATGAATGCTGGCAGCGTTTCCACGCTGAATCGCTAAGCTGATTCTTTGTGCGAAAAAGGAGCCAGCCCTCTTGTCACCTGAAGAGGCAATCAACCGAGGTGTTAAAACGGATAAAAAAAATTTTGCACTTTGACTCCATAGCCTCGACTGCAAACGGCACAAATATATAACTCTCGATGGGAGATAAACTACTAAATATAAACTACTAAATATATTGTAACATTGCAAAGAGAGTTCGTAATGTATATATCATGGATGTCATAGAGTTCAAATTAGCTTGACGCCAATCATCTGGAATATTCACGTTATTTATGAATCGTACTCCTCATCCCTCCCACTGTACTTACGAGTCCCAAATAAGGGAGAAGTAGAACTTTCTTGTATGTTAAAAAAAATTATAAAGTATCTTTACGAATAAAAGCTTTATTTAATTTATAAATATCCATAGATATAATAATTGGTACTTATTTAACTAGTCACAAAAATGTACCCTAATTGAAATTTTTAATATAAAAGTAGTTATTCTGAGTTAACCATAAGATGAGATCACTTTTAGTGATAAGACCGCCCTTGCACTCTTAAATGTTCTTATTTCTCTTGTTTATGTGTATTATTTACCTGGTGTGCAATTAAGAGTTTTTCATTCATTCATTCATTCATAATAGATAGAGATATGCTGTTGCGGACTTTATTGTAATATTTTTATAGATCTACAATTCTCTAGTACATTACTTTAGTGTTTCTCTACAAATTTTACGCAGCGCACGCAAATAACTCCAAGGAGTTATTTTTTTTAGCGCGCCACCGATTTTACACAATTCACATGGAACTGTATTTCACTAACCTAAACATTCCGGATGAATTGAACAACATTTTAATAAAAACCATTCAAAAATGCATTTCGTAGACTTTGAGAAATTTTACATAGTGACAGACGCTTTATTGTACGCTGTTTTATAGTAGATTATAGATACTATATTATGAAAGATAAAATTTATACATTTATATACGTAAATGTATACGTAATGCGACCACTGATCATAAAACTAGAAATATTCGTTGTAATTTATTCACTGGACGCGAGTTAAACTGTCTTTACATATCCTGGAAAAATATCTAGACCTTATGTAATCTTAAAACACGATAAACCACAACATTATATAACGTAACAAAGAGTAGGAAGTTGTCAATTTTTTAGTATGACACAGCCATCTTTTAAAATAAATTATTACAGTGCTATTTCTGCTTATCTTTTGATATATTTTAATTTAAACAATTTATGCTTGTGATTTTGACTTCTATATACCTACTATTAATATTCTTTTTATGTCTATGGGATTAAGTTCAGTGGTATGTGGTATTTAGCCGGTAGTAAAATTGTTTTTAATGCATCGCTGATAATATTTTTGCATCGAAAATAAGTAAACATAAATCGCACGCTTTGTATTAAAATTTATGTATCAATAATTCTATTTAATAATCATGACTTCAAAATAACTAAAAATTTTAACAGCATTTTCGTATTACAAACTTCAGAAACTTGACATGGATTTGCCAAGTGTCTGAGATTAAATCACTTTGATCCCCGAGTAAAGTTTAATCGCCTGAATATTAAATATTCTATAACATAAAGGGAATCGGCCCAACAATATCGGATATTTTTTTTTATTTCTTTTTATACATATAATAAGAAAAGCGAAAGAAAAAGTAAAAAGCACATGTATAAAGGCGGACTTATCCTTAAAAGAGATCTCTTCCAGTGAACCTTTGAGTAACAGAAGGAAAAGGACAAGAAGTGAAGAAGAAAGAGAATACGGGTAATAATCCTTATGCCTCACTAAAATAGCTTTGTGAAACGAAGAATAAAATATTACCATAATAAGCCATTTTAATATTATGTTATATAAATCTTTTATAAAGCTGTGTGGTATCCGGCTGTGTAGAATAGACTACCCTCATTGCTTACCGATGTTTCGTAAAAGGCGACTAAGGTAAGTCGACCCGCTGTGTCCTATCCGGATAAGTAGAATAGGCCACTCTCTTTTCTTTACGAGGTGTCGTAAAAGGCGGCTAAGGTAAATGAACCCATCGCATGGTATCCGGTTGAGTAGAAAAGATCACCCTTTTTCTTACCGAGGTGTCGTAAAATATGACTTAGGTAGTTGGCGTCAGGCAAGTGCCCCGGCATAAAGTACGAATTTCTTTAAATCGGTCCAATAGTTCCTGAGATTAGCGCGTTCAAACAATCAAATAAACAAACTCTTCAGCTTTATATATTAGTATAGATTATAATATAATATTATAAATCTTTATATTAAATTACGTCCAGACGGTCCAAAACGATACGGATAAATATGATTTTTGGTTAAAAATAGATGAAGTGCTGATCTGACCTGGTGCTAAAGTCCTCGTAGGCGAAGTCAAGAGCGAAAGCCAACGTAGTAAACGTGGTAATCTTGAAAACTCCGCTAACTTCTTTTTTTCTAACTCTACCGCTAACTCTTATAATTACGTTACATATTTTAATATTCTATCCCCTTTATTTAATTACTTTAGACTTTGTTAATGCGAAATAGGAAATGCACATACAATATTTGTTATGATTTGCAGTATCATTGTTTCTTTTTCTTTTTTATATTACTAGAATATTAATCATGTTTTTTTTAATCCAGAGCATTTATATTGTTAAACAAAGTATGGCAAAACAAACAAGTCAGCAAAATTAATGATAATACTAAACACAAGTTTCTTAGATAGCATATTGGGTTACGCAATATTAATATAAGTAATACAAAATAAATAAATTCATTTGGAAAGAAACTCATGGCGAAGACTAAATGATTTTACCTCAAAATAAGTATTAAACAACTATTTGTTACCAACGGACCTTACAACCCGCTTAATCGTCCAACTCTCTTTAATAAGCTTAATTCGAGTTGAGCTTGTAAACTGAATTGATGGCTCCATTTCAATGGCCGTTGATATTTAGTGCTACAGCTGGGTCTCTTGGGATAACTGTAATTGGATTTTTATCGTTTTCGCAATTCTTTTCGATGCGATACTTTAAAAATGTATAATATTTAAATGTCAAGGCAGTAGTTTTTGGTGCAGAAAATAACACTTTGTCTATTCATGGATTTACCATATTTCGAAAACTCGACAAAAAAAATTGCAACATTAATTTTGAACCCTAAGTAGAAAACGTAGAGCAACATAGTAGACTCCAGAGTAGTAAAGGTTACTCTGGACCACTGGACCTGGCGGTCCACCTAGACCACTTTATGTACTAAGGATTTAGACGAAAGGTTTACGATAAGAGACAAAAGGGTTGACAAAGGGGTTAGCTAAGCTAAGCTGGAAAGAAGTCGCTAAAGGTTGCTTGATTCAAACCGCACTAGATAATCAAAGAAAGTAGAAGTTGGATGAGATGATGTCAAGAAAGAAAAAAGAAATATTCCAGATTAGTACTCCGTATTAGGCCATTTTAGAATCTTCAACTTTAAACTTTAAACTAAACTTCTGTTATTTTAAATCGGGACAAGTTAGAAACAACAGTTTATATTTGTTAAATGTTTGTGCAAATGCTGGTTTCAAGCGGCACAAATTGTGGGTTGTGGAGATCCCTTAAGGACACCTATGTTCAGCAGTGGACGTCCATCGGTTGAGAAAGAAGAAGAAATGTTTGTCCCATAATCAGCATCATGTAATCAATCAAAAATTAGTGAAACTTAAGTTATAATGTAACTAAAGATGGAAAAAACCTACATTGAGACTAAAATATTAGAATAATTTACCCAACGGATATTCCGTTGTCGGAAGGATGTCTAAGAATAGTTAATATTTGTTGGAATTTGATTGTTTTATACAAATGGAACAAACATTAAACAAACAAGAAATGAATTTCTGAAAATTTACTTAAGGAAGCAAACTTCTAAATTAAGCTCATCAAACGATAAAGTACCAAAACTGAAAACCTTTTATTAATCCATAGCTATGAAAAAGCTAACATTACAAAGTTATTAAAAGTGAGCTAATATTTTTGGATAATATTAATTGATCATCGCCCTACTTTTTTAAGTTTATGTTTGAATAGAGCTCTAATTAAATGAGGCATACATAAAAAATATTGGAAAAACATTATGTCAAAAAGAAATCCTAGAATTCTCTTGTTTATGCTAGATTATGTTCCTATATCGTTTTGTTTAGACATTTAATGTATTTAATGTAATAACTAAATTAAATGCCAGTTCTTATTGACAAGTTTAAATCATAGGGTAAGAAAGCCAGCCTATCATCACCATCCTGTCCCAGATGGGTTCAAAACTAGTCGGGCTAACCCGATAGAAGACCGATAGAAGAGAACCCGATATAATAAGACGTGAGCATAGCCGGTTTCTGTACATTAACTACCAATTCAATTCTAGCAAGACCTTACTACGTTATACAAAAACATAACAATAAAAGGATTCATATATGAAGATAATCCGAGACTTGAGTTTCTTTTACCTTCAAAAATTCATTCAAATTTTCTTTCAACTTCTCAAACTATAGAATATTCTTTTTATTTATAGAAATATATTATTATAAAGCTTAATAGTAACAAATTTAACTGGGTCTTCTTTTTAACAATCTTTATTTACATTCAGTCTCATGTTTCATAAAAGTATTGAGGTAATGTCAATTTTTTTAAACGATATTCATTTCTAGAATCTTAGAAATGTCTTTTAAATAGAAGAATGTTATTGAAATGATAAAAAGTAATTAAATCGCTTATAAATAAGTTGTAAGATATTTTTCCATCGTCTTCAAGTAATTAAACTTTACTTTGACGGTCATTATAAAAATTTAAAGAACTGTTTAAAAAGGAAAATTTTTAATAGGAAAGTTCAAAACGAATGCTTATACCGACAAAGTTTTTTATGATGAAAACGAAATGCGAAAAATAAAACGCGCAAAGCCTGCTTTGGGTTCATTTTCTTGTTCGAATTCTCGGCAGTTCATTCCTTTGGAACAGTTTTTAATTGTTGCAAGATGTTTTTGTTTTCTTTATGGTCTTAACCTTTACTTATAAAATACTTACTGTGCTAGCGGCTTTGCCCGTGTGGAATAATAAATTTTTAATTTTTAAATGAGTTAATCTTATATGTATATATATAAATATATTTTCTTAATTTCGGAAACAACTCAAACGATTTTCCTGACATTTAGCATGTAGAGGTTTTGCGGGAGAAAATTCAATCTAGCTAGGTTTCATTAAAAAAAAATTATTTTATCCCTGTTTTTGGGCATCAAAAAAATTCTAAAATGTAGAATTGTACGCAAAGAATTTTTTAGTTGTCTTACCTAATGTTGCGATAGCCGATGGGTAACGGGCGGACCGAAAATGTTTTAAGCCTGGGTTCGAATCCCACGTGTCATGGGCGCCTTTTTTTAGTAATTTTTTTTTTAATTACCGAGCAAGGCTCGGTCCACAGGTACTTTACATAAAACCATAATGTAAAATTAACTTAAGCCTTCCAAAAGATTTGCGCTATCTTTTAGTAAAAACCATACAAAAATCTGTTCAGTAGATTTCGAGAAAATCGATCGCATACAGACATTAAAAAATGTAATTTCTTTTTCATATAATATGTATTTAACATATTATAACATATAATAAATAGTGAGTAGAAATCAAAGCAAAAAGTTTCGAGACGATGTTATTTCTGTGGAAATTTTCTGAACTCATTTCTTATGACGACAATGCTTCAAAAACATACAAAATCTACATACAAAACTTCGGCAACTTGTTCACAAGTTTCGTAAACCCAACGCCTTGTTTTTATGGTAAATTATTCAAAAACAAACAAGTGAGACCTTTTGAAGCAATAAAGCAAAAACATGTCTCCAGTTTCTGGATTTAATATCTCTGTTTTTCACTTGCCTAATACATTTTGCAACACGTTTAATATTTAAATATATCAAATTATTGTTACAAAGTTATTCTAATAATAATCCTATCCTATCCTACTCCTACTAGTTAATATTATAAAGAGAAAAAATTTGTATGTATGTTTGTAATGATTTCACACAAAAGCTACTGAACCGACATCACGCCGTGTGGTATCCGGCGGAATAGAATAGTACCACCCTCATTTCTTACCGAGGTGTCGTAAAAGACGACTAAGGTAAGTTGACCCACCGTGTGGTATCCGGTTTAGTAGAATAGACCACCCTCTTTTTTACCGAGGTGTCGTAAAAGGCGACTAAAGTAAGTTGACCCACCGTGTGGTATCCGGTTTAGTAGAATAGACCACCCTCTTTCTTACCGATGTGTCGTAAAATACGACTAAGGTAAGTTGACGTCAGGCAGGCGGCTGGTTGTAAAAATGCAGCCAAATCATGTGTCAGCATGTTTATAACATGTGCCGACCCCACTTAGAGTGGGACAAGGACAGGAGGATCTCGCTACTGAACCGATTTCAAAAATTCTTCTTTACTAAGCAACATACGCTAGAGGCTAGATAAGAGACTTATGTCCAGCAGTGGACTTTCGTCGATCGAAGGAGAGTTTCCAAGGAAAAGAGGAAAAAAAATAACAACAACTAAAGGGTAACTCAACTAAAAAACAAATGGTAATAAGAGCAAAAACCCTTTTATAGAATTTCTGTTCATATAATAAACGACTTTTCTAACCTTAAACAATATATAAATACATACTTAAACCTTACTTCGCTCTATAAATGTACAAGAGCTTTTTATCAAAGATACTGAAAGTGGAAATAGAATTACTATTTTATGCTTCGCAAAAGCTGTTACCTTAAAAATCTTAAGAAATATTTGCGCTGAAAAATAGTCTTTTGAAATCTTAAAAGGAATTTTGAAGAGACGTGCAACTTTCTGTAACGTTGCCTCTTTGAGCACGACTTGATAACGGAAAAGCTCGTTCATAAGAAATTCTCAGTTCCAATTACTACACTTTTGACGTATTTTGACGAAATTGGTTATTAATAAAAGGAATTTCATTATTTTAATAACCTTATCAAAATTATGTTCACATGTTTTATCGGTATAAAATGCGTTGATAGTATACCGTTTCAACTCTACATTTCCAAGAAAACTAATATGGAAAAAAATAATATGGAGTATGAAAAACTATATAGTACTTCATAATATATAGATATGTAGTAATATTGTTTTTAATTATGATCAATATATTAAACTCGTTTAGACGAAAGATATATTTATAACTTACTCAATCTTATCGTTTATACCTTATCAACAAATACTACATGTAATTTATCCGTTTTAACACCTCGGTTTATTGCCTCTTCTGGTGACAAGAAAGCTGGCTCCTTCGCACAAAGAATCAGCTTATGGCTTTAGCCAACGCTGCCAGAATTCTTGGGACCATTCCACGTGGACATGATTTGTATAGTCCAAGCGTGTAAGTAATTTAAGATAGATATAACTTCTACATTTTTGTTGTAAATAAAAATAAAAGAATAGAAAAAAAAATGTAATTTATACAATTATACGTTATTTTGCAGAGTTCTATAATACAAAAATGATTTTTTATTCAAGCGAAATAGTTTATTATTTTTGAAATACAAGTATTTATCACATAAAAAGCATGAAACATAATACAACATCACATGTACCTAAAAATCTGCACACGAGGTTCTGCAAAGAAAAGTGAATTGGTTTATAGCTCCTTTTCATAATCGGCGATTACAAACAATTAAGCGCGAGTAAATTAACAAAAAGTTGGGCCATCTTTAACCATTATTTATTTTATCTCAAAATAAAAGCGATAAACACTCGTTCATTCCACTATTAATAATGGTGTGCCAATACGTACTGTATCTGCTGTCAAATCAGTTTCGCGCGCCGCTGAGCGCACTACGCTGTCGGAAAACTACACCGACCCTTGTACAAGTAATAATTATTGTATCTCTTTTCTATCTTTAATCGTACATATAAAATCGTCTCATATATGATATACTAGATACAGGCATGCTGTTGCGGACTTTTTCGTAGTATTTTTGTAGATCTACTATTCTCTAGAACATATAGCATATAGCAGCATATAGCAGCAGCAGCATATTCCATATAGCAGCAGCTATATGGAATCCACACTATAAATCATATACAGATAGAATTGAGCGCGTCCAAAGATCTTTCACTAGATACCTTGCTTTTAAAGATAACCGTTGCCCATATAAAGCAGATTATGAAATTCGATTAAAATATTTTAATATATTACCTCTTGAAAAACGCAGGCGAATGTCTGATCTTATAATTTTATACAAAATTCTTAATAACCAAATAGATGCCCCGGATTTGTTATTTCATCTAAACTTATCTATTCCTTACAAAACGCCCAGACACCCATTACAAAAAATTTTCGCACCCACACTATCTAAAACAAATTTAGGTAAATTTTCCTGTATAAATCGATTAATGACAACCTACAATAGTCTATCTCAATATGACAATGATATTTTCCATGATAGTTTAATTAAATTTAAAAAAAAAATTAAAAACATTAATAAAACCGTAATGTATTATTAACTTAAATGTTCCGGAAAAATTGCACTTAGAGTCGTCGTCAGTCCACCTCGTTGGGTCTACCGACGCTGCGCTTGCCGGTGCGAGGTCGCCATTCCAGCACCATAGAACCCCAACGCCCATCGGTTCTACATACTACGTGCTCTGCCCATTGCCACTTTACCTTCGCGACACGATGAACTATGTTGGTTTCCCTGGTTCTTCTACGGATCTCCTTATTCCTGATTTGATCGCGTAGAGATACATCAAGCTTGCTCTATCGCCCGCTGATTGACTCTGTGCTTATCGTTCATACATATATACTCAAAACATTTTTTATTATATGATAAGGCTAGCGCTTGGATATGATTTTGCCTGATAAAAACCGAAAGATATAGCCTAAGATGGACCACGCTTGCCAGTGTAGTGCCTATTCACTGTTTTTTTAACCTTTCCCAAATCGTAGGAGTCCGGCAAGATAGATGCGGGAAGGTAATTCGAAGCCTTTGCTGCATAAATACTTGAAAGAATAAAAGTTAAGCAACGGCTTGTTACAATCCCACTGCTGGGTAAAGGCCCCTCTATCTGTTTTTTTTTAGAGAAGATATGGAGCTAAGACCTACCACGCTGCTCCAATGCGGATTGATAGGTTACACATATCCCCAGAATTTTATATATATGCAGGTTTCTTCACGATGTTTTCCTTCGACGAAAAGCGTGTGATAAATTGAAATTATCAATTAGACACATAAGTTTTAATAGAAACTCATTGGTGCCTTCCCGGGGTTTGAACAACCTCGAAAGAGTCGCACGGTGTTACCGCAAGCCTATCACAGCTTGGGGCGTAAGGGGGCGGTGTGGCGGTACCGGGAAAGTTTTGTTCTGGATCCAATCTACTGCTGGCGAGTCCAAGTGGTAGCGACTTGCCTAAGCACATCGTCTGCCGCACTGTCAAGGGGACCTTGGGACGTTCCGAACGGGGTATATCGGACGTCTGGCTTACAGATCCGCGAGGCGGTCGGTGCATCTTGTGCTCCCGATGCAACGGTTAGCGATGGAAGGTTTCGAGGGGTCCCTACCCGGAGGAGGTGTTCTCTGGGATCATAGCTGTTGGCGGGGATGGGGGCAATGTGTACAACCATAACCTGTCCTTGCCATCGGCAGCGTGTTGGAGCACACAGTTCGTTTTACTCGGTGCGAGTCCGACATAACCGCCGCCTGTCCCCGTCGGGCGGCGGTACCCATAAGGGGTTTTTTTCCGTATTAAAAAAAGGTCTATCACAGCCTACGGGACTTACTTTCCTATACTTGAAGGAATACATGAACTAAATGCCAGTACTCACTTAACGCGCTCCTCAACTAGGTAAACAAACAACTAACCTGTTCAAATATCGTTAAGAAACCATTTAAGCCCGCCATTAAAACCAATTGGGTCGGGCCGCAAAAGTTGTTTCCATGAATTATTCATCGAATATACAAAGGAACTAAGCCTCGTTTATAAGAGCAATATAGACTGATAAATTTAACGTGATGAACTTCATTCCATCCCAAAATATTCAAATTAAAATTCATTTCGTAAAGACCTGAATATTATGAGACGAAATAACTAAATATTGGTATTCTGTTGATGTTAAATAATACTACTTACGCCGTGTGGTATCCGGTTGAATAGAATAGTACCACCCTCTTTTCTTACCGAGGTGTCGTAAAAGGCGACTAAGGTAAGTTGACTCACCGTGTGGTATCCGATTAAGTAGAATAGACCACCCTCTTTCTTATCGAGGTGTCGTAAAATACGACTAAAGATAAGTTGACGTAAGGCAGGCGGCCGGTCGTAAAAAACGTAGCCAAATCAAGGGACAACATGTTTATAACATGTTGTGCCGACCCCACTTAGATTGGGATAAGGGCAGGAAGATGATGTTGTTAATAATACTACTTATTTTAATTTATAGAAACGTTACTTTCCGGAATTCTATAGTACAGAAGTTATGATAGAATAATTTTGCTATAATCCGTGTTTGTTAGGACATTCTATGTAATGGTAAGTGTAGGAAGTGTAGCAGTCAACGTTCACATACCTTATACATGCAGGCTAGTCGCCATACGTATCGTTAAACGCCGCCACCAACAACACACCACACAAGCACTACACACACTCACTACGACAATCTCTACGATCGATTCGCCCGTTACACTTAGCATTACATAGATTCTCTTAACAAACACAAATCTTAACTTTGGGTTTTTACATTATACGTATATTCATAACTTGTTGTAGCGACGACATTGCTTATGTCAAATTTAGTGTTAAGATAATGTACCATTTTGTTTTCAGTTTCCAAAAAACGTGTATTTTTCAAATCTATATGTTTTAGCTTGGTATATAATATTTTAAGTAGTATAATATTTTTAGTAATTATAATTAGATATAGTTGTCAAATTCAAAATGGATTTCCCTTGCGATTTACAGGTTAACTCAGTCATAATTCTAAAATATATAATATTACCAACAACCTACCGACTCATAATTCTGAAAGTGTAATACAAATAAATTATTAAAGAACGTTGCTACAAACATTGACGACTCATTCAGAATATCATGATATAACGATAAACTTCTTATTTCATCCTTCATTATCTATATTATTTACTTAATTCATTTATAAATTACTTTAACAGTTATAAATAACTTACAGCCAAAATTTTTTTAGTCGCTTCTCTCACATAACTATATGCATAACAACGCCATCTATTGCAATACATTTGAACTACTACAGCTAAATTGGCGAACCTTTATTTAGGTAACGTTATTTTACGTAGTCGCAAAGGAAACATCGCACCTGCGAACAACAAGGTTGTGTTTTACGTTAATAGTTCCAAATAGTGCCGCATCACAAAAATCAAACTTTTCGACAACGTGTAATTTAATATAATATATATTTTACAGTAAAGAATTAGAGAAAACTCTTAAACATAATTAAAATAAAAGACAGCCAAAAATTTTTATTCGTAAAACGAATGTAATATGAATTCGCCGTGTGATATCCGGCTGAGTATAATAGACCATTCTCATTTCTCACCGCGGTGTCGAAAAAGGCGACTAAGGTAAATTGACGTCAGGCATGGGGCCAGTCGAAAAATACGTAGCCAAATCAAGTGACATGTTTATAACATGTAGTGCCGACCCCACTTAGAGTGGGGTAAGAGCAGGAGAATGAATTACGATCGTAGGTAGATCGGATAGAACTTTATGCATCGTACATCTAAAACAAAAACTATTCCATTTTAGATAAAATGGAATAGTTTTTGTTTTAAATGTACGATGCATAAAGTTCTATCCGATGATCTATTAAACTGTAATCAGATGATTACAGTTTAATAGATCATTGCGCATAATCCTTCAATACCAACAGTGTATTCTAAAATAATGTTGCAAACATTTATACTGTAGTAACGGCCTGTTACTATCCCACTGCTGGGCATACGCCTCCTCTCTCCATTTTTGGAGAGAAGGGTTGGAGCTAAGACCTACCACGCTGCTCCAATGCGGATTGGTAGGTTAAACATATCCCTAGGATTCTCTAGAGATATGCAGGTTTCCTCACGATGTTTTCCTTCACCGAAAAGCGTGTGATAAATTGCAATTATCAATTAGACACATAAGTTTTAATAGAAAAACTCATTGGTGACTGCCCGGGTTCGAACCCATGATCGTCTCTAGAGATTCAAATGGTCGCACCGCTAGGCCATCACAGCTTATTTATACTGATTCCTATTAATTTTGGATGAGCGCGTAATTAAAAACGATTGCAAATATCAACGCAAAGCTTGAAACAATTATATATACCAAATATGTTACGTAGACATAAGCCCTATATAAGCTGATTTGATTTGGTTGAATTGTTTACTGTTTTGAACTAGTTACGAATTTTGAATAGTTACGAATTTGAATAGTTTTGAATAGTTACGAAAATTAAATGAAAATATGAAATAAAGGGACTAAATTGTTTACATTTTACACAATACATAACTTATCTACGAATAATGAAGAGAGTATAACGATATAGTGACGTATCTTACTTGTAATGTAAGATGTGATAGCCTGGCGGTAACACCGTGCGACTCTTTCGAGGAGGTCAGGGGTTCGAACCCGGGCAGACACCTATGAGTTTTTCTGTGAAAACTTTTGTGTCTAATTGCAATTTATCACACGCTTTTCGGTAAAAGAAAACATCGTGAGGAAACCTGCATATCTCTAGAGAATTCTGGATGTGTAACCTACCAATCAGCATTGGAGCAGCGTGGTAGGTCTAAGCTCCAATCCTTCTCTCCAAAAAAACAGAGAGAAGAGGCCTATTCCCAGCAGTGAGTGAGTAACAGGCCGCATCTTTGCTTTACTTTTACTTGTAATGTAATATATTGAATCACATCACATCTATAATAATAGTATATCTATACTATTATTATAGATGTGATAATCTATCTGTCTGTTCCTGTGGTAATCGCGACTTAGTTCTCATCAACTTAATTGTTAAAGTACGCTCTATCGTTCACAACATTGATATTTTTTTGGTTCTGAAAGTAGTTAACCCGGTATATACTTTGATTTTATCAAATTTCATTCTATGGCACAGTGGATTAGTAGAACAATTGTTCGACTGCTTAGAAAATTGCTTTTTGAAAATCGTTTGATTGCTTTTTCTTTTTTAAAAAGAAGTATATTAAGCTTACATACAGATAACAAAGCTGTGATGGCCTAGCGGTGCGACCGTGTGAATCTCTAGAGACGATCATGGGTTCAAACCCGGGCAGACACCAATGAGTTTTTCTATTAAAACTTATGTGTCTAATTGATAATTGCAATTTATCACACGCTTTTCGGTGAAGGAAAACATCGTGAGGAAACCTGCATATCTTTAG
Organism: Morpho helenor; assembly: GCA_029227775.1. NCBI lineage: Eukaryota > Metazoa > Arthropoda > Insecta > Lepidoptera > Nymphalidae > Morpho > Morpho helenor. The sequence continues at coordinate 4,645,428 of JARGCU010000022.1, read as the reverse complement.
AAAATTTTAGGGATATGTGTAACCTACCAATCCGCATTGGAGCAGCGTGGTTGGTCTTAGCTCCAACCCTTCTCTCCAAAAATGTAGAGAGGAGGCCTATGCCCAGCAGTGGGATAGTAACAGGCCGTTACTTACTTACTTACTTACAGATAACATAAAGTTATTTTCACTGTGGACGTGTTTTTATGAATCCTGCATGTATCAGGTATGAAAATGGATAGTCCACTGAACATTTAGCATTATATATATTTTCTATTTAACTTTATTGTGGATTATAGCAAAATAATTTTATAATTACTTTTGTTTAAAGAAACATTTAAATATTGTAGAACTAGGTATTGGTTTAAAGGTGAGACTAATATTAATGTTATTCATTTTATTTTGTATAAGGTCCTTTGACATATGTATATATAAGTTGAATTTTTCATTATGTTTTCTGAAACTCTATAAATTTATATACATGTATATATTTAAGATTTAGTTAATGTATAGAACCGGCTATACTCACGTCTTATTCTATCGGCTAACCCGATAGAATAAGACGTGAGTATAGCCGGTTCTATACATTAACTATAAATACTACTCACGATAGTTTATATTTAAGATTTTGTTAGAGTTCTCTACCATTTTTAGTGGACAAAATTTTAAAAAGTATTAAGTTGAATAGATACATACGCGTATATTAAAATGCTCCCCTTTTAGCAATAATTAATCAAACCAGACTGACGCAAATGAAAAGACGTCTACGTAAAGGGCCTTCTTAATGAGGAAACGTCGACCACCTCTAACGGACTTAATACGAGTCGTCCGGTGCATTTTCAGTGAAAATGGAGCAGATGAAAGTTCATTTTCCCTTTTTTAATTAACATCACGTGCCGTAAAGAAGCCAAATGTTTGCGATGTTGGCGAAACCTGCACTTTTAAAGCACGTTTAGTCACAACTTTAGCACGTGACTGGCTTTTAGTTCTCGTTAATTAGTCATGTTTATAACCAAACAAATTATTATATTATTTTTGTTAATTGTTTAAGAAAATCTGTGTATCTTCGACTGCATAGAGAAGATAAAAAAGTGAACTTCCTTATTTCTTTTCTAGTATTTAAACATATTTTTATCCACATTAAGTCACAAAATTATTTTTAGATTTAGAATTATTTTTAGATTTAGATATTGACTGGCCCGTTAGCGTAGTGGGTAGTGACCCTGACTTCAGCTCCACGGGTCGCGCGTTCGATTCCCGCCGAGGGCCAACATTTTCTATAAATAAATTTGTTAGTCTTTGAGCCTGGGTGTATATTTTTATTTAGGTATGTATTTAAAAAATATATAAGTATATATTCACCAGTTGTCTGTCACCCATAACACAAGTATTAAGTTACTTACTTTGGGACGGACGACCGTGTGTGTAAGTGTCCCATATATTTATTTTATTATATTTTATAGATAGATAGATTACTTGCTTTTGTTTATTTAATCAGACAAACTTTTAACAAACATTTCAACAAATCTAGCAAACACAGACCTAATTAAATTATTATATTACTTCCGAAACGTATTTTATAATATAATTAATTTTCCACCTTTAGCCCTTTTTATAATAGTCAAGTGCAACAGTCATCAGATACTTAATTATAGTAAAACATAATGTTAAAGATGTAATAGTTATAAATACTTTTAATTTTTATATTGCTCTATTTCTTTACATATAGTACGTTGAACCGATGGGCGTTGGACTCCTTAGGTGCTGGAAGGGCGACCTCAAAAGCGCAGTGTCGGTAGACACCCAACGAAGTGACGACCTCAAAAAGGTTGCGGGGAGCCTCTGGTTCCAAGCGACAAAATCGTGGGTTGTGGAGATCCCTTAAGGAGACCTATGTCCAGCAGTGGACATAGGTCTCCTTATCTCTCGTCTAGTCCAGTCTAGTCTCGTCCATCGTTTGAGAAAGAAGAAGAAGAAGACTTTCTTAGAATAGAATAGAAAAGAAATATACTTTATTGTACACCATAATCCTAATATACAAAAGAAAAATAGTTTGAACACTTAGAGTTGCATCTTTTTGGGACCGACTTAGATCTTCATCAAACTTATTTTACAAGGAGTTAACGATGGGATGTCTAGTGTGATCTTAAAATGGCTATCTGTTCATCGTAGTAACAACAGGAAATAATTGTTAAGACGCCTGGGTGTAGTTTCTCAGCAGTTAGATATTTTATTTCCTTGTGTAAGATATTTAATTTTCTTGTGTATGCCTTTGCCTGTAATGCCTTTAAATAAAAATTATTATTATTATAATTATTTGTATATACATTCTTGGTTAGTTTTTACAAATATTTATGTCTATCGAACTCTGTTTTAATTACTCCTTTTGTAAAATAATAAGAAACTGAATCCATTTACGCTACCTATTCTGAAATACAAAGCGACTTTCTGAAGCCAAGTCAGAAATGTTATGTGACAGCGAGATCTACAGTGATTATTCGGGGAATGGCTTGTAATCCCATTGGCGAATGTGATTCGAAATTAATATCTCAGTCTCTTATATCAAGAGTATAGAGATCATTTCGGTGTGACAATTTTGATATATGTAGTGTGAGGAGCGTTCGAATGTTTCAAAGCATTAGGCATTTCCTTTGTAATGTAATTGTTGAAGCCTGATAGCGAGAACGTGTGCACTATGCACAATCTTGCAATGAAATTTGCATCCATATATCGGTACTACTTGTTGATTTCGATCATTCTGTTATGATCTGTACGGGTCTATTAATGTAGGTAATGGATTTTTCTTGCACACACGGTTGTCCGTGCCCAACTAAGTAATTTAAAACTTTTGTTATGGGTGACAGAAAACTGCTAAATATATGCGTGTATAACTTTATATACATAAGTAAGTAACGGCCTGTTACTATCCCACTGCTGGGCATAGGCCTCCTCTCTCCATTTTTGGAGAGAAGGGTTGGAGCTAAGACCTACCACGCTGCTCCAATGCGGATTGGTAGGTTACACATATCCCTAGGATTCTCTAGAGATATGCAGGTTTCCTCACGATGTTTTCCTTCACCGAAAAGCTTGTGATAAATTGCAATTATCAATTAGACACATAGGTTTTAATAGAAAAACTCATTGGTGTCTGCCCGGGTTTGAACCCATGATCGTCTCTAGAGATTCACACGGTCGCACCGCTAGGCCATCACAGCTGGCCTGTGATAGTACCTGGGTAATATTTTTAAATATATAAAAAAATAATTTGAGATCACACGTTACCCAAATAAGCTATCGTGACTTTGAAATTAACCTTTGCTTTCTCATAAAATTGTAGTAGTTTTTTTAGCGCCCGAAGACAGGGATAAAAAAACATTTTTTGTAATAAAACCTCGGTAGATCGATTCTTCACCCCCCAAAACCCCCTACATGCTGAACTTCATGAAATTCGTTGAAGCCGTTTCTAAAATTCAGAAAAATATAATATACTAGTAATATCCCGTGGTTACGCCCTCGTAATATTGAATTTTTTACACCTTATTACATTTTTATAACGGATCCCTATTTTTTTATGTCATACATGTGGCCTATGTTTCTCAGTAAAGATGCAGCTCAACAATAGTGAAAGAAATCGATCCAGTATTTTTTGTGTGAAAACATGCCAACTGCGCCACAGGGCCAGGGAATTAAAAATATAAAGTAAATTTTCGTTTTTGTGTTTAATAGCGGAAATAGCAGTCACAAGTAACATAGTAAGTAGTTTTTCCCCTGAACGCAGACTTAATACAAGTAAGCTGCCCTGCGTCTAGTTGGTGATATTTTTTATTATTTAGACAAATACATGAGTTGTGTGTTACCTATCATTGATAAATAAATGTGTTAGAGTTCTGTGTTATTTTAACGATAAATAATTGGGCGCTAATCCACTAGTGATCTATATTATTTCTTTACCTAAATCATAATTTTTTAATAAGCATATATGTGTAAATATACGCCGTGTGGTATCCGGCTAAATAGAATAGTACCACCCTCTTTTCTTACCGAGGTGTCGTAAAAGGCGACTAAGGTAAGTCGACCCGCCGTGTGGTATCCGGCTGAGTAGAATAGACCAACCTCATTTCTTACCGAGGTGTCGTAAAAGGCGACTAAGGTAAGTTGACTCACCGTGTGGTATCCGGTTAAGTAGAATAGACCACCCTCTTTCTTATCGAGGTGTTGTAAAATGCGACTAAGATAAGTTGACGTCAGTCAGGCGGCCGGTCGTAAAATACGTAGCCAAATCATGTGACAACATGTTTGTAACATGTTGTGCCGACCCCACTTAGAGTGGGATAAGGGCAGGCAGATGATGATATGTGTAAATATATGTTACTCTTGCATTGATGTTTTATTATATGCTCTAAGGGTGTCATCGCTACAATACGCCTACAATGCGCTTAGATTTTGCAATTCCCATATCCGCAGCTGTGGAATGCTATTTACGCATTTGTCTCACATAACTTTATTTTAAAGCTTGGATACGTGTCGATCTTGTTGTAGGTATGTGACTTGGAGTGGAACAAATTGATTAACTTGTATCAAATAAATCGATTATTTATAATCGATTTTTTAGTTTGAAAATTGTTTTAATAACTAGATAAAATATAAATAACTAGAATAAAAACTAAATAACGTGGACTATAACGATTATACGTTCGTAATTCTATCATTTTTAGTGCCATTTACTTTATAATATCTGGGTGACCGAGCTTCGCTCAGTAATTTTTTACAAAAAAAAAACTTTAAAAAAAGAAAAAAACAATTATTTAGTTGGGATCGATCCTTGGCACTCACATTTCTCGAGGCTGCCCGCTAACCGAATATGCTACGTCGACTTGACAGTTAATGGCGAAAATTCAATTCAATATAAATGTTAGTGTTTTTTAATGCCCAAAAATAGGGATAAAACAATATTTTTTTTACATAAAACCTAGCTAGATCAATTTTTCTCCCCCAAAACCTCCTACATGCTAAATTTCAGGAAAATCGTTGGAGCCGTTTCCGAGATTCGGAAAATATATATATATACAAGATTAACTCATTTAAATATTAAGAAATATATATATATATACAAGATTAACTCATTTAAATATTAAGATAAGTTTTGTTTAGAAAAGTCTTACCTAGCTTTAAAATGGCATATTGTATCTTTAAATTATGTCATCTAAGAAAAGCTTTTATAAAAGTGACCTTTGAACTTTGATTAAGGGTGATGTCAACCTTCGTCAGAAAATATAATACATACATCACCTTCGTCGGCAAACGTGGGTAGACGAAAATGCGTAACGCGTTTAAATTGTTTCTTTTGCTTTCTATTTTGCGTCGGTATACTATACAATATATATTACATATATTTTTTACTAAAAAATAAGAATCCAAGAATACTGGCAGCGTTTCCACTTTGAATCGCTAAGCTGATTCTTTGTGCGAAAGAGGAGCCAGCCCTCTTGTCACCTGAAGAGGCAATTAACCGAGGTGTTAAAATGGATAATTTATTTTGACACTTTGACTCTATGGCCCTCTATGGTCTAAACTGTAAAATGGCACAAATACTCGTATATAACTCTCGATGAGAGATCTTCCTGCCCTTATCCCACTCTAAGTAAAATCGGTACAACATGTTATAACCATGTTGTCACATGATTTGGCTACGTATTTTGCAACCGGCCGCCTGCCTGACATCAACTTTAGTCGTATTTTACACCTCCTTAAGAAAGAGGGTGGTCTATTTCACTCAACCGGATACCACACAGTGGGTCAACTTACCTTAGTCGCCTTTTACGGCACCTCGGTAAGAAATGAGGGCGGTCTATTCTACTCAGCCGGATACCACCGCTCGTGCGCCTGAATGCAGTTAAAATATGTTATTATCACACAAATAAATTTCAAACGAATATAATGCCTTATAAAGTAAAAAAAAGCTTAGTAACGGCCTAATATATTTATATGCCTTTATAAGCTCTAGATAAGGTCCCGTGTGGGCTGAAAACTAGCCAGGCTCACCCGATATAACAAGACGTGGGTATAGCCCGGTTCTATACATTAACTATGTAACAAGTTTACTATATGTTTTATGCAAAACAAATCCTCAACATGTTTTGAAGTGTAAAAGGGACACGAGGATCTGAATCAGATTACGTGGCATTTTTCAAACCCCTATCGTTCACTTCCACTTAAGCGCTGCCGTTTGAACAAAGCGATGAATATTAATAAAGCCTAACGTGCGCTTTGGCGTGAGTTTGATTCTCGAAAAATGCAAAATATTTACATTCAATTAACACGTTCTACTGTTTTAAGCGAGTACTTTGAACCGACAAGTATCATCATCATCATTCTCCTGCCCTTATCCTACTCTAAGTGGGGTCGGCACAACATGTTACAAATATGCTGTCACATGATTTGGCTGCGTTTTTACGACCGGCCGTCTACCTGACGTCAACTTACCTCAATCGTATTTAAGACACCTCGGTAAGAAAGAGGGTGGTCTATTCTATTAAACCGGATACGGTAGGTCAACTTACCTTAGTCGCCTTTTACGACACCTCGGTAAGAAAGACGGTGGTCTATTCTACTCAGCCGGATACCACACGGCGGGTCAACTTACCTTAGTCGCCTTTTACGACATCTCGGTAAGAAATGAGGTTGGTCTATTCTACTCAACCGGATACCACACGGCGGGTCAACTTACCTTAGTCGCCTTTTACGACACCTCGGTAAGAAATATGGTTGGTCTATTCTACTCAGCCGGATATCACACGGCTTTGAACCGACAAGTATATTTTATCTTTAAAAATGAATGCTTCTTTCTTGAAAAAGTGGATTAAGGATTTTTTATTAACTAATGCTGCTAATAGGCCTCTTGGCTTTGACAGCGCCACCAGAAGGACGGGCGAGCGCAGAAGCTTCGCCGGGTAAAATTTTTAAGAACTACCTGGGAGCGTCGCCTTCTGCGAGACCGAACATCAGCTTACGTTCATAAGCGTTTTTGTGGACTATATCTGACCCTAGACTTTGAAGAATTCTCCATCATGGCGGCCGCGGCAGAAGGCTCGGCCACTTATCACAAGCAAGTGGGGACCCTGTGTGTGGAAATTTTGTTGGTCAATGTTATAGCATCGTCGCTACGATTAACGAACAACTTCTAAAATAACAATGTACTATGCAGAATTAACAGTTACTATCAAGTCTATAATAAATCTAAGCCAAAAATAAATAAATCAAAGCTGTGATAGCGGTAAACCCGTGCGGCTCTTTCGAGGAGGTCACAGGTTCAAACTCGGGCAGACACCAATGAGTTTTTCTGTTAAAACTTTTGTCTAATTGATTTTGCAATTTGTCATACGCTTTTGGGTGAGGAAACTTACATATCTCTAGAGCATTCCTACCAATTCTATTGGAGCAGCGTGGTAGTTCTTAGCTCCAATCCTTCTCTCCAATACAGAGAGAGCCTATTCCCAGTGGGATAGTAACAGGGTACTTCTGTAATAAATTTTCCATTTTTACTGCTAGTAACAGTTCTAAGTGTGATGATACGTCAAGACAAAATCACTTTACGCCATACATAATTCAAATAGGGCACTTTCTTTGTTTGCTGTGCATATATACTCGCAAGTTCACAGCAATGTAAATCACAATTCAATCATGTGACCAAGACGCTGGCTTATTTCAACCTTATACCGTCTGTCCATAACACAGTTTGAAACGGATTATGAAGATACAACCGCAAGGCGATAGTCTATGTACCGTACATAAAGCTAGGTACCGAGCTCGTTTCCCGGTACTACATAAACCTGAGTATTGATTTTTACAATTTACGCAGATAGCTATTAGTTTACATACGAGCCGGACCGTAAAACAATGAACTCGGCCAGCTTTTATTTTTGCGAGTAAATTACGTTTGCATTTCGTCAACCGCTCGGCGTTTTCCGTGTCTAGCCCGGTACGGGCGACCTAATGGGATTCGCTTTGTTTACATACGGCCAGTTACGGTGCCTCGCCACACTTAATTACTCTGTGTCGGCACCTTGAGACAGTTGGAATTCACCTGAACCGGCAGATGCTTCGCAGCTGTCGGCCGGGCCAGTCCTCTCGCCCCGCGCGACCTTCGCCCCGCGGCTCGCGCAATCGCGGCTAACAGTTTTATTTTCCCGAATAAACTTTATCAAACAAAGCGTGCGTGCCCCGCTCCCTGCATCTGCTCGCCCAGCTGTTCCCGCTGCAGCTGGCAGCGTCGTCTCTTTCCAGCGCGGACATATCGACGCGAGACTGAGCGGGATAAGTAATAACTAGTGTAATCGCATCGAGCCCTTCAGTTCCCTGAGCAGTGAGCACGGCCCATTCGCAGTTCGTATCCCGACGTCGGCGGGCATACTTCCAGTGACTATGACGAGCAAGCGTAAGCGCGATCGGGACAATGAAACTGAACGTCAAGTGAAGCGTCAGCGGCGCCGCAAGCGTTCACGCAGCGTGCCACTAATGAGTGACCCGGACAGCGCCGAAAAACGTCAAGCGCTAAAGCGTTTGTTTGGAAGATTCTGTTCAGTGGAAATGGAAAACGAGCACGGCTCGGAGGATTTGTTTGATAACATGAACGATTTAAGCAACCGCACAATTTATGGCGATGAGAACGACGATCCGTTGCTGGACACGGTGCCTGTGGACATGGACCCGGAGCAACTAGGCTTTTTGGTCTGCGCTCAAGAGACTCTGCGATTCTTGCACGGCCGTGGGATACCGATCGAACACCCAGTTTTCTCTCGACTGCGTACGCGCCTGCTCCGCGGAATTGGGGAAATGGCGATGGCCTGAGTAATGCTTGGCCCAGAGCCCTCCAGAAACTAATCCCGCTTATCTCTTCACTGTCGAACATTCCCCCTTTCCTGTGATTTTTTTAGTGTGTATCGGTGTGATGTCCCCAAACAAACAACTATACTATCTCAGAATCAGGGCTCTGGTTAGTTCTTAAGGTGTCTTGATGTAAATTTATTGTTGTGTGTCGAAGCAACAGGTGGCCCGCAAGGGCGTTCTAGTCATAAACTAGTCATTAATTAAATATATTTGTTAAACTAAAAAAAAAATATTGATATTTAATTAAATGTATTAATTCGTCCACCTATTTGTTTTATTTTATTTCTCATCCAATGGTTATGAAAATATTAAGTAATACTTAAAATAAAATACCTACTTTCTTAAATAATTCTATTGTCTCCCTTAACAGATATAATAGTACGAAAACTTAACATTAATCGTACCTATAATTTTTTTATATAAAATATTGTAAATGAATTATTATTATAATTTAAAAAATTGTTAGGAGTTCTGTCATAAAAAAGATTATCAATGTATAAATTAAATAAAGTTTATATGCCTCGGTATTTTATTCTGAAGTTACTATCAGAAACTATTCAATAAATCTTTTTTGTATAATACAACAATAAAAATATTTAAAATTTTCACAGGATCACTTACATACATTCATAGATAATAGATATTATTAAATCCCTCATTCATAACAGTTGAAAAACAAAGAAAAATACTTTATTTTGCTATGCGACTTATTACTTAAATGTAACGCGCTTAAGCTAACTGCTCTAGCAGCTTCTAGCTTTTGCTATGAATTTATTTGTTGTTTTTATGTTATTTAATTCATATAGTTAGGAAGTCAAAGTTCTATAACACGCCTCGACAATTATACAAGGCTAAGATCTATTATATTATACGCCGTGTGGCATCCGGCTGAATAGAATAGTACCACCCTCATTTCTTACCGAGGTGTCGTAAAAGGCGACTAAGTAAGTCGACCCGCCGTGTGGTATCCGTTTGAGTAGAAAAGACCACCCTCATTTCTTACCGAGGTGTCGTAAAAGGCGACTAAGGTAAGTCGACCCACCGTGTGGTATCCGGTTTAGTAGAATAGACCACCCTCTTTCTTACCGAGGTGTCGTAAAATACGAATGAGGTAAGTTGATGTCAGGCAGGCGGCCGGTAGTAAAAACGCAGCCAAATCATGTGACAGCATGTTTATAACATGTTGTACCGACCCCACTTAGAGTGGGATAAGGGAAGGAAGATAAAAAAGATCTATTATATTATAATAAGTAAAACATACCTTAACCTTTTTAATAGGCGAAACGATAATAAGTGTTAGCTTTTTTGTCTCATTCTCAAATGTCCAAAAGAAAATTTTGCTAAACTCCCCATCATGATGTCCCCTCTTTTACAAACATTTTAAAAAGACAAATGTTTGTCATTATTCAAATACAATTTCAAATAATTCTTTATTCAAATTAGCTTTTACAAGCACTTTCGAATCGTCAAATTACAATAAAGCTACGACTGGTTCGGAAAGGTGCTCTTACCGAGAAGAACCAGCAAGAAACTCGGCGGTCACTCTTTTCAAAATTAAGTATTACAATAATGTCTTAATTAATTAAGAACAAATTAAAAAATTACAATATAATCTAGTGCGTAGCTGGTCGCAATTTAAATCCAAGCTTTCTTATCATCAACATAGTCCTCAACAGTATAATAAGCTTTATGAATAAATGTCTTTTTAATTGCTTTTTTGAACTTGTGTATTGAAGCCAAATGCTATTTATTTATAATTTGACATACTTCTATAACTTTAATGTTAAAGTAATGTTGGTATGTACAAATAACAAAGTATAGCTATCAAATCATGTGCATTATATAAATGAAAACTAAATTTCAATTATACGAATAACTATCGAATATGACTCGCCTCGGTTGATTTTTTTTTGGTGTATTTTGAAATATTTTCAAAAATCAAAATTCAAACAAATTGACGGCATATTAGTTTGTTAGTACCTGAGTGGTCAAACCTTGCTCGGTAATTTTTTAAATGATCCAAAAATATGCAATTTAATTAAAAAATATAAAAAAAGAATGAAAATGCCGGTGATACGTGGGACTCGACCCCGGGTTTTGCCCTTACCTATTGGGCTATCACAGCATTACGTTTGACAGCTAAAATATCATTTACAATTCTACATCTTAGCATTTAAGGTTTTATTTATAAATATGAATAAACCCTTGTTTTAAAAAAGAACCGACTAAATCAATATCAGGGCGAGCTTTTAACTGCTGTTATCGATGAAGTAATTTTTTTCGATTTTTTTGAAGTTTGGACGACAAAATGTAGATAGTTTTGACAATAGATGAAGATGATGATGAAGTAACAGGCTCCTAGATTGTAAAGGTCCTTTTAAATCATTAATTTAATACCAGATGATACAGAAAAGGTTTATTAGCAAGACCTAGAAACCATTTTTAAGAACGGATTCGATTAAATTTTGAATTATCGTGAAATGACGGAAAGAGATGAACTATGGTAGCAACGATGGGTGTATATGGATGGTGGATATTGCGCATGAGCTACAAGAGTTCGTGGTTGTCTGTGTCAATCGTTTCTATAGTCTTTGTCACGTGACTAAAATGACCTTTATTTAAAACACGAATCACATGGGACATAATTGGTATTGTTGAAATTATGTAGCGTTACTTTGTAGTGATAGCTGAGCAGTGAGACTTTGTGCCTCTCTCTAGAGGTTCATACGTTAAAATCCCGTTCTGCTAACAATGTGCTTTATCTGATAATAGTCGGAGAGTGAGACAGTTAAATTTTTCCAGGGGATCGCGAGTTTACGCCACGCGCAAGCACCAATAAGTTTTGCTGTTAGAACTTGTGAACCAAACATCGTGAGGAAACTTGCATATCTCTAAAGAATTTCTGGAATATGTTACGTACTAATTCGCATTTAAGTAGCGTGATGGTTCTGAGCTTCCAGCCTCTCTCTCTAAAAAGGAGAGAGGAAGCTTATACCCAGCAGTTTAAGTTTATTAATCGTTTCTTTATTTTGACTTTGTAGCGGAATGACCTCTACCCTTTTGCATGTACGTTTAAATTTATTAACCGTTACTTTATTTTGACTTTGTAGCGAAATGACCTCTCTTCTTGCATATATCTAACAGTAATATCGCATTATATACAATGTCCGGTAGCGGTATATACGCATGTGCCTGTAGAAGATCGTTAAAGATTGGATTTCTTTACTAACATCTAAGTACTTCAATCTTTTTACAGACTATCACTTTTGCCGTAAAAAGACGCCTTGAGGCTTTATGTGTGGAAACGGAAACGATTGTCGATAAAATGCAACACAGCACTTTCATCGTTTTTCAATACTATTCAGCGAACGGATCTGTTTCTTTGTTCTTTAGCGTTATCTTGATATGACTGATGATGTTATTATCCTCTTGCCCTTATCCCACTCTAAATATAGTTGGTACGACACGTTTTTCTTTTCCATTCTCTTTTATCATTCGTCAACTCTGGTGCTTCTACTTTTATATGCATGTCATACTCCACACAATTTAACCATCTCTTTTTTGACCTTCCTCTAATCACATATCTTCCTTTAATCATAATTAATTAAAAGTTTTCTCTTATAATTCATTTATATACAAAATTAAGCAATTAATAGAAGAATTTACGGTACACAATTACCCTTTGATAATTTATAGAAGTAGGCATTACTTTGCTATAATTAGCAAAATAATTTTGTTAAGTTAAAAATTAATATTAAAGTTATTACAATGGAAGTTATAATAAACAATTATATTACATTGAAATTAATAATAAAAAACCGAAATGTTTCATAAATTTTATTGAATTGAAAATTAAACTATTACAAATAATCTTATGACAAATTTTATAGATAGTAAAATTAAACTAATAACTAGACATTTTGCTTTGGCATTAAAAAATATTGCTATATTAAAAATATTAATATCTTACTTTTCTCTATGCATTAATTGTGCATATAACCTCATTGATATGTTTAGCACTAATTTAGTTCAGTTTAAACAAATTATCCGAGACAAGCCTAACTAAATTTTCTTTCTTTTTTGTATTTTATAATTATTACATTTATTCTTTTATTTTGAGCATTAAACTTTTTGTGTGTATAGTGTGTGTATATTTTATTTTGAAATTATTATTACTGTTTTATTGTTAGCTTCTATGAATTATTAAATAGTGGAAACTTTATTGGTTAAAGATCTATACATTTTTACTAGTTATTAAGTTTTACTATGTACTGTTTGTTTCCCTTGAAAATAAATAAATAAATAAATAATTATAAGAAGACCACTTTTACTTTCATCGATTGAAAAAGGAGAAACTGAACGAATTAAATATCAAGGATCAATATGGATTCCTTATGCAATATATTAAGTCAGTAGACTTCACAAATATATTTCAAATGCTTATTATGCTGATTATATTAGTCTTTAGTACCACAAATATAAAAAAATACAATATTTTGTAAAAATAACTTCAGTTATTCTATGTAACATAACTCTATATCAATGTTAAGGACTATTGTAAATGGTATACTGGACTATTGTAATGGTATAATTTTCATTAAATTATAGAATTAGACGTTACTTTGCGGGGATACGTAATACAAAAGTAATAATATAATTATTATATTATACCAAAATAATTTCTTTTTTACCTTTGGTATCATTTTGATTCTTTAAACTCATATACATCTTATATTCTTGATTCTTCTTAATTTTTATGTTAATCTAAGGGCTATGTAGAGTTACATATCGGAAAGTTACTACAGTAAATATTTCTACTATATTTTTGTGTTACTATATATAAACTATGCCCTATCACAAAAAAAAATCATAAAACAATTGGTTTAAATATTTAAAATTTGTCTATATCCAAACCAAACTTTAATCTCCTTATTTAACTAAAGTAATAATGAAATTATTTTGCGATAATCCGCGATGAATCCGCCATCCGCGATTCATAGCATAGCAAAATAATTTCATTATTACTTTTGTATTATGGATCTCCGCAAAGTAACGCCTAATTCTATAAATTACTCCTTATTTAAATTATAATGTTATCAAAGTAACGAAGAACCTAATATTTCAAAATATTTATAATTGACTACAATACTTATGTGATTATAATATAATAATAATATAATAGAATAGATATCATATTCTACAATTGACTAGTTTGAAGAATAGTATTGTATATTGTTGCCCCTATAGGCATATTCAGTAAGTAACCTTTTCATTTCTTCATCAGCAAAATTACAATCAAAATAATTTTGTCCTTCTTCAATAATTTCAGTAATTTTTTGATTAAAAATTATTAACAACATATTGTAAAGCTCATTTGCCGTTAATATATTTTGTGACGGATGAGATTCAGCTTTTAGTATTGATGTAGATGCTGGTATCATTCTGAAACAAAAATATATGTATGATATTTGAATGAGTTAATCGTGAATCTATACTAATACTAATAATATATAAAGCTGAAGAGTTTGTTTGTTTGTTTGATTGATTGTTTGAACGCGCTAATGTCAGGAACTACTGGACAGATTTGAAAAATTATTTCATTGTAAGATAGTTCATTTATTGAGGAAGGCGATAGGTTAATATAACATCACGCTAAAGTGAATAGGAGGGGAGCAGCAATAAAAAATGGTACGAAAACGTTAAAATTTAATTGAATTCAAAAACAGCTCCAACGATTTTCATGAAATTCTGCACGTAGGGGGTTTTGGGAGGGAAAAATCGATCTAGCTAGGTTTATTTTACAAAAATGTAGTTTTATCCCTGTTTTTAGACATTTAAAAATTGCTTAAATTGACATTGAATACAAAAAACTGAGTTATGACTAAAATTCAACTTTATCGTCAAGGTTCTTGTAAGGAACATCGTAACTTGGTGTTTGGTATATATTTCAATGATTCGTGGCGTTCTCAAATTAATTAATGAATACATATAACGCATTTAGTATTAAAGTGACCGAATTCGATTTTTTTTGTGGTAAATTGCAATAAAACGTAGCGTATACACAGTCCTCGTGTGTGTTTCAGAGATCCATTACCCCCATTATCAACAATTACTCACAATTTTGTCGTGAAGCCTATCCTCCTGATGATCGTAGAGATTGTCGTAGTGAATGTGTGTGTTGCTTATGTGGTGTGTTGCTGGTTGTGTTTTGTGATACGTGTGGTGACTTGTCCTGTATATATAAGGTATGTGAACATTGTCTGCTTCTTACACTTAGCATTACATAGATTCTCTCAACAAACCCGGATTACAGCAATATAATTATCATAACTTCCGCTGCTCAATAATTAGAATTTGCGTGAAATTGAAGGACTGGATGTTAAACTTCTCTAATCAAAAATGCAGGAATAAGAATTATAATCCAATGTATTATCAGAATGAAACCATATCAAACATACACTTTGATACCAAAATATTTTAAATTATAGCCTTTGTAGAAGAAAATAGGAGTAACAACAAAAAATTGAGCATATATTTTTAGTACGAAAGCAAATAGTTATTTCTAACTATAAATATTCAAAATTAAAATTATTCTTTATTCAAAAACTTGTAAACAAGTGCTTTTAAATCGTCAATTCTACTCCTGGTTCGGAAAGCTGTTCCTACCGAGAAGAGCCAGCAAGAAACTCGGCGGTTGCTCTTTTCAACATAATACTTATAACTAGTCACATTAAGTCATTACTATCATGTACATAGTCGTACAGTAGGAATATCCACGCATTCTTATCATCTAAATAATCCTCAACAGTATAATAGGCTTTTTGTATCAGCCTCTCTTTAAGTGTTTATTTAAGTGTTGTAATGGAAATCTAAAATAATAAAGTGATTTCAAAATCTAAATATATACAACCACATTACGCCGTATTAAACTTAAAATAACCCGAAAACAAGAATGCTCTAATCGATAAAACGATCCAAGGCGCACATGTTAAAGAAACCTGCCAAGGCATCCTGTGTAGCCCAAAAACGAATGAAAAACAACCCACCTGCTTAGCCCCTCGACGATATCTTGAGTAAACCTTACAATTGCACCTTATATTACGAAAAAAGCACTACACTACTCTCTCGAGCTATTAATCGTACAGGAACCGTCGACAAAATGCCCGAGTGCGACCGGCTTGCGCTCATTCATGAGCATTTTTTCAAATACTTTAATAAACACTAATTTATACAATAACCACTCATATTACTAAATAATAAGACACAATTTTGGATGGCGTACAATAACTAAGGGGCGCATCTGGTAACCGTCTGGCCCTATTTATGTGATTTACCCCAACATGCGGCGTAGTGAGGTATGAATCTAAACTCTACCTCAAAAGTGAATATTGCTGTGGATTTTACAACGATAGTGCAGATAAAAAATGTTACGCAACGGAACACAGATGAAAAATAGAGCCGTATTCGTGAGATAGAGCAAATTTTTGTTTGCGATACAAAGCCCCGTTTGCTAGAATTGAAATTCATCATGCTGTATGAATTTTATTTACGAATTTGATATTCAAACTTATTTATAACAATACCCGACAAAAATATTTGTTAGATTAACATATATTCGATATTATCCGGTGTATATTATATTATTGTATGAATTCTATTTCCGTAATTTATCTGGAATGAATTTCTGATGAATTTATTGAAATGAATGGAATTTGAAATGGATAAAATTCTTAGTTTGCTAATTATTGAAAACGTTATCCCGAAGTATTATAAGTAAGTATAGAATTATTGACAGAAACGTGTCAAAACGATATAGGAAATTAATATTTCCCCTGTTGAATATTATCAAGTTATTGTGCACTGACTAAACTATATTTAAGAAAATAATTTTCACTTTAACTTTAAAGAGATGAAATAAAAAAAGATCGTTAAGCGAAAAAGCGGAAAATTAATACAATTATGTAAATATTACGAAATTTCAACGATTTTTATTTTAATATCAATTATGAAAATATTCTTTATAGTTTTTAAACATTACAACTTCTTTATTACCTAAATTTGTGCTGTATTTTTATTCCAGCAGATTCACTAAGGTTTAGATCTATTTAGTGTTAAAGCTAAAAAAGTGATCAATGCTTTTATAATTACTCTTTATTTATTATTAAAAAACTGCATTGTTTCCATTGTGTATAGTATTTTATGAATAAATAATTCAATGCAATATATGGATAATAAATTTTGTTTAACGTTTTATTAGAATCAATAACGCCTTCTTAAATAAAATAGCAAAGTAGCTCCTCGTCTGTTACAAAACCATAATGCCAATTTATTTGTATACAAACAAAAACTGCAGATAGCATTTTTAAGCCAACTAACAGTTTTCCATACAAAATAATTGCATAAAATTCAAAATTCAATTTTCAGTCTTTTCCGAGTATGTCAACGGAAACAAATGGAAGTCATACGTAAAACTGAGCTTCTAGCCGTGAAAGCTTTAGTCAAACCTATCACTTACAGTGAAACGTAAGCTTGTCAGCACGTCAATTCAACCAACACTTATGAAATGTACACTTGGCCGCTGGCTTTTGCCCAAGTTCAAATAAACTGTCACACTCAGACTATTCTGTAGTTGGAGCTTACAGAGTCAAAACTTTTTACAGAAATAGTGTTCAAAATAGACACTTTATTATTTAGTGGGTATACCCGCGTCTTTGACGTCAACTTATAATGAAATAAAGAAAGTTTCAACCTATTGCAGTAAGAACAATGGTATTTTCTTTATCCTTACTTACTTCTTGTAATATAGTGTAGATAATATAATATAGTGGAGATTTTATTTTTTTCTATATTGTGCCAGTAATGTAATACCGGTTTAATCTAATATATTATTATAGATATGTAGATGTTGGCACAATTAAACTAAAAGGGGAAAACAAGGTGGGAGGAAACTGATGTTTTCATAAGTAGACAGATTTTTACAATTAGAATAGATTATTAAACAAAGGACGGTAATTGGAATTTGGGACACAAAATGAGGTTTTTTGGAAAAGGATAGATTAGTTAAGTTAGTTATGTGGCCAGAATAGGAGCAGCATCTAGTAAGAAGGAGGTATAAAAGAGAATATTGAGACCAAAGGACAATACAATGTGAGATTCGTTTTCTTCTCAAATCAAATCAAATCAAATCAAAATAATCTTTATTCAAATAATCTCTTTCAAGCACTTTTGAATCGTCAAGGATCAATATGATTAATGAAGCTACAACTGGTTCGAAATGTTGTTCTTACCGAGAAGAACCAGAGAGAAACTCGGCGGTCAATCAGATTCGAATACTAGAGTTATTTACCCAATATCATTATCATTCCTGTATCCTGGCCGTAGATTCTTTATTAAGATAAAAAATAGGCTATCTCTTTAGCCTTTCTATACCAAAAAAGACATTAATCTATTATATCATTCGATGTTAAAAGAGTATTCCTAAAAACCACTCTTACATTTATAATAGTACTCATAGTAAGAATAATAATGTTACTATTGTAGTAGAAAGCGTGTTTCTGAACGACCATATCCCCAAGTTAGTATTTGACACGTTACTGTAATGAATATTTTTATTAATGTTTCAACGTTTATCCTCAATTATTTACCAGATAAAGGATAACTATTGGTGGATTGGTACACCACTTAATATATGTGTGGTCTTCTTCCCTTGACGGGAGGGCTACGGGCCTCGAGGTCAGACCTCTTTACCCGGGCTTTTCCTCTCGGGCGATCATCATCGCCCGGGTAATTTATTCGGCCTAGGTGGCCAGGGGTCCGCTTTTGAGGCGGACGCCTTTGGGGTTATATATTGGTCGGGCTCCTATACTCGAACTTCCGCCGCCTCGTCTCCTCGCCTCTCCTCTTCTACCGGGGAGGGTGATAGGAGCTCTCTGGGCAGAGGTCGTCCATTCGTCGGTCTGGGTAACAACGGTGCAATGCCGTGGAGGTGGGCGCATTCACAGCTGTCCGCACTTGCGAACATGATGCGCGCCAATTTTCGGACGTATTCCTCCACGTCTTAATAAAGATGGCTGACATAATGGCATTATACACTGTCCATTATATTAACCATCTTTTGACAGATTGACGATAGTGATGTCCTAAACATTCTCGTATGCGATACCATTCCGATTATAGTACCTACTATCATTAATCGAATTACGTACCTAAGTAATTCGATTAATGATAACCTACGTAAACTAGATTACTACTTGAGAAAAGAAATTCCAACTTTGAGAAAACTTATTGTTTCTTTGAAAAGAAGTGGTCTATTTCATGGTGAAAAATCTTCTTTGGTCAAAGTTTTGAACACAATTGGCTTTTCATATAAAAAGTTAAATAAAAGAAAATTATTAATGGAACGCACAGATATAGCTATAGCACGTTGTGATTTTTTAAGAGAGGCAAAGAAAATACAAGATTGGGCAAATATTGTTTTCACGGATGAAACATGGCTCAACGCTAACCACACACTATCTCGTTTCTGGACTGATGATACTGCTGATTCCACTTCCTCAGTACCAATGGGAAAAGGTGAGCGCCTAATCATTTGCCATGCAGGTACAGCAAAAGGATTTGTACAAGACGCACTGTTGGCATTTAAATCGAAGAAATCAAATGACTACCACGAAGAGATGAATGCAAATGTGTATGAAGAGTGGTTCAAAAAAATGCTCATTTCATTGGAAGAACCATCAATAATTTTTATTGATAATGCGCCCTACCACTCCCGTCAAATTGACAAAATGCCAACACAGGCTAATAAAAAGCATGAAATAATTAATTGGCTTCGGGACAATGGAGAAAATGTGGACGACTCAATGTTAAAAGTTGAATTAATAAAAATATTAAAAACCAAAAAGAGAGCAAAACGCTATGTAATCAATGAAATGGCAGCAGAATATGGCCATACTGTTCTTCGGATTCCTCCATACCACTGCCAGTACAACGCAATAGAACTTATATGGGCACAAGTAAAAGGGCATGCTGCGAGATGCAATACAAGCCCCCCATTCACAGCGAATAAAATGTTGCAATTGCTAAAAAATGCTTGCACCCACGTAACGGCCGAGAACTGGGCAAGTGTGGTGGAAAGAACTAAAAGAGTAATATTCTCTGATTGAGAACGTGATATTGCGTTTGATAATATATTATCTACACAAGAGCTAATAATAACTGCTACTGAAGACTCCTCATCGGAGGAGTCTAGTGTTGATTATCATTCCGACGACTCGTGCTAATAAAATAAATTAAAATATCCTGATTGTTTTATTTGTATTCATGTATTAACTAAGAAGAAAGTAAAACTTTATATAATGTTATTAAATGTCTTTTAATACTCGTAACATCGATTTCTACCGATTATTTTTAATCTGTGGCATAATCGTAGTAACCCATTATGTGTGACATCACTAAGTGGGCGGTACCCATCCATAAAGTACAAATATTATTTGTATGATATTTGTACGTAAGCAATACAAAACTTAATGAGCGTGAGCTGTCAAAAGACTGATAATATGATGGACGCAGTATAACGTATAATAGATGGCGTGCTAGTCGTATGAGATTACGGTATTGTTCTTGGGACATTATTAGATGACGTAATAATTTAATTTACCGGCAAGCCCAAGGCAAGTTTCTAACGCCGAGAGAAGTACGCTAACTCTAGTTTTATATATAACCAGTTAACCGGGCGAACTTCGTACCACGTTTGTATAAAATGATGTGTCAATGTTCTACATATAAAAATACCAGATAACCAAAAAAAAATTCAATTAAATTAATGTTTTCTGATAAGTTTTTTTGCTGCGTTCATCATTGGAAAAGCCAAAAAACGCGGGAACTTGTGTACGCTTAAAATAAAATGTAATTGCAATACTTTCATAGAGTAATAAAGGAAATAAATGACATATTTGTTTACTGTAAAATATTGGGGGTAATTTCAAATTTTTTTTACATTCAAAAAGAAGAAAGAGAGAAAGAGTCACACGGTCTCCGTTTGCACTCGTGACCCTCGAAATAGTCACACGGTCTCGGTTTGCGCTAGTGACCCTCGAAAGAGTCACACGGTCTCGGTTTGCGCTCGTACCCTCGAAAGAGTCACACGGTCTCGGTTTGCGCTCGTAACCCTCAAAAGAGTCACACGGTCTCGGTTTGCGCTCGTGACCCTCGAAAGAGTGACACTGGACTATCACATGTTCGAACATCAAAAAGCAAACATTATGAACATGAAAATCTAATAATAATTTAATCTAATAATGTCCTACGTAAACGGATGACATTGAAAGAAAAAAAAATGTTCTTTGAAGCGATTCCTCAGTCACAGGTGCATTGCTCCTAAATAATTATATGATATAATAAATTAGACTGTTATCAGTCACTCTGCTTACATGACAATAAAGTAACAAAGATATAGCACTAAACAAATATTGTAACGTATCATCACAGTATAGTCGTTATTTTTATGGTTATCATTTCAATTCCGACTGCGCAAGACACCGCGCGTCTCGTCTCTATATAGAATCATACCTGAATCGTGACTAGCAAACAAATATAGATAAAGTGATGTGCAAAACAAACAGTGACTTAAGTGTGAAGAAACTATAATCAAAAAAAATATATAAATAACTGAATCATGAGTGGAAGTTAAATGTGAAACATTTTTAAAGCAAATTGGTTTTATGTATTCATGGTCACAGACTATAGAGGTCTACGCTTAATTTCTCGTTTGTAGAAGATGATTTTAATTAACACTTACTGAGGTGAGATAGTAAACTTAAATATTTTTATTTTATGTTTTTTATTTATAGCCGTGTGGTATCCGGCTCAGTAGAATAGACCACCCTGATTTCTTACCGAGGTGTGGTAAAAGGCGACTAAGGTAAGTTGACCCGCAATGTGGTATCCGATTTAGTAGCATAGACCAACCTTATTTCTTACCGAGGTGTCTTAAAAGGCAACTAAAGTAAGTTGACTCACCGTGTGGTATCCGGTTTAATAGAATAAACCACCCACTTTCTTACTGAGGTGTCATAAAATACGACTAAGGTATGTTGACGTCAGACAGGCGGCCGGTCGTAAAAACTCAGCCAAATCATGTGTTAACATGTTTATAACGTGTTGTGCCGACCCCACTTAGAGTGGGATAAGGCCAGGAGAATGATATGACATAATATATTTTCATATAATTTGTATAGTATGTAGTACATACATATTATTAAAAATGACAACTTAACGTAAATTATATAACACAAAGAACATAATTATCAATGTTTCAAAATAAAATGAACTAGAGGGAGGGACCCGCGACTTCGACCCAAAATCGTTTAAGTACCCATATTAAAGTAATTTTTTCCTGTGCTCCCGAAAGAAAAACGGGATTTGTTTGCCCTTTATGTTACTCCATTGTATAGGCCTTGATTGTGCCACATTTTATCAATATTGTTTCAGGATTAAATGTAATTGCGCAACAGACACACAGACTTTCGCATTAATACGGAATTTTTGGTTCTACTAAAAAAAAACGCACGTCAACAAATTTGAAATATTTTCAAACAATTCCACAAACATGTTCCGAGAAATCAAACATTTTCCTGTTATAATCATCACTCATTATAAAACAAAAAACTAGTTTTTTATGTTTTCCCGTATATATAATACTCCATGTGACTTGCATATAATGAAATGTCAAGCAGAATCTATACTATTATGACAACGAGAATATGTTTGTCCTTCTTTAACTGGCGCAACTACACACAAGCTGGTACATTAATCTATATTATAAAACAAA
The DNA here is from genome assembly GCA_029227775.1 of Morpho helenor. Classification (NCBI taxonomy): domain Eukaryota; kingdom Metazoa; phylum Arthropoda; class Insecta; order Lepidoptera; family Nymphalidae; genus Morpho; species Morpho helenor. The sequence goes on along the minus strand of JARGCU010000022.1, from coordinate 4,622,735 downwards.
GTCAGTCTGTCCATCTGTATGTTATCTGTGTGTCTGTATTCTCAAAATACGAATGTATTTACTAAAAGGTAGTGCAATTCCTCCGGAGGGTTTTATGTCAATTGTGTTGTAGAGGTCGCGCAGTTGTAAGCAATAGACATACACTAAAGTAATGTACTAGAGAATTGTAGATCTACAAAAATTCTATAAAAAAAGTCCGCAACAACATGTCTCTATCTCTTATGGTTAAATCACAATAACTACTTATGTTTAAAGATTTAATTAATTATTAAATACGCCAAATTTCCACGCGGGCGAAGGAGGGAAGCAAGGTTTGGGCTAATTAGAAAAATACGGTTTTATGTAAATTTACTGAAATATTCACATATTTGTGACACACTAATTACACTGAAGAAGCTGCAAGCACAAATATTTTTTATTCGTTATGTTGAAGTAAAAACCGAATTTTTACTCTAAAATGGTATAGCCGTCAAAATAATCAATAGAATGAAAAAAGAGCTTTTCAAATAGAAGAATATATTAAAGGCTAATTTATAACCGAAAATATATTCTTATTCTACAATAATATAATTGTATCAAAGTAGACTTCTATTATACCTAATCAGTACTGATCCAAAGCTAAGCGATTCAATGCTATAGTTTGTGAGTAGACACAGTTAAAAAATATGCTTATATCAGATGGATGAATCAGCACTTTTGACTAATGACAAACACTAATATGGCATCTACAAAAAAGTAATGGTTAACGACCGGTTATTGTATATGTTGATTACTCTTAACATGATCTCATATACTTTGGTGTTACCTACTTTGTACCGTAAACAATAATAAAAATTATTATATGATCTTATATTAAGATCTGCCGTGTGGTATCGGGCTGAGTAGAATATACTGCCTTTATTTTTTTACCAAGGTGTCGTAAAAGGCGACTTAGGTACGAATAAGTGCCGCCGTGTTGGGTCCGACTGAGTAGAATAAACTACTGATGAAGTAAACATTAATTTATCATTTAAATTTAAATGTAATGAATAACCAACATTCATTACGAATGTTTTAATTCAATCTTAGCATCCGGCATCATGTAATCCGGCCGTTAAAGTTTATTAATAGAATAGAATAGAATAGAATACACTTTATTGCACACCAAAACAGTACATGAAATTAACAAAAAAAGTATTAGTACAATAGGCGGCCTTATCGCTAAAAGCGATCTCTTCCAGGCAACCTTAGGGTAGCGGATTTAATGAAATATCAGCGGTGGTGGTGTACAAAATAATTAAGTTCTAAATATATACTATATTATATATTATATTAATCTATATATCCAGTTTATTTATCCAGTATCAATCCGCAAATTTCTGTCCCTTTCGGTATTTAAGTACTTAACTTACAGTACTTACTTAGTTAGTTACAGACTAGAAAATATTTATCTTAACTAATTATATATTAGTAGTATCTTCTCATCTATTTATTTTACACAAAATTAATTAATAGATTAAATAGTTAAATTTATTTAAACTTTTCTTTTTCTCTATATGACCCGTACTCTCTTTCTTCTTCAATTCTTGTCTTTTTCCTTCTATTACTCAAAGGTTGATTGGAAGATATCCCTTTTGGGGATAAGTCCGCCTTTATACATGTACTTTTTTACTTTTCTTTCTCTTTTATAAATAAACACGTTATGTTACAGGCACGTGCCGCCTGCCTGACGTCAACTTAGTCGCTTTTTACGACACCTCGGTATAACTTTAAGTGGCTTTATACTATTACAAAAATACCATTTTCATTCCATTTCATTTCAACGATTTCTCACATGAGATCTTTTTACAGAACACGGCCTCAGCCAGACCCTAATCAAATGTGGAATTATTCAAGCGTGGACATCCCAAGGAGCAGAGTTAGTCGAGCGGAAAGAATAAAGATATATATATCAGAGTGTATTGTATGTTTTTGCGTCGTATTCTTTATAGTTTGCGTAGGCTTACTTCTATATTTGTTCTTCCATTTATACAGCACTGTGACAAGCGCACGTAAAGTTGTTGAAACATTGATAGAGAGTTAATAATGTTATTTTGAATGTATATATTGCACGTTTAACTATGGTTATATACTGGAAATTGGTGTCGTATTTCAAGAATATAAAAAGGTAAATTTAAATACAGGTTTTAATTACTTAACCTTTGTATACCCTCGCAAATTTGGAAAAACCTATACCCGCGCGAGGTCTTATACACCGAAGGTTTGCCTTACAAAACCTTCATAGATTAAATTTAATTTTAAACCTACATCATCCTCCTGCACTTATCTCACTGTAAGTGGGGTCGGCACAATATTTTAAAAACATGCTGTCACATGATTTGGCCTTAATTTTACGACCGGCCGCCTGCCTAACGTCAACTTACCTTAGTATTTTATTTTATTTTACAACACCTCGGTACGAAAGAGGTTGGCCTATTCTACTAACCGGATAACGTATGGCGGGTCGACTTACCTTAGTCGCCTTTTACAACCTTTTACCTCTGTAAGAAATGAGGTTGGTCAATTCTACTCAGCTGGATACCACACGGCTATTTAATTTTAAAACTACCTAATGTGTTTAATAAAAATTAATAAATTGTTTTGGAAAACAAATAAATTTCAAAAATTTTTACGGTCTCAAAGGCCAATGCGCGGGTATAGGAAGGTTAATATCCAACAAGTAATTCAGTTTGTCTGAATTTACTTTTTCAAATATGTATTACTAGCTTTTACCCGCGACTTCGTTGATGAAATAGATGGCGCTTTTTATTGTCATCCTATACCTGTAGAATTAACAGGATTTCTATAACCTACATGTTATTCCAGTGTATGAGAAATAATTGTGCCAAAATTCATCGATATTGGTACAGCCGAATCGCCGTGATAGAGTAACAAACATACATTCATACTCACAAACTTTCGCATTTATAATATTAGTATAATAGAATAATTCATGCTTGAAGTTTATGTGATTATGGTTAGTGAATTAGACATTAATATCGCATTGTACTTATTATATTTTTATTATTATGATAATTAAATCAAACTACTTATTGTAATAAGTGAATAAAACATTAGTATGGCGCGTCATTTTAATGACCTTTTCTTATAGAGGGGACTGAACCTAGCTCCTCCTGATAATAAGCGATTACAAACAAGTTATTGCAAGCACGATCGTGTATACGCACTCAACGATCATAGATGACTGACATGACTGGCCCGTTGGCGCAGTGGGTAGTGACCCTGCCTTCGCCTCCGCGGGTCATGGGTTCGATTCCCGCCGAGGGCCAACATTTTCTATAAATTAATTTTTTGGTCTTTGAGCCTAGGTGTATATTTGTATTTAAGTATGTATTTAAAAATATATAAGTATATATTTACCAGTTGTCTGACACCCATGACACAAGTATTAAGTTACTTACTTTGGGGACGGACGATCGTGTGTGTAAGTGTCCCATATCAGTAAGTAGCGGCCTTTTACTCTCCCACTGCTGGGAATAGGCCTCTTCTCTCCGTTTTTGGAGAGAAGTATTGGAGCTAAGACCTACCACGCTGCTCCAATGCGGATTGGTAGGTTACACATATCTCCAGAATTCTCGACAGATATGCAGGTTTCCTCACGATGTTTTCTTACACCGTAGGAAAACATCGAACCTGAGACCTCCTCGAAAGAGTCGCCTGGTGTTACCGCTAGGCTATCACAGCTATGTAATGTATAAGTGTCCTATATATTTATTTATTATTATTTATTTACTCTAACTGATTCGTACTTGTAATACTTACTTGTAAGTCAAGTTATCGCTCTATTGCGCCATGGAAGTTTAAATTTACGTATTAAGACATATGTCTGTCGCGATAACATAAATTGTAAAATTCGCATACAAATATATGTAAATAAAGCTGCTTCTCGAACGATAAAAATTCATTTAAATTGGAATATTTCGACTGAATTCCTTGTCTATTACGTAACCAATTTGCCCCGCCAATATTTTACTTATACGATAAGTGTTTACAAAGTATTTATAAATTTAATTAAGCAATTTAAATAAAATAAATGTTTAAATTAATTCAGTTATTTTATTTAACTACTACATTTCATCAAACTTATGGAACCCGAAAATGGAGTAGAGAGTGGATTCTGTTTTCATTTAAAGTGAATTACTACTTCTGACAAATCTATACTAATATATAAAACTGAAGATTTTGTTTGTTTGTTTTATTGTTTGATGGTTTGATTATTTGAACGCGCTAATCTCAGCAACTACTGGACCGATTACAAAAATTCTTTCAGTGTAGGATAGTCTATTTATCGAGGAAGGCTATAGGCTATATAACATCACGCTAAAATGAATAGAAGAAGAGCAGCAACAAAAATAGTACGAATAAGACAAAATATACAGCATTCCATGCGTGCGCTGAGTAAACGGTGATAGTTATTCAAAAATCATGTATTACAAAATTGTTCCCCTCTAAAAGTTCTAAATAAAAGTCCGCGACAGCATATGTCTAGCTTTTAAGGTTAACTCACTTTAACCAATTTTATGGTTATCAAAAGTCTATATTACAGTTTAAATTTTTCCACGCGGGCGGAATCGCTGGCGTTTGCTAGTAGTATACATGTATATTAATAAAAGCCGTAAGTACGGAAAAAATTTAATGTCACGTGAGTTAGTAGCCAGCTTCATCATTCCTGCCCTTATCCCACTTTAAGTGGGGGGCGGAACAAAATGTTATAAGCATGTTGTTACATGATTTGAATACAGTTAAGACAGACAGCTTATGTCAATGTTTTATAATAAGTGTAGATATTAAATACCTCTAACCTACTTACGTAGTTTTAATATTTAATGCTGAACAGGTAATATATGCAGTATTTAAACAAACGATGTTATTACAACATTGACCCGGTTTTTACCCAGCGTGTTTAATCGTGAATTTAAAAACTCATTTATTAAAGCGACGCAATATTTATTTATGGTAATCATGATATATAACTCAAAAGCCGGATCCGTTTTCGTATCAAACTGAGTAGAATAGACCAACCTCATTTCTTACTGAGGTGTCGTAAAATACGACTAAAGTAAATTGACGTCAGACAGGCGGCCTATCGTAAAATACGTAGCCAACACATGTAACAACATGTTTAAAACATGTTTCACATTTACATTAGTAGTAGAATTAGTAGGATCTTCATCTTCATCCTTCTGCCTTTATCCCTTTCGATGTGGGGTCGGCACAACGTTTTATAAACATGTTGTCACGTGATTTAGCTACGTACTTTACCACCGGTCGCCTGCCTGACATCAACTTACCTTAGTCGTATTTTACGACACCTCGGTAGGAAATGAGGGCGGTCTAATTTACTTAGCCGGATACCCACACGGCGGGTCAACTTACCTTAGTCGCCTTAGACGATACCACGGTAAGAAATGAGGGTGGTCTATTTAACTCAGCCGGATACCCACACGATAGGTCAACTTACTTTAGTAGCCTTTTACGACACCTCGATAAGAAATGAGGGTGGTCTATTTTACTCAACCGGATACCCACACGGTGGGTCAACTTACTTTAGTTGCCTTTTACGACACTTCGGTACAAAATGAGAGAGGTCTGTCCCACTTAGCCGGATACCACACGGCTAAGGTGAGAAGTAACATGTCATATAGTATTGGGAAACTAATTAGGGCGAATCCATAACGAATAACAATTTCTAGGAAATATTGGTATAAGTGGGTACTTCTGAAAAACTTATACTAAACATAAGAGCTCTTTATATAAGGTTCGAAAATTCAGAGTAACGTCTGTAAATATAATTCCATAAGCGCACTTGCATGCGCTTTGTGCATTTCCAAGAAGCTTTTAACCTTCTTGTGTATTCCATATAAAATCTCATAATCGTAATTTACGTACTGAGTTTGTAAGCTACGAAATTATTTTTATAGTTGACATGGTGACTGTATATAATTAGACTTCGCTTAATACCGTTATTTTGCACGAACAGTTAACATTATTCATAAGAACATTCATTCACCTACACTTATCTTAGTCTAAGTGGGGTCGGCACAACATGTTATAAACATTGTCACATGATTTGGCTAGGTATTTTACGACCGGCCTATATGGCTTAGTATGAAAGTGACATTGTTATCCTTATTTCAATGCCATCTATGACATTACCCAACGAACTATTACAATAACTAGTGGTTTCTTGCTGGGCTTGCAATTGGTCGATGACTATGGGCCTCATAAGAATGCTCAGAGTCACTCAGCTGGCGATGGAACGGCCTATGTTTAGAGTATCTCTACGTGATCAAATCAAGAATGAGGAGATCCGTAGAAGAACCAGAGTTACCGACGTAGCTCATCGTATCGCGAATCTGAAGTGGCAATGGGCGGAGCACGTAGTACGTAGAACGATGGGCGTTGGGGTCCTAAGGTGCTGGAATGGCGACCTCGCACCGGAAAGCGCAACGTTGGTAGACCCCCAACGAGGTGGACTGACGACCTCAAAAAGTTCGCGAGGAACCGCTAGATCAAGCGGCACAAAATCGTGGATTGTGGCGATCCTTTAAGGAGACCTATGTTCAGCAGTGGACGTCCACCGGTTGAGAAAGAAGAAGAAGAAGATGTGATAACAGTAAATAAAAGGATTTTGATTTGATTTAATTTAATAAGGTCCCTTTAATACTAAGCGGTATTTTCATACGAAGTAACATTACTTCCTTAATTATTTTCCTAATTTATTCTAAATCATGTGACAAATAAATAATAATAATGTAATAAACTTTAAAATATAGATTTTCTTAAACTGGCACTTATGACTGTTTAGTGTTAAAAGGTTGCTGAGCTCTGGACTAGGTTATTCATAACGTAATTTTATATCAAAACAACATCTTTATAACCTTTATATAAAACTCCACGTGATAATACAGTCACCAGTGCTCGTTGAACAATATGTAGACTAATAAAACACTATAAACACTTAACAACCCACCATAAAACGTTAAAGTCTTACGTCTTTTCTATGGTTTGCGATAGACATTATCAGATTGTGAAAATAGTTCCCCAAATGAGTTTGTTATACTGGTATACAAAAAAAATTATAATGATATTGAATACGCAATGAGTATATCAGGGGAAGTCTGAAAGTTGCGCCCATTACAGAAAAGATGAGAAGTGCGAAAGTTGGTATGGTTAGGTAATGAGGAGGGATGAAAATCATGTGACCAAAAGAGTTTTAAATATGAATGTGGATGGATGTATGGCTAGGAGGAGGCCGAAAAAAAGATGGATGGATTGTATGAAAAATGCACGTTAAAGGAGTGGCACCAGAATTGACGAATGATAGAGGAGAATGGAAGAAGAAGACATATTGTACCGACCCCACTTAGAGTGGGATAAGGGTAAGAGAAAGATGATAATGATGTATTGGTTTTAGGTGTCGTAAAAGGCAACTAAAGTGAGTTGAGTATGAGTAAGACAGGCAGCCGATCGTAAAATAACTAACTAAAACATGTACTAATATGTTGAAAACATATTGTGCCGACCCCACTTAGAGTGGGATAAGGGTAAGAAAATGATGATGATGATGTATTGGATTTAGGTGTCGTAAAAGTTAACTAAAGTGAGTTGAGTATGAGTAAGACAGGCAGCCGATCGTAAAATAACTAACTAAAACATGTACTAATATGTTGAAAACATGTTGTGCCGACCCCACTTAGAGTGGGAGAATGATATTGGATTAGTTTGTATTAAAAACAAATAATATTCACTCAACCAAAATTATTTTTTGCAACATTTTTATCCGAGAAAATCTTAGATATAAGAAAGGACGCAATTCTTCTAACATACTAAGATTTTTAATTATCTCAAAGATGCCTCTAATAAACTGGACCTTAAATTCAAGCCGTGTATAGTGGACTAAAGTATGTCCACAATATATCACCATAAGAATCTCAGAAATTGTCGACTAACAGATTATGTGTTTTTGTATGCTATGTTAATAATGTTCTTGGTCGTAATTTAAGCATAAGGGTCGTACAAAACTACGAAAACACGGTCTCTGTAACAGATATTCTTCATAATGAGAGGAGATGGTTGATATTTATTCAATTATGATTGAGTTTATTCGTCTTCTTGATACAAATCACAACAGCATATTGACCCTTGCAAAATAAAGTTACATATTTTCCAAATAAATTTTATCACGACTAAAACTTAAATGTAAATTGAACAGATTGTATTTTAATAAACGCGAAAGGCGTCATGAAATGTTTAGTTCAGTGTTAAATAAGTACACTTACATGCCGTCAGATTAAAATATGTTATCGTAAATGTACGTAATACTTTCGTTTGTTTTTCCACTGTGTAAGCGAGTATATATGAAAAGTAAAGTATCTGTAAATATTGTTTGAGTTATACTGTTCGTTTTTCAGTACTGAAAACAGATCTTGTTTATCATTAACATTCATAAATTTTAATTGAAATAAAACAATCATATATAATTAATCAAGCCGTGTGGTATCCGGCTGAGTAGAATAGACCAACCTCATTTCTTACCGAGGTGTCGTAAAAGGCGACTAAGGTAAGTTGACCCACCGTGTGGTATCCGGTTTAGTAGAATAGACCACCCTCTTTCTTACCAAGGTGTCGTAAAATACGACTAAGGTAAGTTGACCTCAGGTAGGCGGCCGGTTGTAAAAACGCAGCCAAATCATGTGACAGCGTGTTTATAATATGTTGTGCCGACCCCACTTAGAGTGGGATAAGGGCAGGAGATGATGAATCATATATAATTAATCGTCGATCAGATCAAATGGGCTGTGATCGGAAAAACAAACGAGTTATTTTTTTAAAGGAGCCAATCCTGGCAGGATATCCTTGTTATAGATATGTATTGGCATTAGAATTGGACTATTATGTGAAGTTTCTTATTTTTATAAGGCCCATAGTCAGCGACTACTTTCTTTCACACTTTCTGGGGTCTCAAGGTGCTGGAATGGGGACCCAGCACCGGAAAACGCAGTGTCGGCAGAATCCCCACGAAAGGGACTGACGACCTCAAAAAGGTCGCGGGAGCCGCTGGGTCCAAGCGGCACAAGATCGTGTGTGGTGGACATCCCATGAAGAGACCTATGTCATACAGTGGACGTCCATCGGTTGATATAGAAGAAGAAGTAAAGTTTCAGCTCAATCGGCCCGTAAAGTGGGTCAAATTTATCTTACAAGATTCCACCTTCATGTCACACACGGCAAGTTGACTAAAAGCTTTTAAAAAGAACGCAAGTAAAAATTTTTTGAGTCAGTCTTAAAAATCTTTTTCTTGTTCATTTTTCATAAACGAAGTTTTCCCGCACAATAACTTGCGGTCAAAATACAAGTATAGTTAGGTATTGACGGTCGATTCCACTTTTAAACGTAAAGCTAAAATCACCACCGATAGCGATATACCTGAAATCAATAAAGCCCTGAGCGAGTTTAAAAATAGATTCCCGATTTTCAGCGTTTACTGGGCTTGATATATTTCACTGTAATTTTACGGTGTACAAACGAAACAAGCAGCGTTTTTGATTTTCCAATATACACATCGTAAACAAACACATATTATTAAATACATATGATTCTGCCGATTTTATTAACAGTAATATAATATGTAATTACAACATATTAAATAGTAAGGTAAAGTAACAACTTATTAGTAGCCCACAGATTTAGATTTTTGAAATCATCATTATATCCGGCTAAATAGATTAGACCACCCAATTTCTTACCGAGGTGTCCTAAAGGCGACTATACACTGTCCATTATATTAACCATCTTTTGACAGATTGACGATTTACATATTTAGTGATGTCCTAAAGATTCTCGTATGCGATACCATTCCGATTATAGTACCTACTATCATTAATCGAATTACGTACCTAAGTAATTCGATTAATGATAACCTACGTAAACTAATAACAGATATAGAAATCAACATTTTGATTTAATATTGCCTTAGTTTTTTGAAAATAAATGTTAATCCGTGTGTATTTATTATAATCATAAAAAATATATTATACATCAACTGGCAACATCAACAGACCTTCCGCTCGGCCGCCATTTTGACGTGATCTGTCACTCTCAACGAAACGCCCGTGATAGTCACACGCATTTACGTTCGCTGAGTGTTCTCTCGCATCTGTTACACCTTGAGTTAAGTAGCTTTATTCCTCGGAAAAACTTTTGTGAAACTTATATTAATTGATCGTGAAAATGCCGAAAGGACGTGTGTTGAAAGCACAATCGAGACAGTTAGTGTTAAAACTTCATGAGTATTTTGAGCAAGAAAATCAAAATGGCGGACCTCTTATACCTATCACGCAAGTCCGAAACCGTGTTGCAGCCGCGTTGGGGATCAGTCTATCAACTGTGACTAAAATCACTACTGATGCCTACGGCAGGAGCGGCTTGGAGCAAAACAAACCATCTACACCAAAAAGAAAGCGCCGGGCTCATAAGGTGACAGCTGTTGATGACTTTGACGCTGACGCTATTCGTCGTCATGTATATGATTACTACTTGAGAAAAGAAATTCCAACTTTGAGAAAACTTATTGTTTCTTTGAAAAGAAGTGGTCTATTTCATGGTGAAAAATCTTCTTTGGTCAAAGTTTTGAACACAATTGGCTTTTCATATAAAAAGTTAAATAAAAGAAAATTATTAATGGAACGCACAGATATAGCTATAGCACGTTGTGATTTTTTAAGAGAGGCAAAGAAAATACAAGATTGGGCAAATATTGTTTTCACGGATGAAACATGGCTCAACGCTAACCACACACTATCTCGTTTCTGGACTGATGATACTGCTGATTCCACTTCCTCAGTACCAATGGGAAAAGGTGAGCGCCTAATCATTTGCCATGCAGGTACAGCAAAAGGATTTGTACAAGACGCACTGTTGGCATTTAAATCGAAGAAATCAAATGACTACCACGAAGAGATGAATGCAAATGTGTATGAAGAGTGGTTCAAAAAAATGCTCATTTCATTGGAAGAACCATCAATAATTTTTATTGATAATGCGCCCTACCACTCCCGTCAAATTGACAAAATGCCAACACAGGCTAATAAAAAGCATGAAATAATTAATTGGCTTCGGGACAATGGAGAAAATGTGGACGACTCAATGTTAAAAGTTGAATTAATAAAAATATTAAAAACCAAAAAGAGAGCAAAACGCTATGTAATCAATGAAATGGCAGGAGAATATGGCCATACTGTTCTTCGGATTCCTCCATACCACTGCCAGTACAACGCAATAGAACTTATATGGGCACAAGTAAAAGGGCATGCTGCGAGATGCAATACAAGCCCCCCATTCACAGCGAATAAAATGTTGCAATTGCTAAAAAATGCTTGCACCCACGTAACGGCCGAGAACTGGGCAAGTGTGGTGGAAAGAACTACTACTAAGAGTAATATTCTCTGATTGGGAACGTGATATTGCGTTTGATAATATATTATCTACACAAGAGCTAATAATAACTGCTACTGAAGACTCCTCATCGGAGGAGTCTAGTGTTGATTATCATTCCGACGACTCGTGCTAATAAAATAAATTAAAATATCCTGATTGTTTTATTTGTATTCATGTATTAACTAAGAAGAAAGTAAAACTTTATATAATGTTATTAAATGTCTTTTAATACTCGTAACATCGATTTCTACCGATTTTTTTTAATCTGTGGCATAATCGTAATAACCATTATGTGTGACATCACTAAGTGGGCGGTACCCATCCATAAAGTACAAATATTATTTGTATGATATTTGTACGTAAGCAATACAAAACTTAATGAGCGTGAGCTGTCAAAAGACTGATAATATGATGGACGCAGTATAAGGTAAGTTGACCCACCGTGTGGTATCCGGTTGAGTAGAATAGACAACCTCTTCTTACCAAGGTGTAGTAAAATACGACTAAGGTAAATTGACGTCAGACAGGCGGCCAGTCGTAAAATACGTAGCTAAATCATGTGACAACATGTTGTGCCAACCCACAACATGTTGTCACATGATGACTTAGGGTGGGATAAGGCCAGAAGGATGATGATGATAGCAATTAAAATTAGTCCAATGCGATTTTTATAAGCATTACTACGGGTACGTAAGTAAATTATAGTAGACTTTAGTAGTAGAAAATTATAGTAGTGATTTATACTAGACTGGTTGTAGCTTTTGGGCAATGTACAGCTTTAAAAACTACTCTTTAAAGTATCATCAGCAAAAAGTAGCTATTTTAAAAGGAGTGCGATAGGTCGTTAATATGCACTAAAAATATAAAAGGACCGACAATACCACCTAGTAATACACCTATAAAAGTAAATAAGACAATATTATTGGCTCTTCACGAATACGCGTAAACATCTAATATTCTTTAATTTTCGGACATTAGAAAAGGTTGCTCGTTCAATGTTAATGTTCTTGACTTTTTATTCTGAATCTTGCATCTCAACTTTAAAACTTGTTTATAAACCTGTTCGATCCTAAAGCGAGTGAGTAATGACATATAATAAAAACTATAGTTACATCCACCATAATTTATGATGAAAAAAATTATAAAACGTCTCGTCTCAGATAATTTTGCCTAGCGCGGCTTTTTTTATTTTACGTAACATAGTTATGTATGTATACTTTTGTATTTTTTTCCCATTGTAGGTAATGTATGTATAAATTAATTACCTACAAACTATTAAAAAAATTGCGATTATCTTAATAGCATACATTTTTATTCATCATTTTCATTTTATTATTATGTTATTTGCAAAATCAATCTTGTAATAACGCAAACATCGTTTTGTAATATATCAAACGCTAAAAGGCATATTTGACAAATTTAAAATTTTCCACATTGAATAATTTTATCTTAAATTTATATATTTAATTATCATGTCCAAAAATTTTTATCAAATTTATATATTCTCGTTTTGGGTTTTTCAACAAAATTGTTTTTTTAACAATTCCACGAAAAACGGTTTAATAGCGATGACCCTCGAACAATCTTCAAGTGGTTTTCGTTTAATTAATGGATCAAGTATAGGATTAAGAAGGGAGTATTGCTTGGGACAGAACGTATAGTGAGGAGGTTCCTCAATCTTAAACTCTTCAAGCTCAGGAGCTTGTGCCTTTTCTATTTCTGAAAATGACAATTGTTTTATATATTTTATGTTTGTGTTATTAACGTGTTTTCTTTTTGAATATTTAAAATATGTAAAATATTTGTATAAAAATAAATTTTTGTCTTATCTGACCCAAAGAGATAAATAACCATTAATTTTTTTTAAATATTGTGTAAATAAGTTGCTTTAGTAGACCATGCTGTATTCAGTCCTTTTCTACGTAAATATAGCAACATTTTCATGTTGGGAGAATTGGGTCAACAGATAAATCGAAAATACGATCATATATACAATTTTCTCAATAAGCAAATAAACAAATAGTTCCCGTTAATAACTCACTCTTTAGTATTATTAATATGAATTATACTATTATTATCACGAGAATAATATCAAACTTAAGTCTTGTATGAAGCTGAAAGAAATTTAAAATCCAGGCGTTTTTATCATCCAAATAATCTTCAATTTTGTAATATGCTTTACGTATAAGCATATCTCTTACACTTAAAACTTATCTGGAGGTCTGGTATGGTCTAGTATGGATTGGTAAAGCGTTACTAAATTGCTACTAAAGATATTGATTACATTTTTTAATTCTTATTTAAATGCAATATTAAAAATTTCCGTCCTTGACTGCGGTCAGAGACCGTGCAACGTATCGTGTATCATATCCGGTTAAATTCACGCCATAAAATATAGTATTCCGACTACTACTGTAGTCAGCAAAGCGTGACGAGCTCATGAATAAGGACCTTGAATGGCTTTGAAACTGGCCCGTTGGTGCAAGTTACAGCAACTCAACCTTCATCTCCAGTACTCGTGGGTTCAATTATTACTGAGAGCCAACATTTTCTTTAAACAAATTGTTGATTCTTCGAGTCTGGACGTATATTTGTAGTAGGTATTTAAAATTATATATGTTGTCTATTCTACTCAGCCGGATACCACACGGCGGGTCAAGTTACCTTAGTCGCCTTTTACGATACCTCGATAAGAAAGAGGGTGGTCTATTCTACTCAAACGGATACCACGCGGCGTAGTCTGTAGTTATGTATTTATTTAAAATTAGGTATTTATTTGACTGGCCCGTTGGAGCAGTGGGTAGTGACCCTGCCTTCAGCTCCGCGGGACGCGGGTTCGATTCCCGCCGAGGGCCAACATTTACTATAATATGAATTTATTGGCCTTTGAGCCTGGGTGTATATTTGTATTTAAGTATGTATTTAAAAATATATTATAAGTATATATTCACCAGTTGTCTGTCACCCATAACACAAGTATTGAGTTACTTACTTTGGAGATGGACGACCGTGTGTGTGTCTAAAATTAATTAATTAATTAATTATTTATCAGTTGTCTGTATAAGTTACTTACTTGGGCTACTTTGGGGACGGACGACAGTATGTGTAATTGTTCCATATATATGTATATTTATATCTCAATTTATATAATTAAACGTTAGTTTGCGAAGGTCCATAATACAAAAGCAACCATATTAATACCATATAAACCCGCGTAACAGGCGACGCAGTTAAGTTGACCCACCGTGTAGTATCCGTTTTATGAGAATAGATCACCCTCTTTCTTACGGTGTCGTAAAATACGACTAAGGTAATTTGTCGTCAGGCAGGCGGCCTGTTGTAAAAACGTAGCCAAATCATATGACAACATGTTGTTCCAACCCCACTTAGGGTGGGATAAGAGCAGGAGGACTCTAAAATTATCATCATTTAAACTGGCACGAGGCTGTAGGCTTTGAACCCACGCCTTTTGGTTATAGCAAACGCGCAGGCGCCACCACTAAGCCGAACGTCGATATTTCTTTACAAATCACGTATATACTTTTAACATTTTAACGTTACAGAAAATTGAAGAGCATTTGCCAATTAATTAAAAATGATTTCGTTTCCAATAACGGTATTACTTCGATACAGGCCTGTAATTCCTTTGGCCCTGAATTTATTGATTTATGTCGAGTTACAGTACTTTTCCCAAAGCCAGTACAAAGAATGTCGACAGAATCAATGTAAGAAAATTAGACAAAGAAATCTGTTCAAAAGAGTACACCAATACCTCACTTTGCGTCGTTTCGTTTTGCGTTTTTTGCGAAGTTGTGAATTCAACAATCGTTTCGCCCGGCAACCGATCGTCGTGGGATACACTCCACTACAAAATCGTAAAGCTTTGCGATTTTGTCGTTATTGTGAACTTGTGTAGTGCTTGTGCATTGTGGTGGTGGTGGTGGAGGTGTGAGGATCTATTTTTACGAATCCTTTTTTTTTATACAGGAAAAAATACCTTATGGTTACCACCGCCCGACGGGGACTGGCGGTGGTTATGTCGGACTCGCACTTCAATCCCAGAGGCTCCACCTCCGGGTAGGGACTTCTCAAAAGAGAGGTCCCCCTCCGTTAACCGATAATTCGGGAGCCAGCCAGTGTAAGCCAGGCGTCCTAACACCTGGACTCACCAGCAGCAGATTGGATCCAGAACAAGAGTTCGCGGATCCGCCCCAACGCCTCCCTCCGCCCCCCTTCGCAGAGCAGAAGGAGGCCACCGCTGCCCGCGATCGCTCCCTGCCCACCGTTTTTATTGTGTCACGGTTGACAAGAAGAGACCGCGCCCCAAGTAGATGCCCCAGCGCCGCCCACCGGGTAATTTTTAAAGAGATTTTCTTCCTCGAAACCCGAAGGTCCCCGTTCCCATTGCTGGGCTTCCGGGCATTGCCAACGGTGGCCAAAAACCATGTCCAGCCAGGCTTAAGCAAGCCCAACTGAACCCATAGCTCGTTAGGGACTCCATCTCAACTCCCCCGGAGTCCCCAGCACATCCAGATTGCCCTCTGCTAATGCACCGGTGAGCGAAGGGGGCCTTCTCTTTCGAGGGGTCCCTACCCGGAGAAGGTGTTCTCTGGGATCAGAGCTGTCGGCGGGGATGGGGGCAACGTGTACAACGATACCCTGTCCTTGCCATCGACAGCGTGGTGGAGCACACAGGTCGTTTTAGTCGGTGCGAGTCCGACATAACCGCCGCCTGTCCCCGTCGGGCGGCGGTACCCATAAGGGGTTTTTTCCTGTATAAAAAAGGAGGATGATAATGATTATGTGCTTTTGAAACAGAGAATCTATCGATGTTTTTTTCATTTAAGAAATATTACAAAACCTTGCAACCGTCATATCAAATTAAGTATAAAAGAAAATTATAACGGAATATTTAGCTTTTATTGAGATAGCGTACTTACGTCAAAGGACACCCTTCAATACCAGTTCGTTAGTATAAAGAGACTTATGTACAGAAATAGAACATTAATAAGCGTTTTCTTAGAAAAGTGGGTGCAAAAAGTGGGTGGAAGGGGGAAGGTTGTATCAGTATGTCTTCTCAATCCAAAACTTCGCCTGCCCTCGATACCGATAAATCAATAACAAATATTTATTTAAAACAGACCTTTGCTAGTGATTTTGAGCTGCTATAAGTTGATTTACATATAACATTTTTATAGAAATGTAATAATGAAATTATGTTGCTATAATCCGCGATTAATAATCATAATCTCAAAAATGAAAATATTATTTTGCTATAATCCGCGATAATAGAAAATATATGTAATACTTAATGTAATGTATATTCGTTCTCCTACCTGATACATGCAGAATTTTGTTAAATCCTAGAGCTTACGATTTTGTCTTTCATGTGACATATATGTATTTACTAGCGGCCTGCCCCTGCTTCGCACGAGTATAAAATATATAGCCTATGTCACTCAGTGGAAAAATGATTAAAATCGATCCAGTAGTTTTGATTTATTCATTACTGCCCGTGGCCCGCACGCGTTAAATTTGGAGAAAAACTTTTCCCCTCTCCCTATACCAAGAAGATTTCGTGCTATATCTTATATCTAAATTCATATACTACATATTTACATTTTTCCCTATGTATTTTATTTTTTAAATTAATCACAGAATATCTTTATATACAACATTCATAGCTTTCTTATCATAAGACAATACAAATATGTTTTCCGCACCTCTCCGCGACTCCCCGCACCTCACCTTACTTCTCTGCACCATACCCATCTCACCCTCATCTTTACTTCCGTTACAATATATATAGTTACTCTTACGTGACTCATTTACTAATTTCAAAACACTACTACTTTGTTGTACGAAAAGTACTGTTAACTAAGCTGTGGTACCCCACCGGTAACACCGTGTGACTCTTTTGAGGAGGTCACGGGTTCGAACCCGGGCAGACACCAATGAGTTTTTCTGTTAAAAACTTATGTGTCTAATTGATAATTGTAATTTATCACACGCTTTTCGGTGAAGGAAAACATCGTGAGGAAACCTGCATATAACTAGAGAATTCTGGAGGTATGTGTAACCTACCAATCCGCACTGGAGCAGCGTGGTAGGTCTTAGCTCCAATCCTTCTCTCCAAAAACAGAGAGAAGAGGCCTATTATCAGCAGTGGGATAGTAACAGGCCGCTACTTACTACTATGTTGAACGAATATAAAATTTAATGTGCACTGGGAACGAAGTAATCTGTCTACAAAGTAAATCTCTTACCGTCGCTAATACCCTTTGAGTTTTCGCAGAAGCCTTGGGACGTATATATACGCGTCGTGTACTTAAACCATTCCCGTTTGCTGACCGCTTTCAAAGTTTATGTATGCGGACATAAGGGCCTTTTTAACTGGCGCGCTTTTCCATACTAAAGCTCCAATTAGAGCTTACAAATGTATTAAAAAATAATGATGTACTTAAAATATGTGTTGATTTCAGCTGAGATTCTAATATATTTATACAAGTTTTATCAGTGACTTCGTTCCTGCTAACGTCAATGTTTATATACTTTTAGGTAATTTTGTACTATGCTCATTCCTGCTCCCCAATTAAAAAGAGGAGTTATATCCTATATAAGGGGACATCTTCCAAAATATCTATCTTCTAAAATAAAAACCTATCTTCCCAAAATACAGTTTAAACTAGCTTGGGAGCCAGGGACACAATAATTGTACATGTGCATTATTGTAAAATAAATAAATAAAAAAATAAATAAATAAAAAATCTAACATAATCGTGTGGACATGTGATGAGAAGCGATTAAAATCATGTGATCCAAGGAGTATTAAATGTGATCGATGGATACGTGACTAGGGAAGCCGAAAAGGAGGAGATTGGATTGTGTAAAATATTCAAATTCAAATAATTTTTTATTCAAATTGGCTTTTACAAGCACATCGTCAAATTACAATGAAGCTACGACTGGTTCAGAAAGGTGCTCTTACCGAGAAAGACCAGCAAGAAACTCGGCGGTCACTCTTTTCGATTTTTTTTTCTAGTTCGTAGGTGGTCGCAATTTAAATTCAGGCTATCATTAACATAGACCTCAACAGTATAATAAATTTTATGAATCCCCGAATAATATTTATAATCCCCGAATAATAACGAATATTTTTAAAACCCCGCAACCGAAGCATCATCAGGAGATAGACTCCACAACATTTGCGAATCCTGCATGTATCAGGTTTAAAACGGATTGTCCACCCTAGATACTTTAAGGGCAAAAGCGTGTTTGTGGTGTGTATTTGTTCAACGTTTTCCAAGTCCAATAACATCACTTTTGAGATATCAATCAAATCAAATCAAAATAATCTTTACTCAAATAAGCCCTTTTAAGCACTTTCGAATCGTCAAAATTATGAAGCTATAACTGGTTCGGAATGTTGCTCTTACCGAGAAGAACCAGAAATGAGGCGGTCAATCTTTTAAACATTTTCAAGTTTACATTATTAAACCGCAGTCTCGAAAGCAGAAATTTCAAATCCAGGCATTTTTATCATCCAAATAATCTTCAATTTTGTAATATGCTTTACAAGCATATCTCTTACACTTAATTTAAAACTCTTTGTAGACTAGTCTAGTATATACTGGTCTAGTAGATACTACCAGCTACTAGTAAATACTTCTTCTACATCTTATTGAAGTAAAATCCATTATCCCAAAGAAAACAAAAACCACGTATAAACCGAGAGCAGCTCGTAAAGAAATAAGAAACGTAACTGTAAATCTTTTATCTCGTTATGTAGGGAAAATGAATGTGTTGATTTGTTGCCATTTGAAATGCTCTTAGCGACAAAACAAAAATCCCTAAGCGTCTGAGAGAACATCGATCGGCTAAGACACGAGTACTGCGGGACACGTGATTCCTCCAGACTCGATCATTACGTAATATTCAATTTGACTTTCTGTAGCAACGCGATTAATAATCTTCCTTTGAGTAATTGCTTCTTTTCATCGATAGAAACTTCAAAGTCTTTTTATGACAAATAATTGAGACGACAATTTTGCTGTATTTATTATATAAGGCGCCATGATTTCTTTCTATACTTTAATCATCAATGTCTACTTGTAAGTGGGGTCGGTACAACATGTTATAAACGTGTTGTAACATGATGGCTAGGTATTTTATGACCGGCCAACTTACCTTAGTCGCCTGTTATGACACCTCGATAAGAAATGAGGGTGGTCTATTCTACTCAGCCGGATACCACACGGCACAATGGCCATGATTTCTCTATATTAATAATTTTTTTTTTTAAATTAAACAATGAAGAACCAACAAATTGTTGTAAGAAAGTTTTGGACATCGGCAGAAATCGAACCCGCGACCTTTGGAGCTGCCAACTGATACAACGCGTCAGTCATTCAAATATATGTACTTACTTTTCTAGAAAAAGAGACTAGAGTTAAAAGTAAAAATATCGAATTCTCTTATATTTTATAGTATACTAGCAATCGCCAGCGGCTCCGCCTGCGTGGAAAACCGTAATATAGTCTTATGATAACTATAAAAATGGATAGAAGAATTTAACATGACGGATTCTAAAGGATCAATAATTATCCGCTTTTCACGTGATTCTTTAGTTACAGAGATATGTGATTAAAGGGTTTAGGTATAACACAGTTTGTACAATTCCGAACTTTATACGTTTATTCCATTAAACTGATATTTTACGCTGAGAGATACGAATTAAGGCGAGTGTAGAGATTCTTCGTTAGCCGCAGGGAGAATTTGAGGCCGTATTATTGCTTTGTTACAAGCTACTATACTGGTAGAACGTTAATATAACTTTGAACATTAGTATCTACATCATCATTCTGGCCTTATCCCAATCTAAGTGGGGTCGGCACAACACGTTAAAAACATGTTGTCACATGATATGGCCACGTATTTTACGACCGGCCGCCTGCCTGACGTCAACTTACCTTAGTCGTATTTTACGACATCTCTGTAAGAAAGAGGATAGTCTATTTTACTCAAACGGATACCAAGCAGTGAGTCAACTTACCTTAGTCATCTTTTACGACACCTCGGTAAGAAATGATGGTGGTCTAAAAGACTCCTCTCAGATCTCTCATACACTATAATAGTCTAAAGTGGTTTGCCAAGTTACGCGTATCTCTGAAATTACCAGATGTTACAGTTTTTATTCCTTATCTACCCTTTTAGCCTATTAGCCCTTACTTAATATCTTGTACCTTTCCGACGTAAAAAAAATATAAAAGAACAATTCATATTTCTAATATTTTTATGAAAATTACATCACAATGGTAATAATTCTGTCTTTTCTTCTGAGCTTTACATTGAGCAATCATTTGTTTTAATTTATAAATAAATTAAAACAAATAATTTAATAAATGTGTTGCTAAGCGCAAAACTCGAAAATTGCTAAACCAATTTAGGATTTTTTTGTTGTAAATAGCCATTAAAATCCAAAGAAGGTTCTTATGCAAAGACAACCTTCTAAAATTGCAAGCAAAATAGGAAAACAACTCTTTTCCCATACAAAGTGATCAATACTGAAAAGATGTGCCAAGTAGGTACGAAGTCCGCCGTCGTCAGTATGTAATTACTTGTTGAAGATGTACGAACTCTATCGGCCACTAGTCAACTAGTATTTTCATAAAATCAATACACATGACATATAGGGTGGTAGGTAGGTGTATTCGCAGTAATTCAGCCGCGCCGTGCACCGAAAAATGTGCGTGCCGATGAAATACGCGTTGTTGAAAACGCACTACACCTAGATTTGTATACAGTACGTGCAACAGTGACAGACTGTGCGATAGGGTATTGATTCTTTTTGAACGTTGATTTTTTTAGTTAGTACCTGACCAATATGCTGGGCGTATCCAACTCTACGTATGTTAGTTGTGAATACATACTTCTGTTCACTTCAAGACTAAGGTTAAATCATCCTCCTCATTTCTTACCGAGGTATCGTAAAAGGCGACTAAAGTAAGTTGACCCGCTGTGTGGGTGTCCGGTTGAGTAGAATAGACCACTACCAAGCTGTCGTAAAAGGCGACTAAGGTAAATTTACCCGCCTCGTGGTAGCTGGCTGAGTCCTACTATCTATCCTACTTTAAGTACACTTTAAGTATATACTATCCTACTTTAAGTACACAAGATATTTTAAACATGTTGTTACATGTGTTGGCTACGTATTTTTGAATCCTCCTGCTCTTATCCCACTTTAAGTGGGTTCGGCACAACATGATATAAACATGCTGTCACTTGATGACCGGCCGCCTGCCTGACAGGAACTTATCTTAGACGTATTTTACGACACCTCGGTAAGAAAGAGGGTGGTCTATTCTACTAAACCGGATACCACTCTGTGGGTCGACCCACCTTAGTCGCCTTTTACGCTACCTCGGTGAGAAATGTGGTCTTTTCTACTCAGCCGGATACCACCAGAAAGTCCGTCTGTCTGTTACGCTTTTACAGCTAATCCGATGGACCAATATTGATGGACTTTTGAAACAATTAAAGCTAATACGATGGTGTAGGCGACGGAATTAAAATGTACAATATTATTTTCTTTTTTTAACATATAAATAATAATTTGTAAAATCAACAATATTTTTAACAAATAATGAAAGAAAGGAACGTGCGTCGTCGCGGGACGGCTAATTTAAAATTTTGACATATACGTCAACCTGACATACGTGCCCTATGATTCAAAATAGCCTCTCGTTAAATTTCTTAAAATTATTCAAATCGACTACGACGCACTAATCGAAGCCAGTTTAAAATCCTTGCTGGTTTTATTTATTACTGAAGTCCGTAACAGATGGGGTAACATATAGCGGCGGGAATCGAACCGCGAACTGCGGAGCTGAAGACACGGTAGCTGACGACATTACACATGTCCCTAGCTATCATTTAGCGCAGTTAATTACTTTGATTACACGTGCGTGAGTTAATATGCGGCAATTAACTCCTCAAAGACCAATGTCGCGTAGCAGTGACTTAAGTAGGCTTGTGGGTCACTTGTTAATATAGTAAGCATTCCTGGTACTAACGATTATTTTATTACAAGAGTAATAATAAAATTATTTTGATATAATCCGCGATGAAGTAAAATTGAAAATACATATAATGCTAAATGTAGAGTGGACAATCCTTTTTTATACCTGATACCAAAAATATCTTCTTTCCTTTTGAGAAAAGGATTGGAGATTCAACTGAAAAAGTTGCTCCAAAGCTTAGTAAGTAACTTTAACTAAGCCTGTTAGTATCCCATTGTTTATCGGACGCTCGCTGGAGTTAGGTCCCCGAGGCGTTCGATGCATCTGGTGCTCCCGATGCATCGTCCAGCGGAGGGAGGGGCCACTTTCAGAGAGGCCCCGACCCAGAGGTGGCGCACTCTGGGCTACAGAGTTGCTGCTGGCGGGGATGGGGGGCAATGTCTTCATGGGTACCCTATCCCCGCCGCCAGCAGCGTAGTGGAGCACACAGGTTATTTTAGTCGGTGCGAGTCCGACATAACCGCCGCCTGTCCCCGTCGGGCGGCGGTACCCATAAGGGGTTTTTTCCTGTATAAAAAAAAAAAAAAATTAGTATCCCATTGCTGGCTATAGACTTCCTTCTTCCTTTTATGGAGAAGGGTTGGAGCTAAGACCTATAACACTGCTCCGATGCGGGTTGGTAGATTACACATATCCCTAGAATTTAACAGAAAAACTCAGGCCTTGAAAGAGTCGCACGATCTCTCCGCTGGGCTATCACAGAAAAATCATACATGCCTACCGAATTTTGAACATGTGAATCGCATGTGATAAATTGCAATTGTCAATTAGACACATAGTTTTTAACAGAAAATCTCATTGGTGCCTACCCGGGGTTTGAACCCGTGACAGGCCTTGAAAGAGTTGCACGATCTCACCGCTGGGCTATCACAGAAAAATCATACATTCCTACCGAATTTTGAACATGTGCATCGCATGTGATAAATTGCTATTGTTAATTAGACACATAAGTTTTTAACAGAAAAACTAATTGGTGCCTACCCGGGGTTTGAACCCGTGACACCCCTTGAAAGAGTCGCACGGTCTCACCGTCGGAAAAATCATTCATTTCTACAGGATTTTGAACATGTGAATCTCTGAATACATCATATAAACTCACACACTCTTACACTAAATGATCGAACCATTACAGCTTACATCATCATCCTCCTGCCCTTATCCCACTCTTAGTGGGGTCGGCACATGTTATAAACATCCTGTCACATGATTTGGCTGCGTTTTTATGACCGGCCGCCTGCCTGACGTCAACTTACCTTAATCGTATTTTACGACACGTTGGTAAGAAAGAGGGTGATCTATTTTACTAAACCGGATACCACACGGAGTGTCAACTTACATTAGTCGCCTTTTACGACACCTCGGTAAGAAATGAGGTTGTTCAATTCTACACAGCCGGATACCGCACGGCGGGTCGACTTACCTTAGTCGCGTTTTACGACACCTCGGTAAGAAATGAGGTTGGTCAATTCTACTCAGCCGTATATCGCACGGCGTACCATTACGGCTTACAATTTAATTTTAAAACTTATCAGCTACCAATATAACGTTAATTTAGATAATTCCTTACAAGTGCTAAATTCAATTTATTGAAGCAATACAAAATACCTTTACAAACCTGTGTAGCGTCTCGTATCTCAGTTCTATCGTGAAGGCATTATTGATCTTCGTACAAGATGGCAGGTTGTGTTTATACTGTGTATATATTTATGTCACTACTTTGAAGGCTGTATTGACTTAGTTGCAACGGGAGTATCATTTTGTGACCAATATTTTAGGATCCTTATTTACGAGCATGTGACTATATCCCTTTATACTTCAGGGCATGATAAGTGTAGTGTATGCGGGTTTAGACGTGTGTAACGTACTTTGTACATTTATATAAAAGACATGTGTCTTGTATATAAATTTGTATATAATTTGACTGGCCCGTTGGAGCAGTGAGTAGTGACTCTGCCTTCAGCTCCGCGGGTCGCGGGTTCGATTCCCGCCGAGGGCCAACATTTTCTATAAATGAATTTGTTGGTCTTCGAGCCTGGGTGTATATTTGTATTTAAGTATGTATTTAAAAATTATATAAGTATACATTCACCAGTTGTCTGTCTACCATAACACAAGTATTAAGTTACTTACTTTGGAGACGTACGACCGTGTGTGTAAGTGTCCCATATATTTATTTATTTATATTTATAATTATTTTTACATACATTACATATATGTGTTGTCGCCACTGACTTCCGCTTTGTATTTTATAGCAACAAAGTCATGAAACAAGAGTATCGCACCCTTTTTGATTAAAATGGTGGCAATACTGTGCCGTTGTGTTTCCAGTTTAGTCTTTATATTGATAAAACGTTTCAGTGACAGTCAGTCTTTGTTCGTCATTCAAGAGAAGTGCATCTCGGAACGGGAATTGTGGTATCACTATTATATCTTGTTATTGTATATAGTGTGCGCTAACATATGTATATGTAATACATACATGAACATAGTGACACTAACTCACACTAGTACAAAGGTATATACACGGTCTCAGGATGCACCACGACAGTAACACGAGAGCCCTTGGTGAGAGTGGTCGTGACGTGACATGTTGTTACTTGTTAGTGCGTGTTGGAGCTTGTGCTATATTCATACAACATTAGTTTATAAACACTACAATAAGGCTTTCTTTACTCAATGAAGTCAGTAATCTAAGAATCTATCTATCTAAGATCTGGTATCGGGCTTAGTAGAATAGATCACCCATATTTCTTACTGAGATGTCGTAAAAGGTGACTATGGTATGTTGACCCGCCGTGTGGTATCCGGCTGAGTAGAATAGATCGACCCTAATTGGTTACTGAGGTATCGTAAAATACCAATAAGGTAAGTTGACCCACCGTGTGGTATCCGGCTAACTAGAATAGACCGACCATAATTTGTTACTGAGGTGTCGTAAAAGGCAACTAAGGTAAGTTGACCCGCCGTGTGGTATCCGGCTGAGTAGAATACACCGACACTTATTTGTTACTGAGGTATCGTAAAAGGCGACTAAGGTAAATTCACCCACCGTGTGGTATCCGGCTTAGTAGAATAGACCGATCCTAATATGTTACTGAGGTGTCGTAAAAGGCGACTAAGATAAGTTGACCCGCCGTGTGGTATCCGGCTGAGTAGAATAAACTTACCCTTATTTGTTACTGAGGTATCGTAAAAGGCGACTAAGGTAAATTCACCCACCGTGTGGTATCCGGCTTAGTAGAATAGACCGATCCTAATTTGTTACTGAGGTATCGTAAAAGGCGACTAAGGTAATTTGACCCATCGTGTGGTATCCAGCTTAGTCGCCTTTTGCGCTACCTTGGTAAGAAATAAGGGTGTTCTATTCTACTCAACCGGATATCACACGGTGGGTCAACTTACCTTAGTCCTCTTTTACGACACCTCAATAAAGAATGAAGGTGGTCTATTCTACTCAGATAACAGACGGTGGGTTTGATTAATGAACCTAAATAAAAATAGAGCACTAATTTCTCAAGCAAAAAATATAATATTCTCTCACGTACATATTATAAGTTTATCGTAGCACTAATTTCCCCTAATGTAAATTCAGTCTCTCTTAGATTATTACTCAAAAGGATCGCTTTGAGCAAACATCTTCAACGTCTAGCGCTCGAAACTATATCCCCGGGTATCTAAGAGATGAACAGATTTCCGCCGATAATATCATTGAATCTAATGTGTGGTAGTGTGCTAGTATCTAAGGAAACAATTCACAATAATTACTAAATGGATAGAATAGATAGATATAAATTATATGACAAGCCTAAGCCTTTTACTATACTATGACTGGCTCGTTGGAGCAGTGGGTAGTGACCCTGCCTTCAGTCGAGGGCCAACATTTTCTATAAATGAATTTGTTGGTCTTTGAGCCTGGGTGTATATTTGTATTTAAGTATGTATTTAAAAAATATATAAGTATATATACACCAGTTGTCTGTCTACCATAACACAAGTATTAAATTACTTGCTTTGGGGACGGGCGATCGTGTGTGTAAGTGTCCCATATATTTATTTATTATTATTTATTTTACGACATCTCTGTAAGAAATGAAGTCTATTTTAATCAGCCGGCTACCACCCGGCAGGTCAACTTACCTTAGTCGCCGTTTACGAAACCTAAATATGAAATAATTAAACCGTTATAACATATAGAATAAAAAAACTTATCATTAAGATAAGTAATAATAAAATTATTTTGATACAATGCGCAATGAAGTAAAATAGAAAATATGTGTATATAATGCTAAATGTAAAGTGGACAATCCGTTTTCATACCTGATACATGCATGATTCCCAAAATGGGTTTTGGTTGGTTGGTACCCAAATGGGTATTGCTTCGCTTTGCGATTTTGTCGTGGAGTCTATCTCCTGATGATGTTTCGGTTGCGGGGCGAAACGATTGTTGAGTTTGTGATAGTGAACGTATGTAGTGCTTGTCTATAGTGGTGGCGATGGTGGAGGTTTGTTCTTTTATTATATGCATGTGTTTTTACAAATACTGCATGTATCAGGTATGAAAACAGATTGTCCACTCTACATTTAGCATTATATATATTTTCTATTTTACTTCATCGCGGATTATACCAAAATAGGTAATATTATTATTACTTTTGTATTATAGATCTCCGCAAAGTAACGCCTAATCAATACATATAATAAAATCGTAGAGGTGTTAAAATCTGTACATTTGATATTTTTAAGAAAAAGTTAGTGTTGGTGTCTCAAAACACGCTTCTAAACATGAAACAATAGTTTTTAAAATTTTTGTCTGTTTCTCTGTTTGTCTGTTTGTCTGTATGTCTGTGCGTTTGTGCCCGCTAATCTCAGAAACCGCTGATCAAATCAAGTCAATTTTAAGTTGAAAGGCCGTATACTATGATACTGATACTTGCATTATTTTCCGTTTTTTCCGTTCCTGAAGCGATTTTACTTATTGGATTGCATATATTACCATATCTAAGAGAAGCACCAATATTTTTATGAAAACTAGGCCGGTCTGAAGCCGACTTTTTTTGAAGAATTTCACATTTTTTATTCCAGTTTTTTAGGCATTGTGCCTTCGTTCCCACTAATCTCAGTTAAACTGCTGATCCGATTTAGACGCTGTTTTCACTAAAATGTAGTAGAAAACCTCACTCAACATATAGGACATGTTTTACTTCAATCGGTCAGCAAATAAAAAAGATATGTCAATTTTAAGTTGACAGGTCGTATACTATGATACTGTTACTAGCATTTTTTCAGTTTTTCGCCATTCCTGAATGGATCCCACATACTGGATTACTTAAATTACAATGTCTACGAGTAGCACAAATATTTTTATGAGACCTAGGCCGGTCTGAAGCCGACTTTTTTGTAGAATTTCACATTTTTATACCAGCTTTTTAGTCGTTGTGCATTTGTTATATGTAGTAGAAAACCTCATTCAACATATAGGGTAATTTTTTATTTCAATGGCAACTGACTTACTGGTACTTACATTTTTTCCATTTAACGCCGTTCCTGAAGCGATCTAACTTACTGAATTATATATATTACTAAGAGAAGCACAAAAATCTTTTTATGAGAAATAATCTGAAGGCGGGTCTGAAGCTGATTTTTTTAGGAAATTCCCATTTTTATTCGAGTTTTTTAAGCATAACAATAGTGTAACATACACTTATCGATAGCATTATAATGCACGGGCTAAACTGAACGGTGAGTCACACTTACAGGTAAGATTTAAATGTAATGATTTGTTAATGAAGGGTCCATGTTGTTTGAAACTTTTTATTCCTTGAAGGCATTTATTTGAAACTAGCAATTGCCGCCTGCGTGGAACGATTAAAACCGTAATATAGTATTAATACCGTAATAACGTATTTTATGATTACCATAAAATGGTTAAAGTGGGTTAACCTTAAAAATTAGATATACATATGCTGTCACAGACTTTTATATTTTTATTTAGAACTGTTAGAGGGGAACAATTTTGTTTTTTGAATATATTTCACCATTTACTACACATGGAAAGTTTTAAATTTTGCGGTTTTTTTGCTGCTCCTCTCCTATTCATTTAAGCGTGATATTATATAGGCTATAGCTTTCCTTGATAAATGGACCATCTTACACTCAAAGAATTCGTCCAATTCGGTCCAGTAGTTTCTGTTATTAGCGCGTTCAAACAAACAATGTCTTCAGCTTTATATGTTAGTATAGATTTCAAATAAAAATGTAACAATATATATTAGGACAAAATATATGATATATTTTTAGCAATTTTTTTGTTTTAAGTGGGCTGAAATATCAAATGGAATCCTAGGTGCTTAAACCTAGGTGCTAAAAAAATAAACGTAAACGGACCATTTGTATGGAGCTTTGCATTTTAATTATTTAAAAAATAAAAAATAAAATTTCTGTAAGGAAAATAAAGGTCTGTTACTATCTCCCATTGTGGGCAAAGCCTTCTCTCTCCTTTACGAAGGCGACTGGAGCCTATATCTACCATGGTAATCCAATCCGGACTAAGTGGTAGTGGAGTGAAAGAAGTGGGATTATTCATTTTAAAAATGCTACTGTTCAAATACACTCAAAGAATTTTTCAAATCGGTCCAGTAGTTCCTGAGCTTAGCGCGTTCAAACAAACAAAGAAACAAAGAAACTCTTCAGCTTTATATATTAGTATAGATTCTTTCTATTGAATGAAGTCCGTAAATTAGCTGTTAAATTTATTTTAAGCAGATAGACAGCTGCAGGGACATTGTTGTTTCATAATATGGAGTGGTTCTAAATTGTTAATCTATCGTTATCCTTACTAATATTACAAAATGTGAAAGTCTGTCTATCAATATGCCTGTCTGTCTGTCTATCTGTCACGTAACATACATGTTACGTTTTAACGGTCAATCCCCTGAACCAGTATCGATGAAATTTGGCACATTATTCCTTATGCACTGTAGTAACATATAGGCTATAGAAATTATTTTAATTCAACAGGAATTAAATAGGATGACATTCAAAACGCCATCTGTAATAAAACTATAGTTTTTTTTTATTCACGATGTGTCAAAATCAAGTCAAATCTGAATTTACAAAAGTGTTTAGATTCTAAGTTTTTCGGTTTACGTCAAAACGGAATAAGTCTTTAGATAGTAGTCTATGGCAACAAGTAAAAAAAATACTAATAATTGACATGTATTTTTTACTTTTAACACCATTTTTAATATCTGAAAAGTCATTACAGTTAATAACGAGACTTTAATATATTTTCAGATACTTATTTTAAAACATTACCTATGGTCACAAAAACATAATTTAAAAATTCTAATAATATATTTTTTTTCGTATTTATACTAAAAACTTGGAATCCAACGCTGAACCTATATAGGTAATTTTTTAAAAAAACAGGTTGACAATTCATATGTTGCATATAAATGTTATTATTAAAGTTTTCTTGCACGTTATTAGTTTATAATATTTATAGTGATATTTAATACCAGAAAAAAATTAAGAATTTTTTTATGTACATATATGGAGTTTATTGTAACAGATAAGCCCAATCTAGGAAATCTCCTTTTAATATTTGTTGCATGCACGGGTAATTTACTAAAATAATAAAATTATGCTCTTGATAAAACTATAAATCTCTCTGACTATTCTGATTATTCTATAGAGATATTTGCAGTTGGAGAGTGACAGAAGCTACTGATAATTCCAAGACTACAGTCCCCGCGAACGAAGTTGCGGGTAAAAGCTAGTTTAATAAATAAAATAATAAAAAGAATAAAAAATCGCATTTTTCCTTCGGTAACAGGAAAAAAACATATTGCATTATTGTAGAGAATAAGACGCTGCAGTCAATGCGAAGTCACGGATATCACAAATTCTTATATCTTAAATTAATCAATTTAATGTATAAGAGTTGAATTGAAGGTGAATCAAATCCTCAAGTAACATCCGGTAACATAAATCATTGCTCATTGCTATCGTAACTTATCAAATCAAAATCAAGAATGATATCGGCAGCAACCGCTTTCAGAGACCTTAAACAATGTTCCTATAGTATTTAGAAACCGGCATTCCACAACGGAATTTCATTATACAAAAGGAATTTCAATACTATTACTTATCACTAGCAATCGCCAGCGACTCTGTCCGCATGGAACGATTAAAACCGTTATATAGTCATAAGATAACCATAAGAAATGGTTAAAGTGGGTTAACCTTAAAAGCTAAACATATGTTGTCTCGGTTTATATTCAGAACTTTTAGAGGGAACAATTTTGTTATACTTACATGATTTTTATATAACTTACACCGTTTACTCAGCGCACGCAAGGAAAGCTTTAAATTTTACTGTTTTCGTAATTGCTGCTCCTATTCATCTTACCGTGATGTTATATCATATGTTATATGCCTATAGCCTTCCTCAATAAATGTACTATCTAACACTAAAAGAATTTTTCAAATCGGACCAGTAGTTCCTAAGATTAGCGCGTTCAAACAATTATACAAACAAACTCTATAGCTTTATATATTGGTATAGATTCCATTCATTGTAATCCTTCTTCTGAATGTAACTCTGTGATAGTCTAGTGGTGAGACTGTGCGACTCTTTCGAGAGGTTACTGGTTCAAACCCCGGGCAGACCAATGAGTTTTCTGTTAAAACTTATGTGTCAAATTGTTTATTGCAACAATAAAATTATTTTGCTATAATCTCTATCTATATGCGATGAAGTAAAATAGAGAATATATATAATGCTAAATGTATAGTGGCCAATCCGTTTTCATACTTGATAAATGCAGGATTCGTAAAAACACATGCACAAACCTCCACCACCGCTACCACAATACATAAGCACTACATACGTTCACTATCACAAACTCAACAATCGTTTCAACCCGCAACCGAAGCATCATCAGGAGATAGACTCCACAACAGAACTACTCGCTTCGATGCTTCTGTGCTCGCCCGTCCCGCCCAGTGACGCTGTAAAAACCGTTAAGGTTAACAGCATATAGTAAATTCGAAAAAAAATCATCTGTATAGTCTGAGTGTGTAAGGAATCTAAGATAGATAAAACTTGTACATTTTGTTGTAAATAAAAGTCATATTAGTTTTTTATATCATCATCATTCATCATTGTCCTCGCATTATCCCGCTACACGGGGTCTACTTTTCCAATCATGCGGCGCCATTCATCTCTACAGTAAGCATCTGATTGGCAAAGTCCTAGATTCCTAATGTCCCTTTGGACAGTCGTCAGCCAGCTGGTCAGGGGCCTGCCTCTTCCTCGCTTTCCAGTGGGCATTGCGAGACACTTTTTTATTATGTGATCGTCAGGCCTTCTCGTGATGTGACCGTACCATCTCAACCGTGATTCTGTTAGTTTGTCAGTAATGGGCGCTACTTTAAAGGAGCCTCTAATATAGTTATTTGGTATTTTGTCCCTAAGAATGACTCCTCCAGACCACTTAAGCATGCGCATTAGTTTTTTATATATATTTTTTTAAAAATCCCTCGGCCAGCTAACCCAGGTACTTATTAGTGAATGAACTACAATGAGCGTTGCTTTCAATGCTATCTAAATCTTTATGACATAGCTTGTGAAACAATTACAAAACAGTCAACAAATAGCTTCCCGAAAGATGCTTTTTTTGTGTAAAGAGACGATCGTTCACCCGGAAGGCATATGGAACGCTGAATCAAAAATAGCACAACCACAAATACTACAAAGAGTGTGTCACCTAGTAATTGCTTGGTGTAACTCGTGTATTGCATAATATTTGTTTAGAAGATGTTTTTACATTTCGCACGCTTAATCGTCATCATCCTCTTGCCCTTATCCCACTCTAAGTGGGGTCGGCACAACATGTTACAAACATGTTGTAATATGATTTGGCTACGTATTTTACGACCGGCCGCCTGCCTGACGTTAACTTACCTTAGTCGTATTTTACGACTCCTCGGTAAGAAAGAGGGTGGTCTATTTTACTCAACCGGATACCACACGGTGGGTCAACTTCCCTTAGTCGCTTTTTACGACACCTCGGTAAGAAATGAGGTTGGTCTATTCTACTCAGCCGGATACCACACGGCGGATTTCGCTCGCTTAATGTGTCCTAATTTAAAGTTAGTCTTAGGGCTGATTTTTCAATCGTCAGGTAAAACTTCGAATAACTACTTGAGGAATCCGATCCTATATTCCGAGGAATAAAAAAAATGTATTTTTCAATGGTCAAATAACAAACAAATAGTTATCCGTCAACTCTATCGGCAGATGCGATGTTTTAAGTAACTAACTTCGCACTCGGCAAGTGTGAAATAGATAAAACTATCACAAATGTAATAGATCATTTATTGAGTAATATACATTGTATACTGGCCCATTGGCGCAGTAAGTAGTGTTCCTGCCTTCAGCTCTGCGAATCGCAGGTTCGATTCCCACCGAGATTCAACATTTTCTAATCAATTTAATCAATTTGTAATCCTCGAGTCTGGGTGTATATTTGTATTTAAGTATGTATTTAAAAATTATATAAGTATATATTCACTCGTTGTCTCTCACCCATAACACAAGTATTAAGTTACTTACTTTGGGGACCGACGACCGTGTGTGTATCGCGACAGATATATTAAAAATTAACTGAAAAGATACTCTACATATCCTATGATAGTTCCTAGGACAAGCGTACCTTACAATCCGCACTAAAACAGTATATTGGATCTAGACCCCAATCCTTCTCTGCCAGTAAAAATTACCGGATATTGGGACAGCAAGGTAAAAGTTTGATTCCATTCGTAGGAAATGAGCGTGGTCTATTCTAGTGAGCCGGATAACACAAACTTATTACCTACCAAAGGCAATAAGTTTGATTACGCCAACGATTGCCACAGCTGTGTTTATCAAAACTCTCTTTTAATTTAAATATATTTTTAGTATCTAAACAATTATAATATGTGGGTAGTTAAGAAATAAAGAAACAGGTTATATATAAAATAAAAGCTTCAGCAATAATCATATTATTAATCATAAAAGCAGTGACTTTTATTTTAATGTAAATAATTGATAAATTTGCAATCTTATTATCATGTAAATAAGCCATTGTTATTTTACTTCAGACACCTGTCAACATATGTAAATATGTATAGTTATTTCGCATGAATAATACGTTATATATTAAAATATATATGAGAAATAAAATTATCTATTTCTTGACTATTAAATTAAAATTGGATGAAATAAATTGAACACACAGAGTTTTTTCTCTTTAAGTATTAAATAGACGAACATTTTTATGGATTCTTTGGTAACCATATTAGGCACTTAATTTTCTGTAGAAATAATCTTTACTTTTATCCGCAATTTGTTGTCTTATGAAATAGTAGAGTACTAGATGTCTTTGCATGTTTTGATATTTTATGCTTCACCATCTTATTAGCAAAGTCTTTTATAGAGATTATAATCAGTGTAAAATAAATATAGATATATTTATTTGGATTAAGATACTGTTGTATTTTAGAGTGACTTAAAACAGACTACTTCTCTTATAGCATAAAATATTTAAAAGCAAACTAAGGTAAGTTGACGTCAAGCAAGCGGCTGGCCGTGAAATACGTAGCCAAATCGTGTGACAACATGTTTATAACACGTTGTGCCGACCCTACTTAGAGTGGGATAAGGGCAGGAGGATGATTATGAAGTTTAACAATTTTATAGTCTGGAGCCCTCAGAGTACGAAAATAAAAAAGTTATATCAATGAAAAAAAAATGATTGACAGCTGTTCCCTTATTTTTAATCAAATATATGTTATTACGGGATTTTTGGTACATTGAAACAGTTATCAATTTATCGCAGATGCGCGCGCGCAATCAGTTATCTCGATACAGCAGTTTTTGCAGTAGCGCGCCAACTGGCAGGTGAGGCGCACGTGTACAGTATTATTTAAATACGTGGTCGCTGCGTTACTTATAATTAAAATGGTGAGTGCACTGTAATTATTTCTCGCTCATAGTCATGTGATTAATAACAATCACAGAATCGTGATCGTTCCGCACGTGGCTATTTTTTATTCACACGTGTCTGATTTCGTATTCGGTTCGTATTCCTGGTTAAAAAGAAATTTGTTTCAGCATTTAAAATTGTTTAATAAAAAAATTGTATCGGAAATAAATTGTTCTAAGGTGATACATTTAATAGAATCTTTTTTATTTTTAAGTGTCTAGGTTAATATGTAATTTAACGCCGTGTGGTATCCGGCTGAATAGAATAGACCAACCTCATTTCTTACCGAGGTGTCGTAAAAGGCGACTAAGGTAAGTTGACCCACCGTGTGGTATCCGGTTGAGTAAAATAGACCACCCTATTTCTTACCAAGGTATTGTCAAATTCGACTAAGATAAGTTGACGTCAGGCAGGCGGCCATTCAAAAATATGTAGCCAAATCATTTGGCAACATCTCTATGTTTGTAACATGTTGTGCCGACCTCACTTAGAGTAGGATAAGGGCAGGAGAATGATGTTAATTTGTAATTTAACCATTCCCGCTTTTCTCAGTCAATGGCAAAAGCACGTGGTAAGCCGAGAGGCATCACGTTCATTTTTATTATCCTTATCTTAATAATCATATTGAATAATAAACCTGGTTTAAAGAAATAAATATTGTTAACTACGTAACGGTCTTTATCGCAAATAAGTTTATTCTATTCTCACTTTGTCAAAATTCTCTTGCGACGTTTAATTACAGTAGACGACTTTGTACTAAATACATCTTTCAGTTATCACGCGCAATATATATTATCTAATATGCTTGTATATATATTTTTCATATTATACAGCTTTAAGAGATATGCCATCGAGTGGTATCCGTCTGAATAGAATACACCGCCCAATTATAGAAGGTTGCTTGTACTAATTACATCTCTCAGTTATCATGAACAATAAATATTATCTTATATGCTTGTATATATGATTTTTCATATCATAGAGTGTTAAAAGATTTGCCGCCGAGTGGTATCCGGCTTAATAGAATAAATCGCCCACTTTCTTACCGAAGTGTCGTAAAAGGCGACTAAGGTAAGTTGAGCAGCTGTGCGGTATCTGGCTGAGTAGAATAGACCGCCCACTTTCTTGCTGAGGTGTCGTAAAATCCGACTATGGTAAGTTTACCCACTGTGTGATATCCGGCTGAGTAGAATAGACCACCCTGCTTACTGAGGTGTCGCAAAAGTGACTAAGGTAAGTTGATGTCAGGCAGCTAGTCGTTCGTAAAATACCTAGCCGAATCATGTGACATGCTTATAACATATTGTGCCGACCCCACCTAAAGTAGGGTAAGGGCAAGGGATGATGATGAGAGCTTCAAGAGATATTATAACATCTTAATAAAAAAGTACAATATATAGGTAGATATAATTTTAAAGAACATAACGCGTAATTATAAAATTATCTTTGAGGATAATAGTATACAGACCCTGCCTTCAGCTCCGCGGGTCGCGGGTTCGATTCCCGCCGAGGGCCAACATTTTCTATATATGAATTTGTTGGTCTTTTAGCCTGGGTTAATTGTATTTAAGTTATATATTTAAAAAATATATAAGTATATATTCACCAGTTGTCTGTCTGCCATAACACAAGTTTAAGGTTACTTAATATGGGGACGGACGACCGTGTGTGTAAGTGTCCCATATATTTATTTATTATTGATTTATTTATGTTGTGCCGACCCCATTTAGAGTAGAATAAGTGGAGGAATATGTACGTATGTTAGTTGATAATTGAAAAGAGACATTATTTTCCAATGCCGCGCATTAAGACAACCTACACTTTGATAAGCGACCGGTTTCAACGAAACGTTTACAGTCTAATTAGTCTGATAGAAGGAAATATTTTAGTACGAAATACGTTAAGTCAAATAAAATCATCAATCATGTGATCATCTTCCTCCAAAAATCCGCATTTTCTTTCAAGACCGGGAAAAACAAATATTGTATTATTGAGGTTGGTTAAAATTTTGAGTTGAGAACAAACTCGCGGGAAGCACTAATATATAATAAATTAATTAATATTTCACACTCATGATTATTTATTTCTCATTTATACGGCTGCATTTTTTATTTAATTATAAAATTATGTGGACAAATAACTTCTTAATCACTATCTTAATTATTGATTTTCACATTCCTTTTTTATAACTCACTGTTATTTTATATTTTATAATATTTGTCTATGACTTATATGACGTCACGTTCCTTATATTATCAAACAATTACGTAGACAAACAACCGTAACAGGTATTTCAAATGGAACAAAAGCGTATTGTCCGTGCTTTTTTATTTAAAAAATTCTATCATTGGCATTCAAAAGAATATTAAAAATAAAGCCGAGTGTGCTTCTGTGCAGACGAGTCTGTTGTGTATTTGTTTAATATACGAAGCATCCATTCATCCAAAGCCAACGGTAAAAATAATTCCGAAGATATTAATTAGTCATTAACGGGCATTGTTATTTTTTTAGCCGTGTAATTAGCCTCATAGCATGTTGTAAAACATTTTGTATCCGATTGTTAATCCCACTTCTGAGCGCACCAGTACTTTGCATTGTCTCTATTTATAAAATACAAATATCCGTCTGTATAGATACCGAAACAAATGACTATGCTACTCGACAGCTTCGCAACTGTCTCTGTTATTTCGTATATATGTGAGATAAAGATAAACCAATAAATATCTTCAAATTTATAATATTATTATGGATAGTTTAAAACCCTACCTACCTACCCTTTGTATTATGGTATCCGACTGAGTAGAATAGACTACCCTTATTTCTTACCGAGGTATCGTAAAAGGCGACTAAGGTAAGCCGACCCACCGTGTCGTTCCTGGTTGAGTAGAATAGACCAACCTCTTTCTAACAGAGATGTCGTACAATACGACTAAAATAAGTTGACGTAAGGCAGGCAGCGGGACGTAAAACACGAAGCCAAATCGTGTGACAACATGTTTATAACCTTGTATATTTATATATATAATCTTGTATATTTTCTAAATCTCGGAAACGGCATTGAAATACAATGAAATGAAATTCAGCATGTTGGGGTTTTTCTGTACTCTAAAATCTACACTAAAACATGTCCATTTTGTCACTCGTTCTACTGGTAAAAATCAATTCAAAATGTGTTCATTAGTATTTGAGTATTGTTCGTTTGAATATAGCAAACAGATAGACAGACGGCGGAAAACTTAGGTATATATATATTGTTGTATATTAAATTGTGTGCAATAGAACACTTGTCCCAGTTTGACTTCTAATTTGCTTTATTTTCTGCTAATTATAGTTTTCCATTATAAGTTAATTATGAGCTTTAATTTCTAGTGTCATGCTCAAAAGAAAGAATTTTCTTTCAAATAAATGTATATTAAATCTATTCTTTCTATTGTTAATTCACTTCTTAATTAAGAATAAAAATGTAAAATGTAGTATCATTGCTCTGAGCTTTTTCAATTACGAGCTTTATTAGCTTGCAAGGTGTACATTTCAATCTCAGGTATAAAAAGTTGAAAAGGATTTCTAATAAAAATTCTTTACCCAAGAAGGTTTTGTTGCCGTTAAAACTATTCCTCATTTACTGAACGAAGGCTTTTGTCCCGCTTTATTTGAACATGAATGCACTTAGATAGATGGAGTCGGCAGATTTAAGATTGTATCTATTTTACTGTGAAACTTGTTTATTTTGTTTACCCCTGTTATAACACATCAAAGGATGGTACAATTTCGCTATGTCTTTTTGGATGAATACTTCGGCTGGCCCATTGGCGCAGTTAACAGTGATCCTACCTTTAGCTTCACGGGTCGATTCCCGCCGAAGATCAACATTTTCTAAAAACAATTGGCTCTTCAAGTTTGCGTGTATGTTCATATTTAAACCTATATATGAATGTAGTTACCAGTTGTCTGTGACCCATAACACAAGTATTAAGTTTCTTTGAGGACGGATGCCCGCGTGCATGATTGTCCCATATATTTATTATTACCTTGGTATTAATTATCACGGTAAAGAGTGACCACCGAGTTTCCTGCCGGTTCTTCTTATTTTTGGTATGGCATGCATCTTTTAAGTATAACTTACGATCATTCTAAAAAATGATCATGTATCCGCGTTATGTTGGGAGTTAATTAGACGTAGGTATACAAGATTTATCCTCATCGACTTACGTTAATTACCTTAAACATTTCTTGCGCAACAATATGTTTCTTAGCACCATGTAATTTAAACGTCTACATTTGGAGTTATCGCTAAATTAAAACTAACACTCGCTAAAATGTTTAATTAGGGGAACTTTAAAACAGGCTGAGCGATAGCAACGCATGGATAGGTCTGCTAGTTACATTATATGACTTATCTCACTGTCTCTATCTCTCTCCCTCTTTCTATCTATCTATCTCTGTCTATT
The DNA here is from genome assembly GCA_029227775.1 of Morpho helenor. Lineage (NCBI taxonomy): Eukaryota > Metazoa > Arthropoda > Insecta > Lepidoptera > Nymphalidae > Morpho > Morpho helenor. Next base: position 4,583,702 of record JARGCU010000022.1, on the reverse strand, counting down.
GTCAACCAATAAACGTCCGATGTGAGACAGGTTCGGCCTCACACCCTTAAGGCGACGCTCCCAGGATGCTCCGAGTTTCGCTCGAGACTCGCTCTCCCAGTTTTTCACTCCGGCGATGCTTCTGCGCTCGCCCACTCTCACGGTGACGCTGTCAAAGCCTCTAGGACTAACAGCATTAGTTAGTGTCCGAAAAAAAAGACATAGGTCTCTTCAAAAGACTTCCACAGTATACGATCTATTATCAAGAGCATTAAATATTCCACTATCGTATAGATTGCATTCTAAACAATGACCATGGTTGATCGTATTAATTAAGATTGGTGTGTAATTAACTATACTTATTGTTGCTCGTGCGTAATCGCAAAAGCCAAAATTGCATAAAATTCTCTACAATTTTCCTCGCCAACTTAAATCATTAATATGCCCTATACGTAATATTTTCTGTAAACGTTTCCATTGCAAGTGCTGTATTTAAATGAATTTTACAATTTCAATTGCCTTTACAAAGGCTTAATTTTTATTCGCTGATTTAAAATATTTTTTTTATAAACCTCTTTTGAAGGTTTAAACATTAAGTTGCAACGCGAAAGTCAGTCCTACGGGAACTAAATCTGTTTATATCAATACAATTAATTTTGTATACGGATTATCCATCTATGTAAAGTTTGCAATTTTATTAATAAAAATCCTCCTGCCCTTATCCCACTCTAAGTGTGGTTGGCACAACATGTTATACACATGCTGTCACATGATTTGGCTATGTATTTTACGACCGGCCGCCTGCCTAACGACAACTTACCTTAGTCCTATTTTACGACACTTCGTGAACAAAGAGGGGAATCTATTATATTCAATCGGATTCCACACGGTGGGTCAATCTACCTTAGTCGCGACTTCACGACACCTTGGTAAGAAATGAGGGTGGTCTATTCTACTCATCCGGATACTACACGGCGAGTTAAATATATAACTAAGTAAAACTAAGTAACAGGACAGTTAATCAGCAGGTTTTCTGTTAATTGTATTAAAGAGGTCGCGCAGTTCTAAAAAAATTCACCAGTGCAGATCTTGAGGAAAGTTTTGGTTTCGCACATTCTCCGAAACGGCTAAACCGATTTTGATGTGACTTTCACTGGAAGAGAGAGGATGTTATACAGTAACATACATGTTACTTTTATCCTAGAATTCCCGCGGAAAAAAATTTGTTACACACTGATTTCCACGCGGGCGAAGCCGTAGGCAGAGCTAGTTTACGTATAAATTTGTAATTGGAACAAACACAGTCATCAACAAAAGCAGAACCGGTTATTTGAACCGGTTCTGTTTTTGAGTTATACATTACAGTCTCAGTTACGGAAATTGTATTTTAATTAGGTTTTAAAGTTTTTTGGACGTTAATTAGCGGATATGTAACTTAAGACTCTTGGATTAAACCTTGCATCTGAACGTAATATGATAATCAATGTTATATTGAACTATTTTAGACTTGTCTTTATACAAGTTTAAAAAAAGCAATTAAAAAGACACTTATTAATAAAGCTTATTATACTGTTGAAGAAGCTGTGATAGCCCAGTGGTAAAACCGTGCTCCTCTTTCGAGGTCTAGGGTTCAAACAACGGGCAGGCACCTATGAGTTTCTATTAAAACTTGTGTCTAATTGATAATTGCAATTTATTATACGCTTTTCCGTGAAGGAAACCTGCATATCTCTAGAGAATTCAGGGGTTATGTGTAATCTGTCAAACCGCATTGGACCAGCGTGGTTGGTCTTAGCTCTAATCTTTCTCTCCAAAAACGGAGAGAGGGAGTGGGATACCACTGCTGGGCATAGGCCTCTACAACTCTGTTACTATCGTAACAGGCCATTATTTTACTGTTGAGTACTATGTTGATGATAAGAAAGCTTGGATTCAAATTGCAACCATTTACGCACTAGATTATATTGTAAATTTTGATTTGTTAACAATAAAAAAAAAATAAAAAAAAATATATATATAATTGTAATACTTAATTTTGAAAAGACCGGCTGAATAGAATAGTACCATCCTCTTTTCTTACCGAGGTGTCGTAAAAGGCGACTAAGGTAAGACGACCCGCCGTGTGGTATCCGGCTGAGTAGAATAGACCAACCTCATTTCTTACCGAGGTGTCGTAAAAGGCGACTAAGGTAAGTTGACCCACCGTGTGGTATCCGGTTTAGTAGAATAGACCACCCTCTCTTACCGAGGTGTCGTAAAATACGACTGGGGTAAGTTGATGTCAGGCAGGCGGCCGGTCATAAAAACGCAGCCAAATCATATGACAACATGTTTATAACATGTTGTGCCGACCCCACTTAGAGTGGGATAAGGGCAGGAGGATGGACTTAATTTTGAAAAGAGTGACCGCGAGTGAAGAGTTACTTGCTGGTTCTTCTCGGTAAGAGCACCTTTCCGAACCAGTCGTAGCTTCATTGTAATTTGACGATCCAAAAGTTCCTGTAAAAGCCAATTTGAATAAAGAATTATTTGAATTTAAATTTGAATTCATACACCTGTAGTACTAGACTGTTTTTATTTGATAACAGAAGCAATACACTTATCAGCTCATCTCCTTATCGTTTTAATTATGTGGGTAATATAGTTTATCATGTTATTAAACTATTTGAGAGATAGATATAGAATAAAATATTTATATTTTTACTTTGATGTAACGACGTTGAAGATAAGTAGATTAAAGTCTAACTTAATCATTGGATATGAAAATCGGCTATAAATTTAAATCGATGCATTCATGAATTTATAATTTTTTGAATTCAATTCACGTAAAAATTCTTTCTCCAAGTAAGCTTTTGAACCGCCAACCTTATTGCTTGTTTAGAAAAATGCTCTTACCGAGAAGAGTGTGCAAGAATTCGGCGGTTGCTCTTTTCAAAATATAATTCTTATAACTAGTTACATTTAAGTCATTACTATCTTGTGCAGGGTCGAAGAGTATATATATCCACGCATTCTTATCATATATATAATCCTCAAAATTATAGTAGGCTTTCTGTATCAGCCTCCCTTTAAAAGTCTATATATGGCCTGTTTCACAAGTTACTGATAAAGTGTCGGATAGTTAACCGACGAATAAACTAAGTAGCAGATAAATGTCTCTAAAAAGTTAGAAAAAAAATAAAGTTAAAAAAAAATAAAATCGCGGCCATTTTCAAATAGGTATTTGTTAAGATAAATAAACTAACAGCCACCTGTTAACTTATTAGGGTTTTTAAGTACTGAAAAAGCCTATCAGAAACCTTTCTCAAAATGCCGAGATATGTATCAGATATTTTCCGACAGTTTATTGGTAACTTGTAAAAGAGGTCCTTAAACTGCTGTAATGTCAATGCTAAAATTGATTTTGGAATTCTACTATAGAATCGTATACTAAAACACAAAAATGCCTGACTTAATTTGTAAGGCGCCAAGCACGAGCCGCAAACTTATGTCGGTTCCCACCTTTTTTTAATATATACATATATTAAATAGGAACTTCAATACAAGTTTAGATGCACATTTATATAAATAAGTAAGCTGTTGCAGATAAATTCGTGACTCAAAACCAGACAGCCTCTCTCGTGCCTGCTGTCATTATCTCAAGTTTTTTTTATTGAGCATTGACTAATCTCTTCACGGTCAATACATCGTAGCCATCTTTGTTGCGTAAATATCTTTTTTGACATGAGTATTTGAATGTATAAAAAAATAAAGCATTCAAAATTGGAACGAACCTAATTTTTGTATTAATGACACTTTAAAAAGCTTTACAAAAGCCAATAAGAATTGTTTGAATTGCAATTTAAGAACTTATATCAAATGATGAATAATTAAAATCAAGTTTTAAGATATGTCGCTGTGTGATATCCGGCTGAGTAGAATAGACCACCCCATTTCTTACCAAGGTGTTGTTAAAGGCAACTACGGTAAGTCGACCCGCCGTGTGGTATCCGGCTGAGTAGAATACAGTAACCTCATTTCTTACTAAGGTGTCGTAAAGGCGACTAAGGTAAATTGACTCGCCGTGTGGTATCCGGCTGAGTAAAGGCCACTCTCTTACCGAGGTGCCGCAAAAGGCGACTAAGGTAAGTTGACGTCAGGCAGACGGCCGGTCCTAAAATATGTAGCCAAATCATTTGACAACATGTTCATAACATGTTGTGCCGACCCACTTAGAGTGGGATAAGGTCAAAAAGATGAATGAGAAGAAACGAGACTACCTTTCACTTCTTTATGATAATACAAAGATCTTTTATCTTCTCTCTTATTCTTTTAAATTAAATAATAAGAGAGACAGCCCAGCCTATTGTTCTGTATATATCAACTTTTTAATGTAATGGACGGTTTAAATTATACCATAAAAAATATTATTTATTTATTCTTTGTATAGTACAGGGCTTCTTAAACTATGGGTCGCGACCCCAAATGGGACGCGTAGCAAAATTCTGCGGTCGCGAGAGATTTAATGTCAAATATTAATATATACCATTTTATAACACCACTAGTAGTAACTAAAACTATTTATTTTCATATGTACATTGTTACCTAATAGATAAATCATCAAATAATAATAATTAATTTTTGTTTTATATTTGTATGGGGTCGTCAAGAAACTCGCAGTCATAAATGGGGTCGCGAACGACAAAAGTTTAAGAAGCTCTGGTATAGTATATTCGAGTTAAGAATATATAGTAAAATGTTTAGATCGATTGAGGTTTCATTTATACGTTGCCCATGCCAATAACTTAGTTATTGCAGCCCCTCGAGCGTAAAAGGATTCCCTATTAACCGGGAGGAAGTCAATTTATAACTAACTGGTTAATAAAAGGAATATATGGGACAATTACACATACGGTCGTCCGTCACCAAAGTGACTTAATACTTGTGTTATGGGTGACAGAAAACCGGTAAATATTTGCAATATATAATTTAAATATATAAATATGTACATAAATACCGAGGTACCGGTATAATAGTCGGGTAGAATAGTACCACCCTCATTTCTTACCGAGGTGTCGTACAATTCGAATAAGGTAAGGTGACTTCAGGTAGGCGGCCGATCGTACAATACGAAGCCAAATCATGTGACAACATGTTTATAACATGTTGTGCCGATCCCAATTGGAGTGGGATAAGGGACACAGATTAAAGAATTAACAAAATTTGTGAAAAATATTTAGTCCCCGGCGGTAATTGAACCCGCGTTCCCTGGAGCTGAAAGCAGGGTGACATATACTTAAAGTTAACAATATCCTTAATTATTCGTGTATGTTAGCCCGATTATTATTAGCATCATCCGTACCAAATTTCGCGAATATTTAACATACAGACAGACTTTTACATTTATAATATCACTTCGGATGGTTATGTATGTATTAAATGTAAAGTCTTAAAACAATTATTACAGTTAAAAATATAAAGTGACCTTGTAATTTATAGATTTGAGCTTTGTTTTATTGTTTAATCCATAAAACAAAAATAATAATAGGTAATATTAATGTGCTATAATCCGCGATAAAAACGACCGAAATATAAGATGTATAAGGTATGTGAATTTTGCCTCCTTTATACACTTAAGCATCATTACATAGACTCTCTTAACAAACGCGGATTACAGCAATTTATTATTTTGTAATTTCTGTATGTATTTTACTTTATTATTTGATAATAAAGACATAATTAAAGGAATTAATACAATCTGATTAAATAGATATGAGCAGAAACGAGGGAAATTAACTTAGGTCAAGGAAACTATGTAGTTATACTAGAAAATCTATCCGTCCTCATATAATGAAGGGGACTGTCAACGTTATTGGGTTACATGTCCCGACGTCCCGGCAAAAGACTTAAATGACCTGATCTCATTGCGGAATGCAATTTTAAGGTGTATAAGCTTCGTAAATGGAGCTTCGTATATAAAACACCGTTTCCCATATTATTAAAGAACTTATGACATAAGTAATTAGAAACACGTTCGTATAGATTGGTTTAGAGATTAATAAACAAATACTAAAATTTTGGAACTCACTTTGATGTCCTCGCAGGTAGACTTCTCCCGTTTACGCTGTTAGAAAAACACGACATCTAACCTTCTCATCATCTTATTTTCACAGCTTTATTTCATATAGAATAGTGCTGTGGGGCAAAGCGGCCGACAAAGAAAATATTTTCGGTGTTTAAAAATTGTAGTTTCTTAAAAAATTGTTATTTCTGTGTTGCGACTCAGCAGAGTTGGTCTCGTTATTCGCTTCGACAATAAAATTCCGCAATCCATATTTACAGAAAGGTTTAAATTGAGTTAAGGAATTGAGAAATGTGCTTATACGTTAAGCATATTACGAAATTTCAAATTATTTTGGTTATAAAAATGTCTAGATTTAAAAATCCTTTTGTTATTATTATCTTGCTTTATTGCCTGTAAATCCTTTTGTTTCTATAAATGTTAAATTGATATTGTTTAATAGATAGACCGTCGAGTTCCTTGCTGGTTCTTCTCAGTAAGGACAACATTCCGAACCAGTTGTAGCTTCATTAACCATATTGATCCTTGACCATTCAAAAGTGCTTGTAAGATCTTATTTAATTTCATGGCAAAAAGGGTTTTTAGTTGTAGCCATAAAAAATGATAAAACAAGACTGCTTGTGCTGATTCTTAGAATATTAGTTGTTTTGGTTAAGCGATAGGATATGTGAAAACATAGCAATAGTAAGCGTAGATATATTTACTGATATATCACGTAAGGCAGACATCGGCGTGTCCTTTCAAGACGCCGTTGCTTCTTGACATGCGCAGAAAATGTCGACCCACGCGATCTGTGAACTCTGGGGGGGAGTGTTATATGATTAGGATCGGTTTATCCCGATTAAGACAATGTTTATGTAATAAATTACGATTTTTTTTTCTTTAATTTGTTTATTAATACACTTTATTTACAGACTATGTAATAGTACGAACGAAATCAGGATTAAAGTAAAGCGTACAAAGGCGACCCCATTGCTATGAGCGGCTTAGACAACCCACGCTAATATAATTGAGATAAGGAAAATTGGCTACTGAGATATTGCTAATATATACATATACATATACATATATACTTAATACTTACGTACCATTAATATAAATGCCAGTGATTTTTTTGTCCTTGTTTATACAAGGATAAAAACACTTTCGAAGGAGAGTATCATACATGATATGATTACTTATATGTAGTTATTATGACGGTAGTAGAAAGGTTGTAGTTATACAAAGGATCCTTTTATCTCAGAATTGACGTTCACAAAGGCGATGTTTCATGTTTATTTTTTCTTAAAAACCATCGAAGAACTATTGGAGAGTTCGTTTTCTTTGCGCGTTTTAGTGATATTTTTGATGAATAAAATATTATTAATTCCTTAATATCTTTAGCGTGTCCTAAATTCCCTTTAGGTAGTATTTAAACGCCTTTAAATGTCCGGGCGACGCTAGCAAGATCGATCTCTTATCCAGTGTAAGTGACCTACATATATTAGGATCTCTAATATTCGTTGCTTAGAGTAAAAATTTTAACTTAAAAGTCTTTTACTATAGTCGATTACTTTTAGGTATCTAATATTAATTAACTAACTGTGTCTGCGGTCTAGCCCGCGTGATAATGAGTGATATTTAATTGAAATTTTGACCACAAAAGTAGTTATTGGGAGTGAACCGTTAGAGATAAAATGCTGTGATAAACTTTTTGAAGTATTTTTGTAGATTACAATTCTCTAGTACATTACTTTAGTGTATCATTGTTGGTAAACGCGGTACACTCGAAATAATTTATAGAATTAGGCGTTACTTTGCGGAGATCCATAATACAAAAGTAATAATAAAATGATTTTATATTATAGCAAAATAATTTTATTATTACTTTTACGGTACACTCGACTAAAACTGGCGACTTTAAAGAGCGACCTCTTCCGTACAATGTTTATAAAACCATAATGTAGCATTAACTTAAACCATACGGAAGAATGGCTCTACTTTTTAGTAAAACCTGTACAAAAGTCCATTGAGTAGATTTTGAGAAAATCGATTACATACACACATATTTTGTATACTCTTAGATTAGGTATATAGAGTAAATTAGAAAGTAAAGACCTCGTCTCCTCTCCTTCTAAGACAATTTTGCAGCTTAACCCACCATGCTAATTTAACAGGTTTACACATTCCAAGAATTCTTTAGAATTATGCAATTTCTCCTCACGTTTTTCTTTTACTATAAGTAAGTAGCGGAGACAACCTGGAAAAGCTAATGATCACTGGTTCGGTGGAAGGAAAAAGAGCAAGAGGCCGCAGTCCAACTCGATAGTCCGACCAGATCACTCATTCACTCTCCATTCAAGTCCACGAGGCCTTAAAAGCAGCGAGTGATCGCAAAACCTGGAGATCAGTTATCCGTCAAAAAGTGGAATAGGTCACGACCCTCAGCACTGAGGAAAACGTTGCAAGGAGGAGGAAGTAGCGGCCTGTTACTATCCCACTGCTAAGAATATGTCTCTTCTTTCCGTTTTTGGAAAGTAGGTTTGGAGCTAAGACCTACCAAACTGTTCCAGTGCTGATTGGTAGGTTACACATATCTCCAGAATTCTCAAGAGATATGCAGGTTTACTCACGATGTTTTGTTTCTCCGAAAAGCGTGTGATAAATTGCAATTGCAATAATCAATTATCGCGACCACCGGTTCTCCGAATAAGCTACGCTGACTTGACAATTTATAGCAAAAATTCAATACAATATAAATTTTAGTATTTATTAATGCCCAAAAACAGGAATAAAATGTTTTAAATAAATAGGTAGTTTTTTCTCCGCCAAAACCCCCTACATGCTGAATTTCAGGAAAACTGTTGGAGCCGTTTCTGAGATTCCGAAAATATATATATACATACAAGATTAACTCATTTAAATATTAAAGATTTGTAATAAAATGCAAATCTTCAGCTTATATTTAAAAAAAGGTCGGCATTTTCCTCAATCCGTATACAAATGTACGAGTATTTATCATTACGCAATAAACTCTCTGGATTACATTTTTACTATACATGAGCAACTGAGTTAACTGGTTTGATGTATAATGACTTCTTATAATAACTTGTCAGTATATAACGGAACTTGCAAACGTGTTGGGATTTTTTGTGAGTACGTACAATCCTCATGATACAGTTTCGGGGCGAAACCATCGTAGAGATTGTGGTAGTGAAAGTGTGTAATGCTGTTTAGAGTGTGTGTATACGTGTGTTGACTGCATGTATAAGGTATGTGAATGTTGCCTGCTTCATACACTTATCATTACATGGATTCTTTTAACAAACGCGGATTACAACAAATTAATTCTATTGTAACTTCTATACTTTCAAATTGCTCAAACAAGAACAAAATAACATTTGAATGGCCCGTTGGCGCAGTGGGTAGTGACTCTGCCTTCAGCTCCACGGGTCGCGGGTTATATTCCCGCCGAGGGCCAACATTTTCAATAAATGAATTTGGTGGTCTTTGAGCCTCGGTGTATATTTGTATTTAAGTATGTATTTAAAAAAAATATGTAAGTATATATTCACCAGTTGTCTGTCACCCATAACGCAAGTATTAAGTTACTTTATGGACGGACGACCGAGTGTGTGTAACATATATTTATTTATTTATTTATCTATAAGAAACATTACAAGACGAGGCCATCGCTATCATTATAAAATAATTGAGCAATTAATAATAAATTAATAATTTAATACATGTCACCGCGATGGCTGGTAATTAAGATTCATTTAATGCACGATTATTTGTAGTACCGCAATCGAACTGGACAAAATTGACCAGAATGTTTATAAACGTGTACAAGTTAATTAACATGCAAACCCTTCTCCAATAATTTTGTGAATTCAATCCAGAAACAAAAATTTAAACAGGAAACCTTCTATATATTTTAATACATGCTTAACTAACTTTGTAACACGCATTGGTCTTACTAATCACGGATTTACTAAATACAATACTATTAATTCATTTCATATAATTTTCAGTCTCCTGCCCTCATCCTTAATTCTATCAGTTCCCTCATTCTAACAGTGTACTTATATAAGAAACAAACCGTTCAAATATACAGAAAATAGCAGTGCAATGCTTTAAAATGGTAGCTACTCAGCAATAGTAGAGCTGGGAAGCCCAAAACTGTTTTTCTACATAACATCATCATATGAAAATATATTTTGTTATGATTATGTTTTTGATTTGAATATATCATCATTCATCATTCTCCTGTCCTTATCCCTAAGTGGAGTCGGCACAACATATTTTAAACATGTCAGTTGTTTTGACTAGTTTTTTACGACCGGCCGACTGCCTGATGTCAACGTACCTTAGTCGCCTTTTATGACACCTCGGTAAGAAAAGAGGGTGGTCTATTCTACTATGCCGCAGACCGGCAGACCTAGACGGTGGGTCTACTTACCTTAGTCGCCTTTTAGGACACCTCGGTAAGAAATGAAGGTGGTCCATTAACAATTTTACTCAACCGGATACCACACGGCGGATTTCAAATAATGATCATTATCAAAAGAAAAACAAATATTGTTATCAAATTATTGTCTATAACCGAGTAAAATAGTTTTTACTACTTTTTTTATTATACTCGTAGCTTCTTTAATTATGCATATTATATTGTTATACTCGAAGGTTACTGAGCTGTTACATAATATATGTTTTCGAGTACACCGTTACCTCTATATGTCTATAAATTGTAAACAGTATATGTTTATATCAACGTGATAAAAGTACTAGCGCTGTGTTTAGCATTAGAAAACCTGAAATGAGCTAAAATTGTACAAAATTTTCCATCTCCTCTGTAACTCGAAACGGTAAACGTGGCGAAATGTAGTTTTCATCTTGACTGAAGTTTATATAACGCAAATATCGTGGTGATATTTGTCCTGAATTTTATGACATCTTGCGGTTGCCTTTGGAAATATACCACTTAATCTATATGTGAAGCATACATAAAATAAACAATAAATTTTTACTTCTAGATACGATCATAGATTATAAATCATTCCATTCAGAGGATGGAAACCGTTGTCTATGGAATAAAAATGAAGCACAAACAATCAAGATTATAATCTTGTAATGCTTTATGTGCATCCCGATAGACATATACGACTTATCTTATGATCTGTCGTTAATAGCTTAATCAAATTAATTATTACTTATTTTATTTTATATTATAATTATTCAATCGTTATGCTTTATTGGCTTCCTTCCTTTTATACTTATTTGCCTAATTGGTAGCAATTTATCACATGCTTTTCCCGCACACATGCCGTGAAGGAAAACGTCATAAGGAAACCTGCATATCTCTAGAGAATTATGGGGATATGTGTAACCTACCAATGCGCATTGGAGAAACGAGCTGGGTCTTAGCTGCAACTCTCTCTTTACTCTCCAAAAAAAAGAAGACAGGAGTGTGCCCAACAGTAAGAAATAGCAAGGCCATTACTTTAGTATTTTACTAGGTTATTATGAACAATAATGATGAATAATAATTTTTATGATAGGCACAAAAACTTTTTAATTGTAATAACAAAAACATATACTCTTATGCGAAAGCAAAAATCTCGTGTATAAACTGGATCCCAACTAGAAATTTCGATTCGAAATAAATCGGACAAACCCGATGCTCCGCGACGCATGTACTCGTAGGTATAGCCTGTGAGTGGTATTCAAATACGAATTCCACTCACCGTACTCTAAATTCCCAAACATAGTTCAAATTCAATATTCACTGATAACTTTTAAGCGTTCAGAGCACCTATATAATTTGACTGGTTTTTAATTGGTTGGATTTGATTTGTTGGTAAGTACTCTGCCTTTAGCTCCTCGGGTCACAATCATTTTCTAACTATAATTTCCTGATGTATAGAATTAGGCGTTACTTTGCGGAGGTCCATAATATAAAAGTAATGAGAATATTATTTTGCTATAATCCGCGATAAAAGAAGCGAGAAAATCGCAAAGCTTTGCGATTTTCTCGCTTCTTTTATTCGGTCCGGTCCAGTCGTAAAATACGTAGCCCAAACATGTAACAACATGTTTATGTTGTGTATTGTGCCGACTCCATATAGAGTAGGATAAGAGCAGGAGGACGAGGAACATGTTTAAAATACAACCTCCTTCATATAGTTGGTTAATAATATATAAAAAAAATCTTGAGCAAGATTAAATGTGTTGACTTTTGAGAAAATTGCTTGTTATTTTTAATTGAATAAGTCTAAAAGAAAAATATCGTTGCTATAATTTTAATTTTATAAGCTCGATAGTCCAAGTTAATAATTAGGATAACAAGGATTATTTGCCTAATTTTATTTATGCTTTTCAATCTCAACGTAGGTATGTCTAAATAAAATCAAACAATTTTGTTGGGATTTTGCGTTTGATGTTTTAATTTTCCTGTTGCATACAGGAAAAATATTTGTTCGTAGTATTAGATTATAGTAACTCAACATCTATATCTACACTCTATACTAACATATAAAACTGAAGAGTTTGTTTGTTTGTTCGATTGTTTGAACGCGCTAATCTCAGGAACTACTGGACCGATTTGAAAAATTATTTCAGTGTAAGATAGTCCATTTATCGCGGAAGGCTAAAGGCTATACATATAACATCACACTAAGATGAATATGAGAGGAGCAGCAATGAAAAATATTACTAAAACGGCAAAATATAAGCTTTCATTGCGTGCGCTGATTAAACGGTGATAGTTATTAAAAAATAATGTATTACAAAATTGTTCCCCTCTAAAAGTTTTAATTAAAAGTTCGCGATAGCATGTGTCTAGCTTTTAAGGTTCACCCACTTTAATTATTTTTATGGTTATCAAAAGTCTATATTTATGGTTTCACTCTTTCCACACGGGCGGAGCCGCTGGCGATTGCTAGTATTTTATAAAATCACAGATACTATGACAAAAATCTGGTCTACGTTTTTCACGTATTGAATATGTTTGTTTTAAAGCTATTTCCAGTCTGGTGATTGTATTTCAACGGGCCTTTTTTGAATTCTATGAAATATAATTTCATTTTCATTGGATATTGCAAATAGAGTTTATATGATTTCATCCAAATCAATTATAAGTCTGTACGTACAGTGTACATACAGTACGTACAGTCTGTCTGTACGATGTACGTAGATCAATCCACGGAAAACTTTTTTGTAATTGATGTAATAGATTAGAATTAGTTTATCTCTGTAACATGTTTTTTTCTCTCTTTTGTACATGCATATTTTGTTGAGCAATTATATTATAAATATAAACAATATACCTATATACATTGCAAGTTAATAATCGTGTTGTAAACTGTTGTTTGTGTCTAATAAAATAGTGTTGTGCCGACCCCACTTAGAGTGGGATGAGGGCAAGAGAATGATGATAAAGGTCATTAATTTTTTTACATTTTATATAATTTTTCTTTTTGCTTTCGGAATGTCGAAACAAAGTGAAACCATATCAAAGTCGTTTTTTTTTTTTTTTTGAATTTTTTTTTTTGGAAATTAACATTTTACGTAATCAGAAAATCAGAATAATACTTTTTTTTAGTTTTCAAAGTTCCCAAATAAACATCTCTTGTATCATTATATTTCGCGTTCATTTTTCTACGCTCGTCCATATTAAAAGTATCAACATTAAAACTTGCTTAACTAAGTAACTACAAGAAGTCAAAGTAAACGATCTACATTCTCTGTGTTACAGATAGTTAACAACATAAAAAAAATATTCCTCTGTATTTCATAAGCCAAAACAGAAGTCTTTTTTGTCATCCCAACATAAAAAATGTCTTTGAAGCTTTACATGCGGAATATTGCTATTTCCGATCGCAAAATCCATCAAAGAGCCAAAAACTGAACATGCCATGTCCACTGTGCTTAAAAATAGTTAAATTTTTGTGAAAATGTTTTAAATATTTATTGAAAATATTTCTTACTTAGTTTATCTGTTTATTTCAACAAACAATCAGTTTAAAACATAAAGGAAACAAAGAATTCCACAATACGAAAATTAATTTCAGATTCACAAAATCAAATACACTACACAAATCACACGACTTTCACCAAACGAATGATCTCACAAATCATTAAAGGAATAGAAAAATCTTACTCAACTACCTTATTATGATATATAAAATCAACATAAAATATATTATATTATATAATAGCAATCGCCAGCGGCTCCGTCCGCGTAGAAAGATTGGAACCGTAATATAGTATTTTGATAACGATAAAAATAGTTAAAGTGGGTTAACCTTTAAAGCTAGACACTTGCTGTCGCGGACTTTTATTTAGATCCTTTAGACGGGTTCAATTTTGCAATACATGATTTTTTAATAACTATAACCGTTTACTCAGCGCACGCGAAGAAATCTTTAAATTTTGCCGTTTTCTTACTATTTTTTATTGCGTCTCCTATTCATCTTAGTGTGATGTTGTATAGCTTATAGCCTTGCTTGATAAATGTACTATCTTACACTCAAAGAATTTTTCGAATCGGTCCAGTAGTTCCTTAGATTAGCGCGTTCAAACAAACAAACTCTTCAGCTTTACATATTAGTATAGATATATAATTTTATATTAAGTTTAAGTTTATAAAGCAATGACTTTCTTAGAAGCCCAGGCTACGCGCAGGAATTCCCCATCCGTTATGGTTCAATGAACACAGATTTTGGGTACAAACAAATTGATTTAGATGCATTTTTTGTTAAAGAATCGTTACGAACTTAAATTTAAACTGCAAAGTTTGAATAAAACGATGAAAAAAATTTTAACGACTCATCACTTATGCTAAGAAACTCTATTATTTTATGTTGTTTAAGTATTTTTATATCATAATTAAAACTATTTTTTTTTTATTTAAAAAAAATATACCTTATACATAGAGGATTAGTTATAACAACTGCAACCACACTTCACTAATACTGCACACATCTCTTTTCCCTGATCCTTTCTTTCTTGCTTTCTTTCTTTTTTTGGACACTTACACACACGGTCGTCCGTCCCCAAAGTAAGTAACTTAATACTTGTGTTAGGGTAGACAGACAACTGGTGAATATATACTTATATATTTTTTTTTAATACATACTTAAATACAAATATACACCCAGGCTCAAAGACCAACAAATTCATTTATAGAAAATGTTGGCCCTCGGCGGGAATCGAACCCGCGACCCGCGGAGCTGAAGGTAGGGTCACTACCCACTGCTCGAACGGGCCAGTCAAGATCCTGAAGCATTATCAAAAATTACGACACAATCAAATTCAGTTGTTCGTTCCGAATATTTACGATTCAGAGAACACTTAAGTTAATTCCGTAACTTAATCGCAATATATAACACACCTTGAATAATAATGTTTAAACGACTACCTAAAAGGTGTCTTAAAAACCCAAAGCTATCGTTATTTTAACCAAAAAGCTGATGAATGTTAAAATTAACCATTGAAATTCAACATATAAAAGACAACCGCACCTGCATCTTCATTCGCACTAAATAAAGCGTTAAACTTCTTTTAACGTTTGTGCTAAGACCCCATCAAGTTTACATTACTTAGAACTGTATATAATTCATTTGAAAGTGTAATACAATCTATAACAAAGACAGTGTCCTCCGCCAATGCATTGTAATCTGACCCAACACTGACAAAGCCGTACCATAAACCGATTTATCGTTATAATACGTAGTGTAGTTCGTTTTTGAGTTTAGACTTGTATGGCCGGTACATTTCTGTACGGATTTTTCCAGTGTTACAATTTTCTATTAGCACATGGCTTTTACATTGAGGCGATTGAATAGACCGCAGATGCTTCACTGGTATTAGGAAAGTCGTATATATACCGCAGCCTTCAAAGTATACGGACATATTGGTCAAAATGCCATTTTGTTATTTACTGTTATTCGACTCTATTATACACCGGCTCCACGTATTTAATTAAGTTTTACCATTCTTGACTCAGTACGTTTCTATCTTTTGAAGCTGACGACATATTAAAATAACGTTTTCAATCAAGATCCCTGTAGACACACAAAGGGTTGTCAGGATTTTAATGTTAGGATAGAAAAATCATCATCTTCCTACCCTTATTCCATTCTAAGTGGGGTCGCCACAACATGTTATAAACATGTTCTCACATGATTTGGCTACGTTCAACTGCAGTACGCCGCCTGCCTGATGTCATCTTACCTTAGTTGTATTTTACGACACCTCGGTAAGAAAGAATGTGGTCCATTCTACTCAACCTACCTACCTAAGTTGACCTACCACACGGTAGGTCAACTTACTTTACTCGACTTTTACGACACCTCGGTAAGAAATAAGGGTGGTCAATTCTACTCAGCCGGATACTACACGGCGGGTCTACTTAGTCTACAACTTACTTAGTCGCCTTTTACGACACCTCAGTAAGATATGCACCCTCATTTCTTACCGTCTATTCTATTCAGCCGGGTACCACACGGCATTCTTTGGAAAGAAGAATCTGAAAGCAAACTAGGGACGTTGAATGCAACACTTTGAATTGAGAAAGATTGTATATAGTAAATAAGTATAAGATTTCCGTAAACAAAACCAAGAGTTTTGGAAATACTTCTCAATTCCTTAATTCTTAAGTTAATCAAATTCGGAATGACCAATTTTAACAAAATTTAATATTCAGTTGTTCGTTACTCGGTTATTCAACTGAACATTTTTGAAGTGCAGACTAAATGTGCCCCGCGCATGGTTCGAAAAACCTGCAAAATTCACGTCAGCCCACTCAGCATGATGAGTTGCGCGCTGCGTCCATAATAAAATTATACATGTATGCGGTTTTGAACACTTGAATGTTTTCCATTAAGCTATCGATTAATCAGAAAACTACATACAATGTAAACTCCATATAACGTCACTCGATATAACGATAAACTCCCTGAAGCGTCGATATCACTTGGCTTTGGTTGGTTTAGCTTGTTTCCCATACAATGATACACTCTATATAGCATTGCTCCCACTCTCAATAACGTCAGCAATTTAATAATAAACTCGTAAAGTACTATTTAAGTTGCCAAAATTAGTAAAAGCTGTGCAGCTGTGTACGTTCTTTTGTCGCTTTATTATCATCTGCCTCCTCTTATCCCACTCTAAGTGGGGTCGGCACAACATGTTATAAACATGATTCGGCTGCGTTTTTAAGACCGGCCGCCTGCCTGACGTCAACTTACCTTAATCGTATTTTACGACACCTCGGTAAGAAAGAGGGTGGTCTATTCTACTAAACCGGATACCACACGGTGGGTCAACTTACCTTAGTCGCCTTTTACGACACCTCGGTAAGAAATGAGGGTGGTACTACTGGTTGCTTTATTATCTTAGCCCGTAATAAACTCGACTGTCGGCATTACACATACTCATAAGAATTCTAATTTCTAAGAAATTCGTTCTTTTGTTTACAAATTAGGACTGCTTCCACGTGTTGACTGTTGTTATACACTGTCCATTATATTAACCATCTTTTGACAGATTGACGATAGTGATGTCCTAAAGATTCTCGTATACGATACCATTCCGATTATAGTACCTACTATCATTAATCGAATTACGTACCTAAGTAATTCGATTAATGATAACCTACGTAAACTAGATTACTACTTGAGAAAAGAAATTCCAACTTTGAGAAAACTTATTGTTTCTTTGAAAAGAAGTGGTCTATTTCATGGTGAAAAATCTTCTTTGGTCAAAGTTTTGAACACAATTGGCTTTTCATATAAAAAGTTAAATAAAAGAAAATTATTAATGGAACGCACAGATATAGCTATAGCACGTTGTGATTTTTTAAGAGAGGCAAAGAAAATACAAGATTGGGCAAATATTGTTTTCACGGATGAAACATGGCTCAACGCTAACCACACACTATCTCATTTCTGGACTGATGATACTGCTGATTCCACTTCCTCAGTACCAATGGGAAAAGGTGAGCGCCTAATCATTTGCCATGCAGGTACAGCAAAAGGATTTGTACAAGACGCACTGTTGGCATTTAAATCGAAGAAATCAAATGACTACCACGAAGAGATGAATGCAAATGTGTATGAAGAGTGGTTCAAAAAAATGCTCATTTCATTGGAAGAACCATCAATAATTTTTATTGATAATGCGCCCTACCACTCCCGTCAAATTGACAAAATGCCAACACAGGCTAATAAAAAGCATGAAATAATTAATTGGCTTCGGGACAATGGAGAAAATGTGGACGACTCAATGTTAAAAGTTGAATTAATAAAAATATTAAAAACCAAAAAGAGAGCAAAACGCTATGTAATCAATGAAATGGCAGCAGAATATGGCCATACTGTTCTTCGGATTCCTCCATACCACTGCCAGTACAACGCAATAGAACTTATATGGGCACAAGTAAAAGGGCATGCTGCGAGATGCAATACAAGCCCCCCATTCACAGCGAATAAAATGTTGCAATTGCTAAAAAATGCTTGCACCCACGTAACGGCCGAGAACTGGGCAAGTGTGGTGGAAAGAACTAAAAGAGTAATATTCTCTGATTGGGAACGTGATATTGCGTTTGATAATATATTATCTACACAAGAGCTAATAATAACTGCTACTGAAGACTCCTCATCGGAGGAGTCTAGTGTTGATTATCATTCCGACGACTCGTGCTAATAAAATAAATTAAAATATCCTGATTGTTTTATTTGTATTCATGTATTAACTAAGAAGAAAGTAAAACTTTATATAATGTTATTAAATGTCTTTTAATACTCGTAACATCGATTTCTACCGATTATTTTTAATCTGTGGCATAATCGTAGAAACCATTATGTGTGACATCACTAAGTGGGCGGTACCCATCCATAAAGTACAAATATTATTTGTATGATATTTGTACGTAAGCAATACAAAACTTAATGAGCGTGAGCTGTCAAAAGACTGATAATATGATGGACGCAGTATAATAGGATTATTTGTCACCAAGATCCCGCAAGCTATGAATAAAATATTAATAAAAAAATACAACAAAATTACTGGTGCATCAAAAGACGTCACACAAAAATAACAGACAATACGCAATAGCGATCAATTAAGAATTGTTTTTTATGTTATTACTAATACTAGTCTGAAATATATTTTTCTTCTAAAACAGATTTTTCTTCTCTCCATTTAACGACAACTCTCTATAACGTCAAAATATTAATCACGGTCCTTTCAGGGACATTATTTTTATTTTTTTATTTTTTTAATTTATTAGGTTTACCAACAGCTTTAACACTTAATTCTAACACATATTCTATTATACTATTACACTAACTCTAAATGTAAAACTACTTAAATGTAAACACCACATGCAAATGTAACTCAAAACAATACAATAATAATTATGAAACTGAAATTTAGAATTAAAACTAAGCTAAGTAAATACACTAAGATTTTTTTGGTTTTTTTTTCACTGTAGATTGTACTTGTACTTTTTTCAGAGTTTGCACTGTATATTGAATTATGTTCCAGAACGCCGTGTGGTATCCGGCTGAATAGAATAGTACCGCCCTCTTTTCTTACCGAGGTGTCGTAAAAGGCGACTAAGGTAAGTCGACCCGCCGTGTGGTATCCGGCTGAGTAGAATAGACCAACCTCATTTCTTACCGAGGTGTCGTAAAAGGCGACTAAGGTAAGTTGACTCACCGTGTGGTATCCGGTTTAGTAGAATAGACCACCCTCTTTCTTACCGAGGTGTCGTAAAATACGACAGAGGTAGGTTGATGTCAGGCAGGCGGCCGGTCGTAAAAACGCAGCCAAATCATGTGACAGCATTTTTATAACATGTTGTGCCGACCCCACTTAGAGTGGGATAAGGGCAGGAAGATGATGATGATGATGATTGAATTATGTTCCAGACACGTCTACCTCATGTAGCGACGATGCTGGCGGTAGTGGCGTTTACTTCAAGCAGCGTAGTTAAATCGCCGAGTAACGATGGAAAGAATTTCGAGCTACTCATCCTCCACAACAATGACATGCATGCGAGGTTCGAGCAGACGTCACAACTTAGTGGGGCGTGTACTACGGCTGCTCGAGAAGCTGGGAAGTGCTATGGTGGATTCCCGAGAGTTGCTCATGTGTAAGTATTGCCAAATGGGAATAAGAATGTCTTTATTTATATAATTTAGAAAGAGATCAGATCTCTTTCTATAAAATTATTAGTAATGATATTAATTCACCATATCTTTTAAGTAGAATATTATTACGATGTCCTCAATCAGGCTCGCGAATTACTAAACTATTCCATGTACCTTTCTCCATAACTAAATATGCTGGTAATACTGTAATACATCATTCCAGTAAGGCGTATAATGATTTATTTAATGAAATTGATATATTCAGCCATAATATATTTTCTTTCAAAAATAAAATAAGAAAAATACTGTATTAAACATTACATTAAATAGTTAAGCTCTTAACTTACACTTAATATTTGTGTAACATTTTTTAGTGGAAACTTTATTGATGTGTGATATATTTATATTTAAATATTTATTTAGTAATAGAACCATTGTTTGTTTCCCAAATAAAATAAAATAATTGCACTACCATTTTAACAGTGTACTTATACAAACAAACAGTTCAAATATACATAAAATAGCAGTGCAATGCTATAAAATGATAGCTACTCAGCGATAGTTAAGCTAGGAAGTCCAACACTAATTTTCTATATGACATAATCATATTAAAATATATTTATATATGATTCTGTTTTATACATATATAATTATTTATTATGTTGATTATGATTATTATGTGGTATCCGGCCGGTGTGGTGGCCGTGTGGTATCCGGCTGAATAGAATAGCCACCCTCATTTCTAACAGAGGTGTCGTAAAATACGACTAAGGTAAGTTGATTTCAGGCAGGCGGCCGATCGTAAAATACGCAGCCAAATCATGTGATAACATGTTTATAATATATTATGTCATAATATGTTGTGCCGAACCCACTTAGAGTGGGATAAGGGCAGGAAGAAGAATATGATTATTATGATATGATTGTTGATTATGTTGTATACATAACATAATCATATTAAAATATATAAATACATTTTGATATGTTGTTTGATATTGTTTTTAGTTTAAATATATCATCATTCATCATTCTCCTGTCCTTATCCCACTCTAAGTGGGGTCGGCAGAACATGTTTTAAACCATGTTGTGATGTGATTTGGCTAAGTATTTAACAAGAAGCCGCCTGCTTAACAACTAACCTTAGTCGCCTTTTACAGCACCTCAGTTAGAAATAAGAGTGGTCTATTCTTATCAGCCGGATACCACACGGCACTTTATTTTGAATGTATCATTTTATATTCTGTTCCCAACATTTCAATTACGCGTGAAACCAATGACTTTTCTCGAATGAACAAGCTATTAGCCGTATTGACTTTTCGGCATCAGTGGGCGGAACGCCGAAACTGAAAAAATTTTTAATTACCATAACGCATTTTGCCATACCTTAACGCGGACTGGCCCGTTGGCGCAGTGGGTAGAGACCCTGCCATTAGCTACGCGGGTCGCGGGTTCTATCCTGCCGAGGGTCAACATTTTCTATAAATGAATTTGTTGGTCTTCGAGACTGGGTGTATACTTGTATTTATGTATTTAAAATTTATAAGTATATATTCACCAGCTGTCTGTCTACCATAAAACAAGTATTAAGTTACTTACTTTGGGGACGGAAAATATATTTATTTATGTCCCATATATTTATTTATTTATTATTATACCGGTATCTTCGTATTCATAATCTTCTGTGTTAGCTATTTGTCTTAGCCAAAACAAAAGATCTCATTCAATAACCGGCCTTAACTTCACACTTTTTATATTAAACATATAAAAAAAACGCTGTTTTTAAATTACTTTATATAACATATAAGTTTTAGCTATCCACGATTGTTCCATACAAAAATCTGTTGTAATATGTAATATATAATAATCTACGCCAGCTTTTACTTGTTGCGGCTCAATTTGGAATTTCCCTTTTACGTAAGAACTATGATTTGTTTAACAGATTAGTTAAAACAGTGGTTTTTCCGTCATAATATGTATAATATCATATCGCCCTATCCGAAGAATAAAGTCACATGTCCCATGTATGAGTAGGGAGTATGCCCCTATTATGATGAATCAGTTGAACTAATATCAATGAAATTTGACACAATTTTTCCTTATACACCGAAATAACAAATAGGCTATAAAAATTCTAACCCTGTTTTTGGGCATTAAAAAATAGTAAAATCTATATTGAATTGAATTTTTGCCCATTAACTGTCAAGTCAGCGTAGCTTATTCGGGCGGTCGCGAGAAATGAGTTTCTTTTTTTTATTTAGTAAAAAATTACGGAGTAAAGCTCGGTCACCCAGATATTACATCTTTATATCTAATCTGTTTTAAATTCCAGAGTAAAAGAAGCAAGAAGGGCGGCCGCATCTGGTGAAGGGCCACCGGTTCTATATCTAAACGCTGGTGACACCTACACAGGAACCGCATGGTTTACAATCTATAAATGGAAGGTTGCGGCTGAGTTTCTAAACGCGTTACAACCTGACGCTGTTGTAAGTATTCTATAGACATAAAAATACGCTTAAATCAGCGCGCCGCTGTCCGCGAAAGCGGTGAATGCAAATACGATTCGCCATCACAATGTCGCATGCATTGTTCAGTCTACACGCTATATCAAAGGGATTCATCTTTTTTTGTTTGACTTCCGGCTAGATCCGCTTAAACGTGTGCTAGCCGTAATTAGTCTGTGCATTTAGGGTTGTCAACAGAATTAATATCAAATTAACAACCACAACCAGCGATAAAGCGTTCCACATTTTAATTACTATTACAATTAAGGACACAAAAAAATGTGTTTTCTTATTGAAAGTAAAATTTTATTATATTCGTGAATAATACTTACATATAAAACAAGTTGTGAATGCTTGATACTATGAAACAATACAGTTTATTTAGCCGTTTAAGTAAAGAGTGGTTTACTTTACTAAAGTATTTCTATTCTTGTATCGTATCATATTATATTTTTCCCAGTTTTCAAAGTTTAGTGCAGGTCGATTTGAAAAGTTATTACAATAAAATACACAGTTTGTCTATTTTAGTTTTACGTTAACTGACGGCTTATATATACATTTTAATAGTGAAACAAAAAATAATACAGCGGACAAAGTGAATTTTCTTTTCGGCCTATTTACCGTTCAATATTACATTTTATTAATATTTTCGTGTAAATATTTTCTGTCCGCTACAATTTTACATGTTCTGTTAGAATAGTGAAAGTGTAATTAAAATTTAACATCATAACTAATTGATAATACGTTAAAACATAGACTTCTGAATAGGGCATCGATTATCAAAAATATTTGTTCATATTCAGGTTTCATTACTATATTATTCTTTATCGTACAATTAATTGAAAACGTTAGACACATGACTTTTGAAGTTAACTGAGAGTAGCCTTCAAGGGTTTTAACCAACTTTTTAAAGAACATAGTAAAAGTAAAGAAATTGAATATACTTTAAATACACGACATATTATAAATTTATATAAAACTACCATTTACCCGCGACTTCGTTTGCGTGGACTGTTGTCCTGTGATAGGTCGATACTAGATGGCGCTTTACAATATCATTCTATTGCTATAGAATTAATAGGATTTATATAGCCTATATGTTATTCCGGTGTATAAAGAATAATTGTGCCAAATTCCATCGATATCGACAGCAGATTCAGCCGTGAAAGAGTAACAAACATACATCAATACTCACAAACTTTCGCATTTATTATATTAGTAGGAACGTAAATAAATTTTCAGCTGTTGGCAACCCTAACTTATTGTCTTGCAAGCTTACAGTGTATCGCAATCTGTGATTATTGTGCCTTGTTGATTATGTCTCGTTTGACACTTGAGCTATCGTCTGACAATGCCAATGTGTGTGTTACTGTGCAAATCGCCATATATTCACTGCGGTCCGTGTATCCAATTCGCAATGCCTGTTTCTATAGCCATTATAATCTATTGCCATTTAGTCAATCCTTAACAAAGATACATCACTTTAATCATTGTTGTCTTGTTTGTATTCATATTGCGTGATCAATTTTATAAGTTAAGAAATATCACATTCATCAAATTATTATAAGTTATGAAACAGATCAAAAGTGACCACCATATCTGTTCTATGAAAATTATACGCACATTAAACCTAACATACATTTTTATATAGATAAATAGATTTATATAGATAAAAAACTTGTAAAAGGAGAAAAGTAATAATAAGGTTATTTTGCTATAATCCGCGATATAGTAAAATGGAAAATATATATAATACTAAATGAAGAGTGGAAGTCAATGGAAGTTAGAAGAAGGAAGAATAAAGTCACATTTCCTTATGCATGGGAGATGTTACTTTGTTCTTCGGATAGGACGATATATATAATGCTAAATGTAGAGTGGACTAACTGTTTTAATACTATATCATGAGCTTAAAGCTCATGATTAAACAATTGCCATTAATAATTTCTCAAGACGTTTTCTTTAGATTAGAAACTACTGGCAATGAACGTGATTTGTGAACAAAAAGTGCAAAGAATAGAACTAGCTAATAACGTTATAAACGTCTCACTCTCGCTTTTTTAAAATCGTTTTAACTAATTAGGTATGAAAAAAAACAGTAACAAATCAAAATGTACCGCCAATTAATTAGTTTCTGCATTACAATGAAATTTCATACATGTATTAAAATTGTGAATTAATTAAACGGCTGCGCTCAAAGCGGGTAGGTATAAGTCAATCAACAAATGGGCTAGCATTTTCATGGCTGCAAAATTTTCTATCGACAGACGCACACACAGCTATATTTAACACTAGGAGCCTCCCGCGATTGCATTCGTTCGAAAAAAGGCTTTGATCTATTTTATTAAATCATTTATAGAAGGATGGATTTTTCGTCTTTCCAATTTTCCGTAATAAAATAGCCATTAGGGGCCAAAATGACGATGAGCTTCATATTGTTCTTAATTAAGAAATGTTGAGTTATCTTTATGCCATAGGTTTAGGTTCACTAAATGTAAACAAACAAAACCATATGACTCAGGTGGCCTAACATTTTATTGCAATAATATGATTTACAAATAAAGAAATAAAACTCCATAAGTCAAAATAATTTCCTTAATGCTCTTGTCACCATAGAGCTATACTCAAAGCTCTTGAAGAGTTACTGATCGTCTTAAAATTATAAATTAAAATATATGATAACCACGCTAAGTAAAAGTTTGGTTATTGCAGTGCTGAAAGAAATGCATAGATGACTATGATATCTATCTATGATATTTGATTCAGCAGGTAGTAGTAGCGTAATTTCCACGATACGGTGCATCGAAGAACGAGGTTTGCAATTAGCTAGATATACTAGAACGAACCGTTTACTACCAGTACACCTTAGCGCAGTAGGGACGCCCATTAAGTATAAGAGATATGCTTATACGTAAAGCATATTACAAAATTGAAGATTATTTGGATGATATAAATTTGGCCTGGATTTGAAAATCCTTTCAGCTTCATACAAGACTGCGGTTTAATAATGTAAAATTGAAAATGTTTAAAAGATTGACTGACGAACTTCTTTCTGGTTCTTCTCAGTAAGAACAACATTCTGAACCAGTTATATCTTCATTAATCATATTGATCCTTGACGACTCAAAAGTGCTTCAAGGAGCTTATTTGAATAAAGATTATTTAGAATGGATTTGATTTGATTAATTACGACGGAATGTTTTTTTTTATTCCTCGCTTAACGATTATAAAGAAAACTGACTGAAATATTTATTACTGGAATATTTTTAATGCTGCAACTCTCTTCCGTTCCTGTTAGGTTAACTTGTTGAGATTAATTAATCATTTTCATATTTTACGGACAGACTTATCAAATTACGAGTATTGTATGTACATCCATCCAGTACATGCACGCTATGTACCGTGGAAAATCAATACTTGTTGCGTCACGTTTTACATTATGTGAAATGACACTATGTATTACGGGCATGTGTGCATCCTTTATTTGGTTATGACGACCTCATTCGACGAATTATATTTAGTTTTTTTTTATTTAAATAAAAATTGGAATTGGAATCTCTTCCATCCTTAAGGATGGAAGAGATTCCAATTCCAAAATAAGCCCGCCGTTGGACAGTATATATAAAAACATTATAAGGTTGACTAGAAGAGATCCCTTTTAGGGATAAGTACGCCTTTGCGATTTTACTTTTTCTTTCTTTATATGTACGTACAATAAAGAAATAAATAAATGCCTACACGTCACTGCGATGATCGTTAATTGTGTGATCGTCTATAATTGGCACGATCATTGTGTAAGTGTCCATTCATCATCTGCATACGATCATACGTATCATCCAGTGATACCCTTTGAATTATGTTTAAAAAACCGACAATTCCCGCGCTTTAGGCGGCCATAGATGATGATAGACCTAGACCATAGACAGACCGTAGACTTAGACCATAGGCGAATACAGATGCTTAATCGTTTTTAATCGCTGATTATGAAGTAGAGCCATTAAAAGGAAAAAAAAATAAGTTTCGGACATCGAATGAAGACTGTACACAATTGAGTAAAGATGTAAGTTTGATATTAAGATTAAAAGCACTTAAAAATACTAACAAAACAATATTTCAAGCACATATCAGTACTAATACACCTAGCAATGATAGAAAGTCATAATACCTACGTTTCAAAACATGTTTTACATGGCGTTAATGTTGATCTGTGTTGTAAATGTTTGAAAACATAGACTTTTTTTAAATACTCATTTATACCTTTATAGTTATAATTATCAGTCATTCTTTATTTAATTACATATATCAATAAAGTAATTCTTATTTTTTATTTATTGCACGTACAACTACACGCCATGTACGGGTTATTTTGTGTTGTTCCATACTAAGTGTTGGTTGTTGCTTTACTGTTTATCGCAAAGATTTATACTTACTGTACTAACTGCTTATTTTTTCTTCCCTTACAATATTAATTTAAACAGAAACCAAGCTTAAATTAACTTCATTTATAGTGACTCAATATTAACAATACTATCAAAATTCATAAACACTAATATTTTAATTAACAATATCAGTTTACTTCCTATTCCAAAAACTAATAAGTAAATAAAGCGATTTGATTACATCAAGTAGTAATATAAGTTTACATATTCTTTCAGTCCCTTGGTAACAACGAATTGGAAGAAGGATCCGTCGAATTGTCACCTTTTCTTGAACATTTGAACACATCCATTCTGGCTAGTAACGTGATTATACAAACGGAGAAAGGCAAACGACTAATAAAAAAATCAATGGTGGTAACTATCCAGGGAGTCAAAGTTGGTATAGTTGGTTATCTTACACCAGAATCACAAGTTTTAGACAGTGACGGTCATATAGAATATATTGACGAAGTTATTGGTGTAAAAGAAGAAGTGAACAGACTCAAGGCTGCTAATGTTAAAATCATCATAGCTCTAGGACACTCTGAGATCACGAAGGCTACTGAAATAGCAACTGAAGTTGACGGTATTGATCTAGTTATTAATGGGTACAAAAATTCCTTTTACTCCAATGGCAAAAATGCTGAAACAGAATTTAAATCTGTAACAGAACCAATTTATGTTATTCAAGAATCCCAAAAGCGGGTACCCATTGTTCAGTCGTATGCCTATAACGAATATCTTGGAAAAATATTTGCCGTATTTAATAATAATGGTGAAATTACGGACCTTAAAGTAGAGCCAATATTACTTGATGAATCAATTCCTCAAAACCCTGAAATGGCTAAAATCGTTCAACGTTACAACCAAGAGGTTTCTACGCCTTTGCAGGTCGGCAGTACTGTTGTTGTTCTTGATGGTGGATCCTGCAGAGTTGAGGAATGTAATTTTGGGAATTTAGTTACAGATTCTATGATTCTTTATTATGCCACGAGATACCAAGACGCTCAATGGACAGACGCTCCTATTGCAATAATAAGTGGAAGCGCCTTTACAGGTAGTATAACACCACTAAATCGGCCCTTCCCTGTTAGTAGGCAAGATCTACTTTCTGCGATCGGAGAATCATCCAATTTAATAATAGTAACAGTGAGTGGTTTAGTACTGAAACAAGTCCTAGAGCATAGCGTCAGTGAATACAGCCTTAACAATCCCTCGACACTTTTTCTACAATTCTCGGGAATGAGAGTTACTTTCGACTTCGAGAAACAACCTGGAACGAGATTAATAAATGCTGTCGCACGCTGTTGGGATTGCTCAGTTCCTGAATTTTTTCCCATCGATGATATAACGAGTTACAAAATTATAATGCCATCGACATTAGCAAGTGGGAGCAAGGCCTTTCCAATGTTAGTTAATTTGCCTACAGAAATACTTAACTATGATGCTGTAACGTGTACTGAAGAATATATACAAAAGAAGAGTCCGGTATATCCAGAAATTGCTGACCGTATTGTTTTGCTCAACATAGACGCCGCAAAAGATTCAGCATCAACATTAAGTTCATCTATAATATTTTTTGTTTTTATGTTAATACGATTTTGCATTTTTTAAAACAAATTTTGGATAATATAGTTCGTCATTTTAATATGAAAATTTAATATTTTAAATCATGATATGTATGTAATAAATGTATATACATGTGTGTAATAAATTTTTAATTTTTTATTATTTGCGATTAATCTAAGTGATACCATTTACCATTTAATTAAACGATATCAACACTGAATTCGGATCAATCAAAAAAGTTGTTTCCGAAGTCCTTTTTTTTGTAAGTATCATATCAATGCGACATTTATGTTATCCTAAAAGTTTACACTCTTAGTTTACATTGAACTTTTAACTATAAATAATATGAAAAAACACAATACTAGACGGATTTATTGTGAAAATTTATATTAACATATCTTTTTAAAATTTCTATCATGAAACATTTGAATAACCAATAAGCTTTTTCATCCTGGCTTTACTAATCCTTGTTCCGATCTGTATTCTTTTTATATTTATTCTGTGCCTACCTATTTTTCATTTTTTGGTATTAAAGTTAACCATGTTTATATCTTTCTATTAGATTTAAATATACGTCACTAATTCGAATAATTAAATTCGATAAATGAGAATTTGAGCTTAGATTAGTCAAATTTCTCCAATACAAAATTGGCAAGATGCACATATTCTAGGTTTTCGAGATCGATTTGATAGCTATTTCCGAAATATTTTTAATAATTATTTGAAAACTTCTTCAACTTGAATAACCAGAAATTGATAGCCTAATAGAATAAGTTAATTGGATCGTTGTATAAGCCTTTCTTTTTTCCTTGGGATCGCAATTATATTATAATTAAAATAAAAGATATAGTAAAAATATAGTTAAGGGAAATGAATAGCACTAAACGCGGTGTATATAAAAATTGTATCTTTTTAATATTCCTATAACTGTCACATTCTTTCTTCTACAATTCTAATATTTTCCTAGAAATTCTAATTATTTTTATTGTTTCAGTCGTTAGGTAATCATGAATTCGATAATGGCATTTCCGGATTAACGCCTTTTATAAGAAATCTATCATGTCCTGTAGTGGCGGCAAATCTAATACTGTCCAAAGAACCTTCATTAGAAGCAGAACATAATTTGATGAAATCAGTGGTATTTAATATCAACGGCACTAAAATAGGAATAATTGGGTATCTCACTCCTGATACCAAAACCCTAGCAATAGGAAACAATGTTGATTATACAGAAGAAGTAACTGCAATTACAGAGGAATTAAATAGGCTCAAAAAAGAAGATGTACGAATATTTATTGCTTTAGGGCATTCAGGATTTGAAAAAGATTTAGAAATAGCAAAGAAAGTAGAAGGCCTTGATCTTGTTATCGGAGGTCACACTAATACTTTTTTGTGGAACGGTAAAACAATCGATACTGAAATATCTCAAGGTCCGTATCCTACTTTTGTAAAGCAACCATCTGGAATACAAGTACCAGTAGTACAGGCTTATGCTTATACAAAATATTTGGGAAAACTACATCTTGTATTTGATTCCAATGGCGATATTATGAGCGTAGATGGAAATCCAGTACTCTTAGATAATTCTATACCGCAAGATCCTAACGTATTAGCGATCGTTAATAGATACCGAGAAAATATACTAGAAATATCTGAAGCAGTTATTGCATCAGCATCCGTCTATTTAGATGGCTTATCATGTCGCTTGCGAGAATGTAATTTAGGTAATTTAATTACTGACGCAATAGTCAAAAAGTACGCTTTAGAATATACAGGTGATGGGTGGACAGATGCACCAATTGCTGTAATACAGGGAGGTGGGATCCGAGCATCAATTAGTCATGTAAATCAACGTTTCAATATCACTAAAGGGGATCTTTATACTGTCATGCCATTTGGAGGCAAGCTAGTTAAAATAAATATAAATGGACAAATGATCTTGAAAATGTTTGAACATTCTGTAGCTGATTACAATATTATACGGTCCCCAGGTCAATTTTTACAAATGTCCGGTGTAAAAGTAGAGTACGATTTACGAAAGCCTCCCGGGGAGAGAGTTATAAATGTCCTAGTACTTTGTGGACAGTGTAAAATTCCAACTTATCAGCCTCTAAATATAACTGCTGAATATAACATTTTAACCAACGGATTTCTAGGAATGGGAGGAGATGGTTATGATGTATTGAAAGGTTTGCATTCTACAACTTTAAACTATAACGAATTCTTATGCACTCTTGAATATATAAATAGAACTAGCCTTGTTTACCCTGCGGTCGAGGGCAGAATAATAATTCACGACGCTGACCATAAAAATGGGGCTACCATAGCTACAGCATCTCTTCTTATAACATTGCTAGCTTATGTTTATATTATATTATCATAAATATAAATATAATAACCACAATTAATTTTTTAGATCAGTTCTGAATAATTTCGAACTTAACAGTATTATATAAATTTAAACTATCTTATTTTTATTCTTATGTAAATAGTAATACGTATTCCATTAATCAAGTA
Source organism: Morpho helenor (assembly GCA_029227775.1). Classification (NCBI taxonomy): domain Eukaryota; kingdom Metazoa; phylum Arthropoda; class Insecta; order Lepidoptera; family Nymphalidae; genus Morpho; species Morpho helenor. The sequence goes on along the minus strand of JARGCU010000022.1, from coordinate 4,552,519 downwards.
AAAATAATTTATATGTACTTACCAATCTCGATAAGTATTTATGTCGTAATATGTTGTTTATATATTCGTTATAAGAAAATAATTAATAGAATCATTGTACAAATACAAATAGTACAAAAAATAAAGTTGCATTTTATTGTATATAAGTTTATTCGGAAAACCAATAAGTAAAAGCAAAGAACAAAAAATACTCCCCAAAGGTATGTTGTTACTTGTAATATAATTATAAAATCGTATACAAAATCACTAATTGTGCTGTCGCAAAATGTATTTGTGTCTACGTCTAATCATACATGTTTACTTCCGATATTGACTAATGACTTTTGATACAAGATATATATTATTGTAAATAAAAAACATGTAATTCGTAAATAAGAAAAGGGAATTTCTGGTGTTTTTTAAATATGAGCCGCTATAAAATATACACAAAACCCTAAGCTTTATATCAATGTTAAAGGAATATGTGTTATGTGTACTTGAATATACTACATATAATATAGTTTCGATTTCAAATTTATTCTTATTACAATTAAAATAGTGGTACCCAGAATTCTAATCGAACACCCAAAATTTTTATGTACCTTCATATTTATTTGCATTATCTATACAAACACGACACGATGTAAATCACATAATCTTAAAAAGCACACGCATTTATTAAGAGGCACGCATTTATAAATAGGCACATATTATGCGACAAAAAGAAACTGAATCACAAAACATATTGGGGAACCTCTTGTGAGCAGGTCATTTTAGTATCGACGGTGCACTTTTTTAAAGTTATGATGCACAACTAACATAAAATTTTATAACTCTGCCTTTATATGTCACAATCCTTCCATTTAATTCTATTTACCTACAATGGTAAAAAGAAAATCTGATTCCACTGGCATATTTTTTAAAGTTATTATTTCATTAAAATATTTTTAAATTATTATGTTATATTTTTAAACTATGAGTTAGTTAGTAGTAGAGAGTAGTGCCAAGATTGATATTTATTTTTCACGCAATCGAAGCATTCCACAATATAAATGTCGCTTTTGTTTGTGTGTCAATAAAAGCATGCCTTAATTTTCATCCTAAATGCTAAGTAATTGTTTTATTTCTTGTTTCAGTCACTCGGAAATCACGAATTTGACCAAGGCGTCAGTGGATTGTCACCATTCATAGAAAACTTAACTTGTCCTGTTTTGGCTGCTAATCTAATTTTAACAAAAGTACCTGAATTGGAAAAAGAAGAGAATTTAAGAAAATCTGTTATATTCAATATATCTGGCTTTTCAATCGGTGTAGTCGGATATCTAACACCTGAAACTAAAATGTTAGCCATTAAAAACGACGTAGAATATATAGACGAAATCGTTGCTGTTAAGGAAGAAGTCCAAAAACTAAAAAGCGAAGGTGTCAACATCATAATTGGTTTGGGGCACTCCGGCTTTTTAAGAGATTTAGAAATTGCAAAAGAAATAGACGGGCTTGATCTCGTAATCGGTGGGCATTCAAACACATTCCTTTGGAATGGCACAAGTCCAGATTCAGAAAAATCCCAAGGGCCTTATCCTACATATGTCACACAGTCATCTGGAAAACAAGTTCCTGTGGTTCAAGCGTATGCTTATACTAAATATCTTGGTAAACTTCACATGATCTTCGATAACAAAGGACAACTATTGAGTTTGGATGGAAATCCAATATTACTAGACAAAACCATACCTCAAGATCCTGATGTCTTAAAAATTGTAGAGCGATATCAGCAGAAAATTATGAACTACACTGAAGAAATTATTGGAACTACTTCAGTCGTTTTGGATGGACTTAGTTGTCAGCATCAGGAATGCAATATGGGAAATTTAGTCACAGACGCTATGATTTATTGTTATGCCAACGAATACAAAGGAGGAAATTATTGGACAGATGCACCGATAGCAGTGATTCAAGGTGGTGGTTTAAGATCATCTATAGCACATGTAGAAATGCCAGCAGCTATAACGAAAGGAGATTTAATAGGTGTCTTGCCATTTGAAGGAGGTCTTGTTATTGTGACTATGAATGGTAGCGTCTTGATACAAATGCTGGAACATTCTATAGAAAATTTGGATGAACTAGACTATCCAGGAGAATTTCTTCAAGTCTCCGGTATTAAAGTTATATATGATATAAGTATGCCAGCAGGATCTAAAGTTGCGAGCGTTGAAGCAAGATGTTGGAATTGCTCAATACCTGAATTCCGTAAAGTAACTAATGACCAGGAATATAATGTTATCATGCCGCATTTTATTTACAGTGGAGGTGATGGTTACACAATGCTTAGCGACCTACCGACACGCACATTAAATTATAGTGAATTAAGTTGTACCATAGATTACATTACACATCGTAGTCCTGTTTTCCCAGCGATTGAAGGAAGAGTCGTCATTCGCAAAAACACTAATAAAGGCTTCAGTAATACGTTGTCGAAATATTTATATTTATCTGTAGGTGTTGTTTATTTAGTATAAGCATTTTATTTAAGGAAAATGATATATTTAGCGTTACTATAAAAGTTGTGTACAATTCATGTTCCTATAAGTAAGTTTATTTTAAGCAAAAAGAAAAATAGGAGTTCTTTAAATACATATTATTTTCAATAATAAATTTTGTTTTATTCTCTATCTATAAATCAATAATTATTGATAATTACCAATGAGCTGGATAATATATGTCAAGCTTTAACATAGCGATCAGCATCTGAACTTCCATACCCCCTGGGAATTAACAAATAACAAATTGCATAACAGAAAATTGATTTGCTACGAAAAATAGCTCACGTATTTTATTAAAGTCAAAAAATGCATTGAAGCTTAACATATTAGCAAATACAATCATTTTACTTTATCTTATTATCCAGTTTATCTTATTATCAGGGAGAATGGACTTTCGCCCGCAAAGGCCACGTAAACATTTTTTTTAATAGTAAATTTTCAAAATGCGTATTTATTAATTTAGCTTATTGAGTAATTCAGAGTCAAGTACTATTATTTTTTCTTGGAACAGAGTGAATAGCTTAATTAAGGATTAAATTCAATATTGATGGCAATCATTTCAGATTGAAACTAATGTTTAAATTCTCTTACAGTCACTTGGAAATCACGAATTTGATGAGAATGTAAAAGGAGTTGTACCTTTTTTAAGAAACCTGTCATCTCCTATTGTGACGGCTAACCTTATATTTAACAATGTGCCTGAACTTAAAAATATATCCAATTTTTACGAATCGATAGTCATAAATAAAAATGGGATCCGTATAGGAATAATTGGATATCTGACACCTGATACAAAATTTCTTGCGCCGAAAAACAATGTCGAATATGAAGATGAAATCATAGCTCTTAATAGGGAAGTCAAAAAATTAAAAGAACTTGGAATACAAATCTTTATAGCTCTCGGTCATTCAGGTTACCTAAAAGATTTGGAAATAGCTAAAAATGTGGATGACATAGATTTGGTAATAGGCGGTCATTCTCACACTTACCTCTCAAATCAAAAAAACACCGATGAAATTCCAGAATTTGTCCAAGGACCGTATCCAACTATAGTAAAACAAAAATCAGGTAGAAATGTTCCTGTTGTGCAAGCTTATGCATACACTAAATACTTTGGAAAATTGCATTTATTATTTGACAATACAGGTGAAATTATAAAATACGATGGAGGCCCGGTATTGTTAAATAAAGACGTGCCCGAAGATCCAGAGATGTTAAAATTAATCGAATGGTATCAGAAAGACATGGATTTTATAAATAATGAAGTTATAGGAAATTCATTGGTATTCCTTGACGGAGATTCATGCCGCCTTAGAGAATGTAACATGGGCAACTTCATCAACGATGCAGTTATATATTATACGAAAAAGCATTATAAAGAAAGTTCAAATGCTTACATAGCATTAATTCAAGGGGGTAGAATTAGGGCATCGATACTGCACCCTGACAACCCTTTTAATATTACTAGAGGTGATCTGACAACCGTATTGCCATTTTCAGATACTTTATGTATTATAACTATGAATGGAACTGTACTTATGCAAGCTTTGGAACATTCAGTGGATTCTTGGAGAACAATTGATACTCCGGGACAATTTCTACAATTTTCAGGAGTGAAAGTAGTATATGATTTGGCCAGAAAATTAGGTTCACGTGTCGTCAAGGCAACTGCTCTTTGTTCAGACTGTTCAAACCTAACTGATATTAAAGATTATTATGAGTATAAAATTATTACATCTTTGTTCATAGCAAATGGAGGAGACAATTACACCATGTTTGAAAAACTTGGAAAAGACGTGCTGTCTTATAGCGAACTAGACTGTATTATGAATTATTTACGTGAATATAGTCCTATACAACCTGTTCTAACTAATAGAATAATTTTACTTAATGAAAATAAAATTCAACCTATTCCGAATATACGTAATATAGTTTATTATAATAAAATCAATACAAACTCGAGTTCTATGACAATTAATATGAATTTAGTTGTATATTTGCTAGCAATTATTTTTATTTATCTGAGTATACATTAATATCGATGATTGCATTTATAAAAATTACCTTCATATTATTAATAATTCCCGTTTCTAAAATAAATAAAAAACTTTTGCAATATGTTACTTTAAAAAATAATCACTTATAATTTAATATTTACAACAAAAGGTAGTCATTTAAAATAGAACTGCTTCCTTATTTTAAATGTAAGCCCTATAGTTTTAAAGTGATTTTCAACCAATTCAGTGCCAAAGCTTCTGCAATCCGCGTTCCATCATTTTGAATTATTACGCCGCAATCGTCGAACGACGTCTACGCTCTATGGCCAAATCACGAAACTCGTCGTGATTTGGCCATAGAGTTATTCTACAAGAGTAGGGGAGCCATATTCAAGTCTATAAGTGTGTCGAAGTAAATAATGAGAAAAAAGATGAGTCATATACTTATCTTAGTCTAATCACATATAAAAACGAGACAAATAGATATAATCACATTTGCTTTTTCTTTCTCGTAATCGGGCCGGCACATTTTAGGCTTGGATTGGTACTGCCACCACTTACGGATCGTGACGTACTCGTAATTCGCTTGGACAGGCTAGAAAGTTGCATTTATTAACATTCCAACACAATGTGTGTCATGCTTCTAAAACCAAAATATAGGAATAACAAATTTTTTATTACCATATTTTTAATATTTATAATTAACAATAGAGATTTTATTATGTAGTTTTATATCATAACTGTAATAATATTTTATATTTTTGACACAAAACACTCCTAGTACCTTTACTAAAATGTGTAATTCATTACAAAAACATGAGTTTCGTAACGCACATAGACGTCAATGGCCGCAGCGAATTGCTTTCACATGACCATAGGTGTCGTGATTGGCACTGAATTGGTTAAATCATACATCTGCCATGTATAAGCATAGAAAATGTGACTTTATTCTTCCGATAGGGCGAAATGTATTAATCTGTGTAATACATGTTTTAATAGTTGAACCAATCAAGAATACGAACAAATATATTTTTTCTGTTGTATAGCATTGTATTCTTTTTTTATGTTGTTCACAGAGACTATAAACAAGATAAAGGAAATAGATTAGGAATATTTATGTATGTTAAAAATTGCATAATTTTTTGAAATTAGAATACGATATATAGCAACACAATAAAAAAATGTTGTTACTTAACATTCCTTTTATAACTATAGAATAAAACAATTTTTACAAAGTAATGTCATAGAATGTAACTTATATACATCATTGAAATACTTTGTTACTTATATGTTTATGTGTTGATTTATTTAATAAAACATATTTAAAATGTTATTTATATTTTATTTATAAACTTTCATATTACAACAATTATAGATATTTATAAATATATTCTTAGTGAAAATACAATTATTATAATAAAATATCTATACTATAAATAAAGTAATGGCAAAAAGATTAGCAAAAATATGATAAATTTAAATCTACAACTTAACTATGACTATATAATTGTATACCATTTAAATTCTGAATTTACATTTTTAAAACATTTTTTAACCAATGACTAATATTGCCAGATGTATCAGCCGTATTAATTATTTTCCATTCTATTAACTGAGTACTTCCATAAAGGGCCAAGCCTTTGAATATAACCAAACACTGTTTTAATGATTCTTGACAGTCGCAAAGATCTACACACGGAGCATATGGCTCCAAAATTTCACATAAATAACATAGACGTTTATATATCTTGATAGCTGTTGTTGTATCACCTTTCTGGAGACTCTCTATTGTATCCTGAGTTAAAACTTTATTTTTTGCCCTTGAAATTTTTCCTGGTACTCTATGAGTTGGATACAAGTTCATGTGGATGTATGTCGGCCAATTATTGATACAGGCCTCACATATGCATGTAAATTTGTATTGAAATTTAAGAGTGCTTAGTCGTGACCCAAGATCTTCCAATGCATGATGTGCTCTTAAAAAAATTATTTCATTTATTATTATAATACCAAAGTATATTCCTAAATTAAAAATAAGGGATACTGACTAAACAATCTGGTCATCAAATTCAATTTTTTTTTAAAATAAAACCTTGCCTGTTCAATTTATTGTCCCTACATCCTTAATTTCAGGAAAATCATTAAGAGATTCAGAAAATATATTTATACATAGAAGATTAACTCATTTAAATATTAAAGATAACATATGTTGCATTTTAATAAATAAAAAAATAGACATACCCATAATTATCAAAGATTTGCATTCCTTTCTTTATTGGTCTTATAACAAATAAACTTGTCCTTCCTGTACCTAATTTACTGAATCTTACAACATTTGGAGCACAGGAGTGATTAAGAAGGCTTAAAAATGCATATGGTGCACTGGCCAAACTAACTTCTTCCAAAAATTTACCATCTTGACTCTCTATGTTTGTGCTAATACCATGCATATTTGTAGGACTTGTCATTAAATGTAGTAATAACAGCCCTGCTACTAAGCTTCTAATTTTTTCATAGTCTTCATCACAATCAACTTTTAAGAAACTTGTATTTAATTCCAAAAATCGTAAAAACACTACAGCTGTTACAGATTTCTGGAATATATCAGAAATTGATCGTTTCTCTATATTTGTAGCTAATGTATGAATTGCTGTGTAATACTTTGAATCATATATCCATTCATCATTCATTTTGACATGCCCACGGAATTCAGAATTATAATTTGCCTCAGCATCTTTTATAGTTGTCATTAGACTGTTCCAGTTATTATGATCTTGACGAGCTTTAATAACAGTTCTCAATGCCAGCAATTCTATTTTAGTAAAGTCCATATCGAATAATGTTGCCATCAGTGTACATTCAAATGAATGATATTCTTTCCAAGCCATTTCCTTACATTCAATACTGCAGTACAGGGACAAACAGCAATTATCACAAGGTAAGAGATTTAATTTACGGGAAAGGCAATAGCTACAAGCACAAAGAAATTGTGATTTTAGTAGTAATGTAAAATAAGGATCTTCTTCAACCAAAACTTCACCAACTTTAATATCTTCTTTTGCAATTACATGTCTCCCCATCTCATCAGTATTCATTACAGATAATTTATTGCTTGCACACAAATACCTAAAATCCTTTGTACTTTCCATTTCTAATAGATCTTTGAATCCAGATTCATCCTCAATTTTTTTATTTTCCTTTAATAATTCTTTCTTACACATTTCTTTTCTTTTAGTAAGTTTTTCATATATTTTTTTGGGATAATCTAAAGTGAATACCTTATCAATGTCACTCAAACATTCAGAAAAAATTTCCAATTCATAAAATACTGCTGATCTATTAGATAAAGCTAAACAATATTTTTCAGTAGTCTTAGCATTCAGAAGTGACAAGTTGTAATACTGCCAAGCTTTGTGGTACTCGCTTTGTTGAAATGCAGTGTTACCTAGGTTACGGTAGTAAACAGAAGTTTCATCATTTTTCCCACCTTCAAGTACATTTGGAAAAGCATTTAATTCCTCAAAAATTTTATACACAAAAAGTACTCTTTCTTCATTTGTTTTCAGTGACAACAATTGATTTGAAACTTCTTTAATTTTGCCCTGTGATGTTAACTTAGCCACCACACCTTCATAACAGGAATCAATAATCATTTTGGGTGCTTAGTGAACTAGTTTCTGTAACAGTGTAAATTTTTGGTTAAAATTATGTCTCACTTTGCTACACCATTTATAGTTATTAATTTAGGTTGTGAAATGATATATGTTGTAGAACAGAGGTTAAAAATGCAAAACATATCTGGGGACAAGTCTGACAGAGGTAATTTGTTCAAGTTAAATAAAAAATCTGCTTTATTCAAGATAGTTCTATCTTTGTTCTTTTTCAGTACTCACAGATATAATTACTGTGCTATTTCATCCCAAGCTATTGGATGAGCTATTTATACCTCAACCGGTTGCAACACATGCTGTTATAAGACAACTTCTTCAAGACATTTCTGCATCATCAATTATGAAACTGGATGACTACTCAATGAATAAATTGTGGGATCTTATGACAATGATATTTAAATGGCAGCTTTCAGTAGCAACAAATCAAAATATTTTTGACATAACCCGGCGACATATACGTAGTGTGGCTACAGTTATACCACAACATATGGCAAGGTGTATTTTTGACAACGCTTTAAAGAAATTCGAATCTCTAGCAGGCACATTTATGGACGAAGATTATAAGGGTCTATGCAACACATTAATACTTTGGTTTTCGGAATACCACACTAAAATTTCAGTGCTTCTTAGATTAGGTTTACAGAAGAAGGATGGTACGTTTAGCTTACCATCAACTCTCAATGCAATGATTCTCGATAATTTGGGAGAGAATATTTACAAATATGACTCTAACAAAAAATCTAACAGTTATGAAGGCTGCAGCATAGAAACAAGCGAAATAAGCTATCTTTTGGCACCCATAGAAATGTCATCCTGTAAATCAAACTACATCGAACTTCAACTACCGATTGATTTTGAGAATCAAAAGTTAGAAAAAAGGATTATAAAATTAGATAAGAACGATGAATACACAAATATAACTACTACCCTGGTGCAACATAAAATTAACGATCTTATTTATACAGTTAATGTACCCAGTTCGCCACAACAAGATCTCATAGAGATGCTTAATGCAACGTTTTTAGATGAATAGTATAAACTTGTATAATATATTGTTAAATCTATAACTAATTACAAAAACAGTAATACTAAGACAATACTCGCCTTACGATGTACGCTGAAATAAAGGAAATAATGTTCTGGAAGTCTGCTGACCAAAGCTATTTCTATTATATTTTATTTACTTCTGGGAAATATCAATCAGAGACAACAAAAAATCTTGAAACTTATTTCAATGACATAGATGTAGGTCTTTTTGTTTAATTATATCAGAACTATTTTAGGGCATCGATTTTATTAATTAGTTATTGTGTTAAGTAATAGTGTACTTTATAGAAGCTTTTTTTATGTATATTTGTCTAATAATAGTATCTTAATCTCATTATAGAAAAAACGTCATAACCATTCTGCTCGATTCATGTAATTCGTATCTTCCAATCCTATTTTTTCTAGTTTCAAAGCCATCTCTTGCCGTCCGTTTTCTATTCTAATAAAAATCTTAAATCTTTTAAATGTCTATTAATATGTAATATTCTAGCGAGAGTAATATAATTATGTATGCAAGAGGTCAAAAGTTTTGATAGAATTATTTGTTTAAAGATAATTGATGTTTTCCTAAATGTAGGAACCCCAATCCGTTTTCCCATCTTATACATGCAATATTAGAAGCCGCACTTACCACTCTTAATCGATTTTAAGAATGGTAATTTCAGATTTTAGAAGTATCTATGTTTCGGGACACTCCCATCATATTCTTTAATTAAATAGACATTTAGACTAGGGATGTCACTTAGAGTAGAAATAAGCGATTAAAAAATAATCGGTTTTTTCTCTTTAAAATAAATCGAATAACTCGTATAAAAATAATCGATTAATAATAATCTACTTTTCTATTTGAAATGAAAACAATTTTGAAAAACAAAGTTTTGTTATTCATAATATAATTAGAATAAAGGGTTATTAGAGTAGATAAATACTAACACAAACAGTGCATGTTTGTAGAATTCGATTACAATGTAGTTTGACAGTTGCTTTCATCCCACAATGGACCTAAAAACAAGAAAAAAAAAAAAAAAGAGTAAAAAGAAAATGAGGATAATAAAAATCGTTTAAAAAATAAGATTTATTATGTTAAAAAAGCCGATTAATATAAAATCCGTCAGGCAGGCCCCTGCAGCAGGGGTAATCCAGGGTGTAAAGTAGAGATGAGCCTCCTTAATTGTTCTGTATACTTAAGCAGGGGCAATTTCCATAGATTGGCCCTGCTGTTGGGCAGCACTTAATGGGGTCATCGGCTATTTCAGTGTTGCGTGAACCCTGCCAGCCCTGCCTGACGTCAACTTACCTAAGTCGTATTTTACAACACCTCGGTAAGAAAGAGGGTGGTCTATTCTACTCCGTCGGATACCACACGGTGGGTCAACTTACCTTAGTCGCTTTTTACGACACCTCTGTAAGAAATGAGGGTGGTCTATTCTACTCAGCCGGATACCACAAGGTGGCGTAAAATAGATACTAATATTGGAAATAAATATACATATTTATTTATTTTCAAACATTTTAAAATCGGATAAAGACAAAAATGTTATTTAATAAAACTATTTAAAAGATGTTTTGTATAAGCCTTTATAAATAATTACAATAAACCAAAAGCCACACTTTATTGCCAAATCTTTTTTTTTAAACTGAACCTGTGCCAAGGGCGTTGATAACATATATATTAACCTATTACCTATCTATAATATTACATATCAATAAATAATACTAGCATAGAACAAAAAAGATAAAAAAAAATTTGGGGACTTTTGAAGCAACTACCCTTAAAGGTTTTAAATACATTTTAGGCAAAATTTCTCAGACTTATTTTAGAAAACTACTTAAAATTTGTATCTTTATTATAAATTACAATTAAACTTTCTTATACAGGCATAAGACATACATGTTCATACTATTTAATACTATATAGAAGTCATATAAAAAAGTTAGACCAAGTATCAATGCTTCTGAGCAAAAAAAAAGTAATTAGTAACTTTTTGTTTTGTTTTAATATTCCATAGTATTAGAAAACATATGTATACATTTAACATATACTAGGTCACAAAATACTGTATATCACATCACACAACACTTTTTAGTCACTTTCACTGTACAAAATGTTTTTATAACTTTGTCTAAATTTAGTTTATTTGTCTTTTGTACACAAGACTTATTGTAGGCCAACCGTTTAACTCAGTCCTCGCCGTACAAGGGGCAAGCGTTTGTAGCATGACATACAAAAGGTTGCCGCACACACCTCCTCAGTTTCTGTTCTCGTATAACCTCCACGCTCTTGTACCCCGCAGGCGAGGACTGAGTTAAACGGTTGGCCTATAGTTAACGTCACAAAAAATTGCGTTTTCATCACTCAGTTTCATGTCTTCTTGTATAAATCTTTCACTTAAAAAAGCAGTCAATTCACTTTGTCACAAAACACTTTTGTCACTTGTAAATATTAATCTAGGTGGCAATGACCCTGCCTTAGTTTCATTGGGAGCCATTTCGATGTCCAAAATTTTTCTACAAACGATTTGTAGGTTCTTTGAAGCTGTATTTATTTACTAAAAGCGTATATATTTTTACCAGTTGTCTGTCAAGTATTAACATACTTTGGGAGTGTAGTGAATGTCATTGTCCTATATATAAATAAATAAATGTATGGAACAAATAAACATACAGTCATTTGGAGAGGCCAAAGCAAGTAACTTAATACTTGTTATGGATGACAGACAACTGGTTAACATATGCATATATAACTATGGTTGACCGAGCCTTGCTCGCAAACTCCCGTTCTCCGAATAAGCTACGCTGACTTAACATTCCACGGCAAAAATAGTGTTTTATATATTCAATGTAAATTTTAATATTTTTTTAATGCCCAAAAACAGGGAAATAGCGATTTTTTATAAATAAAACCTAGCTAGATATACACCCAGACTGGAAGAACCGACAAATTGTTGATAGAAAATTTTGCCCACTATTGAAGATCACTGCCAACAACAGGCCAGTCATATATATTTATTTATTAGTCACTATTTATACACTAAATATTAGTGACACTTAGTGAACACTATAGAAATCTTGAGTGTATTCTGGTGGAATCCGGTGAGAAGCTAGCATCAGGCAGCACGCTGGAGTCACCATATACAGGCACAGCGGGCCCGGCAGCGGCGTAGGGACTTCTGGACCACGTGCGGTTACGCAATGGCGGAGTTGCCGTCAAAACTGTCTGCGCTGGTTCGGTTGGCAACTTGATTTTGCCTTTCTGTTGCAGGCGGGAATTAACTGTTTATAACAAAAAAATATATATCAGTGTTAGTTGCTTTATAGTCGGTATTTCAAATTCAAATAAACTTTTAAACAAGTGCTTTTGCATCGTCAACTCTAGTGCTGGTTTTGAAAGTTGTTCCTATCGAGGAGAGTCAGCAAGAAACTCGGCGGTTGCTCTTTAAAAAATATAAGTAGCTGGGAGACCAAGCCTTGGTCGGCAATTTTTTTAAAGATAACCTAACCTAACCTTAACCTAGTGAAATATTACAAGATTTTGGCATTTTTGATTGATATTTGGAATATATCACATGCGTTTCGATGAAGGAAATTCTTTGGATAAATGTAACATATGGCACAACGTGGTGGGTTTAAGCTTCCCTCCAGATAAGGAGAGATGAAGCCTTTGCCCAGCAGTAGGCTACCAACAAACATTACTTTATTAATATAAATAATAAGTTTTTATTTACGCCGGCTGAATAGAATAGTACCACCCTCTTTTCTTACCGAGGTGTCGTAAAAAGCGACTAAGGTAAGTCGACCCGCCGTTTGGTATCCGGCTGAGTAGAATAGACCACCCTCATTTCTTACCGAGGTGTCGTAAAAGGCGACTAAGGTAAGTTGACTCACCGTGTGGTATCCGGTTAAGTAGAATAGACCACCCTCTTTCTTATCAAGGCGTCGTAAAATACGACTAAGATAAGTTGACATCAGGCAGGCGGCCGGTCGTAAAATACATAGCCAAATCATTTGACAACATGTATATAACATGTTGTGCCGACCCCACTTAGAGTGGGATAAGGACAGGAAGATGATGATTTATAAGTTTTTATTTATAAGCGAGTTTTTTTAGTTTTAGACAAAATCTATTGGTGAAAACTTGTAATTGGCTTATTGTATTTCTATTGTTTTGTCTATATTTAATATCGCCGTAAGTTTTCCTGTAAAATAAAATAAAAATACTGACCATACGTGTATCCTACGGCGATAGCAGCGATTGTCATCAGAGTTGGTAAAAACGGTCTCAGGAGCGAGAAAATAGCACCGAGCAGACTCCCACAAGTGACGTCACACTCCCTCTCAACTTCGACCCTGATCTCCTGCGAAGTCAACCTTGAGACCACATTAATCCATCCAACACCACATGTTGCCGTCTCACTCTTGACCAAAACAGTAACCTCATTATCTGTTGTAGTGGTTTCCAGTTTCAGTCCAGGTGAAGTTGTCATTTTAACGAGCTTCAAAGCTTGTGGAGGTCCGTTAATGGTGAATATGGCTGGTGGATTGAGTAGAGAGACTTTGGTGCTTGAAACTTGTAATGGGGGAAGGAGATGTACTTTGGTGCAAGTCCGGTACACTCCCCACTCTGCACAGAGTTCCACTTCGGATGCTTCCGTTATCTGAGTTGCTGGAGTTATTGAGCAACCAAGTTGACCTGAAATATCATAACAATCTTGACTTGCCATAAATAAAAGCAATTTAAAATACACTTATACGTAAAGCTTATTACAGTGTTGTAGTAAAAAAAAAAAATATTTAAAAAAAAATTAAAAAAATTATCTAGTGTGTAGCTGTGAATATTTTAATTTAAGATTTGTTAAACAATTATATATTATTATTAAAAAATTTAAATTTAAATTTAAATTTTTAGAATTCTTGCTGGTTCTTTTCGGTACTAGCGGCTTTCCGAATCAGGCGTTCATTGTAATTTGACGATACTAAATTTATTTAATTATTTATGTGATACATTTGCTTGGATAAGGTAATAATGATGACTAATAACAAATTTAAAAAAAAAATTGTTCTCATACTCCTCCAATATATACAAAGCTAATAGTTATTTTTCTAGCTATCCTAAATTACAATTGTCAAAAAATTGTGTAAAAAAGTGTAAAAGTCGACTTGAATAAAGAATTAATTTTATTTCAATTTAAGGTTTTATCTTTAACATTTAACGGCTCCAACGATTATCATGATGAGCAGCATGTAGAGAGTTTTGGGAGAGAAAAATCGATCTAGCTAGGTTTCATTTACAAAAAATGTCGTTTTATCCCTGTTTTCGGAAAAATGCTAATATTTATGTTGAGTTCAATAGATAAATTTCTCCATTAAACTTCAAGTCACGATAGCTCATTTGGGGAACGGGCGATCTAGAGAGGTGAAAATATCTAGATTCGAGCCTCACAGCCTCAACTAGTTTTAAATTTTTTCTCGGCTCGGTCAACAAGGTACTTATTATTATTATTAGATATAAGATTTAAAAGAATTTGTAATATCTCACCATTGCCTATATCCAAAATCGGTCGGGCGGTATGCGGCGGTTTGGTCCGACATGAGTAGGGCAATTCAACTTCTACACCTTCTAGAGCGTACTTCTGGTCCTCAGTACAGATCAGTGGGCTCGATGTCAAGCCTGAGCCTTCAATAGCTAACGGAACCAGTGTGGAAGGCCAATCGCCTGGGAGAAACTCCATCTGTGAAACAAAATGGGTACAACTTTTTATTTACTTTAAATTGTCTCACTTCGTAGGTTAGCTGGCAGAGATCTCTGTCTTAGGGATAAGTTGACCTTTGTACACTTTTTTTACCAATAATGTTCTTCCAATATTTTTTATGGTACATAAATAAATAAATAAAATGCAAAAAAAATATACAATATTAAATACATATGGTGCTGTGTGGTATCCAGCTGAGTAGCATAGACTACCCCCATTTCGAACCGAGATGACGTAAAAGGCGATTTAGGTAAGTCGACCCGCTGTGTGGTATTTGGCTGAGTAGAATAGATCACCCTCATTTCTTACAGAGGTTTCGCAAAAGGCGACTAAGGTAAGTGCCGTGTGGTATCCGGCTGAGTAGAATAGACCACCTTCATTTCAAACCGAGATGTCGTAAAAGGCCAATTTAAGTTAACGTCAAGCAGACGGCCGGTCGTAAAATACATAACCAAATCATGTAACATGTTTACAACATGTTGTGCCGACCCCACTTAGAGCGGGATAAGGGCAGGAAGATGATGTAGTACTAAGTCAAAATTTTTATTGTATTGTTATTTTTCTTATAGCAAATAGCAATTAAGTCACATGTCTTCGGTGTTTGTCGCTGTATGCCGAGATACAGTTTTAACTAATTCGGCTACAGATGGTTATATATTAAGTTAAGCCCTATTTATCATATATAAGAAAATAAACAAATAAATAAAAATTTACCCTCTGCACAGGTATCTGATGCACGGTATAAGATGAAGCAGGCCGGTCTAGTCGAAGCACGTGACGGGCTGACGTATCCTGTGAGAGCACGGCCAGAGTGACGCCGGATGCTGGGAACAAGCGTATAGCAGGTGGCGCCCGCCATCCCACACCTTCTATACATATCGCCCAACTGCCCGTAGCTGAATAACAAAACACATAATTATCTTCTTGTTTTTTGCCAAGTGCCCCAAAGTAACTTAATACTTGTGTTATGAGTGACAAGGAACTGCTAGATATACATATCTTTAATCTTTCAATGAGCTTATCTTGTATACAGAATGGTACCGACGACACGAAATTAAATAACTTCACTGCACACTTGGAAGTAATACATTACTTTGGTATAATTCATTTTAAGTTTAATTTTTTAATATGATACTATTTTAGTAGTCTAAATTATTATTCCCAAATAAGGAAAAACATTAAAATCAACTTACCTATAATCCTATTGGAATGAATATCGGAGCCCGTGACCCAAACTTCGTCCGTGACCGTAGTTGCGGCTAACGAACTTTGGAAAGTCAAGAAGGCACCACCAACGTCCAATCCGGTCACCAATATCTCTTCGCCGAGGACGCTAGAGGACGAGGACAAAGAATTCATAGTAAATAAACAAATAAAACATAAATAGACTCTCTGGCCATCATATCAGAAAAAAGAGGTACAAAAAATAAAACAATTTTTTTAAATATACGATTTTTCAAAATTTGTATTTATATTGTAAGATTTTTGGTGAGTCACCTCACCATTTATTTAAATATATTTTGTGTTGGTCACACTGTAAAAGATGGGGGCACAACATGGTGGTATGCGTGGTAGGATATTCTATAAAAATCAAGGTCGGTAAGTGAGAAATCTCTTGGGTGATCTGATTGTGGAAGTGAACAGGGCAATATATAGATAACGTAGTCGGAGTTTCCTACAATATGTTAAGTATTTCTTTACGAAAATTGAAATAAATAATTACTATATCACCCTATCCAAAGAATAAAGTCATATCTTCCATATATAAGGATAAGAAATGTGGAAATGTAGTAAATATGAAATGGATTGACCAAAATTAAAAGATCAAAGACTGACTGGAGTTACACTTACATACACCACATAACATATCGCCATATCCGAAGAATAAAGTCACATTACCTATGCTTATACATGGCACATGTGACTTTATTTTTTGGAAAGGCCGATAAGGATATACTGAAGACTACACATCATTAATAACCCAAGATTTATGGTTGCATTCTTTCACACCCATAAAAGGTACTATATACCTACATAAGGGTATATTGAACACAACTAGAAATTACCCACAACCCAAGATTCATTGTTACACTCTTTCATAACTATAGGAGGAATAACTAAATACCTACATAAGGTTATACTGAAGACAAATAGAAATTGCCCACAACCCAAGGTTCATAGTTATATTCTTTAACACCTATAAGAGGAATAATTAAGCACATAAGGATATACTGAATACAACTAGAAATTAACCACAACCCAAGGTTCATGGTTACATTCTTTCACTCCTATATAAGAGGAATAACTAAGCACATAAGGTTATACTGAAACGCCGTGTGGTATCTGGATGAATAGAATAGTACCACCCTCATTTCTTACCGAGATGTCGTAAAAGGCGACTAAGGTAAGATGATCCGGCGTGTGGTATCCGGCTGAATAGAATAGTACCACCCTCATTTCTTACCGAGATGTCGTAAAAGGCGACTAAGGTAAGATGATCCGGCGTGTGGTATCCGGCTGAATAGAATAGTACCACCCTCATTTCTTACCGAGATGTCGTAAAAGGCGACTAAGGTAAGATGATCCGGCGTGTGGTATCCGGCTGAATAGAATAGTACCACCCTCATTTCTTACCGAGATGTCGTAAAAGGCGACTAAGGTAAGATGATCCGGCGTGTGGTATCCGGCTGAATAGAATAGTACCACCCTCATTTCTTACCGAGGTGTCGTAAAAGGCGAGTAAGGTAAGACGATCCGGCGTGTGGTATCCGGCTGAGTAGAATAGACCAACCACATTTCTTACCGAGGTGTCGTAAAAGGCGACTAAGGTAAGTTGACCCACCGTGAGGTATCCGGTTTAGTAGAATAGACCACCCTCTTTCTTACCGAGGTGTTGTAATATACGACTAAGGTAAGTTGACGTCAGGCAGGCGGCCGGTCGTAAAAACGCAGCCAAATCATGTGACAGCATGTTTATAACATGTTGTGCCGACCCCACTTGGAGTGGGATATGGGCAGGAAGAAAATGATAAGGTTATACTGAACACATAGAAATTACTCACAACCCAAGGTTTATGGTTACATTATTTCAAAGTTCCAAATTCAAATTCAAAATATTCTTAATTCAAATAAACTTGTAAACAAGTGCTTTTGAATCGTCAACTCTACTGCTGGTTCGGAAAGCCGTTCCTACCGAGAAGAGCCAGCAAGAAACTCGGCGGTTGCTCTTTTAATATAATTAAAATATAATTCTCATGACTTTGATACATTTAGTCATTACTGTCTTGTACAGGGTCTAAGCGAACTATATCCACACATTCTTATCTTCCAAATAAACTTCTTATCTTCCAACATAAATACCATAGACTGTTCAATTTTAACCTGTCGGCAGCTCGTCGAACATGCGCGGCGAGCGGCGCGCCGAGCGATATATTTGCTTGCGGTGCGAGCAACTCTCGACCCAGATGATTTCTTAGCACCAGCCTCACAGCAGACTCTTCCGATTCTCCCGATGGCTCAGTGGTACAATAGTGAGGTATTGACACTTCGACATGGATGACCTGGAAGGATTTTCCAAAATAAATAAAAGAATGGAAAAAAATCATATATGACGACACCTAACTGACTAACACCAACATCTATTGTTAAAGAATTGTTGAAATTGTGGTAGTGAATGTGTGCAGTGTTAGTGTAATATGATTTATTTTACGAATCATGAATGACTAATTTAATTAAATAATTTTATTAAATACTTCCGCATTATGATCGAGATTATTAAACTGAATACACTAGAACTGAAAATCATATGAACTGAATATCGACATCAAATAAACCAATCATTGTTATTTATTATCACATACTTTTATCATTTATGTAATACGAAAGTCTAAAAATACTTAATAAGTATACCATTTACTAAACTAAACTATTTTACAAAAACAAGCATTAAAAAAAACTAATGAAAACTAATTAAATAATAACTAAAGAATAAAAATAAAAATTAATAAATAAATAATATATATATATATATATATATATATATATATATATATATATATATATATATACAAGCTGTGATGGCCTAGCGGTGCGACCGTGTGAATCTCTAGAGACGATCATGGGTTCAAACCCGGGCAGACACCAATGAGTTTTTCTATTAAAACTTATGTGTCTAATTGATAATTGCAATTTATCACACGCTTTTCGGTGAAGGAAAACATCGTGAGGAAACCTGCATATCTCTAGAGAATTCCGGGGATATGTGTAACCTACCAATCCGCACTGGAGCAGCGTGGTAGGTCTTAGCTCCAACCCTTCTCTCCAAAAATGGAGAGAGGAGGCCTATGCCCAGCAGTGGGATAGTAACAGGCCGTTACTTATATATATATATATATATATATATATATATATATATATATATATATATATATATATATATATATATATATATATATTTACACTAAATCAAAACCATCCATTCCATTGCAATTATTGCATTCAAATAAACTATGTAATTCACATATGTTATACTTACAGTTTCTCTTTCTATATTGTTTCTTTCGTCCTTATGGTTGCCGAATATCACACCATGTCCAGGTCTAACTGCTACTACGTCCCCATTGTTTTTCACCTCAAAGGACCCATCTTCGTATGCCGACCAAGTACTGCGGGGCAATGACTTTAGCCGAACCGTTGATCCAACAGCGAGAGCCAAGCGATCTCCGGCTTTAAAGTCCCGTGATAGACCATCTATTGATGTACGTATGTCGGATATTCCGAGAATTTCTATGGTACTGTCCCATGAACGGGTTTCTGCAAACTGAAATGAAATTATTCTGCAACTAACAGAAAATGTCTAAAGCTCAACATTGCCCCATTTATTAGGGTACTGACACGGTTTTGGATGAGTTAAATAAATAAACTATGTTGTCTAGTTTATCTAAACAAGCATAAAAATAATAATAAAAACTACAATAAAAATCAGTTGCACTTCCATGATATAAGTTTTAGAAAATACATACATCTTCCTGACCTTAACCCACTCTAAGTGTGGTCAGTACAACATGTTATAAACATGTTGTCACATGATTTGGCTACGTATTTTACGACTGGCCACCTGCCTGACATCAACTTAACTTAGTCGTATTTAACGACACCTCGGCAAGAAAGAGGGTGGTCTATTCTACTTAAACGGATACCACACGGCTCAAGTTTTAGAAAATAATAAAATTTAAAAACTTAAAAGTAATGGTAAAGGTTTAATTTGTTAGTATAATTTGAATTGAAAATTAGACATCTGCGCTAGTATTATTATTTAGTTTAATTCAAACAATTGGGGACTTATATAACACACAATAAGGTGTTTATTCGATTAGTTTATTTAAATTAAAGTATGTTTGCATTCAAAGCAAACCAAGTAGATTAAAGAGCCTTTGGCTTTTAAAGTTCCTATTCACACCACAGTACTACCTACCTACCTACAATGGCCTTACTATCTTTCATATCGAACAAAACGAAATTTTAATAAGTTTAACATTACATACTTGTCCCATATTCCGGACCCTAACGTCGAGGGTTATCACACCAGGTCTCAGAGGCACCACACGTACGGACAAGCCTTCTACCACTGAACGCTCCAATTGATCTGAAAGGACAATAAATTATAATGTAATATACTAGAAAATATCAAAAAAGTGTATACAAAATATGAAACTCACAGCTAACCATAGTTATTACAGTAGAGTAGGGAAGCCAGCCCAAAATACATATGTCATCTATACTAATATATAAAGCTGAAGAGTTTGTTTGTTTGACTGATTGATTGATTGTTTGTAGGCGCTTATCTCAGAAACTACTGGACCGATTTGAAAAAAATCTTTCAGTGTAAGATAGTCCATTTATCGAGGAAGGCGATAGACTATATATAACATCACGCTAAGATTAATAGGAGAGGAGCAGCAGTAAAAGATAGTACGAAAACGGCAAAATTTAAAGGTTTTCTTGCGTGCGCTAAGTTAATGCTGAAACTTATTCAAAAATCATATATTACAAAATTGTTCCCCTATAAAAGTTCTAAATAAAAGCCCGCGACATCATTTGTCTAGCTTTTAAGGTTCACCTGCGGTAACCATTTTTATGGTTATCAAAAGACTGCAATATTACGGTTTTAAACTTTACACGCGGACGGAGCCGCTGGCTGGCTCCGCGTTCAAACAATCAAACAAAGAAACTCTTCTTTATATATTAGTATAGATATTGTTTCCCAAGGTTCTATTACTAACCATCAGTATGCGAAGTATACAGTCTGGCAGTGGTCGGGTCCCTAACGCCCCACGTGACCCTCGGCGACGGTTGCAGGGAAGATAGGGCTGTCGCGGTCAAACCTGCAGCCTCTACCCACACGGGCACCGGCCGACCCACTAGCAGGGTTTGGGTGGCAGCCCTGACTTTTAAGTTGGATATTGGTACCACCTGTAAGAAGGGCAGGAGATGATGAATCATATATAATTAATCGTCGATCAGATCAAATGACTGTGATCGGAAAAACAAACGAGTTATTTTTTTAAAGGAGCCAATCCTGGCAGGATATCCTTGTTATAGATATGTATTGGCATTAGAATTGGACTATTATGTGAAGTTTCTTTTTTTTTATAAGGCCCATAGTCAGCGACTACTTTCTTTCACACTTTCTGGGGTCTCAAGGTGCTGGAATGGCGACCCCGTACCGGAAAACGCTGTGTCGGTAGACCCCCCACGAGATGGACTGACGACCTCAAAAAGGTCGTGGGGAGCCGCTGTGTCCAAGCAGCACAAGATCATGTGGTATGGAGATCCCATGAAGAGACCTATGCCCAGCAGTGGACGTCCATCGGTTGACAAAGAAGAAGATGAACACATTATCTTCCTGCCCTTATCCCGCTTTAAGTGGGGTCGGCAAAACATTAGAGACATGTTCTAACATGATTTGACTGGGTATTTTACTGCCTAACGTCAACTTAATTTTGATATTGGTACCACCTGTAAGAAGTTTGTGATTTATCTATACGTAACTCATTATCCTCCAACCCTGATCCCGCTCTAAGTGGGGTCCCAACATGTTATAAGCATGTCACATGATTTATACTAGAGTATACTATAGGAAGCCAATAAAGAGAAGCAAATGAGACGGTAGCTATCTGTCCCTGTTATGTCATCAAATTCCTGCCCTTATTCCCCTCTAACACATCATGGTCATGACCAGGACCATGCACATGTTATAAACATGCTGTTACATGATTTGGCTTGGTATTTTACGACCGGCTGCCTGCATTAAGCCTCAACTTAACTTAGTCGTATTTTACGACACTTCGGTAAGAAAAATTTATTTATTTATTAACATTTACAAAATCCACAGCTCTTAAACTATTAAAATATTATGTTAACAATATTCTTCTATACTAATATTATTAAGAGGAAAAATTTGTAAGTATGATTGAGAGTTATTAGTGCTAATATAGTAGACTTTCTATATTAGCCACCGTTTAATATTTTCATTTATAAAAATAATATAGAAAGTACCTCTATATCAGCTTCAGCACTGGCAAGTTCCACATTGGTTACATCAGATGCTACCAACTTTACTCGCGAAGTTCCCATCGATGACCCTTGTACTAAACCCGACTGTGAGACCTTATAACAAATTAAAAAAGGATGATTAGCCTTCAATATACAATATTAAAGTTTAATTTAATTTATTATACATTACTAACATATAATGTTTTGAGTTTAGAAAAGGAAGGCCTGTCGCATGCGGACCGCCCATTACTATTGGCCATTATTATTGACATGTGCCAATAGTGGGTAATGGGTTGAACGGCGAAACCTATGTAGGTTTTGCCTTTATACAATGTTACATAAGCGGTTATCCCAATTACCATATTAAACATTGTAATCTAATTTTATCTAACACGCTATTACAAACATAACTATATTTCGAAAAAGAGCTTCATTAAATTCTAAACTAAATGAACTAAAACTATACTAAATTTCATATATATACCACTGAAAATGTGTATATACATATTATACACATTTTCAGTAATAATATTAACAATACATATCCGAACTATTTTTATTTCCTACCCATTACTATGCAACTGGTGGTCTAAACGTATCTTGTCGTTGTAAGAAAAGAAGGAATGATTAGGGTAACGATTTAATCTTCTTGCCACAAGGCTTTTTAAAAACTCTTTCTTTCACTCTATCTTTTTCTATCAGAGAAAGAGAGAGACAGATAGGTATGGGGCTAAGATATAATCGAAATAACTCTTAGATTTTTAAGAATTTTCTCTTATCCTTCTTCCTTCTTATCAGTGTGGCAGCTAAGAAAGCGCCATTTTTTTCGTAAAGTTTCGCTTTCATGTAGCTTCTCTCACTCGCCCACGCTTTCGTTTAAAAACATTAATCATCTTACATATTACATCATCCTCATTCAACCTTCAAATTATTTAAATATATAATTCTACATATATATTTTTTTATTATATTTACCTGCAAATGTGTCTGTCCTTGAGTAACTTGGTAAGTCAAGGCGGCAAGGTGAGAAGGTGGTCCGCCCGTGTGCCTCAACTGCACGCGTCCGCCCGCTGGTACCCGCGAACGTTCGGGCACTATACGCAACGCGGGAAATACGGTCACCTACAAAATAATGATTACAATTTACACTAATTTGTTTTGGATATGAATACATATTACAGTCAATGAAGCCTGGGAAAAAATAACCAAAGTTTACTCCACGACCAAAAAGGCTTTGCGATTTTGGTCGTGGAGTCTATCTCCTGATGATGCTTCGGTTGCGGGGCGAAACGATTGTTGAGTTTGTGATAGTGAACGTATATAGTGCTTGTGTATTGTGGTGGCGGTGGTGGAGGTTTGTGCATGTGTTTTTACGAATCCTGCATGTATCAGGTATGATAACCGATTGTCCACTTACATTTAGCATTATATATATTTTCTATTTTACTTCTTCGCGGATTATAGCAAAATAATTTTATTATTACTTTTGTAACCAAAGTTTATTAGAACAATTTGTCACTTTCTTGGTATAGAGCAGGGCTTCTTAAACTATGGGTCGCGACCCCAAATTTGGTCGCGTAGCAAAATTCTGCGGTCGCGAGATTTTAATGTCAAATATTTATATATACCATTTTATAACACCACTAGAGTTGGCGGAATACATGGGATATTGGGAATTTTATAGGTTTCAAGACGAATTCTAAAATTATTTATTTTCATATGTATATGAACCTAATAGATAAATCGTCAAATAATAATAATTTTTGTTTTATATTTGTATGGGGTCGTCAAGAAACTCGCAATCATAAATGGGGTCGTGAATGACAAAAGTTTAAGAAGCCGTGGTATAGAGCAATACTAAGAAATTTCCAAACTCTTTACACTTTAACAATAATAAATTATGATACAAAACCCCAAGGAGATTCACAAAAAAAGTAACCCTATGCAGGGAATGTATACAGAACGGTATTTTTAAATTTAAAACCTGTGTCAACACGTTATTAAAAACCTTTCTGTAGGTACATCTCATCAACTCAATCATGAATTTTATTGTATAAGCGAATATCTGCTAACGATACTCAGTCGCAACTTAGGAAACACAAACCTGTATTGACCTCTCATATAACTAAATAACTAAAACCGATCAGAGGCCACAGGTTTCAGAAAGGATTACACCACAAGAAAGTAGTACACCCAAAATATAGAAACATTGATCGGTATCAGAAATTTTCTAGGCATACAAAGGTATTACGTGTTATGTATAGTATATTAGACGTGATAGAAAATTAGAGATGGATTAACTAGGGAGTTTATGCTTTAACATGATTGAATCTCCCTAACCTCTGTTAAGCCATGGCGGCTTTAAGTGATTTAAAGTTATTTTATGAAATGGAAATATGCTAACATGTTGGGAAATAGACTCTGAATAATATACCTCAACTTCAGGACTCCAAACTCCACCCAAAGCAGCTCGAACTCTTCCAAAACCCTCCTTCAAGCCGCACAAACTTCCATTCTTGACTGCAATATCACCCAAAGCCTTCCAGTCAGGCTCCCGACTGGTGACCAAGTATCTGTGTGATATACCCTTAATCGAGGCAGTTATTGGCACACAACCACCCACACCAACTGCACGAGCTGTATAAACTTTCACACTGAGGACTTCTTCTATATTCATCTGTAAAATATGAGGTTAATTAAAATTAATTTATACCCACTCACTTTACACATAATGTTATTTAGCCAAATATTAGATTTGTTCAAGTGTGTGGTGTGACAAAACTTAATAGAATATGCAATGAGTATATCAGGGGAAGTCTGAAAGTTGGGCCAATTACAGAAAATATTAGAAGTGCGAGACTAAGTTGGTACGGTCATGTAATGAGGAGGGATGAAAATAATGTGACAAGAGTTTTAAATATGAATGTGGATGGATGTATGGCTAGGGGGAGGCTGATAAAAAGATGGATGGATTGTGTGAAAAATGATATGCATGTTAAAGGAGTGGCACCAGAGTTAACGAATGATAGAGGAGAATAGAAGAAGACATATTGTGTCGACCCCACTTAGAGTGGGATAAGAGTAAGAGAATGATTAGATTTGGTCAAGTCTGTTGTTTGTGGTATTTATTTCAGTCATCTGGTAACGGTTTATATGCCGTGTGGTATCCGGTTAAGTGTAATAGACCACCCTCTTTCTTGCCAAGGTGTCGTAAAATACGACTAAGGTAAGTTGATGTCAGGCAGGCGGCCGGTCGTAAAATACGTAGCCAAATCATGTGAGAACTTGTTTATAACATGTTGTGCCCCACTTAGGGTGGGATATTGGCAGGAAGAAGAAGAAGTTTAGAGTTTGATAGGCATTTTGTCGTATTTTAACTTTAGTTTGTTACTTTTTATTTGAATCATCTGGTATTGCTTTATACTATGTAAGATAAGAATGTGTGGATATAGCTCTCTTTGAACCTGCACAAGACAGTAACGACTTAATGTAAATAGTATTAAGAATTATATTTTTTAAAAAGAGCAACCGCCGAGTTTCTTGCTGGCTCTTCTCGGTAGGAACAGCTTTCCGAACCAGCAGTAGAGTTGACGATTCAAAAGCACTTGTTTACAAGTTTATTTGAATAAAGAATATTTTGAATTTGAATTTGAATATGGAATCCAAGATTACAAGCAAACTGCCTAAGTTAGGTTAGCATCTGGCACTATAACATATTTCATGGTCAACTTGACTATGTAAAATAACATCGTAACATCCTATCGATTTTCGGCATTGAAAAACAAATAAATTTAACTTTGTATCTTAGTCCATTTTCAGTTTCGATTTCACAATTTTAAATGATTCAATAATATAAATATTTTTTAAATTATAATCATTTTAACAGGTATATGATAAATACCTTAGAAAAAATCCTTTACAGAGGACTTCTTATACAAATACTCGTGACTACGACTCACAAGGCGTGGACGGATTAACAGATTTCTAGCTGAGTTTACCCCAGTTTTAATTGAAATATATGTTGTTGAATGTTCTTTTTATTCGAAAGTAATATTAAAATTATTTTGCTATAATCCGCGATGAAGTAAAATAGAAAATATATATAATGCTAAATGTAGAGTGGACAATCCGTTTTCATAGCTGATACATGCAGGATTCGTAAAAACACATGCACAAACCTCCACCACCGCCACCACAATTTAGCATTATATATTTTCTATTTTACTTCATCGCGGATTGTAGCAAAATAATTTTATTATTACTTTTGTATTATGGATCTCCGCAAAGTAATGCCTAATTCTATAAATTTTTTTTATACATTTATTTAAACATATAAACTTACCTCAATAACTTGTTTCTCTCCGGCAACGCACAGATCCGTGACGACCAAGTCGTAGGTGCCTGGGGCGGGAACCGATGCGGACAAACTGCCAGTGTCAACAGTCGCTGTCACTCCTTTGGGCGTCTCTACCGAGTACTTGCCACTGCCTCCGGTTATTGTTGCAACGTTGGATACCACTTCGCCTTCCCATGCCAAGGTCATCTGATAAGATACAGAAAACAGTTATACTCTAAATCTTTAATATTCAAATGAGTTAATCTTGTATATTCAAATTCAAAATATTCTTTATTCAAATAAACTTGTAAACAAGTGCTTTTGAATCGTCAACTCTACTGCTGGTTCGGAAAGCTGTTTCTACAGAGAAGAGCCAGCAAGAAACTCGGCGGTTGCTCTTTTAAAAATATAATTCTTAATACTATTTACATTATGTCGTTACTGTCTTGTACAGGTTCAAAGAGAGTTATATCCACACTTTCTTATCTTCTAAATAATCTTCAAGAGTATAGTAGGCTTTCTGTATCAGCCTCTTTTTAACAGTGTTTTTAAACTGCTGTAATGGCAAAGCTGAAATTGATTGCGGAATTTTATTTTAGAATGTTATACCAAAACCCACAAACGAATAAACGAATATATACATAAATAATGTAGCATATATGTATATATAAATAAATAAATATATTCCAGGCTCCAACGATTTTCATGAAATTCAGCACGTAGAGGGGTTGTGGGAAGGAAAAATCAATCGAGCCAGTATTTATTTAAAAAAAAGTTTTATCCCTGTTTTCAGGCATTGAAAAATTGCAATTAACATTGAATAGAAAATACTATTTTTGCTGTCATTTGTAAAGTTGTAATAGCTCAGTGGGAAACGGGCGGAATAAAGAATTCGGCGGAAGCAAAAAAACCTGGGATCAAGCCCCAGATATCACCGCGCCTTTTTGCTTTTGTTATAAGTTTAAAATAAATTACTAACATGGCTCAGTTACCCAGGTACTTATATTTAGATGTAAAATATATTAAACACAGGTAAGAATCTATAGGTCCTAAGGCAATGTATAGCGTAATTTTAGTTAACACTCGATTGAATCGTCTAGCGACCGAGAAGCCAAAGTTATCAATAACAAATTTAAATGAAAAGAATTGACAAAAAACACTACGGTTGCTCTTACTGAGAATAGCTATAACCTCTGCTATTTAAAGTAAATATTTTACTCAGTTGCAAACCTTGCTATGCAACTAATCAAATATAGAAACCATAAATGGCAATATATTAAGATGCCGTCTTGTCACGTATTGGCATATCTTTAATATTTAAATGAGTTAATCTTGTATGTGTATGTATGTGTGTGCATATATATATATATATATATATATATATATATATATATATATAAATATAAATATTTTTTATTTTTTTTCGGAATCTCGGAACGACTCAAACGATTCTCCTGAAATTCAGAATATAGAGGGTTTTGGGGGAGTCAAATCGATCTAGCTAGGTTTTATTTAATGAAATGAAACCTAGTGAAATTTTTCATCCCTGTTTTTGGGCATTAAAAAAATACTTAAATTTACATTGAATAAATCAAACACTATTTTTGTCGTTAAATGTCAAGTCAGCGTAGCTTATTCGGGGAACGGATGGTCGCGAGAAATGAAAATACCTAGAATCGAGCCCCGCCTGGCTCTTTTTTCATTTCTTTTTTTATTTTTGTAAAAAATTACCTAACAAGGCTCGGTCAACTAGGTACTACATAATTAAAACATTAGTTATGCAAGGCATTATAGAAGCGCATTGGGTAAACACTAAACTCCTCTTTAAATAAAAAAGTTGGGCCTATGCTCAGTACTGAGATTGTAATAAGCTTTTACATATAGGGCAAATATAATGTTATATCAAAAGATTACCTTGAGCGGTTCACATTTCAATGGCGCCACGACTCTTGCTTGTATGCTGGCAGTGGCGTCAGGTATGTCTGCTTTTAACGTTCCACTCCATCCTATGGCCTGTTCATTTGCAGTCACCAACTAATTAAAAAAAATAGTTATATTTTAAATACCACTAACAAAACTAAGGATTAATGACATAGTTTTTAAGATTACTAGGAAAAACTGTAATATTAAAATGAATTTCATATTTTATTTTATTATTGCCTATATCCAAGCTGCATGCTTAAATGATTAATGCAATCATACTTAATAATACTATGAACTATATTATTTTCATTAATATCTCTATTGAATAATATGTAACTATGTTAATATAAAGCTTTTTTAAAATAATCTAAGGACCTCTGTTTCGTCATATATATTTTAGGCTCTTTGAGTTATGACGAGACGGAATATAATCATTTTTTATACTTGGCAAAATTTAAAACTTTTCTTGCAGGCGCTAAGAAAACTGTGAAAGTTATTTAAAAATGGCAACACTGGCCACTATGGTTGTGCCATGGAGTAGAAAAAATAAATGGTTTCCCCTTTAAAATAAATGGTTTAAAAAAACGATTATTTTGATAGGAAATGAACAAATTTTTAAAAATCTATTTTTTTCTGACTATTTTAAAAGTTGCCTTTTATATTAATAATTTATAACAATAAAGGCTTATCAAAGTGCACAAGCAACTGAGTTTACCTGATAATATTTATGAGGCACTGGTACAGGCACATATTCAGGGTTGGTTTCAACGAATAGTCTGTCTGTCGATCTGTACTCTATTCCAACGTGGTTAGGTTGAATTTCCCATGACATTCTAGGCCCATCTTCATCTAACAGTTCGCGGCTTATGGCATCTAGAAGGGTCACTTTTACTGCAACATCTTGGTTTGGACGAAGCCATAGTCTGTGAAAAAAATTGTTTATCTTGAATGTAACTTAATAGAAAAAGTAGAAGTTGAAGAATCGTTTAACTAATGGTAATACAAAATATAAACAAAATGGAGCCATATACATAGTAGTAAATTTAAGTTTTAATAATAAATGCATTATAGGTTTAATGTTTCTATAATTCCTCTCACATTACTTTCTTTTTGAAATCGTCAGTCCACGTCGTAAGGACGCAGACACGCGCGCTCGCACGCATGCACACACACATACGTATACATATTTTTCATATATATTTTGTGGTAAATTTGGGGTTATATTATATACTAGTAATATCTCGCGGTTTCACCTGC
The DNA here is from genome assembly GCA_029227775.1 of Morpho helenor. Taxonomy (NCBI): domain Eukaryota; kingdom Metazoa; phylum Arthropoda; class Insecta; order Lepidoptera; family Nymphalidae; genus Morpho; species Morpho helenor. The sequence continues at coordinate 4,522,462 of JARGCU010000022.1, read as the reverse complement.
GTAATTTTTATTTTTTTACACCTTATTTCATTATTATAACGGATCCCTATAAAAAAAATGTAATATAGCTTATGTTACTCAGTAAAAATGCAGCTTTCCAATTGTAAAAGAATTTTTCATATCGGTCCATTAGTTTTTGTGTGAAACCATTGCAAACATTACAAATTTTTCCTCTTTATATTAGTATAGACTATTGCAATGCCACCGTTACAATTCTAGTAATATTATATAATCTTCAAACATAAAACACCTAAATCATCATGTAATCATTACTAGTACGATATAGGAATCGTCTTCTCGTCTTTAACAGGACATTCACTAACCTGGGCCCACCGGAGCAGTTCCCAGGAGTGTCGGGCGGCTCCAGACGAATCCGAGACACGTGCGGAGCGCAGGCCGCCTCGAACTCGGCTGACTCGCGCTCGTCGTCCGCAAACGACGCTATCTCAATACGGGCGTCACCTTTCTATTTGAAATTACAATCGTTTTGTTAAAAAAAAGTAGAGTAATAGCCTGTTAACATCCCACTGCTGGGCGTAGTCCTCCTCTCTTCGTTTTTTTTTAAATATATAGGACACTTATATTTTAGCGTTGCTAATGCTTTAGTAAAAAAAATTGGTATCGTAAATATATCTACTTGTTAACCATCATACAGGGTAGGCTTGTTTAAAGAAATAAATATAAATATATGGAACACTTACACACACGGTCGTCCGTCCCCAAAGTAAGTAACTTAATACTTGTGTTATGATAGACAGACAACTGGTGAATATAAACATATATATTTTAAAATACATACTTAAATACAAATATACACCCAGACTCGAAGAACAACAAATTCATTTATAAAAAATGTTTGCCCTCGGCGGGAATCGCATTCGCGACCCGCGGAGCTGAAGGCAGGGTCACTACCCACTGCGCCAACGGGCCAGTCACTTTTGGTGATAAGGATTTAAAGTGAAGATCTACTACGCTGCAATGACGCCGCCACCAACAATACACCACACAAGCACTACACACACTCACTACTACAATCTCTACGATCGTTTCGCCCCGTAACCGAAGAATCGTCGCGAGGATAAGCTCCACGAGTTCTCAAAATCTATTGAACGGATTTTTGTACCGTCTTACTAAAATATAGTGCAAGGAAGGCTTGAGGAAGGTTTAGGTTAATACTATATTATTCCGAACAGCTAAACCGATTTTCGTTTGACTTCCACTATAACATAATAGGAAAATGTGGAGCAATATCTCGTGGATATACGTGGATATCGTAGGCTACTCGGTAGATTTCCCATAGGGTCAGGGTTTACGCGGGAAAAACTTTGTGTCACCGCTAGCTTTAGTAATAAATAATTCCACATACCCTTCGGCATTTAAATGTGAATAATTGGGCATCAGGATAACGATGAGGCAATGGACCACTTCTAGCCGATATATCAGCCACACGCGCCTCACTCGACTGAGGCACTAGCGACTCTCCTTCAGCTAAAACCTAAAAATGTTTACTATGTATAGTAAAAGTTAGATCACAATTTAATTAAAGCAATTCTTCCGAAAGGTTTAGATAAACAATGCATTCCGATTTTCTGTATATTGTGTTGAAGAGGTCGCGAAGTTGTAAAAAATTCACCTGCTGGGAGCTTTAGTCACATGCTTCGCGTAAACCAGCAGAGATACACTAAAGTTATGTACTAGAGAAATGTAGATCTGCAAAAATACTACAAGAAAGTGCGGGATAGCATGTCTCTATCTCTTAAGGTTAACTCACAATAACTACTTTTGTGTTTAAAAATTTCAATTCAGGAAAAATTTTGTGTTACACTGATTTCCCTGCAGGAGAATCCGCTGGCACACCTAGTATAAAATATATATCTTATAACTTTTGTTTATGTCTTGTCGCCTTATAATATGAAGCCTTATAAAATTGTCGCCTTATAAATACATCATGAATTCACTATTTATTAACATAAAATTATTATATCATTAGTCGTTAGTCAGTAACAGTTCGGACATCGTAGGCTCATAGACAATGTAAAAGAGTGCCAAAGACATATAGACATAATACACAAATAGGCTGAGCAAAATTTGGCCCAAACACCTGATATGCTGTGGCTGTAACAGTATTGGTGTTTGTAACTAGTGAAGGTTGGCAGTCAGCTCTGCATACGCCTTCTTATTTCTTTATAAACCGATGGACGTCTACTGCTGGACATAGGTCTCTTCATGGGATCTTCATACCACACATTCTTGTGCCGCTTGGACCCAGCGGCTCCTCACAACCTTTTGAGGTCGTCAGTCCATCTCGTGAGGGGTCTACCTACACTGCGTTTTCCGGTGCGGGGTCGCCTTCCTATTCCTGGCCTCTTAATTCCCGTCCATTTCTGGTTGTTTAGCAACCAAGATTTACTTCTATGAACAGATCTCTTTCCAGCAACTTTCCCAATCATTATCAATTGTAATAGCCCGTATCAGCTATGTCCAAGTACGTGGCACAGGTAGGAACACGAAAAGTATCAATACTTTCAATACTTTTATCTCGATACCGATATATTTGTACTGGATACTTTTACCCATTGAGTACTTTATGGTTATGTATCGAGTACTTTTTTGAGCCGAAACTATCAACTTTGTATGGAGAGTATATATACATACCTACTGGCATTACAAAAAAAATTGCATTTTCCAACATTATTTTCAAAAATCCAAAAACTGATATTTTAAATCATTCACGCAAAGTAGCAAAAACGACAACTCAAAGTTGCATACCTGGGCGGCCCACGTATGTAACTAAGAGTTGTTTAATGATTGGGAAAAGTTTGCGTTATTGTCCAACTCACCGCAGAAAGTCCTCATTGGTTTTATGGTATCCATGATATCATAGGCAAATATCAATACATACAAAATGATGCTTACAGGTAGCGTGGCTCCCACAAGTGCCGCAGCGTGCTGTGGCCACAGCAAAGTAGGTGCAGCTCGTACTGCTATCCGTGCTGTATCCCCTGAACGACCACGGGATACTCTTACAGTGGATATACCGCGAGAACTCCACCAGCATTCGATCACACAGCAAGCTCCATCTGAAATAAAAGTTAACTTAAGAAATCTAAACAATTGAACCTTTTAATTATAACCTGCTAATATTTTTAATGTATGTGAAGGTGGAATCTTTCAAGTTAAATTTGACCTACTTCCCAGAGTCCAAATGAGCTGAATTTTTACATTCTCCTTACATAGTCCAGTATCCAATGAAACTGCTTGTTTATGATAACCATGACCTGATGCTACTGCCAGGATTAACTCCATACAAGGGAACTCCTCAACAGTTAATAATATGGACATTTTGTTAAAATCTTTTAAACTTGACTTATTTTACTACTATAAAGTACATCCACAATAGAACATTATAAACACTATTGAAATGAGATGTCATGAGACAACATGTTGTGCCGACCCCACTTAGAGTGGGATAAGGGCAGGATATATAATAATTCCAGATATATATAATAATTCCAGTGCTTTGACATACCCACAGGCTCAAGCCATGGGGCCGCAGTAGCATCCTGGGGCTCTGGACCTTCCAGTAAGGATAAAGCAAACGAGCCACAGTTGCACCTAAAATAATAAATTCACATTTAAAAAATTAAAAGAACGAAGTCAAGATACATATTGATTATAGAACGAAATAAAAACGCTTATATACTGCTGAGAGAATAGGCCTCTTCTCTCCGTTTTTGAGAAGGATTAGAGTTAAAACCTACCACTCTGCTCGAATGCGGATTGGTAGGTTACACATATCTCCAGAATTCTCTAGAGATAAGCAGGTTTCCTCACGTTGTTTTCCTTCACCGAAAAGCGTGTGATAAATTGCAATTATCAATTAGACACATAAGTTTTTAGCAGAAAATCTCATTGGCCTGCCCGGGTTTGATCCAGTGACCTCCTTGAAAGAGTCACACTGTGTTACTGCTGGGGTACCACAGTGAAATATAATTTAATATTATATTATAGACTACTAATAATAGTCTAGACTATACTATACTATAATATACTTATACTATACTTATTATAAAACAAAGCCGCCAAAAGCTGTCTGTCTGTGATCAATTTTCTTAAAATCTACTGAACCGATTTTTGTATGATTTTTACTAAACAATAGTGCAGTTCTGAGGAAGGTTTACGTTAGGATAGTAAATTATGATTGACGCACTAATTTCCACGCGGGCGGAGCCGCTAGCACAGCGTTAAATACAGTATAAAAATAATGAAGGGAAAAAATTAGCATTATTATGAAAAAAAAAGCATTGGGTGCTCGATTAGACTTAAAAAAGATATCAAAAAGCATCATCATACACTTTTTAGTTGGACGTGCTATGAAGCTGTGATAGCCCAGCGGTGTGACCGTGCGACTCTTTCGAGAGGGTCACGAGTTCAAACCCCGGCAGGCACCAATGAGTTTTTCTATGAAAACTTATGTGTCTAATTGACAATTGCAATTTATCACACGCTATTGGTGAAGGAAAACATTGTGAGGAAACCTGCATATCTCTAGAGAAATCTGAGTTTGGATGGAATTCGGATTGGTAGGTGTAACCTACATGTGTTAAAACTTATGTGTCTAAGTGATAATTGCAATCGTCGGAAAACATCGTGAGGAAACCTGCATATTTTCTAGATAAATCTGAGTTTCGATTGGATTGCGGATTGGTAGGTTACACATACCTACCAATCCGCATTGGAGCAGTGTGGTAGGTCTTAGCTCCATTCCTTCTCTCTAGGAACGGAAAGAGGAAATATATAAGGTAAATATATAAGTAACTCACGTATGGAAATTGTATAGTTCGCCCGTAGATGGATGCGTCGAAGTAAGGGCAACGTGCAATTGGTGCGGGCGACCGACGCGTGCGTGGCCGGAACTTGCCACCTGGACCATATCCGGCACTGCGGACCATACTCTGTAATAGAAAAAATACCGGAAAATATATTAAAATAAATTTATCGGTAGGAATGTGGCAAATTGTTCGTCCCAATTCAATACCCCGAGAGGGACTATCCCTTAAGATGAGCAAGAGTTCGGGTGTTGCGATTACCGTTAGCATGCAGGTCAAAAAGATTTTTGACATATTTATATTAACACATTGTTGACTGGCAATTTTACCTTAGGTACTAGGTAAGCAGGTACTAGGTACGAGTACCTTTGGTAAACCGCGGTGCTCCCGTGTTTTAGCTATAGAAATACTGTTGTAATAATTATATTTTTTCTTTTTTTTTAAACTATCACTTTCTGAATCAGTACAATCTATTTCAGAATCACTCAGATAAGTCATTCCCATATGATTAATTGCAAAATTCTTCACTATCACCATTTGTCAAGGTTGCATATCTATACTAATATATAAAGCTGAAGAGTTTGTTTGTTTGTTTGAACGCGCTAATCTCAGGAACTACTGGACCTTTTTTAAAAATTATTTCAGTGTGAGATAGTCCATTTATCGAGGAAGGCTATAGGCTATATAACATCACACTAAGATGAATAAGAGAGGTGCAATAAAAAAAATACGAAAAGGGCAAAATTTAAAGCTTTTCTTGCGTGCGCTAAGTAAACGATGGAAGTTATTCCTAAATCATGTATCACAAAATTGTTCCCCGCTAAAAGTTCTAAATAATAGTCCGCGACAGCATATGTCTAGCTTTTAAGGTTACCCCACTTTAATCATTTTTGTGGTTATCAAAAGACTATATTACGGTTTTAATCTATCCGCGCGAGTCGAGCCGCGGAGCCGATTTGCTAAATTAAATGTCATAATGAAAGATAAAGATAGACAAAGTTTATAATGTATGTTCTAGTTAATAAGATTGCGCGACTTTTATATGAAGATAATGAAAAATATAATTACGCTTAATAATTTGAGTCGATAATTTTTAAATTATTAAATACATTTTTATATTAATTATTATAGATTATTTATTATTCTAAATTAACTTTTAACAAAAATTGTATATGAGAAACCGTAACAATGACCAAAGCTCGGATATGTGATTGGTATTGCCTATTGCTAGTACTTTGACTGTTCGATTCCCGCCGAGGGCCAACATTTTCTATAATGAATTTGTTGGTCTTTGAGCCTGGGTGTATATTTGTATATAAGTACGTATTTAAAAAATATAATATTACACTATTCACCAGTTGTCTGTCACCCATAACACAAGTATTAAGCTACTTAGTTTGGGGACGGACGACCGCGTGTGTAAGTGTCACATATATTTAATATTATTTATTATTTATTTAAAAAAAATTATCGGTCGGAATGGGCCAAATTGTTCGTCCCAATTCAATACCCCGAAAGGGAGTGTCCGTTAAGAAGAGCAAGGAAATTCTGTATCAGTTATGAGAACAAATAATACACTGTACATTTAGCATTACATATATCCTTTTATCGCGGATTATAGCAAAATAATATTCTCATTACTTTTGTATTATGGACCTCCGCAAAGTAACGACTAATTCTATAAATTATTTATTATTTATTTATCTTACCTGCCAATGGCGCGAATATGAGGATGTTTAGTGAGATGCACTCGAACATCCAACCGTCCAGCATCACTTACAGTGAGTACGCCCGTGGGTGTTAGCGATAAAGCACTATGCCCTGTCTCACTCTCCGACCATGTCACTGGTTCATCACCACCACCACGATGTTGGAGTTGTACGTCTCTGAAAGAATTTGTATACAGTATGACAAGCTGTGTTAGCCCAGCGGTAACACCGTGCGACTCTTTCGAGGAGGTCACTGGTTCAAACCCTGGCAGACACCAATTAAACACTTGAAGTAAATAAGGCACTAGTAAGTAACGGCCTCTTACTATCCCACTGCTGGGCATAGGCCTCCTCTCTCCATTTTTGGAGAGAAGGGTTGGAGCTAAGATCTACCACGCTGCTCCAATGCGGATTGATAGGTAACACATATCCCTAGGATTCTCTAGAGATATGCATGTTTCCTCACGATGTTTTCCTTCACCGAAAAGCGTGTGATAAATTGCAATTATTAATTAGACACATAAGTTTTAATAGAAAAACTCATTGGTGTCTGCCCGGATTTGAACCCATGATCGTCTCTAGAGATTCACACGGTCGCACCGCTAGGCCATCACAGCTTGATAAGGCAGATTCTAAAAGGCTTTTAGAACCAAATTGCATACTTAGTTCGAATTTAAATTTTTAGGTACTAAGTGCCTTATTTACTTCAAGTGTTCAATTAGTTTTTCTGTTAAAACTTATGTGTCTAATTGATAATTGCAATTTATCACACGCTTTTCGGTGAAGGGAAACATCGTGAGGAAACCTGCATATCTCTAGAGAATTCTGGAGATATGTGCAACCTACCAATCCGTATTGGAGCAGCGTGGTAGGTCTTAGCTCCAATCCTTTTCTCCAAAAACGGAGAAAAGAGGCCTATTCTCAACAGTGGGATAGTAACAGGCCGCTTCTTACTTACTTATGACGAAACATTATTCATACTTATATCAAATCAAATGACAATTCTTTATGAATTACACAATGATAACCATTTTTAATACTAATATCAAGTCAAAATGTCAAGTTTATGCAAGGACTTTTGAATCGTCATTATTAGTCACTTATTCATTAGTAACGGACTTGAAATCGAGAGGTCGTGGGTTGGAATCCCGGCCATTATACTACTGACGTGACACAAGCATTTTAGCTTAGCTGGAGGGTTTAACAAGTTTACTAGTAATTGTAACCCAAATTGCTAGTAACCTTTATAAAAATAAATAAAACAAATGAATCTAACTCCATTACGGCTAATATTGAATTAGGTCCCATTTATAGAAAGCCTACTATACTCTTGAAGATTATTTAGAAGATAAGAATGTGTGGATATAGCTCTCTTTGAACCTGTACAAGACAGTAACGACTTAATATAAATAGTATTAAGAATTATATTTTTAAAAGAGCAACCGCCGAGTTTATTGCTGGCTCTTCTCAGTAGGAACAGCTTTCTGAACCAGCAGTAGAGTTGACGATTCAAAAGCACTTGTTTACAAGTTTATTTGAATAAAGAATATTTTAAATTTGAATTTGAATTTGAATACTAAGCGTGCAATATAATCCCTTGAATAACTACAGCAATGAATGTACATATACTGTTAACTAACGATGTATTTCAAAGTACCAGATCGATTTACTTACTGTGTATTATCTATCCATGCTATAAACAGTTCTGGAGGAACCATTTCTAAGGGTTCAACAACTGTTGCAGATTCACTTCCTTCCACCTGCAAAGAAAATATGTTTTAAACTGAAATTTAAAATATGCTCTCGCTAAATATCATTTACAAGCCATTTTATATTATTCTATTATCTAATCTATATACTTATAATAAATCTGTAGACAGGTCAATTCTGTAACTGGAATATATTTCCAAAATAACTATCAGGGGGTGATTAGGGATCGATACTGATGCCAAAAATGCAATCAGTAAAAATTTTGTCTGTCTGTCTGTCTGTCTGTCTGTCTGTCTGTCTGTATAACCGTTATAGAAACAAAAACTACTCGACGGATTTTAACGAAACTCGGTACAATTTTTTTTCATACTCCTGAGCTGGTTATAGTATACTTTTCATCACGCTACAATCAATAGGAGCAGAGCAGTGAAGGGAAATGTCGGGAAAACGGGAGAAGTTACTCCATTTTTTAAGCTTCCGTCGCGTGTGCAACCTTGATGGTTAAAGCTACACAGAAATCATGTATGACGGAAATGTTCTCCTTAAAATTATATAAAAAATATCCCACGACAGCATATGTCTATCTCTTATGGTTGACTGAAAATAACACGTGTAACTTCCGATAGCTTAGCAGTTCGATGCTTTCTGGTTATATTTGTCTACTCCTACGTTTATATCACTCTCAGTCATCCCTAAATAAAAAAGTGAATAGTATTAAGCATTGTATAAAAAAAAGAATCATTGAAATCGGTATAGAAACACCAAAGTTATACATGAAATACGCTAATAATAAGCCATCGCGCGTGAATACTGAATCATGCTATAGGGATTATCACTACATAGTATAAAACAAAGTCACATTCTTTGTTTGTCCCTATATCCCTATGACTGCTTAAATCTTTAAAACTACGCAACAGATTTTGATGCGGTTTTTTTAATAGATAGAGTGATTCAAGAGGAATGTATAATAACATTCAATATGGAGTAGAGAAATACTGTAATGTTTCTAATGTGATGTCGTAAATAATTACTTTGATGTTAGATATAGAGAGTGGAATTGTTTTTCTTCAAATTTAACGCGTGCGGGCCACGGGCAGTAATGAATAAATTAAAACTACTGCATCGATTTTAATATTTTTTTTCACTGAGTGGCATAGGCTATATATTTTATACCCGTGCGAAGCAGGGTAGGCCGCTAGTCTTTAATATTTATATGAGTTAATCTTGTATGTATATATAAATATATTTTCTGAATCTCGGAAACAAATCCGACTTTTCTGAAATTCAGCATGTAGGGAGTTTTACGGGAGAAAAATCGATCTAGCTAGGTTTTATTTAAAAAAAAATCGTTTTATCCCTGTTTTTGGGCATTAAAAAAAAAATTAAAATGTAGAATTGAAAACAAAGGATTGTTTTAGCTCTCAAACGTAATATAACGAAAGCCGATGGGTAAGCGATGTCCGAAAATGTTCACAACCTGTAACGATCTCATCCCTACATTCGAGTTTTAAAAAAAAATAAATAATTATTAAAATTTCAATATTTTAGAAAAATCTATAAGTATAAAAATAAATGTTTGTTTGTCACGCAGTAATGTTTTTTCGCATCTATAATTGATGCTCTATTCATAAAACATCAAATTCAGAAAAGTATAATTTTCGTCATATTGACCGAATGTCACGTTATCCGCCGTACTACAGTATGGAGAGAGCGGGCGGAGCGCGGAGCGTAGAAGTGATCTGTTAGGTCGCTTATAAAATGTTGTTATAATGATATTGTAGATGTGTACTGGGCCGATACAAGATATTAATTGAGTTTTAACTCGACTATTTTTAAGAATTAATAATAAATACACATCTAGGCCCGCTCTCGTATAATGATTCAAGATGCAAGATCGTGTCGATCTTTGGAAAGGCAGTGATGGAACGCTATGGACTCTGTTCATAGTAACGGATGGGTGTGGTGTTTCGTCCTTTTTAGGACGTCCCCTTAGCTTAGTTAATGATACCACGAATGACCATTATAGCATGGCATTATTGCATAAGAGCGGCTGGTCGGGTCTTTATTAACAAGACTGCGGACTAGCTATAGACAGTGTGGCCTGCATATCCCTTTATTTTACATCTTACGTGGTTTGCCGCGTTAAACATAAATTACTTTTTGTTGTATAAGGTGGCGTGTTGAGCTTGGCGCATATCGTAAGCGAGTGCACTATGTGTGACTCCATTATATGGTATTGGGTGAATAGGGGGTGATTGGCATTCATGTAATGCTCTGCAATACACATATTCCACTTCGGTGGACACACACTATCCACTTCGGTGGACACACACCTATATGGTGTATATATTATAACTAATCAAGTTGCTTTGCAACATGTTTGCCATCTCGATGGGTTTCCACTTTGTGGACTTTATACGTGTTATACGTAATATACTGTATGTGGTTTTTACCATGGAACGCGCCGTTACGATGTGTGCAGGCGACATGCGCCTTACTGAATATAAGAATTGGTAATTTATTATCAATGTTACCAGGCCTTGTGCCTTTGGCTAATGCCATATTTTATAGCTCCGGCTATATATTATTTGGGCTTCGGTCCTCTATTATACACCCAGGCACTCATGCCTAATACGTCAACTGTGGTTTTGTTGACTCCCGACAATAATGGGTTTATCCCATGATCATACGCCGCAGGCGCACTATAAACAGGTACCCCTTTGGGGGGGGGGGGGCTCATATCCTATGGACGGAGCTCACCGTTGGTAGCGGGTGCGGAGCTACTGACTATCACTCTCTTTTTATATTTTTCCAAATCGGAAGAATATAATAGATAGGAGAGAGATACCACTTTGATTAAACTTCTCCACGGAGTTGTTTAAGGGCTAGGTATTAAGATCGAGTGAGAGATCTTTTTGTTGGCTATAACATATCCTATGAAGTAATAACATAAGACATTCGCGAGACATTCAGCTATCTGAATGTCTCGCATTTTTTTTTTATCAAATTTTATAGTAACCTGTTCATGTATTGGGCATATAAGAATCTGTTCTTGTATTACATAAATATAAAACCTGTTCGTGTATCGTACACTTATATACAATAATTATATTAATTTATGCCTGCTTTACGCCTCCAAACTGATGACAAACAACTGTTTTAAATTATAACAAATGATATTTGATAATGAACCTCTCTGTTGAGCAAAGTGATATAAACTACGAATGTGGAGTCTGATGGCTCGTTCATATATTAAAGAATATGATATATTGAAATATTATTATAAAACTATAATGTGATTATTATCACATTATTTTATTCTATTTAAGGTTTTATTTGACTCCTTTAGGTTGACGGACACATAGCCTCTGACGCTCTAAAAGAATTTGAGTTATTACAAAACACAATGTAGTACGGGTCCTAGCCACTTAGACGAATCATGTGCCAATATATATTAAGAGTGCTAGCGCCTTCGGCGCGTTTTTATGCAATTCTATGCTAGGGTGCGAGCGCTCTAGCGGTGGTTAAGTATTATAAAATAATATTTTTACTATGACGAAGGAGGAGTTAGTTACAAACCCGAGTTCGAATCCCACATATCAACGGCGCCTTCTTTCTTTTTTTCTTTTTTTTTAATTACATTTTTTTATCTTTAAAAAAATTTCAGATCAAGGTTCGGTTATTCACGTACTGTATATTATGCATGTATTTTAAAAAATCTCTCCTTCAACCGTTAGACGTCCACTTGTGTTAACATCTCCACACCACACAATTCTGTGCCGCTTGAATGTTAAAAATAACAGTATGTTTTAGGGGATTTAGTACAAATAACAAATATCTCCTTCAGGGATATTATCAGGTTCGTAAAAGCTACGGGTAGATTAGAGCCGGTGACACTGTCGGGACAGCAGTGAAACCCTTGTCCCAACATGGGGAAATGGGTGGAATAGTCCGGAATAGGAGCTGACCACCCGCCCTGCACCGACAAGCGTCCCCGAAATTAGATAGATAGGGGATTTAGTATTCTCAGACTAAGTTTTTAAAATTTAGTCATGTGACACCTTCATCTTCATCTGAAAATCACACCAACAGTAATCAATGCCTACAAAAAAGATGGTGTTATATTTATTATACTGACCTTTGTCGTCAACGTTCTACCAGCAATTGAATACAATCTCGCCGTAACAGTAAAACCTCCGATATTCTGAGCAACTCCTTCAGTTATAGTCCCGTTCTCATTAGATTTCAATAACTCCACATTTGCTTCACCGTTCACTGTTAGTCTTATTAATATTTCTTTACCAGCTGTTAATGGATGTCCGGCCTCATCAAAAACAACGCAATGTATTGTAAACACTTCACCATAGACTAGGAAGTTAGATGGCTTTATTGTGACTCTGATGGAATGCGGTTCAACCACGGTTAAAATCGCTTTGGAAACTTCACTGACTCCAGACATCAGATACACTTCAGATGTCCCTATTTTTGTACCACGAACTAAGCTGATAGTATCTTCCAATAAAGCAATATTAATATTGTCTACTTTCATGTTATATAATGTATCAGCCACATCTTGTACAGTAAGACGGCCGGCCCGTACTCTTACGACCCTATAAGAAAATAAGAGTTAACTTAGTAAACAGCAAAAACCGTAATATAGTATATTATGATAACCATAAAAATGGCTATTGTGGTTTAACCTTAAAAGATAGACATACGCTGCCGAGGAGTTTATTCAGCACTTTTAGAGGGGAACAATTTTGTAATACATGATTTTTGAATAACTTTTACCGTTTACTTAGCGCACGCAAGGAAAACTTAAAATTTTGCCGTTTTCGTAATATTTTTTGTTACTGCTCCTCTCCTATTCATCTTAGCATGATGTTATACAGTCTATAGCCTTCCTTGATAAATGGACTATCTAACACTAAAAGAATTTTTCAATTCGGTCAAGTAGTTCCTGAGATTAACACGTTCAAACGATCAAACAAACAAACTCTTCAGGTTTATATATTAGTATAGATTAAATTAATTTATTGAATTAGGCATTTCTTTGCGGAGGTCCGTAATACAAAAGTAATGAGAATATTATTTTGCTATAATCCGCGATAAAAGAAAATATATGTAATGCTAAATGTAGAGTTTACTATTCGTTCTCATACCTGATACATGCAGAATTTGTAAGAACTCATGCACTACCCGACACCGATAACACAACAATACACAAGCACTGCACACATTCACTCAATCGCAAAGTTTTGCGATTTTGTCGTGGAGTCTATCTCCTGACAATGCTTCGGTTACGGTGCGAAACAGTTGTTGAGATTGTGGTGGTGAATGTGTGCAGTGCTTGTATATTGTTGTGTCATCGGCGTCGGGTAGTGCATGAGTTCTTAAAAAGTCTGCATGTATCAGGTATGAGAACGAATAGTACACTCTACATTCAGCATTACATATATTTTCTTTTAACGCCGCTTATAACAAAATAATATTCTTATTACTTTTTTTTTATAGATTAAATTGTAAAAAACTTTGAGACATTTCCAACATCTAATTAAATTTAAAACAACTACCAACAACACTTGTTTTAAATACGACAATCCAAAAAGTTTCAATATTTGGTTACCAATATCAAATATAGGTTGCCATAACTTACTTGTAACGTAAAGAATCTCCAGGTGCAACATATGCCACCGCTGGTGTCAGAACAACACTAGCAACAACTTGTAAGTTAAAGTTAGTGCATATACTTCCAAGGCACACAGTCACTTGGGATTCGCCTATTGCTTGGCCGTAAAGTAGTACCGAATGGGACCGTAAACCTCTAGCTTCAAGCTCAGAAACACCTCTTGGTGCTTCATAATCAGTCTCACTCCATCGGACTAATCTAAAAATAATGACATATACATTTATTTACATATATTAATTATGCTAATAATTAAAGAAATAATTCAGTATTTAAAAAAAAATAAGCCTTTATAGGTGTACGCCGTGTGGTATCCGGCTGAATAGAATAGTACCACCCTCATTTCTCACCGAGGTGTCGTAAAAGGCTACTAAGGTAAGTCGACCCGCCGTGTGGTATCCGGCTGAGTAGAATAGACCACTCTCATTTCTTGCCGAGGTGTCGTAAAAGGCGACTGAGGTAAGTCGACCCGCCGTGTGGTATCCGGCTGAGTAGAATAGACGATCCTCATTTCTTGCCGAGGTGTCGTAAAAGACGACTAAGGTAAGTTGACTCACCGTGTGGTATCCGGTTAAGTAGAATAGACCACCCTCTTTCTTATCGAGGTGTCGTAAATACGACTAAGGTTGACGTCAGGCAGGCCGCCGGTCGTAAAATACGCAACCAAATCATATGACAACATGTTTAGAACATGTTGTGCCGATCCCACTTAAGAGTGGGATAAGGGCAGGAAGAGATGACAAAATTTAACCATATATATGGTATTAATCCTATAAAATAATGCTTTATTTATATTATTCATACTAATATTATATGAACAAAAGTTTATATGTATGATTTTCTTTCACATTTGAAAAGAGCAGTAAATTAAATTAATTAAAGAGCTGGAAAGTGCTATTGGCTGCTCTTTATATTATGACAGGATGCCATGCAAATAGACTGACTGATTAGTTTTCAAAAGATTAAATTAAACTGTACATATTTTCCACATTACAGGATGTACTATATGTATTCAAATTGAATCAGTACATCATCATCTTCCTGCCCTTATCCTACTCCGATTGGGTTCAGCACAACATGTTATAAACATGCTGTCACGTGATTTGGCTGCGTTTTTACGACCAGCCGCCTGCCTGACGTCAACTTACCTCTGTCGCCTTTTACGACACCTCGGTAAGAAATGAGGTTGGTCTATTCTACTCAGACGGATACCGCACGGCTTGTCGACTTATATTAGTCGCCTTAAACGAAACATCGGTAATAAATGAGGGTGGTACTATTCTATTCAGCTGGATACCACACTGCATAAATTGAATCAGTACATACTTATGTAATAAAAATGTAGCCTCAAACTTACGTCACTAGAGGGTCTTCTCCATAATTATTTCCAACATTTTCTACAGTCCATGTGAAACTCACACCTTCTAGAGTTGAAAATGTGTTACCTTAAATGATAACAAAATATTTATTATTTTTATTTTTTTATTCTGTATGTCTAAAATTTACATATTTTTAAAAAGTTAAACCTCTTCCAGTAGTTTTATATAGTTTTGTTAGTAGTAATTTATATAGTTTTTTATTAGTTTTATATAGTTTTGTTAGCAGTAGTTTTATAGTGCTTTTTATTAGTTTTATATAGTTTTGTTAGCAGTAGTTTTATAGTGCTTTTTATTAGTTTTATAAAGTTTTGTTAGCAGTAGTTTTATAGTGCTTTTTATTAGTTTTATATAGTTTTGTTAGCAGTAGTTTTATAGTGCTTTTTATTAGTTTTATATAGTTTTGTTATTAGTAGCTTTATGTAGTTAATTGAATATTTACCAAGTACATTCAAATTCTGCATAAGATTTTACCAGACAAGAGATATGGAAAGTATCATTTTAATAAAATATTAATATGAATTTGTAGTTTTATGAAGTATATACTAGACCCAATACCGTAATAATAGACAAAACCGTCCTTAACTGAAACTAATAAAGACTTAAAGAAAGAAACTTATTTAGTAAAAAAAATTATGACAGGTACCTTGATCATCAAGTGCTACCACTTCAAATGCTTCAGGTGCTTCTTCTAAATATAGCTTCCATGTTGTACTTACAATTTTCAAATAACTTATTTTGTCAATATCAACATCACCACGTAGGACCTACAATGCATAATAGATTATAAACAAAAAGTTTATTTGGTCAGGTTTAAAATAATCATCATCCTCCTGCCCTTATCCTACCACCTATCCACTCTAAGGGGGTCGGCACAACATGTTACAAACATGTTGTCACATGATTTGGCTACGTATTTTACGACCGGCCGCCTGCCTGACGTCAACTTACCTTAGTCGTATTTTAAGACACCTTGGTAAGAAAGAGAGTGGTCTATTTTTCTCAACCAGATACCACACGGTGGGTCAACTTACCTTAGTCTCCTTTTACGACACCTCGGTAAGAAATGAGGGTGGTCTATTCTACTCAGCCGGATACCACACGGCGGTTCGACTTACCTTAGTCTTTTACGACACCTCAGTAAGAAATGAGGATGGTACTATTCTATTCCTTAATAGGCAAAAAGTTGCATTACTGCTATAAAAGTCAATCTTTGTTTACAGTTCTAAAATATTCCCGCCAAAATGAAAAAACCTTACCTCCCCAGTGTTTACTTCCTCTGCAAAAATTATTACTGAACCCGGTGGTACACATGTTTCTGAAACTGAAACACGTGCGGCACGGGAACAGTGTCCCCATGTATCACCATACAAGGGTTCAAGATCTATGATGTCATCCCTCGAAGAAGTCCTAAAATTCGCACATTATTTTAAGCATAATAGTAAATGATACTATCTCTTTTATAATATATTATTACTTACCAATCGTAGCATCCACCGTCAACGATTTCGAAAGTAAAATTCACATTTAGATTTTCAAACCACGGCAGTAATACTCTCGGCGTGTTTATTTTAGCACAATCATAGGTTGTAAAGACAAAATTCAAAGTTATCAAAGTAACAACAGCTTCTCTTAAGCGCCTCATTATTATTATGAGTTAATTACATGTGAAAATATAATTTATTTATCAAAACTATTCTAACCTATCAGTTCAAAATGAATTATTTCATATCAACACAATTTTCGGATACTTTTTTACATTAGGCGGCAGATGAGCATTGTCAAAGTCAATGTCGCAATCATAGATTATTAACTATAAAATAGATGGTTGAGATTCATACATTGGCGCGAGCCTATTTTCGGTGGTATGGGGGGGGTGCAGAGTAGCACTATAGCTACTTACATTCTCATTCATAAAAAACTATCTGCCTCTCACCCGTTTCATTCATAAAAACGGATTTAGTCTCAGCTCTGACTCTTTCTCACATATGGAGTAGTAATATATATAAAGTATGACGTAAAATCGTAGTAAAATTAGTGATGTACTTGGTGCGCTAAAACCGTAACTTGTGATGTCAAAGTTTTATCGATTCGCATTTTACTCTTACCGATTATTTGGATAACCGGTTTTCCTGTAACATATTAATAGTGATTTTTAGATTTTAATAAAACAAAATATTTAAGGAAATTCTTTAATAGACTTTTACTGTAATAAAAAAAAATTATATTCAACAGCCGTTTTACATTTCTATGTGCATGCTTCTTAAAAAAAAAAGTTTTTTCCTAAACACGCTAAAAGTGCAACTTCAAAAATGATTACTATTTTTAAATAGGAAACAGAATCGGCGATCATGTATCTTGAAAATATAGGAATTGTAATTTAAATTATTATATATTATTATTAAATATAATTAATTATAAGTATTCACTCGAAAACAAATTTACAAGATTAGTATTTGAAACAATAGATGCTTTCGTTTTTACCGTTTTAGTATTTAGGAAAAAACATTATACTTAAAAGGAGTATACTTGATGGTAAATTATAAATATTAGTCTTTTTTAGATATATTGGTAGTATTTTTATAGAATATTAGTGGTTTTTATCTCTAAGTATAATATTTTCCATCAAACCAGTTAACACTTCGGATTTATACATATAAAGTAAGAATTAAATTGTGAAATTTTGCCATAATTAATGTGCCAATTGATACCAAGCTTTTCGATGAAAGAAAACATCATGAACTATACTCCATGGGTTAAGTATTTAACTAAATGTAAACATGTCAAAACAGGTAGTTTATAGTAGGCATTATCTGCCTACTATAAAGTACCTTTTTTATTACAACACATTATACTAACATTTAATATAATTTTTAATTCTTTTAAAGAATTTAAAATTATTGATAGTATTCGCACCACTTTATTATGGCGTGATTGCTATCAATAATTTTTACAAACTTTGAAACAATAAATAAGAATTATAAAATTTTTAAAGAAAACGATGGATAATATTAAATACACTAAATTACTACACATTTAAGTATCACAGAGTGAAGCTCGTAGAATATTGATATTATGTTGCGTTGGTTAATCCAATTACCATTTTAGGTAGTTTACTTGGCTAATTTGTATCTGCTGAATTTTATTAAATTATATATTGCTGTTTTGCTATACTAAAGGTATAAATATTTAATTTTAGAAAATACCAATCAATTTATGAAAATTACATTTATAAATATTAGAGATATTCTTTTGACAACTGCAGTTGAATCCCAATTTTTTCATTTGTAAATAATATTATTGTTATGACATATTTGTCACTCCTGAATCACATGGTTTTGTTTGTTTAAATCTTGTTATGTTTCTATACTTATGGAGTATATATAGTAAAATAATAATTGAATCAATTTTTAAATGTTAATAATAGTAATATTAGTTAGTTACTTTTGCCTCATGTATCATAGTTCTATAACTTTACTTGCGATAAAATTTTCCATTTCCATTATCGTTTTCCAAGTATCTGCAGTACTGTGAATTCTCCTTAATTGATACACCGTTGTCTAACTCGCATTATGATTACGATTATGCAAAAAACTTTTAACAAATCATATTTATGATTAATGCAAGTTAACCAGGAATTATAGTTTTTTAAGTTATATACATTTTTGACTAATTAACACTTTACATGCCATATAATGCCATTCCAAAGATATAAGTTTTTGTGATGGATAATATAATTTTAACTAGATCAAATCTTTCAGTTTTATTAGACAATAGCGTAATTATAAAAATTTCACAATTTAAATAATCCTGTTTTGAAAATATATTACTCCCAAGATTGCGCAGGTTTTTAGTTTTGCTACACAAGTAAAAACACGTGTTTTGAATAGGAATAAATGGTGTTAATGTTAAAATACACAATTTTTAGCAGCAATACAGGCAGAACTCATAATTCATTATAAGCCCGTCGTTTAAGCAAACTAACAATTAAACTAGCAACTAAGCAATTGTTATTCATTTTCCTGAGTAATGAAAATTTTAAACCCATTCATCTCAAAATATAAGTTTTTGAGTTGTACCGCTATTGCTGCACATGACCGATATATCAATATACTGAACCGGTAATATGATATGGCTTGGGTCTGGAAAATATTTCTGATGGAATACAAGGTACTATAACTATCAAACAATAATATTAACCAATCATGTTTTAAACAATGAAACCAAATTATGATCCGTTCTAGTGTGCTAGAGCCCCCTTATCCACGGATTTGAGAAAAAATCCATTGGGTCCTAGTTAAGAAGTTTCAAACTTCATAATGTTTGTCAATTATACTAATATGAATACTATTTTGAAGACACAACCTTCTCTTGAGTCCTCTAGCATTGAAGCGGACTTTTACAGCCTTATTCCAAAATTCCGAATGGTTCAGGCGGCAAAATAAATTGTTAGTGAATAAAAGCATTCGCGCTGTGAAAATGTTATTACTAATGTCAATAAATGAGGCTAAATAATTATGATTCGACTGAAGCTCTTCATATATGTTCATCTGCATCATCGGGCTCGTGGACACTTCCCGGCGGAAGAGTTCGCAGCATATTTAACCTGTAATGAATAAGTTATTCTTTAATAATGTATAGATAGAACATTAGTTTGCAAAGGTAGTCTTACAGACAATCTTGGCATTGATATTCCCTGAGTAGAATAGACCACCCTCATTTCTTACCGAGGTGTCGCGAAAACCGATTAAGGTAAGTTGACGTCGGGCAGGCGACCGGTCGTAAGATACCAAATCATGTGATAACATGTTTAAAACATGTTGTGCCTACCCCATTTAGAGTGGGATAAGGGTAGGAGAATGATGCATTGACAAATAACAGAGATTTTAAATTTTAAAAATATATTTTTAGCTTCTACTGGTCTTAAATAGTGTCTGGAAAATATTTTTTTCGTGTCTATAACTTTGTCTACAGTTATATTTTAAGTATAGAATAGAGACTATAATTATAAATTTTGTTTTTTTAACAATAAAATATAAGGGGTATCTGTGACAATCTTTGTGTTATGTTAAATATCTTTGATTTTGTACTGTTAGCAGTACCAGGCTAAAAATATTATGCTTTCCAAATACTGTATTGTATGTGACAAAGTTCCAATGATCATCACTAATATGTCTTTTAAGCTATTCTTATATCACACACTTTTTTGCATCACTATAATAGAGGAAAAATTGTACCAAACATTTTTTGTTATATCTCAAACGGATTAGGCAGTTAGCCCATTAGACATATAAGCTTCAGTTTTAATAGAAAGTGAAATGGACAGACTGACATACTTTACATCAAATATTTACTTGCCTTCATCTAGTCAAATCAATTGACCTAATCATGTGCTTCATACCATAAAGCATCAACAGCATATAGCCCTTAGACGTCATCCCAATGAGTACTCTCTTTGGCTATGACCAGGTTCATCTGAAAATTATTGCAAATACATTTTAATAAATATGGAACAAGCTATGGATAGCTCAGCGGTGAGGCCGTTCGACTCTGTAAAGACGATCATGGGTTTATACCCCGCGCAGGCACATGTCTAATTGACAATTGCAATTTATGACACGCTTTTCGGTGAAGGAAAATATGGTAAGGAAATCCGCATACTTCTAGCGAATTCTAGGGATATGCGTAACCTACCAATCCGCATTGGCGCAACGCGATGGTAGGTCTTTGCTACAATACTTCTCTCCAAAAAACGGATAGAGGAAGCTTATGGTTCCCACTGCTGGGGTGGATAACAGGCCGTTACTTTAAACATACACATGCCAATTTTTGTGTTTACAAACAAAAATGATTTATATTTGAAACATTTTAACTCACTTGAAGAATATCAGCCATTGTATCAGATATTAATGAATTCATTGCAACAACAGTAGCAACCAGATACAGTTACTCAGACAAAAAAATATAGTTGAAATGTGCATAACTAAATGGGATAGTATGTTAAAGTATCTTGAACAAATAACTTTCTGTTAAATAATTAAAGTATGTCTGTAATCCATATTGTCTGTCGCAGAAAGAATAAAAACTATTCAGAAATAACCACCTAAAACATAGAATATAACTGATATTGGGTATGACATATGATATACAACACTTCAATAAAGCATACACAATAAATATTACTATAGAAGGAAAAGTTTTATTTTTATTATTTTAGTTTTATTTTTACTTATATTTTAAAATTAAAAAATAAAACTTCCCAATATTATTACAGTTCAATAAAAACACTAAGGATATACTATAATGCTATATGCTTCGAGGTCCCTGCTTTAATAAATGTATATATAAATTGAAAAACACTAGCTTAAATTGTACTATATATTATAGAAAAAGAATATAGCACGAAAAATACTATATTTTTATCGCTAATTGCAATTGTCGTGCTTTTTTTAATTAACTGTGAATGGAACTCACCCGCAGCCCTGCATAGGGAATGTAGGAACGAAACTCATTCATGTATTTACGGGGCTTAGTTAGTTAGTAGCTCTAACTCCGTGTCATTATCCAGCGAAAAGTAATAAAAAATAATCATGGAAAAATAAATAATGATTGAAAATAGATGTGTCCTATTTTTTTTCCTGAATTTCCTAAAAGTACTATATTTTTTTGATTTAAAAAGAAAAATAGTATTTTTCTTCAAAAAAAAGGTGGCAACCCTAATCGCGCCCTTTTTGATTAAATAGGGGCAACACTGTGCCGTTATTGTTTTCGGTGGGGACTGGAGTGGGGAGTCTTCTATTTGATAAAACGTTTCAGTGACATTCAGTCCTTGTTCGTCATTCAAGAGAAGTGCATCTCGGAACGGGAATTGTGGTATTCCTATTATATCGTGTTATTGTATATAGTGTGCGTTAACAAGAAGTTTATGGAATTGTCTAATTTTAATTAAAAATCATTTGTTGGTTTATATATTTTTGCGTAAGTAAAAAGTGATTACAGTTATATATTACGTATAACGAACGTTTCAGGTGAGTCAGTACGTTTCAATTTTCTTCGTATTAAATAGTGCAAAAGTATAGTTTATTTGTTATTAAGTTTTGGATAACTACTCACATTTTATCCGAGAATGTTTGTTGAGATTCAAACATTTGAGTTGTTGAGTTTGTGATAGTGAATGTATATAGTGCTTGTGTATGGTGGTGGCGGTGGTGGAGGTTTGTGCATGTGTTTTTTACGAATCCTGCATGTATCAGGTATGATAACCAATTGTCCACTCTACATTTAGCATTATATACATTTTCTATTTTACTTCATCGCCGATTATAGCAAAATAATTTTATTATTACTTTTGCATAATTACTCTGTTTAAATCATAGCTTAGGTAAATATAGACATTGTAATCTTTAATATTTAATGACTAGCAGCGTCTGACTGCCCTCCTGTAAAAGCTGCAGGGCTTTTTCTTCTCATTTAACAGTATGGTTGAGGTGGACACTGCAGTGTTCTTTCTTCCCATACTGTGTAGGCGTTTTGTTGGTAATGTTCGTTTTCTGTATCGTCGAACATTAGCTTCAAAAGCGCGCTACTTTGTTAGACGTTTTATTAACGGGCTAGCCATTATAAAGGTGTCGTACTGATTTCTGAAATTGCGCAGTTTTGGTAATTCGTACGTCATTAACTTTTACATTTTTTTTGTTGTAATGGTAATGTGTTGCGGTTGGCAAAGAGCCGGTATTTGGCACCTGCAATACATGTAAAACCTTAATTCTTTTCCCAGTCGCTTTTGGCTACTGATGTTTGAGTGCACGCTTACATCTGTGGCTAAAATTACGGGAATCTAACTTAGCTTCATAAATTCAGACTTCACTTGAGTATTAGTTACCTCAAATGCATTTTCTCAAATAACAGAGGTCCTGGTGGTTGACGCTACTGTTCGGCCTGGCGCTGTTCGAGCGCTCGAGGCGACGGCGGAGCGACAGCAGCTGCGGCATAGCCGGACGGGCCGGCCTGGGGTGAGGGGCGGCGGCACGTCTCCATTGGCAGCAGCGAGGCCAGACCAGCGTAGCTCGTGGAGTCACGAGGCCAGCTGTCGGACTGCCCTCCTGTAAAATTAATCCATTAATTTCATTCAATCCATTAATTTTTACATTTTTTTTTTGTAATGGTAATGTGTTGCGGTTGGCAAAGAGCCGGTATTTGGCACCTGCAATACATGTAAAACCTTAATTCTTTTCCCAGTCGCTTTTGGCTACTGATGTTTGAGTGCACGCTTACATCTGTGGCTGAAATTACGGGAATCTAACTTAGCTTCATAAATTCAGACTTCACTTGAGTATTAGTTACCTCAAATGCATTTTCTCAAATTACAGAGGTCCTGGTGGTTGACGCTACTGTTCGGCCTGGCGCTGTTCGAGCGCTCGAGGCGACGGCGGAGCGACAGCAGCTGCGGCATAGCCGGACGTGCCGGCCTGGGGTGAGGGGCGGCGGCACGTCTCCATTGGCAGCAGCGAGGCCAGACCAGCGTAGCTCGTGGAGTCACGAGGCCAGCTGTCGGACTGCCCTCCTGTAAAATTAATCCATTAATTTTATTCAATCCATTATTTTTAACATTTTTTTTTGTAATGGTAATGTGTTGCGGTTGGCAAAGAGCCGGTATTTGGCACCTGCAATACATGTAAAACCTTAATTCTTTTCCCAGTCGCTTTTGGCTACTGATGTTTGAGTGCACGCTTACATCTGTGGCTAAAATTACGGGAATCTAACTTAGCTTCATAAATTCAGACTTCACTTGAGTATTAGTTACCTCAAATGCATTTTCTCAAATTACAGAGGTCCTGGTGGTTGACGCTACTGTTCGGCCTGGCGCTGTTCGAGCGCTCGAGGCGACGGCGGACCGACAGCAGCTGCGGCATAGCCGGACGGGCCGGCCTGGGGTGAGGGGCGGCGGCACGTCTCCATTGGCAGCAGCGAGGCCAGACCAGCGTAGCTCGTGGAGTCACGAGGCCAGCTGTCGGACTGCCCTCCTGTAAAATTAATCCATTAATTTCATTCAATCCATTAATTTTTACATTTTTTTTTTTGTAGTGGTAATGTGTTGCGGTTGGCAAAGAGCCGGTATTTGGCACCTGCAATACATGTAAAACCTTAATTCTTTTCCCAGTCGCTTTTGGCTACTGATGTTTGAGTGCACGCTTACATCTGTGGCTGAAATTACGGGAATCTAACTTAGCTTCATAAATTCAGACTTCACTTGAGTATTAGTTACCTCAAATGCATTTTCTCAAATTACAGAGGTCCTGGTGGTTGACGCTACTGTTCGGCCTGGCGCTGTTCGAGCACTCGAGGCGACGGCGGAGCGACAGCAGCTGCGGCATAGCCGGACGGGCCGGCCTGGGATGAGGGGCGGCGGCACGTCTCCATTGGCAGCAGCGAGGCCAGACCAGCGTAGCTCGTGGAGTCACGAGGCCAGCTGTCGGACTGCCCTCCTGTAAAATTAATCCATTAATTTCATTCAATCCATTAATTTTTACATTTTTTTTTGTAATGGTAATGTGTTGCGGTTGGCAAAGAGCCGGTATTTGGCACCTGCAATACATGTAAAACCTTAATTCTTTTCCCAGTCGCTTTTGGCTACTGATGTTTGAGTGCACGCTTACATCTGTGGCTGAAATTACGGGAATCTAACTTAGCTTCATAAATTCAGACTTCACTTGAGTATTAGTTACCTCAAATGCATTTTCTCAAATTACAGAGGTCCTGGTGGTTGACGCTACTGTTCGGCCTGGCGCTGTTCGAGCGCTCGAGGCGACGGCGGAGCGACAGCAGCTGCGGCATAGCCGGACGGGCCGGCCTGGGATGAGGGGCGGCGGCACGTCTCCATTGGCAGCAGCGAGGCCAGACCAGCGTAGCTCGTGGAGTCACGAGGCCAGCTGTCGGACTGCCCTCCTGTAAAATTAATCCATTAATTTCATTCAATCCATTAATTTTTACATTTTTTTTTGTAATGGTAATGTGTTGCGGTTGGCAAAGAGCCGGTATTTGGCACCTGCAATACATGTAAAACCTTAATTCTTTTCCCAGTCGCTTTTGGCTACTGATGTTTGAGTGCACGCTTACATCTGTGGCTGAAATTACGGGAATCTAACTTAGCTTCATAAATTCAGACTTCACTTGAGTATTAGTTACCTCAAATGCATTTTCTCAAATTACAGAGGTCCTGGTGGTTGACGCTACTGTTCGGCCTGGCGCTGTTCGAGCGCTCGAGGCGACGGCGGAGCGACAGCAGCTGCGGCATAGCCGGACGGGCCGGCCTGGGGTGAGGGGCGGCGGCACGTCTCCATTGGCAGCAGCGAGGCCAGACCAGCGTAGCTCGTGGAGTCACGAGGCCAGCTGTCGGACTGCCCTCCTGTAAAATTAATCCATTAATTTCATTCAATCCATTAATTTTTACATTTTTTTTTTGTAATGGTAATGTGTTGCGGTTGGCAAAGAGCCGGTATTTGGCACCTGCAATACATGTAAAACCTTAATTCTTTTCCCAGTCGCTTTTGGCTACTGATGTTTGAGTGCACGCTTACATCTGTGGCTGAAATTACGGGAATCTAACTTAGCTTCATAAATTCAGACTTCACTTGAGTATTAGTTACCTCAAATGCATTTTCTCAAATTACAGAGGTCCTGGTGGTTGACGCTACTGTTCGGCCTGGCGCTGTTCGAGCGCTCGAGGCGACGGCGGAGCGACAGCAGCTGCGGCATAGCCGGACGGGCCGGCCTGGGGTGAGGGGCGGCGGCACGTCTCCATTGGCAGCAGCGAGGCCAGACCAGCGTAGCTCGTGGAGTCACGAGGCCAGCTGTCGGACTGCCCTCCTGTAAAATTAATCCATTAATTTCATTCAATCCATTAATTTTTACATTTTTTTTTTGTAATGGTTATGTGTTGCGGTTGGCAAAGAGCCGGTATTTGGCACCTGCAATACATGTAAAACCTTAATTCTTTTCCCAGTCGCTTTTGGCTACTGATGTTTGAGTGCACGCTTACATCTGTGGCTGAAATTACGGGAATCTAACTTAGCTTCATAAATTCAGACTTCACTTGAGTATTAGTTACCTCAAATGCATTTTCTCAAATTACAGAGGTCCTGGTGGTTGACGCTACTGTTCGGCCTGGCGCTGTTCGAGCGCTCGAGGCGACGGCGGAGCGACAGCAGCTGCGGCATAGCCGGACGGGCCGGCCTGGGGTGAGGGGCGGCGGCACGTCTCCATTGGCAGCAGCGATGCCAGACCAGCGTAGCTCGTGGAGTCACGAGGCCAGCTGTCGGACTGCCCTCCTGTAAAATTAATCCATTAATTTCATTCAATCCATTAATTTTTACTTTTTTTTTTTGTAATGGTTATGTGTTGCGGTTGGCAAAGAGCCGGTATTTGGCACCTGCAATACATGTAAAACCTTAATTCTTTTCCCAGTCGCTTTTGGCTACTGATGTTTGAGTGCACGCTTACATCTGTGGCTGAAATTACGGGAATCTAACTTAGCTTCATAAATTCAGACTTCACTTGAGTATTAGTTACCTCAAATGCATTTTCTCAAATTACAGAGGTCCTGGTGGTTGACGCTACTGTTCGGCCTGGCGCTGTTCGAGCGCTCGAGGCGACGGCGGAGCGACAGCAGCTGCGGCATAGCCGGACGGGCCGGCCTGGGGTGAGGGGCGGCGGCACGTCTCCATTGGCGGCAGCGAGGCCAGACCAGCGTAGCTCGTGGAGTCACGAGGCCAGCTGTCGGACTGCCCTCCTGTAAAATTAATCCATTAATTTCATTCAATCCATTAATTTTTACATTTTTTTTTTGTAATGGTAATGTGTTGCGGTTGGCAAAGAGCCGGTATTTGGCACCTGCAATACATGTAAAACCTTAATTCTTTTCCCAGTCGCTTTTGGCTACTGATGTTTGAGTGCACGCTTACATCTGTGGCTGAAATTACGGGAATCTAACTTAGCTTCATAAATTCAGACTTCACTTGAGTATTAGTTACCTCAAATGCATTTTCTCAAATTACAGAGGTCCTGGTGGTTGACGCTACTGTTCGGCCTGGCGCTGTTCGAGCGCTCGAGGCGACGGCGGAGCGACAGCAGCTGCGGCATAGCCGGACGGGCCGGCCTGGGGTGAGGGGCGGCGGCACGTCTCCATTGGCAGCAGCGAGGCCAGACCAGCGTAGCTCGCGGAGTCACGAGGCCAGCTGTCGGACTGCCCTCCTGTAAAATTAATCCATTAATTTCATTCAATCCATTAATTTTTAAATTTTTTTTTGTAATGGTAATGTGTTGCGGTTGGCAAAGAGCCGGTATTTGGCACCTGCAATACATGTAAAACCTTAATTCTTTTCCCAGTCGCTTTTGGCTACTGATGTTTGAGTGCACGCTTACATCTGTGGCTGAAATTACGGGAATCTAACTTAGCTTCATAAATTCAGACTTCACTTGAGTATTAGTTACCTCAAATGCATTTTCTCAAATTACAGAGGTCCTGGTGGTTGACGCTACTGTTCGGCCTGGCGCTGTTCGAGCGCTCGAGGCGACGGCGGAGCGACAGCAGCTGCGGCATAGCCGGACGGGCCGGCCTGGGGTGAGGGGCGGCGGCACGTCTCCATTGGCAGCAGCGAGGCCAGACCAGCGTAGCTCGTGGAGTCACGAGGCCAGCTGTCGGACTGCCCTCCTGTAAAATTAATCCATTAATTTCATTCAATCCATTAATTTTTACATTTTTTTTTGTAATGGTTATGTGTTGCGGTTGGCAAAGAGCCGGTATTTGGCACCTGCAATACATGTTAAACCTTAATTCTTTTCCCAGTCGCTTTTGGCTACTGATGTTTGAGTGCACGCTTACATCTGTGGCTGAAATTACGGGAATCTAACTTAGCTTCATAAATTCAGACTTCACTTGAGTATTAGTTACCTCAAATGCATTTTCTCAAATTACAGAGGTCCTGGTGGTTGACGCTACTGTTCGGCCTGGCGCTGTTCGAGCGCTCGAGGCGACGGCGGAGCGACAGCAGCTGCGGCATAGCCGGACGGGCCGGCCTGGGGTGAGGGGCGGCGGCACGTCTCCATTGGCAGCAGCGATGCCAGACCAGCGTAGCTCGTGGAGTCACGAGGCCAGCTGTCGGACTGCCCTCCTGTAAAATTAATCCATTAATTTCATTCAATCCATTAATTTTTACATTTTTTTTTTGTAATGGTTATGTGTTGCGGTTGGCAAAGAGCCGGTATTTGGCACCTGCAATACATGTAAAACCTTAATTCTTTTCCCAGTCGCTTTTGGCTACTGATGTTTGAGTGCACGCTTACATCTGTGGCTAAAATTACGGGAATCTAACTTAGCTTCATAAATTCAGACTTCACTTGAGTATTAGTTACCTCAAATGCATTTTCTCAAATTACAGAGGTCCTGGTGGTTGACGCTACTGTTCGGCCTGGCGCTGTTCGAGCGCTCGAGGCGACGGCGGAGCGACAGCAGCTGCGGCATAGCCGGACGGGCCGGCCTGGGGTGAGGGGCGGCGGCACGTCTCCATTGGCAGCAGCGATGCCAGACCAGCGTAGCTCGTGGAGTCACGAGGCCAGCTGTCGGACTGCCCTCCTGTAAAATTAATCCATTAATTTCATTCAATCCATTAATTTTTACATTTTTTTCTTCCTTTAGTTGCACTTAGTCTAGTGCTATTCCATCTCTGAAAATAATTTTAAAAAATTAAAAAAATTAAAAATTGTTACTATTCAAATAGAACCTCTTATGAACAAGGTTGTATTTGAATCTATATGAATAGTTGTTCTATAATATAAAAAAAATGTTGTCTGTGTCATTATGCATTGATTTGTTAAGAAAGAGTAAATGGGTTCACTTTTAGAAAAATTGCTTTTTATTATTGCATAAGTATGAAGGAGAAATATTGTTTGTTATTTAATTTCTGTTAGATATAAACAGTTGCACATTTTAAGTGATTTATAAATTACATAAATATTTACTTTCAGTTTTATAGAACAGTCTTTTAATATTGCTGTTATTCTTTCATTCATTACACATACTATTATATCTTTTATTAGCACTGTAAATGTAAAGATATCTCAAATCATAACTATAAATAACATCATGTGACAATCATATTAAAATAAAAAATTACTCTTAATCTTGGATCTGAGGATTCTTGAATCTGCAATTAATCAATCAATCGTTTAATCAATCGTAAATTTAAATTTTGCTTTTGCTTTTTAATTAAAAATCAACAATAGTGTTATATAAAGCAATATACCCTATATTGCTTTATACAGAATAAACTTGCTCTCTTTTGCTATTTACTCCGTTTTCATCCGAGTCTCATTATAAAAAACTTGACAATCATTTTTAAAGTTCTAATATAATACAATGAAGTATACAACTTCAATTAAAAAGTACTTCTAAAAAAAAATATTAAGTAGACCATTTAAGTTATGTCCAAATTATTCATAACTAAGATAGATACACACTTATGATCAATTAGAACAACTTCTAAAAAACTTTCACTTTAATGTTCCATTATTAATTATTTATTGCACTACAAGACACTAGAAGCTTATATAAAATCGCAAGACATATCCTTAATATAATAATGAATATAGCTAATTCATCAATCGAAATTATATATCATAATTTTTATATAACGATAACTAAGTCAAAGTTAGTTAAAGGTTTTAGGCTATCCATGCAAGGTTAGGTTATTATATTTAGATGTGAGAATGTAAATTTTAAGAAAGCTCTTACTATTATTGAGATGCACAAAATTCATTAAAACTCAACACTTACATTTATATAATGATTAAGTAAATCCTCTTCCTATTGTTTTATAACTGCACGTTTCTTCGTTGTTATATTTCTCATTCTAAGAAATATCTCGACAGCTACTGGTGAAATAAGACTTGATACATTTAATTTGCTTCTAGTGATATTTGTTTCAAGAATTTTGCTAACTAAATTAAAACAAAATTATACATTTTAGTAAAAATTAAAGTACTAGAACTTTACAACGGGAAATTTAAAAATTTAATACACCGCCCATTCATTAATAAAATCAACTTGTTGTCTTGTTATATGATAGACAGTCAAAATGAGAATGAGTGCGTAAAAATATGTATGTAGGAGTGGAGCGAGATGCAGCTGAGACTATTTTCATACGATTCATTCATAAATACGTACATGTGCAAGAGGGATGCGAGATAACATGTGTTGGCGCCTGTAGTAAAACCGCCCTGGTCGCAATCGTCTGACATTGACAAAGTATATTATTACAGCTTCAGAATATTTAAAATGTTCTGGATTTTTTAATGCAAACTACCACGATACTTAAACTAAATCCATGATTTCTTATCAATTTATAAAATCTATTTAGTTTTCAATAAATCAAGCAAAGTTTTTAAATATATTATTTGACTAAAACTAATTTTACAAGTGTAAACTAAGCACAAATTTCCGATCGCACCGTAATAAAAAACATACGTCAAAATATTACAAATGGCTGCTTTGTGTTCGTCTTGTTATGTGCCGTATTTAAATGTGAATCATACGAATAAATTTATAATATGAGTGTCATTAATGAAATAAGAATATAGGTGTACTGTAAGGGGCAAATATTTCTCAACAAAGCTAGAGCAACGGACATCGTAAAGACTTTTGACATGGCAAACGAAATAAAGAATAGAGAGATCGATAAAATCAAACGTCGTCATAAAACTGACGACACTTCTGTTGCAACAGTGTTTAAAGGCAGTGAGGATACATTCCAGAGCACAAAAATGGAAATCACAGATGAGAATAAGGGGAAACCTACGGAATTATGCCTCCAAGGGAACGCTCATCTCATATCTAGCACAACTAGCAGTCTGGCAGATACGCCCGGTGATTCTGGTGTTTTATGTTTGGATAGTGAAGCTTCTGAAGCAACAAGTCAAGCTCTCATGTCACATAGTCTTATTGGGGCAGAAGAACTCGCTTGCGATAGTATATATGATGCAGCACCTTCCGGTTCCCAGGATATGATCAAGAGCACAAGTAGCAGTATTATGACTCGAAGCGATATAGATAACCAAAACGTTGGTGGCCCAGATGATATTGTTCCTGAACTTTTAGTTGAAGCTCATACAAAACCTATGTATGAAAATTTGCCAGATGTGGTGTTGAAAGCTTTAGAAAGTGAAAAAGTTTCCACAGATGAGGTTAAAAAATCTGCTTTAAGAACCTCTGAACCTAAGAAATCGTTATCAGAAGACATTGTGTATAGAAGACGGTGTAGGAAAAAGTCTCAAAGTGGTCCCAGCTCTCAGAAAAAGAGAGTATCTTTTCATGAAGATATCTTGAACAATACAAGAACAGATAATATTCATATAGAAAGAGGTTTTATATCTTATGGTTCTAATGGATCTTATTGTGATAGGTTTAGGCAAAAAAGTGCAACGAATGATAGGTTTTCTTGGTGTGCTTCTGGGGATAGAACACCAAAGTATGCAGCTGATGTGGCCCAGCAAACAATGTCTGATATTCTCACTTATGGAGACTCGAAACATGATCGAAGTGGAATATTCGAGTATTGTCATACTTATAATCAGAAAATTGATGATGATAAAGATAGAGACAACAACAATGAAACAAAACCCAATGACAAACTCTATGGCTGTGACTCTAATAGTTCAGATTCTAACTTCAGTTGTGACTCAGAGTCATCATCTAGTGATTCCTCATCATCACACTCTAATAAAACTGAAACATCACCTGTACGTAAGAAGACTGATAAAACACAAAAATCCTACTCTTGTGATGGTTTTGAAAGTAACGGTCATGTTGCATTCATAAGAAAAACTTATTTCTCTGAAGCAGATATTGATCAAACACAAGATCGCAAGAATAAACCTTTGGAAGTAACACAAAGCCCAATCACAGTAAAATCAGTACTTAAGAAAAAAAGATACATTACAACCAATGTTGTAGAGGAAAGAAAGCGCAATAGTAGAGTGCTAAGCCTATTGGATGCAAATAATATTATTGAATCATTGAGAAATTTTTATAAAAATTTCAATTTCAACTTCACAGCTGAGAAAGGTTTACCAGAAACTACTTTCGACCTTAATAACGTAGTTGAAGCCCTACCCTGTGATGTGAATCAGAATAAAAAGTTATCAAAAAGTTTAGATTCTGGTTTTCATATGGACGATGATGATGACTTTGTGGAAATTAATTTGAACTCCCAACCTCTAGATGCAGATAAGGTAAAAGAGATAACATCTGGATCTAAAATTCCGGTTGCAGGAGATAAAACACCTAATGAAGGGTCACCTCGCCATAAACTAACTCTTAACATGAAAACTCAACATGATAAAAAGCTAGTCAATAAAGGAGAAGTTTTTCCACCACTCAGTAAATATGTTGTAAATTGTGAAAGTACTGTTTACGAGCACAAAGGAGTTTCTTACAGCTATGTGCATGATACATTCCAGACAGCGTTTGAAGCTCCAAAAGAAACATTTGTACCCATTCCAGAATCAACACCAGTTAAAGAGCTAATCACAAGTTCAAGCAATTTAGATTTAAATTCAAAACAGTCTGAAGTTGATAATTCAAGTCGTACATCAACACCAAAGAGACAATATAATAAAAATGTTCAAGATGAAGCTGATCAAAAGAATGGCCTACCAAAACATTTATCCTCACCCAAAAAACAAAATGTTAACAGGTACAGTCGTAAATCAGCATCAACTGTCCAAAAAAGTGATGAAACACCACAACAAATTAGTGACAATTGCTCCAATACCGATAATTCAACCTTGAAGGGCGCAGATGATTTCAACGACGAGTTTTTCGACAGTCCCTCCATTCAGAAGTTACAAACTAACAAATCTGCATTACTGAGCAGATATCTTAAGACTGTATCCCAAAGGAAGGATCTTGAACTTAAAATTAAAAATAACAAATTCTTTCAATTCAAAATAAGAATGGAAAGACAGTTTCCGAGCATCATATATCCGTTTAAAGATGTATCGGAAACGTATCACATTTCCGCAGCCAGGATGTCCCGTCTCATCGACAAAGAAGTTATTGAGAACAAAAGACTGTCTGTGCGCCTGCTCACAGCCGACGAGCCTTCTTACTTTGACAGTTTCGAAGACAATGTAGCTATTGAATGTAATGAAAAGTTGAGGCTGCAAATATTCTCCTATCCGAACGAAACTTTAAACAGGGTAAGAAACCTATTTACCCATTGATCGACTAAAATCTTGTACTTTCTCGTAGTCTCATTTAACTTTATGTCCTCCTTACATAATCATATCTGAATGAATTCTGAGATTTTACTAAATATAATACGTTCGTTACGTTGCTCAAATAATGGTGCGATCATCTACAATCTTTTCTAATCTTGTTAATTGTTATTCACGTCTCTTTATGTTTCTTATTACGTAAACGAGAAAATGAAAGTCGGCTTAACGCGTTCCCATGCAGCGTATGTGTACCCACTTAAAAATATCGCCTAAGCATTTTCATGTATAATTTGAATAATTTAAATTTATGATTTTAGCAAGGTCTGATTAACAGTTCTATCGTACATAAAACTTGCGCGTATAAGCCGTTTAAATTGTCTATGTTTGTAATGAAGTTAAAAATCTGAGCGCATTTAAAATGAAAACTATCAGAACCACTTAAATTCTAATAATATCCTATATCGGTATAACAGTTTTATGCAAACGTTGATTCTAAACATTATCTAAGATTTAATTGCTCCGATCAAGTCATTGATAAAAACAAACAAGATATTACAGCGAACTCTAACTTATATTAGATTCAGCTTAATTTTACATCCAAAGTAACCGGTTGCTTGTTAAAAAGAATCTATTGGCACCATCAGAGATCCGAAATGACACTAATCAATTGTCACGATCTTTATTAATTAATTGTATTTTACCTGTGGTCAATGTATCTCTGCTGTGTCAAATAAATGTACGCAGTATTATCATCGGTGAAAGTATATAAGAACTCGAAAAACTTCATAGAAGAAATTTAATTTGTGCACTGAACGTAACATTGCACAAGTAGTTCATATTTTTATATTATTAAATT
Source organism: Morpho helenor (assembly GCA_029227775.1). Lineage (NCBI taxonomy): Eukaryota > Metazoa > Arthropoda > Insecta > Lepidoptera > Nymphalidae > Morpho > Morpho helenor. The sequence goes on along the minus strand of JARGCU010000022.1, from coordinate 4,488,026 downwards.
AAAGAACTTCTGAAGTCTTTTCATGAATTTTCATATTAGAATCTTAAAAGTATCCTATCTTTTATTTACATGGTGGATAGTTATTCACAATACGGTAGCCTATAATTATTTAAAGAACAGCGACAATTAGGTATCGCGTACATAGCTATAATATCTCGACTCGAATTATGAGTTCATATTTTAGAATATAATTGTATTGTTATTGTATTGTTATGTGTTATACCGTTTATGTCGTACAATATATACGGTGTATAGAAAACAATAGGGCAGGTGGGGATCGATCCTAGGTTTTTTCACTTCTATACCGCCCGTTCCCCAAATGAACCATCATGACATGACGTTTGACAGCGAAAAATTGTGATTGTATTCAAAGTAAATTTCAAAAAAATTTAGAGCCCGAAAACAGGGATAAAACGACATTAAAAAAAAAACTTATTTAGATTGATTTTTCTCCCCCAAAACCCCCTCTACATGCTGAATTTCAGGAAAATCGTTGGAGCCGTTTCTGAGATTCTGAAAATATATATAAATATGTATACATACAAGATTAACTCATTTAAATATTAAAATGATAATGAGACTAGAACGGACCTAGTATATTCCTGGTATTTGAATAAGGTTTATAGCTACGTAACTTTCCTTAACACATACGTAAGAATACAATAAAAAGGAGCCACAATAAACTTATTACTGGTGATTAAAAAATGAAAATCTTTAATATTTAAATGAGTTAATCTAGTAAATAATGTAGTATGTGTATTTTCTGAATTTCCGAAACGGCTCCAACGACTTTCATGATGAAACTCAGTATGTGGTGTGTTTCGGGGACGAAAAATCGACCTCGCTAGGTTTCATTAAAAAAATCCCTTTATCCCTGTTTTCGGGCACTAAAAAACTGCTAAAATAGAAATAGAAAGCTAAGTTTAAAAATTTGCTGTCATTTGTAATCAACGAACCCGATAGTTTAACTTTGAAAGGAACGAAACAATAAAACGAGTTGTTAATTTTTATTTGTTTAATCGAGTAAGATAATCTTTTTGTACTATATCAGTTATTTTTACATTATTTGATTGATATCTTATATTAATTAATTGATTGACATCTTATTGATATAAATAAATGGGACACTTACACACACAGTCCCAAAGTAAGTAACTTAATACTTGTGTTATGGGTGACAGACAACTGGTAAATATAACTATACTTATATAATTGTTAAATATATTAAATACAAATATAGAGAGGCCTATTCTCAGCAGTGAGATAGAATCAGGCCGCTACTTATTCTATATACTTATGTTTTAGATGATGAAAGTTCAATCACCATACAGCATGGAAGATGGCTCATGGACTCCTCTGTTAGTTTTCATAACTGATTACGCGCTTTACGTCGCCAGCGTAAGGCCTGGTGGTACCGAGTACGACATACTGTGCCGGTTGCCGCACAATGAATTGGATGCTATAGCAGTAAGTTTTTAAAATTTTATACCATACAAATATTTAATACCATATCCATACCAGGTCCGAACTGTGACTGTGACGGAAAAACACCAGAAACATCTATATTACGTTTAAGATTAGAATTACGGTTAACTAACATATTTTATAAGAAGAATTGTAACTAACACCTACGCCGTGTGCTAGAATAGTACCACCCTCATTTCTTACCGAGGTGTCGTAAAAGGCGACTAAGGTAAGTCGACCCGCCGTATGGTATCCGGCTGAGTAGAATAGACCACACTCATTTCTTAACGAGGTGTCGTAAAAGGCGAGTGTGGTATCCGGCTGAATAGAATAGTACCACCCTCATTTTTTACCGAGGTGTCGTAAAAGGCGACTGAGGTAAGTTGACCCACCGTGTGGTATCCGGCTGAGTAGTATAGACCACCCTCATTTCTTGCCGAGGTGTCGTAAAAGGCGAGTGTGGTATCCGGCTGAATAGAATAGTATCACCCTCTTTTCTTACCGAGGTGTCGTAAAAGGCGACTAAGGTAAGTAGACCCGCCGTGTGGTATCTGTAACAGTCTCATCCCTACATTCGAGTTTTAAAAAATAATTAATTATTAAAATTTCAATATTTTAGAAAAATCTATAAGTATAAAAATAAATGTTTGTTTGTCACGCAGTAATGTTTTTTCGCATCTATAATTGATGCTCTATTCATAAAACATCAAATTCAGAAAAGTATAATTTTCGTCATTATGACCGAATGTCACGTTATCCGCCGTACTACAGTATGGAGAGAGCGGGCGGAGCGTAGAGCGCAGAAGTGATCTGTTAGGTCGCTTATGAAATGTTGTTATAATGATATTGTAGATGTGTACTGGGGCGATACAAGATATTAATTGAGTTTTAACTCGACTATTTTTAATAATAATTAATAATAAATACACATCTAGGCCCGCTCTCGTATAATGGTTCAAGATGCAAGATCGTGCCGATCTTTGGAAAGGCTGTGAATGTGACTTGACCATTAAGAGTGTAGCGATGGTTACATCGCTTAGCTCACCTCGAACGATTAAAGTGTCAGAATGTTACTTGGTAAAGGTAACTTTGCTGAGTAGTGGTTGGCACTCTACCGAACATGCTCTGGCGGGTACTGGTGGGAGACTTGAGGTTTAGGCCGGCAGTGATTTCGGTCATTGCTGTGTGCCTGGCCCAAAAGGCTACACTAGGCTGCATCTTATTAGGGCTGGGTCTAGGCCCGTAGTTGACTTCGGTTGCTGCGGCGTGCCTTTATTCGGCTTTGGTTAGACGCAACCAGAGTTACTTTGGGCGTGTGCCTTTGTGATACGGGTTTGGTTAGGCCGGTGGTGATTTCGGTCGTTGCCGTGTGCCTTGCTCGACCTTTGGACGCATAGGCCGCTTGAAGTAGTGCCGGTACAGTGGTGGCTGAAATGTTATTGTTTGACGAACGGACATCTAAACGTTGTTCGTAGTCTTTCAATAGTGACGGTACCACAGCTGAATGTTGCTGGGCGTTGCGGAAGTTAACTTTATGTTGCTGAAGTGATACGCCGCAGCAGTGATGGATCGCTATGGACTCTGTTCATAGTAACGGATGGGTGTGGTGTTCCGTCCTTTTCAGGGCGTCCCCTTAGCTTAGTTAATGATACCACGAATGACCATTATAGCATGGCATTATTGCATAAGAGCCGCTGGTCGGGTCTTTGTTAATAAGACTGCGGACTAGCTTTAGACAGTGTGGCCTGCATTTCCCTTATCTTCACATATACATCTTACGTGGCTTGCCGCGTTAAACATAAATTACCTTTTGTTGTATGAGGTGGCGTGTTGAGCTTGGCGCATACCGTAAGCGAGTGCACTATGTGTGAGTCCATTATATGGTATTGGGTGAATAGGGGGTGATTGGCATTCATGTAATGCTCTGCATACACATCTTCCACTTCGGTGGACACACACTATCCACTTCGGTGGACACACACCTATATGGTGTATATATTATAACTAATCAAGTTGCTTTGCAACATGTTTGCCATCTCGATGGGTTTCCACTTTGTGGACTTTATACGTATTATACGTATTATACTGTACGTGGTTTTTACCATAGAACGCACCGTTACGACGTGTGCAGGCGACATGCGCCTTACTGAATATAAGAATTGGTAATTTATTATCAAAGTTTACCAGGCCTTGTGCCTTTGGTTTATGCCATATTTTATAGCTCCGGCTATTTATTATATGGGCTTCGGTCCTCTATTATACACCCAGGCACTCATGCCTAATACGTCAACTGTGGTTTTGTTGACTCCCGACAATAATGGGTTTATCCCATAATCATACGCCGCAGGCGCACTATAAACAGGTACCCCTTGGGGGGGGGGCTCATATCCTATGGACGGAGCTCACCGTTGGTAGCGGGTGCGGAGCTACTGACTATCACTCTCTTTTTATATTTTTCCAAATCGGAAGAATATAATAGATGGGAGAGAGATACCACATGACTAAACTTCTCTACGGAGTTGTTTAAGGGTTAGGTATTTAGATCGAGTGAGTGATCTTTCTGTTGGCTATAACATATCCTATAAAGTAACATAAGACATTCGCGAGACATTCAACTATCTGAATGTCTCGCATTTTTTTATCAAATTTTATAGTAACCCGTTCATGTATTGACCATATAAAGAATCTGTTCGTGTAACGAATATATATCTGTTGGACATATAAAGTCTGTTCATGTAGAGTACATGTAAAATCTGTTCTTGTATTAGATAAATATAAAACCTGTTCGTGTATCGTACACTGATGACAAACAACTGTTTTATATTATAACAAATGATATTTGATAATGAACCTCTCTGTTGAGCAAAGTGATATAAACTACGAATGTAGGGTTGACGGCTCGTTTTATATTAAAGAATATGATATATTGAAATATTATTATAAAACTACAATGTGATTATTATCACATTATTTTATTCTATTTAAGGTTTTATTTGACTCCTTTAGATTGATGGACACAAGGCCTCCGACGCTCTAAAAGAATTTGAGTTATTACAAAACACAACGTAGTACGGGTCCTAACCACTTAGACGAATCATGTGCCAATATATATTAAAAGTGCTAGCGCCTTCGGTGCGTTTTTATGCATTACGCCGTTAGAGTGTGAGCGCTCTAGCGTTGTTTAAATATTATAAAATAATATTTATACTTGACGAAGGAGGAGATAGTTACAATTTGGTGCCGTGACCAGGATGGTCAATACGGCTTGTGTAAAGTTATTAAGTAGGCGTAAGCCTACAATTTGTTGTCCGTGAAACGGAGAGAGACTGACGAGGCTTATGTGTCCATTATAACTAATAAATCCTTGAGGTCTGGGGGTTGTGGAGTCCGAGAGTCGACCATGTTTCTATTCATAACGATGAACGAGGTATGGATAAATATTTATCAAATAGGGAACTAAAACAAATAAAGTAAAACTCAAAACGGTAGCACTACAAGGTAGTAGTTACTAGTCTGGGGGTTGTAAGTAATTCTAATTCATAAATATATTAGAGAATCGGAAAGTCTTAAAAGCGGGGGGTTGATGTATAATTAGATTATGTGTAAAACCCAGGTTTCAACTAATTGTTGGAAAAATTAATAAAATAATTATATGGAGTTTGGCAAATCAGGGATTATAAAATAACATAGAATTAAATTTAGTATTCAAGTTCAAAAGTAAGCATATGCTGTAAGTATTTCCTATTGTAAATTCTATTCCGATAGGACTTCATAGAATTTAGGGGGTTGAATGTAACAGTCTCATCCCTACATTCGAGTTTTAAAAAATAATTAATTATTAAAATTTCAATATTTTAGAAAAATCTATAAGTATAAAAATAAATGTTTGTTTGTCACGCAGTAATGTTTTTTCGCATCTATAATTGATGCTCTATTCATAAAACATCAAATTCAGAAAAGTATAATTTTCGTCATTATGACCGAATGTCACGTTATCCGCCGTACTACAGTATGGAGAGAGCGGGCGGAGCGTAGAGCGCAGAAGTGATCTGTTAGGTCGCTTATGAAATGTTGTTATAATGATATTGTAGATGTGTACTGGGGCGATACAAGATATTAATTGAGTTTTAACTCGACTATTTTTAATAATAATTAATAATAAATACACATCTAGGCCCGCTCTCGTATAATGGTTCAAGATGCAAGATCGTGCCGATCTTTGGAAAGGCTGTGAATGTGACTTGACCATTAAGAGTGTAGCGATGGTTACATCGCTTAGCTCACCTCGAACGATTAAAGTGTCAGAATGTTACTTGGTAAAGGTAACTTTGCTGAGTAGTGGTTGGCACTCTACCGAACATGCTCTGGCGGGTACTGGTGGGAGACTTGAGGTTTAGGCCGGCAGTGATTTCGGTCATTGCTGTGTGCCTGGCCCAAAAGGCTACACTAGGCTGCATCTTATTAGGGCTGGGTCTAGGCCCGTAGTTGACTTCGGTTGCTGCGGCGTGCCTTTATTCGGCTTTGGTTAGACGCAACCAGAGTTACTTTGGGCGTGTGCCTTTGTGATACGGGTTTGGTTAGGCCGGTGGTGATTTCGGTCGTTGCCGTGTGCCTTGCTCGACCTTTGGACGCATAGGCCGCTTGAAGTAGTGCCGGTACAGTGGTGGCTGAAATGTTATTGTTTGACGAACGGACATCTAAACGTTGTTCGTAGTCTTTCAATAGTGACGGTACCACAGCTGAATGTTGCTGGGCGTTGCGGAAGTTAACTTTATGTTGCTGAAGTGATACGCCGCAGCAGTGATGGATCGCTATGGACTCTGTTCATAGTAACGGATGGGTGTGGTGTTCCGTCCTTTTCAGGGCGTCCCCTTAGCTTAGTTAATGATACCACGAATGACCATTATAGCATGGCATTATTGCATAAGAGCCGCTGGTCGGGTCTTTGTTAATAAGACTGCGGACTAGCTTTAGACAGTGTGGCCTGCATTTCCCTTATCTTCACATATACATCTTACGTGGCTTGCCGCGTTAAACATAAATTACCTTTTGTTGTATGAGGTGGCGTGTTGAGCTTGGCGCATACCGTAAGCGAGTGCACTATGTGTGAGTCCATTATATGGTATTGGGTGAATAGGGGGTGATTGGCATTCATGTAATGCTCTGCATACACATCTTCCACTTCGGTGGACACACACTATCCACTTCGGTGGACACACACCTATATGGTGTATATATTATAACTAATCAAGTTGCTTTGCAACATGTTTGCCATCTCGATGGGTTTCCACTTTGTGGACTTTATACGTATTATACGTATTATACTGTACGTGGTTTTTACCATAGAACGCACCGTTACGACGTGTGCAGGCGACATGCGCCTTACTGAATATAAGAATTGGTAATTTATTATCAAAGTTTACCAGGCCTTGTGCCTTTGGTTTATGCCATATTTTATAGCTCCGGCTATTTATTATATGGGCTTCGGTCCTCTATTATACACCCAGGCACTCATGCCTAATACGTCAACTGTGGTTTTGTTGACTCCCGACAATAATGGGTTTATCCCATAATCATACGCCGCAGGCGCACTATAAACAGGTACCCCTTGGGGGGGGGGCTCATATCCTATGGACGGAGCTCACCGTTGGTAGCGGGTGCGGAGCTACTGACTATCACTCTCTTTTTATATTTTTCCAAATCGGAAGAATATAATAGATGGGAGAGAGATACCACATGACTAAACTTCTCTACGGAGTTGTTTAAGGGTTAGGTATTTAGATCGAGTGAGTGATCTTTCTGTTGGCTATAACATATCCTATAAAGTAACATAAGACATTCGCGAGACATTCAACTATCTGAATGTCTCGCATTTTTTTATCAAATTTTATAGTAACCCGTTCATGTATTGACCATATAAAGAATCTGTTCGTGTAACGAATATATATCTGTTGGACATATAAAGTCTGTTCATGTAGAGTACATGTAAAATCTGTTCTTGTATTAGATAAATATAAAACCTGTTCGTGTATCGTACACTTATATTCAATAATTTATATTAATTTATGTCTGCTTCACGCCTCTAATCTGATGACAAACAACTGTTTTATATTATAACAAATGATATTTGATAATGAACCTCTCTGTTGAGCAAAGTGATATAAACTACGAATGTAGGGCTGACGGCTCTATTTATATTAAAGAATACGATATATTGAAATATTATTATAAAACTATAATGTGATTGTTATCACATTATTTTATTCCATTTAAGGGTTTATTTGACTCCTATAGATTGACGGACACATAGCCTCTGACGCTCTAAAAGAATTTGAGTTATTACAAAACACAACGTAGAACGGGTCCTAGCCACTTAGACGAATCATGTGCCAATATATATTAAGAGTGCTAGCGCCTTCGGCGCGTTTTTATGCAATTCTATGTTAAAGTGAGAGCGCTCTAGCGGTGTTTAAATATTATAAATAAAATAATATTTATACTTGATTGGAGGAGGGGATAGTTACATATCCGGCTGAGAATAATAGACCACCATAATTTCTTGCCGAGGTGTCGTAAAAGGTGACTAAGGTAAATTGACTCACCGTGTGGTATCCGGTTAAGTACCGGTAAGTACTTACCGTGGTCAAAAGGCGACTATGGTAAGTTGACCCGCCGTGTGGTATCTGGTTGAGTAGAATAGACCACCCTCTTTCTTACTGAGGTGTCGTAAATACGACTAACGTGAGTTGACAGGTAGGCAGCCGGTCGTAAAATACGTAGCCAAATCATGTGACATCATGTTGTGCCGGCCCCACTTAGAGTGGGACAAGGGCAGGATCATAGGCTTATAAAATGGTTAGAAACATATATGTTGACTTGTCTTACATAATATAAACAAGCTTACTATATATCGTGATAAATGATATCATTAGGTACAAAGTTGAACATCCTTATAACTCAAACAGTCTTCCAATAAAAACAAAGTTATGTTATAAATTATAATATAATAATATAAAAGAAATGACCGTATTATGACTCGTGATATACAGGTTAAAAAATAAACAAGATAAACTTCATATAACCCGTCTGTGCCCTATTTATTACTTGAGTAATAAATTAAAAAAACATTGCTCCATTAATTCTTTTATCAGAATATTGTCTGTTTTGTAATGTTGACTGATGTAAAAATATTTTATAACTTTTGCACTTAAGTTATATTTGCAATTCAAAATGCGCTTTAAGATATACGCTGCTAGTCAATAGTCTGCTCTTTTCTTTAAGGGGACTCTTTATAGGTACCCCATGATTTCTCTAGGGATATGTACATTTCAAAAGCTGTGGTAGCCCAGCGGTAACGCCGTGCGACTCTTTCGAGGAGGTCACGGGTTCAAACCCGGGCAGACACCAATGAGATTTCTGTTAAAACTTATGTGTCTAAATGATAATTGAAATTTATCACACGCTTTTCGGTGAACGAAAACATCGTGAGGAAACCTGCATATCCCTAGAGAATTCTGGAGATACGTGTAACCTTCCAACCCGCACTGGAGCAGCGTGGTCTTATCTCCAAACCTTTTCTCCAAAAACGAGTGAAGAGGCCTATTCTCAGTAGTGGGATAGTAACAGGCCGCTACTTACTTACTTTGTACATTTCATCACGATTTCATTATTACATAATGGGTTGTTAATATTATTAAGCACCTAAGGCTTTTTAAAACGTGTAGTTTAAGTAGAGTTCAATCCCGAGATTCATTTTTAAGATCATGCACCCTCAGTAAATACATTATTAATAGAAAAAACTTAAATTTAACGATACATGTGTGTCAGGTAATCAACATATTAATTTTATATAATAACCTGTTTTGCAACTGCTATAATAGGCGACAAGTGTACCGATTACACTCATTACCATATAGATTAAACCGTCGTAGTCCGTTTTATGGCGACTCACACGCTTTAATAGGTAAAAAATCAGACAAGCCGGTCGCGAGGCGTCGACATTGCACGCAAGCTGCATGTCATGTTTATTTACGACATTTCTTGAGAAATAGACCATGATATTCAGTTTGTTACACGTTCAAAAGTGTAAAGATTTAAGTTATTTGACACAATCAAATGCCATGAAATATTTGGTGTTATCTACGAAATACAAGTGTGACATTTTTTACTAATAGACCTATTTCTTAATTACGATAGTAATTATGATCTTATACTTTATCTATTTTTGTAATATATGGATTTTTATAGTACGCCGTATCAGCTGAACTGTGAAAAAGTGTGGTGTCGCCGGTATCTATAAATTAAAAAAAATTACGTTCTATGTGTTTGTTTACAATTAATCATGTAAGGGTTAAAGGTAGACACTGTTAGGATACCTGAATATCCCTAGAAGATCATATTCTATAAGTTATTTGCCAATAGGGAGGAGAGATATGATCTTAAGCCTCCTCTACCCTAGGCCCTACTCTCCTAGGAGAACGCCCATTACACAGCGTTTTAGTGACAGCCCGTTACTCCTTGCCTTACGTTAAATTATATTCTTTTGGTTTTAACCCTTCCCTTGTACGGAGTCCAAGTTTGAAAGTATATTTTCCTATTTAAATTAACTGTTATTACGATATTGAAAGCAACAAAAATATTAAGGCAATTTGTCCCAAAATTTGGTAGGTACATATTTGAATCGTCTCTGAAAAGGTATGGTTAAAGTTATAAGAGAGTATATTATAAACGAAAAAATATAGTTAACATTTTTGTGTTAACTTCTTAAAGGTCGGTCCAGAGGCACAGTACATCCAAATTATCGATGTAGCCGGTAACATCGCGTGCTCTGTAGTGACCGGAGAGGCAACTCTTGGAGCGAGACTGGCATCGTCGTTGGAATGGAGTGCGCGAACGTCGCCACTTCGAATCCAACGCCCGCCAGCATTGTTGCCGCTGAATTGTCTCCAACTGGCTTCTGCAGTGACCAAGCACAGGCATGAGAAACGGGTACGTAGAGGTCAAGTTTAAGATATTCAAAAATCTAGCTATTTAATAATTTTTTTTTAAATATATGGGACACTTACTCACACGGTCGTTCATCCCCAAAGTAAGTAACTTAATACTTGAGTTATGGGTGAGAGACAACTGGTAAATATATACTTACACTAACTAAATAATGTACACTTTTTTATCTTTTAGCGTACTAAAAAAAAGCTAGTAAATAGCCCACGCTATTTACTAATAAATAGTAATTTAATGAATATTTTTTTTGATTGAACTAAAACACGTCATGAGGAACTTGCCAGGATCACAACACTTAAGGACATCACTAAATTATAAAACAATGAAAATTTACTATTAGTAATAGGTCTGTTCAGTTTATTTTTTCGCTTGAATGAGAGATTTCCAAGATCTTCCCTGATATATTTCCTGTGTGAAATACTAGCGATGTACTAGCAAAATTATGTCGATAAGTCAGTCTTTTTATAGTTTATTAAATTAGACATTATTTTAAGGAGCTCCATATTAGCAAAACTTATATTAATATTGATTGTTTATTAGATGCTATCACGGATCACGGATTGGAGGAAATTAATATTATCATCACTTTTGTTTTCTACCCTTACTTACTACATATTTACCCGTAATCCTAATTGTACCAGTTTCACCTAAAATTAAATATTGAAACGATTTATTCGCAGGAAATATGCCTAAAAACTGGTTTTTTTTAATTATTTCAGGTACCTCCGATCCTGTTCTACGGTCGGGCTTGTTCAGGTGACGCTGAAGACAGGTTCATAGAAGCGCCCGGTACCTTCGCACCACCACTTGAGGGATACCTCATGTGCAAGACCGAGAAGAGCAGACGTTTCGAACCTTGTTACTTCTTGCTTAGGTAAGGCAATTTCATTTTCATCGATATTGGTTCAGTATTGGCCGTGAAAGAGTAACAAACATACATCCATACTCACAAATTTCCGCATTTTTAGTATTAGTAGGAGTAGGATAGTAGAATAGTGTTACGTACAGGGATTTAAGTATTTGGAAAAAACACCTGGAGATTTGTCCAGAAACTTTATTACAGCTTTTAAGTATAGAAATTCAGTACTTGCATCACAAAGTAGGTCCTTAGTCCAGTAAAGTAGCCGCTGTCACTATTTCACTATCGTTCTGCTTCCAAACAGTCTTGATCGTTATTAGCAAATATATGTAGGGTAAACTAATCGATCGAGAAGGTTCTAGTCCTCAATTATTCCCGATTCGTTAGTACAGTGGTGGGAATACGGAAAACGATTGTGTTAACGCAAGAATCCAGATCGAAGCGTCACGTCATATCAAATGTCAATCGTAACGTCAAACGTCAATCCATCAATCGTTACAAAATTCGAATATATATACGTCAACTACCTATTGTACGCGCACCACTTATTCGTTTATTGTAAATCGTCAAAATTCGTAATTATACGTATACGCAAACCAGCGACCTGAGCTTTTATTCGGAGACGCAAATCATCACCATAGTTTGGTCCATTCGACGCCAAATAGAAGAATTTAAATTCGAAAATCGTACCAAGACGATAATCGCTCAAGATCATCATAGAATCCAGGAATCACCAGGTCAGGCTAATCATTTCCCTATCTACTTCCTATTCCACAGTGTTTATTTGTGCTAATATCGTAGTCGTGTGTTATTATATAAATTTAAATTCGAATAACATATATTTTAGTGTAACGGAAAATTTAAATCGTACTTCGAATTTATCGTTAAATTTTATTTCCCTCTCGTTTTCACTAAATTATTGTAAATCGTCAAAATTCGTAATTATACGTATACGCAAACCAGCGACCTGAGCTTTTATTCGGAGACGCAAATCATCACCAGATTGGTAAACAACGTAAATGTTCCAAAGTGAACACGTTAAGCCAATTTGAACTCTATGATTTAAACATTACGAACTATATTAATTCTATTCTATGATATACTAATTCTAGGGCCGGTGTACTCCATTGGGGTCCACATTCACCGGACGGGACCCCGCTGCCCAATAATATATCGCTACGTTCAGTGGTCGGTGTTCGAAGACATGTTGATCTATCTCGAAGACCGCACTGCTTTGAGATAGCACTTGGAGATTCAAGCAGGCTACTTCTAGCTGCGCCGGATGATCCTACAGCCTCTTCCTGGCTTCAGTCATTGCTTCTTCATGCTGCTCAGGTACGCTAAGGCTATATTGCAGTTTAACATTAAACAGACCGAATTCAAAATTAGGCTTAATCGAGTTAGATACATTGTAATCCGTGCAGTACAGTAGTAATACAGTCGTGTGGTATCTGGCTAGGTAGAATAGACCATCATTTCTTACCGAGGTGTCGTAACAGGCGATTAGGGTAAGTGCCGAGTGGTATCCGGCTGAGTAGAATAAACCACCCTCATTTCTTACCGAGATTTCGTAAAAGGCGACCAAGGTAAAATACTTAGTCAAAACACTCACGAGTTTTGTAAGCGCTGCGCTTTATTACAATTTGCCAAAAAAAACTTTTAAGTGCTATATTATAGGTATATAATTAAAAATACTTTGAAGATGAAAGGCTCCATGTTACTTGTATTAAATAACTCGAAGGATGCTTGCTAAGGTATGAAAGATAATCATATTAAAACTCTTCGGTCTAGAATCCAGACATATGAGTTAAAAGATAGTTTTCTGGATGCGTCACCTAGGACACTAACATATCTTTCTTAATATATATAATCTATAATCTTTCTTCTCCCCAGGCTTTGGAAGAAAAAGATGGTGCAAAAAAGACAGATCGCCGTACCGGACCCCCTCCAGCTTGCACTGTGCTGGTGACTCCCTTCGAAGTCATCAGCTTACGGGATACCGTGGACATGGCGTTCATTGCGGGCGCTTCTGCCTACCTCAACGACAGAGGGTCCGGTGCGTTGCTTCGAGGTAAGAAACAACATATATCTTTGGGACTATGGGCCACATTAGCTCAGAGTCACTCAGACAGTGATTGAGCAAGAAATTCTTATGGGTGGAATAGTCCAGAATAGGAGCTGACCACCCGTCCTGCAACGATAGGCGTCCCCGCAATTAGAAGCTATTTTTGGAGTTTAGAAATCTTTACGAGACAAAAGTAATGAGAATATTGTTTTGCTATAATCCGCGATAAAAGAAAATATGTGTAATGCTAAATGTAGAGTGTACTATTCGTTCTCATACCTGATACATGCAGAATTTGTAAGAACTCATGCACTACCCGACACTGATGACACAACAATTGTGTATTGTTGTGCACTGCACACATTCACCACCACAATCTCAACAATTGTTTCGCCCCGTAATCGAAGCATCGTCAGGAGATAGACTCCACGACAAAATCGCTTTACGATTTTGTCGTGGAGTCTATGAGTGCATGAGTTCTTACAAATTCTGCATGTATCAGGTATGAGAACGAATAGTACACTCTACATTTAGCATAACACATATTTTCTTTTATCGCGGATTATAAATAATATTCTCATTACTTTTGTATTATGGACCTCCGCAAAGTAACGCCTAATTCTATAAATTATCTTTACGAGATTAAATCAGCATCGAGGAGATCAGTAGATCCAAGAACCAAAATTACCGATGTAGCTCAGCGTGTTGCGAAGCTGAATTACCGATGTAGCTCAGCGTGTTGCGAAGTTTAAATGGCAATGGGTGAGGTACATAATATGTAGAACCGTTGGGCGTTGGGGTGCTGAAATAGCAATTGAAAAACCCGCACTGAAAAACGCAATGTTGGTAGACCCATACGAGATATACTGATAATCTCAAAACAGTCGAACTGCTGTATCCAAGCGACACAAGATCGTGTGATGTGGATATACCTTGAAGAGGCTAAAAGACTGTCTGGATGTTACGATTAACGTCCAGACAGTCTTTTAGTCTCTTCTTCTTTTAGTCTTTTAGTCTTCTTAAACCGATGTTTAAGAAGTTGTTTTTGGAAAAAAAAAACCTTGGATAACAATTCCTTCTTTTTATGGACTAGGATACCTACCCTACACCATTAAGTAATCACCGCCGCCCACGACCGCTTGCAGAACGCGTACGTCACCGTCCTTAACAAAAAGTGTAAAATACCTTTTTGAAGGTACCTTTGTCGCACCAATCCGCAAAACCCTGCCAAAGGGAGATCTTTCCATAAAATAATGATGGTGGAGAAATTATTTGGAAACCGCACTGTTGTGGATCACCACGCATCCACATGATGAGGATGATATTTTAAACTGTGACCTACAGTGCGGTTATGGAATTAAGCAGCAGGAATCAAGTCATGTAGTTTAATGGAACAGTTTCCGCGAAAGATGCGATACAAAACGCACAGTCATGATACCTTTCTACGCATCGTCAAAGAGTCCAGCTGTTTGCTTATCACCTTGTCCCCAATAAACTAACTGCTCTGTATCGGATCAAATGGCTTAAGTTGGTTGGTTGGGTGCAGCAACCCAGAAATGATAACAATACTCCATGTGAGGTCGGATTTGTGCTTTATACAGCGCTCTGTATCTGTATGTGCTAGTACTGACTGGCTCTATTGAGAATACCCAATTTTTAGAGGCCAACTTAGCCTTATACCGAATCACCATGTCCCCAATAATTCTACCTGATTTGTACTGTACGCGATCGTATGGCTTAATTTGGTACTGGGGTGCACCAGCCCAGTGATGAGAACAGTACTCTAGCAGTAACAGTACTTGTGCTTTATACAGCGCTAGTCTATGGGCCGGCTTGAAGTATTGAAGTCTCTATTGATAACACCAAATTTTTTGGAGGCCAACTTAACTTTCATTTCCAAATCGCGATACTTGCTGCTATTGGAGATGTCGAGACCCAGTATTTCAAGTATATATCAATACTTAATATTATAAAAATGTGTCCCTCAGTCTGTCTAATACGCTTTCACGGATAATCCTTTGGATTAATATTGATTGAAGTTGGTACAATAAGAGCTTATGAGTATACATATGAGACAAAAATATGCGGTTTTTTATTTGGGAACAGTCGAAGATAGAAGGTTCCTTCAATCCATACCTGCATCACTTATTTACAAATTATTAAATTACAAAACAAAAACCCCATTATCCTTTACTTTGTTATAATCAATTTTGTTTATTCCAGAATACATTGAAGACATGCGAACAGACATCGAAATATTGGCGTGCGGTTCTATTAAGAATTTGACAGCGTTCAAGATACCTGATATTGATGAAAATTGGTGTTGTTTGGTAAGTCGTTTTACTTATTTTTAACCTCAGCCTATGGAGAAAATATAGTTAATAATATAAATATAGTTTTCTTCTATTTAATTCTTCAGGAAAGTCTATAAAGATGTTTCATTGTGATGATGCGTTATTTACAGGAGTGGAGTGTCTGCGAGGCTCGCGAGAGAGGCACGGGGCTGGCCCTAGTGCTGTCGAGCAGCGCTGAGCTCGAGAGGTTTATAGCAGCCCTTGAAAGAGCCTATGCGCATCTTACTGTAAGTTCCTCTCAACTTTTTAAATAGAATCTCTATTTTCCAACACTTAAATGATAAGAAACCTTACTAGCAATCGCCAGCGGCTTCGCCCACATGGATAGATTAAAACCATAATATAATTATGTGTGTGTGTATGTGCGTGCGTGCGTGCGTGCGTCCGCACGTGCGCGTGTGTGTGTGGCCGAACTTAAGAGAAAAACAAAAACATTGAAATAACTAATAAGATATTTGATACACTAACGATATATCATAGAAACATTAATAAAAATCCAAATCCCATGTAATCTATCATTTACAGGCGTATTCAGCATTGTCTTTTGTGAAATTAAATTTCAATTACTTAATATTTACCATATTGAATACTATTTCCTTTACAGCACGAGCCATTTCCGTTAAGCGTAGTCGAAGCGTCGAAGTCTGCGTGCAGCGCTGCGCATGCAAAGTACGAAGCGGCCTGGTCACATATGTTGCCGCAACAGTAAATAAATTTATCGCTTTTAATTACATTTAAGCACGTTTGAAAATAAATAAAAACCTAAAGCTAAGTTGAAATTATTATAACAGATTTCCAAATTAATCTAAGAACTTTTGAATGAATGAATGAATATTCTATATTACACAGATGTTATTATTCTAAATATTATTTCAAAAACTTTATAATCTTTTATCTTATAATTCAAACTACTCAGTATTGAGAATACTTATTTCATACTTTTTTTATTTTGAATTAAACTCTAGCTATACGAAATTAATAAAAATATTTTTTGCTATAATCCCCGATAAAAATGAACGATAAAAAACCTTTTATTGCAAAAAATAGCAAAAAAAAATTAATTTCTTTAAATGTAGAGTGGACAATCCGTTTTCTACATTTAGCATTATATATATATTTTCTATTTTTCTTCACCGCGGATTATAGCAAAATAATATTATTAATACTTTTGTATTATGGATCTCAGCAAAGTAACGCCTAATTCTATAAATTATTCATTACTTTTGTATTATAGACATCCGCAAAGCAAATCCTTATTCTATTAATTATCTATTAAATATAGTTACTAGTGGTATGTATGTTCGTGGTTTCATAATTCTTATATTAATTTGGAAATTTGTTCTAATTTGAAAATGGGAATTTCAATTTAATCTACTATTACGTGTGAATATATCAATACAATAATCTTATATAAATGTATAAAACATATAAATATAAATACAAGTTTTTGTAGCGTGTAGTTACTTTAAGCTTTAAATACTTGGCAGTTAAACACTTAGTAAAAAATTAAATATTCTACAAATCTATAGTTAAAATATATTAATCATGTAACTATATTTTAACTATAGAAAGTTTAAAGGATCTTTGTTAATATAAAAAAATAAGTTAATCTAGCTTCATATATAAGTAACTGGACAATTTATTTTGCATAAAATTAGTCAATAAGTGTACTTGATGCCTTCTACTTTATATTATTTCCATGCGAAAATTTGGATGTTATTAAAAAAAATACTCGAGATAAAAAGTAATACTCATGCGTCACAAATTATCTAAAGCGTAGTTTAACGTAACTAGGCGGTTTTATTTTATAAATTAAATTCATGGTTTTTTATTCGTTAGGGATGAATTTTCTCTCAGAATACGCTACGCTATATATCGCTTAATATTAAAGTGACCTAAATCAAAATAGTTGTGGCACATTGCAGTAAAGCGGAGTGTAGTGTCTACAAAACTCGTGAGTGTTAAAAGACCCATAACTTGGAAAACCAATAAATCACTAGTTTTTTTTTTAATAATTCGTTGCATGATGTTATACATGACATTGAAATAAAGATTGCAATGTATTTAACTCAAGTTTAATTTTGAATTCAGTCACTTTAATATTAAGCGTGCGATATATAAATGCTTATATGTGATAAATAATATACAACTATAAAATGCGTATTATATATGAAATAAACTCTTCTATGATATTATGGCTTACAGAAATATTCTAAATTAATCCCAGTGCATTCCAAATATTCCGTGATGCAGATATCATAGAGTTATTATTCTAGAGGGAGCCAGTCTAAAATGTGTCCGTCGAAAAAAGAGAGCAAATGAGGCTAGCTACCTGTCTCTCTTACTCTTATCTTCCCTCTTTTAGTATTTTTTGAACACTCTCACCCCTTTCTTTCTTTGTCTCCCCTATTTAATAACTCTATGGGAAAGCATCATAGTTTTCTACATAGATTAACTATTGTTAAATTTAAAAAAACAAATATCTAGTGTTCTAAATAGAGAGAGAGAAAGAGAGGACAGAGATAAAGAAAAAAGAGGATTTAAAAGCACAATATTATATAAATGTTAAAAGTTCAACGCTTTTAATAGATAAAAATTAGGTAATATTTTGTTAGGGTCTACGTTGTTGCAGTGTAGATAATTCTTTCATAGTTTATAAGTACCATTTTGAGATAATAATTTACGTGTAAGTTGTAAATTTACGAGCAAACTATCCAATAGACTGAAACTTGAAAGTTGCACGTACTAATCTCTTGGCTAAAGTATATCAAATTTGGAGAGTTCGGTTGTAAATTGTCCAGAAGATGCGGTATATACGTGATAAATGTGTTTTTTAATGAAAAATTAAACTTGAAACTAAACAACTCTGTGCTTATCTGTGCCTTGTAAAATCCCCACGTTTTTCAGCCTACTCGATCGCGTTAGCGTAACGCATATATGACGCTTAAACAACGGTCACTAGATGTCGCTATTTTAGCGTTACACTAATGTGATTGAGTAGGTTAAAAAAACTCGCACTAAGCACGCTTATAACAGGTTATTTATATAAATAATTTCTTTTGTTTTTGAGTATGAACTCAATATCAAATTAAAATTATTTATATTACGGTTTTTTGCAACAAAAAGAAACTAGAGCCCGATATTTTTTTTAATTTGCTTTAATTATCTGTGGTATTATGAATGCTTTTTGCATTAAAAAAAAGACTAGAGGCCGAATTTTTTTTTTATCTGCGGTTTCGATAATCAACTGTCTGAGATTTGTGATATGCAGATTTTATGCACAAATATTTAGTTATATTAAGAAAATATATTATTTTATGTCATTAGAATATACTTTGTATATGGGCTTACATGATGGATATTGTTTGCGCGTTGATCACATTTTCTGGACGCTATTTCCTGTATATAGTATTTTTAGCATATCTAACAATTTTCCTCTTCTATTACTTCACATTATGAAAATCTAAATATTAATATAAATAATAATAATAATTATTATTATATATGTAGTGTGTATAATTCGAGACAAATTAATATGATATCCGCGTTGTTCTATTAATATAAAATAATACTACATATGAATTATAAAGTAGGCATCATAAATATATCGCACGTTAATTATTAAAATTTCCAAATTCAAAAAAGTTGTTTTGTGGCAAATTGCAATAAAACTAAATTTAGAAGGGGAAAGAAAACACAAGCTAGATGACGTTGAAGTAAATTTTGAATTCGGTCAGTTTAATATTACGTGTGCGATATGAGTAGGACTATAAGAAAAAATGTGACAACACAAAAATAACGTTATTTATCAACATTTACAAGTGTTTCTAATTATTGGGTCTATGATATTGTAAATGAGTGTATATTGTGCTAAATATAATACATATGGTATATATAGTTACATTATTTAAAAGGGGGTGTATTGGTTTATAACTAAAGCTTGATATGTTTGATATTAATTGTTTTCTTCTATACCTGCGATATAGTGATAATTATACATGGGTTGCAATAGAGGAACAACTCAAAAAATCACGTTTTCAATAAAGTGGATTTAAAATATTCGTTGCTAAATAAAATGCATAAAAGGGCCTTAGTTTGCTTAAACGAACGGCCTACTATTGAATTATGAGTTCTGCTGATATTTCTACTGAAAAGAATGTGTAATTTAACATTTACACAACACAATAAAACACGTATTTGTTGACTTAAGCCACTATTGCAGGCCATGAGCGATATAATCTATATATACCCCTTATTTGTAAATTTTCAAAATGTATTCAATATCTCTATATATCGTTTTTCTGAAGGTTTGGGCTTCGTATGGCTTTAATAAGCTTAAGATTAAAGATATATCGGTGTCAAAAGAAACAATATATTTACTTAGCTTATCATTTTCACCTCTACATTAATTGCCATCTAATGAAAAGGTGGTTTAGACAAATGACAATGGCAGTTAGATGTAAATAAAAGAATGTGTACTAAAGCCTTTGAAATTTATAAAATAGGGGTAATAATACTAAAATATACGTTTTAACTTCGAGGATCTCTATTGCGTTTATTGCCTGTATATATTTATGGTATTGCGTAAATTTAGCGTTTAAATTGTTGGCTGTTTCAATTCGAATATTATTTTTATCTATATGAAAACTGATAAAATTTTAATGCGTTCTGTAAATATTGCAGATTTTTTCCATCATTGGTAGCTAATTCTTGACTTACCGAAAGAAATATTGCCGAGAGGTCTATCTTTCTTTATCCAGTGATATCTAAAGTGAGATAGTTTCCTTAATCGTATACCCAGTGATAATTTAAACTGACAACTACTTTTACTAGTCACTCATTTCCTTCTTAACCCTGAAAGTTATCGAGTTTTTATTATAATAATTACATTTTTACACGTAAAAAATTAAGTAAGTTGGATTGCAAATTAACTGTCATAGATTTGCAGAACGGTTTAAAATTAGATCAATGATGGGTTAGGTTTTTTTTAAGTAACCCAAAAAGTGCTACATTGATAATCCTTCTGGCAGTTATGATATGAACATCAATGGAGTTTCGTAAAAAGGATTTATTTTTTAATTAAATTGTTGATTGCTAGAAGTATTATCAATGCAATAAAAGATAAGAAGAGTGAGGAATTAAAACCTCGCCCATACTGAAATAGCTACTAGGCTAAAATGGTAGTCAAATTCGTAACTGGGGAAACAATCTCATTGATATCATGGAATTTATTATAGTTATTGATTATTAAGTTACTAGGGATATTATCAGGTTTGTAACAGCAACAGGTAGGCAATTAACGCTGTCGGGACCTGTGAATTCCTTGTCCCAACATGGGGAAATGGGCGGAATAGTCCAGAATAGGTGCTGACCACCCGTCCTTTACCGACGAGCGTCCATGAAACTAGATAAATAGATAGAATATTATTACTTACAACTATTAAATACCATTTTCGTGAATATCTGATCTTCTTAGAATAATATACAAAACTTTTAGTACTATACCACAATTTTCTGACATTTCATGGCGTCCTTTACTTCAACTAAGATTATATAGTCATAAAATCGGCAAAATATAGGCAAAATTGTCCCGATTTAACATTTATATATTTCTCTAACGTGTATTTGGATTGATTTCCCCAGTTAGTCTCATTTAAAAGAAACTATTTCGCTATGGGCGCGGTTGAAATCGGAATATTCTGAAACTTGGCGCAACGTTTGAACAAATCTCTCGTTACAATTCGCCTTAGACTTGTTTTACATGGGAATAGGACAGGGATAGAAAAAGACGACTGTTTGAGCACAATGTTTGGCACAACTGATTTCCAGTCACGTATCTATCAAGATTTAATCGTATTTTTCTATCCACTGCTCTTCCTAGATGCCTTTGTGCCATGTGAATGCAGCAAGGATGTATTGTTTTCAAAAAAATTCTAGAATTGAACGTATGAGAGTGTTCATACGCAAGTTTCCACAGAGTAAAACCGCTTGGAGTAAAGTGGCATTGCTTGATTCGTTTTTGGACATTATTTTTTTTACGCGAACCTTATTTAGCTTTATGATTTAAAGCTACTTTTAATGGTTTCGTAATTTTTTTTACGTGATTTTATAAATTAATTGTGTTGAAAGTTAAATGAAATTGTTGATTTTTGTGAAATGTGGGTTACTCGAGAATAGTTTCTTATATTGAAATTCATTATACATAATTAAATGTATTATAATGATATTATCTTGTATGCTTTTTACACTGTTACCTATTTCAATGTATGATATCATTGTATGTGTATATTGGGCCGCTGTAGGTCATGTGATATTAATGTATTATAAATGTAGTTTTAGGATCGGGTGTGCCTCGGAAGCAAACACTATCATGTAAGGCTTAGGTTACACTATAAAAATTTTGATATGCGCCATATATAGAATAAATATTATTGCAGATATTTCGATAATAATGTTTCAACCACTTTTATCGAATTGAGACGTAAGTCAATGTTTAGGATTCTCAAATACTAAACTCTCAATAATTAATGATTTCTATGAATTTTTGATAAAGTATCGGTTTCAAAGTCTACATATAGTTATTTTATTTTAATACAAGCTCTTTTGAGTTATGAATTATTTGTTACTTTTTCAACAACATCGGCAATGCCGTAAAAGTAGGCAGCATATATGAAATTCTTCAAAAGACAAATAGTGAGTTTTATATTGTTCCTATAAATAAGTATAAGTTTTTAGGTATATTTTGTAATATCGAACATTATTAAAGTGAGAAATAGTTTAATTATAATAACATTACTAAATACTGAAGGAGTATAATTTATTTACGATCTAAAGAATCATTTCTGTTCAAGATTTCTCATTCAAAATTTCAAGTGTAAACTAAGCCTTACCATTGATGCACTATGTAGGATTTTCACGTGTTTAATATTTTTGTATAACAAAGCTTGATTTTTGTATATTATGTATTCTGCGGGACAGTTATTATAATATACCTTTATATCTAGTATTAAAGTGTTCAGGCACTGACATGTTTAATAAAATCTTAATCACATTATCTCTGTTTTGAAATAGTGTACGGAATTTACAAATTCATGTACCATATTTATGATATGAATATTGCCAGCTGTATTTATCTTAAATATATTACCTTAACTTGATATTTTGTTGGTACCGGACCTCCTATCGTTATTTAGAAGTTTTGTACTACGGTTAGTTTCAAAAGTATTGGTCGTTATAATTGGTCATTTTGCGACGAGTATAGCCGGTGATATACCAATTTAATTTATGAATTTATTTATGTTTTTTTTTACAATTACCTAGAACGCGCTTTGTATAAACTTAATATAGGTTTAGGCGTTTCGATTATGTAATTATTTGAATGATTCATTATCGAAAATTTTAGATACGTCGTAAAACTATCACAATAAAGTTTGAAAGTCAAGTAAAATATATTCATTTCTCTGCAGATTAAAAATCTTTACGACTCAGTGCCGCCTAAGTGACGACTAAATGAAGCACTAGACTTTTATATTTTTGTAATTGAAATTAACATCGTATTTTATTTTATAAATAATAAATCTATTCGTTCTCTTGGAGTTATCTCGTTATAATAGTTTGTTTTTCAAACATTTATTGTTAAACATCAGAAATAACATTTGTTTGTATAAAGATATTTGGTTGACTGGCTCAACTTATCAAATTAATTGAGAAATGTTTAAATATTATCAATAAAAACGGAACGTATCTAAAATTTTCGGTAATATCTGGATATCTAACCTTCATGAGATTTTTGTAGTGTTTTTGTGAGTTTATGTGCTTCTAAGAGACATATTATCTCTTCTGTGATTGTTGTTTTGTCTTTGTGATAACTTAGTTCGTTATTATGTATAGCAACGCGGACGTTTTAGCTTGCATTGTTATTCATTGTTTTGTCTTTGGACGCTTTAAAATTGTGATTTATTCGCCAAAAATTTTTCTATCGTTAACATGAAAATATTTCTAGTTTTGCGAATAGTTCCGAAAAAAGTTATGAGCGTTTATTATTATTTAGCTTTAGTTAAGAAACAAACTTGAGATGCCTTGAAGAGTTTTACAAAATTCAATTTGACTATCGTTAAGAATTATATAGAGCTTCTTTTGTTACCACTTATTTATAAAAACAGTGAAAAAACTTAGTATATGTTTCATTAGTTGCGAAGAAATAGGATAGTAACAAGCCGTTACCTATTTCACTTTTTTCATATATTTGCCTATATATTTTTTTTTTCTTTGGCATTCTGCTTACTTATAATATCCGCTTGTATTGAACTGACCAATGTATCTAAATATTTTCATGTTAACCATATTTATTTAGAGGAAATAATAAGTTTATATTATTAATAATAGAAAAACTATATTGGCTATTATTGGCTTATTTCTCCGTAATAAAAATACTATTGTAATATAATTTCGTCGCTGACAATACCTATGTCTATTTCAATATAATGAAGTATTAATAAGAACAATAATATATAATCTGTATTCATTAGTAGGCAACTGTTTGCAATAATTTCACAATAGTTGAAAACATTGTATCATACAATTAGATGTTTATATCTTATGTATATTCCGTGAAATTTTCCCAAATAGACTTGAAATAAATAATCGAATAATCTTTATAATTGTTCTTGTTTATTTAAATCCCTTTAAACGATTTTACCTATACTCCATAGGTTTAGGTATATAACTAAAAGTAAAAAAAGGTTTCATTTAATAGGCAGATATACTATGACCGAACTTATTCGATTAATTGGTATATATTTGTTGTAAACATGTTTACAATTATTTATTTATGTCTCGTGACATAAAAGCGGAAAAACAAGTTCATGTTATATATTATAATTATAATGAAATACAGGCGTTATAGTGTTTTGTTATAAATTTATTTGAAACTATGCAAACTGCATGTTGTTTATAGAACATTATATTTAATTATGAATATTATAAGTAAAACCTATTTATTATTTGCTATTTGGCAAAATAAAATTGAATATGAATTTAGCGAGGGACTAATTACGTCGCAAAAAAATCTTAGATATCTTTCTTTGTTTAGACGTAACTTTAGATTAATAATCCTCAGAATCGTATAATTGTATTACCATAATAATCTTGACATAAATGATGCTTGCGATGTGCGTTTTACCTAACATTTCTTGTCTTGTGTATACTAGTATGGAAATAAAACTGGTTCAGAAAATTTACTACAACAAAATTTAGCACCAAAGATTTTATAAGGAATAAGATTTCGTGACTTACCAAAGACCGAGAGTTACGTTCAGGTATATCGTGATAAGGGTTGCCACCTTTTTTTTCAAGAAAAATAGTATTTTTCTTTTTAAATCAAAAAAATATAGTACTTTTAGGAAATTCAGGAAAAAAATAGTGCATATCTATTTTCAATCATTATTTATTTTTCCATGATTATTTATTATTACTTTTCGCTGGACAATGACAAAGGAGTTAGAGTTACTTACTAACTAAGCCCCGTAAATACATGAATGAGTTTCGTTCAAACATTACCCATGAAGTCCTGCGGGTGCGTTCCATTCACTGCAACCGAAGCATCATCAGGAGATAGATTCCATGACAAAACTGCAAAGTGGTGAGGAGGCACAAGTATTTTCTATACAAAAATTAATAAGTTTGTTTGATTGATTGATTATTTGAACGCGCTATCTCAGGAACTACTGGACCGATTTGAAAAATTGTTTCAGTGTAAGATAGTTCATTTATTGAGGAAGGCTATAGGCTACATAACATCATGCTAAGATGAATAGGAGAAGAGCAGCAATAAAACATTACGAAAACAGCAAAATTTAAAATTTTCTTTGCGTGCGCTGAGTAAACTGAGGTGATAAGTTATTCAAAAATCATGTATTACAAAACTGTTCTCTTAAATTCTTGATAAAAGTCCGCGAAAGCATATGCCTAGCTTTGAAGGTTAACCCACTTTAACCATTTTTATGGTTATCAAAAGACTATATTACGGTTTAATCTTTCCACGCGGCAATTGCTAGTGTTTTATATTACAGATATAAAAACGTGTAAACACTACGTGCAGACTAACGCTTGCAATTTTTGATTTCGTCATTAAGCAAGATAGTTTCCAAACGTAATTCGTCATTTTGGAAGAAAAAGTGATTAAAATGGATACGGCAGTCTAGCAGTAAACCTGATGTTATTGAATTTATATCAGCATACCTGTTATCGCAATAAACAAGCCCTCTTAATTTGCATACTCGCAAGATTCCAGCTAAACTAGTAAACAGCACGCAGTCTATATATTTGTTAGTGTCGATGAGTTTCTGTTAAAGGTTGTATTATCAAATATTACGAAATATGGAAGAGTTAAAAGTGAGTACTTTATTTTTGTAACGTTTTATAAACATTTAATATATTGTAATTTAAATTAAACGAAAATTTAAAATGTATTAGATATATGCTTATAGTTTAGCTACCTAATGAATGCTGTTACGAATCTATAATGAAATGCAATATTAATTATTTGAAGTAGTTATCATTGGCAAGACATATAAAATAAAAACATACATACATATTTTTATTTTTTTTAAGATTTTTTCTGTTTTGAAATGAGTAAATATTAAATGAGTGAGCATAAATAATATTTTACGATTTTTAGATTTTTTTTTTATATATAAAATCTTAACAGGCATTTAAATATATCAGAATTTTAAGAGTTAATTTTATCATGAAAATAGCTTTAATCTTTATTACTGAAAATGTAAATAAAGCGATAACCCCGTCTAATCTGTATTTACCAACACAGTTCTTATCGAAAATTATAATAGGATGAATGGTGAATTGTTTCATAAATTTGGGCGAATTTTTGTTATGGGAGACGTTAAATATTAACGTCTATATGAATCTAATATGTAAAAGGTTGTACTTTCTTTTATTTCTTTTAGTTTAACAATAATCGATACTAAAATTCACAATTAATATACTGATAAAAACGTTAGATAATTCCTTATTAATTATTTTATAAATAATAAGGTGTCGAATTTCCATTTATAAGACAACTAAAACTGATATTGCCTGACCCGTTGGCTCAGTTGGTAGTGACCCTGCCTTGAGCTCCGCGGGTCGCATGTTTGATTACCATAGAGGGCCAACATTTTCTACAGACAATTTGTTGGTTTTTTCGATCCTGAGTGTATATATGCATTTAAGTATGTATTTAAAAACTATATATGTATATATTTACCAGTTATCTGTCATCCATAACGCAAGTATTAAGTTCCTTACTTTGGGGACGGACGACCGTGTGTGTAAGAGTCCCATATACTAATTTATTTAAAACCTTTTTTGCCATAACTTATGCTTTTGTTCATGGTATTTAAATAAGATCTGATATAGTGAAACTATAATAATTAAGGTGACCAGAATAGTTTCGATCTCTTACCGTAACCATCGTCTAATTCGTGTGTCATGCGAATTAGGCGAACTGTTTAAATTAATCTTATAGTATTTAGAACATCACCTTTACGTTATTAATCTTCTAGCGATCGTACAACCAATAAAAATAAAACGTAACGTAAATATATATACATAATATATATACATAATATTCTTAAAAACTTGTTTATGAATGTCCTGGGCATTTAATTTTAAACCAATTGGTTTGAACGGATTTCTAGTGTCTTAAAGGTCTCTCAACCTAGTGGAGGTATACAAAGTTTACGGTTTCTAGCTTCTTATGGGTCACATGGACAGCCATAATAACATAGATTACATTAATGTTTGTTCTATGCTGATTATTAAAATTAACTTGCAAAACTTTATGGTAGGTCCGAGACTGCTATATAAAAGGCTGTAATATAAATATAATAAATATATGGGGCACTTACACACACGGTCGCCTGTCCCCAAAGTAAGTCACTTAATACTTGTGTTATGGTAGACACAACTGGTGAATATATACATATATAATTTTTAAATACATACTTAAATACAAAAATACACGCAGGCTCAAAGACCAACAAATTCATTTATAGATTATGTCGGCAGGAATCGATCCCGCGACCCGCGGAGCTGAAGGCAGGGTCACTACCCACTACGCCAACGGGCCAGTCATATGTGTTAAGATGATTTAGAATTTTCTTACTTGCCAGTATTTATCGGGCTTTGGTTCGGAATTCGCCAGCGAAGATCCGCGAAAGCCCGGGGCATTGCCGGAGGGTCAAAATAATCCTCAACAGTGCGCGTATGGGTTATACGCGGAACAACTATCTGGTAGTGCGTTTACAGCCCCCCGGAATGAAAACAAACGCTCCTGGTTGTACAGGTATAAATGTTATAATTTATCTTCCATATGGGATCCTATTAGGGGAAGTCTGAAAGTTGCGCCCATTACAGAAAAGATGAGAAGTGCGACACTAAGTTGGTATGGTTATGTAATGGGAGAGATGAAAATTATGTGACCGAAAGAGTTTTAAATATGAATGTGGATGGATGTATGGCTAGGGGGAGACCGAAAAAAAGATGGATGGATTGTATGAAAAATGATATGCATGTTAAAGGAGTGGCACCAGAGTTGACTGATAGAGGAGAATGGAAGAAGAAGACATATTGTGTCGACCCCACTTAAGAGTGGGATAAGGGAGAATGATGATGATGATGGGATCCTATATCGTAAACTCTAAATAATGATAAAGAAAAAAGCTCGCATAAATCTTATCGAACAATCCTTTCATACTTATTGTGGTCGATTTTCTCAAAATTTACTAAATAGTTTATTGTTATGTACATCGTGTAGAAAAAGTCGCGCAGTTGTACAAAATCTCGCCTGCTGGAAGCTTTAATCGCGTGCGCTTCGTAAACCAATAGAGATATACTAAAATAATGTAGTAGAGAGTTGTAGATCTACAAAAAAGTCTACGACGGCATGTCTCTACCTCTTATGGTTAACTCACAATAACTTCGAAATGTCAATTAAATACGCTGATTTCCACGTGATACAGGTAGCTTCACTACATATTATAAAACAAAGTCGCATTCTTTGTTTGTCCATATAACCCTATGTATGCATAAAACTTTAAAACTACGCAACAGATTTTGATGCGGTTTTTTTAATAGATAGAGTGATTCGAGAGGAAGGTTTGTACGTATAATAACATTCAATACGGAGTAGAGAAATACTGTAATTTTTGAGGTTTCTGTAAATAATTACATTTTTTTCCGCTTACATTGCAAACGCAGGCTAAACCCTACGAGACTTATCAAAATGATGTACTAAGTATTTGTACACCTTGAAAAGGTCTACAGAAAAGTCCGCGATGGTATATGTCTATCTCTTATGGATAACCCACAACAGCATTTTTTGTCATTTACTTTTTACGAAAAATAATGCCTTATTTTTGAAGCAATTTTTATACAATACAGCATTAATCCTTATCCAATTAAGTACCTTAAATAAATAGTTTATTTAATATAGATCAATATGGCCGTTTACAGCATGTAATTTAAGTGAACATTTTCGGAGATATTACAGATTTAAAATGCCGTGAGGACGCCGCGCTTCGCCCTATAACAAACACTTCGACTTTAGCAGCGATTTCGCCCTTTCAAGAGTTTGTTTAAAGACATTCTGTAATTAATTGTAAAAATAAAATACATAGGGAAAATGTAAAAGTAAATAAGTAAAAATGTACTATATGAATTTAGATATTCCAAAGATAACAGGAAATCTTCTTGGTATAGGGAAAGGAAATAGTTTTTCTCCAAATTTAACGCTTGCGGGCCACGGGCAGTAATGAATAAATCAAAACTACTGGATCGATTTTAATTATTTTTTTTTACACTGACTGACATGGGATATATATTTTATACCCGTGCGAAGCAGGGGCAGGTCGCTAGTATGAAATAAACCTGAAGTAAATGGATAACTGCAAATAATTTTATTATGTACAGGACCTCAAAATGCATCTGTATCCGCAGATAAATTGTTAGTGCATAAAAACTTCATTTTAAATTATTGATTTTTAGTTAATGTTGGTAGACTAATGTTCATCCGCTAGAACGGCCGAAAACAAAATTTAATCAAAACCTAATACCGAAACAAGATTCCTGAAAGGAAACCACTTTGTAAATTTTTTATACGTAGTTCCAACCCTTGTTTCTCTACTTTTCCCTCTTAGATAAAAAAGGGTGATAGGATTCCAGCAGGCTTTATGGATATTAAAAAACTTAGCTCACAGCAAATATAAGCAAATTAACACAGCGGCGTATCGTATTAAGTATCTGTTTTATTTCACAAATTGATGCTAATTTTCCATGGCACGTTTAAAATTACTTTATTATTTAAAAATCCTTGGCAAACTATTTCCTACAAATTGCCATACTATTTATTTTGATTGAACTCAACATAAACAATTAAATTAAATACAAAGTAATAAATAAATTGCTGCATACAATTACTGTAATATTTTTATAGTGAAGTAATAAACAAAATAAATTTGTAGAATTCGTCCTTCTGTCGTTCACAAACCGTTCCATCGAACTAATATGGCAAAATATCTTACGCATAATTGGGACGACGCAGAACCGGATCCAAACCAGGCAAGTGTTAGAACCTATTGTATAACAATTAATATTTTATTAACACATTTAGTATATCTAATCCGGCTTAATAGAATAGACCAACTTCATTTCTTACCTGACTAAGGTAAGTTGATGTCAGGCAGGCGGGCGCTCGTAAAACTAGCCAAATCATTTAACAACATGTTTAGAACATGTGTCGATCCCACTTAGAGTGGTATAAGGGCATGAGAATAATGATTCAATATATCTAATCTAATCTAATAACTACATGCCATATTAATTATCTATTTCTTTGTTCATATCTTAGATGAACCTTAAACTTTTGACAAAAGTTTCTACTGAGAATTTCCAAACGTTTTTAATTCTAGTTCCTCACTAAGACCATTAAGACTAGATTAATATTATTCATCAGATGCTTTATGTCGATAGAAAAATTGTAACTGAATCTCGCATATACCTAGAAAACTTACCATATCTTCCAAGGATGTGTTTAATCTACAAATCCAAATTCTTTCACCCAAATTCTTCCTTCTAATAACGAAGGAAATCTATTTTGACGGCGGGATAGTAACAGGCCGTTACATCATTACTTATACTCTAAAGCAGAATATTTAACAAAATTATTTATTATACATTCTAGTCTCGCTGGTTCCCCTTCGACATTCCTACACAACAGATGGATTTTGTTCAAGGCTTGCACACTGTATGTGGCGCGGGAGACGCCCGCGCTCGGAACGGCATCGCAATTCACGTCTACCTTTGCAATGTCTCAATGGAGAAGAGTGCATTTTATAACAGCGATGGAGATTTCTTAATAGGTAATCACGTTTAAATGTGATAAGGTAATAAAATTAGTTATTAATTGTTATTATTTCTCTTGGCTTTAAGGACGGAGCGGGAGGTGTTCGGTCTCGATAGACAACAAATAAGACTAATTTGGCAGTTCATTCTAATAACCAGAAATTAATATCGCCCTATCCGAGAAATAAAGTCACATTTCCTATGCTTATACATGTTACTTTATTCTTTGGTATTCAGACTAATTACTCTATACTTCCAGCATATATAAAATGGTTGCGTTGGTCAAGAAACATCAGTATTTTGTCATCCATTGCTCAACCTTGGAATACAAGTCCTACCGTCGGTCTCGAAGCTATATTGATAGTGTGTCAAACATGCCTGATTCATAAGACATCTAAAACCTCCCATCCCGTTTGATCGTAACGAAACGATTGATCCCATCATCTCTACTCTTCGGACAGCTAGTATCCAAGAAATTGTAAAGCCTAGGTCAATAGGGAGCTAGCTAATCCTGTAATTCTATAATTAACCGTAAACTATAGGCAGTTTTTTATATATTGAAGATTAAAAAATAAAACCAATTTATCAAAATTATAGTCCTTTAAATTTACATTCGATATATGCGCGTGAACTTAAGAACTGCGGAATCTGCAGTCCTACAGAATCTGTTGATATGGTAAATTCTTCTTTCAGAAGAACAATCAATCCAATATTTAGCTTACTTTTTGTTTTATTCATCCACTAACTTTCATTTTATTAGCTACTAGCCATAAATTTAGAAATATTTTAAATGTCTTTCTAGTGCCTCAGCAAGGAATTTTGAAAATTAAAACGGAATTTGGAAAAATGGAAGTACATCCCAATGAGATAGCTGTCATGCAACAAGGAATGAGATTTTCTGTAGCTATAGACGGACCAACGAGGTAAATTTTTTTCACATA
Source organism: Morpho helenor (assembly GCA_029227775.1). Classification (NCBI taxonomy): domain Eukaryota; kingdom Metazoa; phylum Arthropoda; class Insecta; order Lepidoptera; family Nymphalidae; genus Morpho; species Morpho helenor. Next base: position 4,455,941 of record JARGCU010000022.1, on the reverse strand, counting down.
AACTACATTTAAGACTAAGGAAATTTATTTTCAAAATTTAGTTTTTATAGTATTTTTAAAAGACTATCTTAATCGAATATCGTTTAGTTAAATGATTTGCAGGCCTAATGATTGAGGCGTTATAGCATATTGTTAGAACATATACTCGGATGTTATTGAAGTATGAATATTTTCTTAGATAGAAGACTCCTCTGCTAAAATTAATAAACTACGGTGAACTAATTTAATTAACTAATTTAACTATTATGGCTATTAGTAAAGCTATTTACTATTTAGGACATTTGCCATTTGACATTGCGTAAATATGTATTGGCTGATTGCATTTTTAATCCTACAAGTTCTCCCAACTTACACAATTCGTCTCAAGGTGTTTGCCTTTATCGAATCTAAATTCACCCAGCTTTGATTTTTTTTAATTTTCTACAGGATAATTTTTCGAATTAGGCGTTACTTTTCGGAGATCAATACAAAAGTAATAATAAAATTATTTTGCTATTATCCTCGGTAAATTATCACGATTTAGCAACATTTAGAGCACAATAATGTTATTATTACTTTTATTGTAGAGGATACATTTTAGAGGTATTCGACGGCCACTTCAAGTTGCCAGACTTAGGACCAATAGGTGCAAATGGTTTGGCCAACCCTCGTGATTTTCTCACACCCGTTGCCTTCTACGAGGATCTGGATATTCCTGGTAAATATTGTTATATGTATTAAATTTATCTACAATTTTTTTTAATTATATAAATTGTTATATAATTAACGTGTGACACTTCGTATTGTTTACTTTTTTGCAAGTTCAAACGTGTTTATTGGCTATGAGACTCATAGGTATATTAAAAGTACATCAGCTATCGATAAAGAACTATAATTAATTAATCAAAATACGCCGTGTGGTCTCCGGATGAATAGAATAGTACCCTCATTTCTTACCGAGGTGTCGTAAAAGGCGACTAAGGTAAGTCGACCCGCCGTGTGGTATACAGCTGAGTAAAATAGACCAACCTCATTTCTTATCGAGGTGTCGTAAAATACGACTGAGGTAAGTTGACGTCAGGCAGGCGGCCGGTCGTAAAATCTCAGCCAAATCATGTGACAGCATGTTTATAACATGTTGTGCCAACCCCACTTGGAGTGGGATAAGGAAGGTGATGATGGTGATGAATTAATTAAACAAAATGCGAAGATTTATAGAAAAAACAAAGTGACCTAAATTATCGTGTCTCGAAAGTGAATAAAGAATGGGGTTAAAAGAACAACTTCAAAAGGTTACAAAAACTTAACGTTGAAAAAGGTTTAGAGCTAGCGCGGGCTTACATTGGGCGTGTCTCCTTTTTTTTACATGAGGAAACCCTTCATGGGTACTGCAATCCGCAGGGGCCGGTATTGCAGTTATGCCGGACTCTTACCGGCTAAAACCGGTGTTCCATATTACTGCTTGGAGACGGAGGGCACAGGAATACTGAACCCATAATATCTGCACCGTATGTCTCCTTCTACGTAATAACCAAATGTACTATTTTATTTCCGGTAGGATTTAAGATTTACAGTAAATACCAAGGAGCGCTCTTCGAAGCCACCCAGGATCATTCACCGTTCGACGTGGTAGCTTGGCACGGGAACTACGCACCTTACAAGTACGATCTCAGCAAGTTCATGGTCATAAATTCTGTCTCATTTGACCATTGTGTAAGTTGATTATAAAGTTAATATATAAAGGTTAGTTATAGATTGACTGAAACGCCTTTACGCCAGAACGTCCATTGGTTCCCCGCCCCGCCTATCGTTACTTCAGCCATCATCTTCCTACCCTCATCCCACTCTAAGTGGGGTCGGCACAACATGTTATAAACATGCTGTCACATGATTTGGCTGTGTTTTTACGACCGGCCGCCTGCCTGACGTCAACTTACCTCTGTTGTATTTTACGACACCTCGGTAAGAAAGAGGTTGGTCTATTCTACTAAACCGGATACCACACGGCGGGTCGACTTACCTTAGTCGCCTTTTACGACACCTCGGTAAGAAATGAGGGTGGTACTTTTCTATTCGACGGATACCACACGGCGTTCTATCGTCACTTCAGCCATTAACTGAAATATACTATAGTAAAAATAGATTACTTTGCTGAATCATGAGATGGAATCTTTAAGTTCTATAGGAATGTCGCTTGTTTAAAAATCAAATTTCTAAGACTATATAATTAATTCAAGCGAACAGCTTAGGATTTTTCTTGGTGCATATCTAAGTTCTTCAAAAATTACACAAAAACAAACAATTCTAATGTTCACTTAAAATGTAAAACATCGCAACATTAGGCCCAAAAATATTATAACAGTCTTTTTCAATAGCACAAATAATAAAATACACAGTCACACCAATTAAGTATCGTTAATTAATAAATAAATATATAAGTAAAAAGTAAGTAAGTAGCGGCCTGTTATTATCCCTCTGTTGAGAATAGGCCTCTTTTTTTTTAAGAGAAGGTTTGGAGCTAAGACCTACCACGCTGCTCCAATGCGGATTGGTAGGTTACACATATCTCCAGAATTCTCTAGAGATATGCAGGTTTCCTCACGATGTTTTCCTTCGCCGAAAAGCGTGTGATAAATTGCAATTATCAATCAATTAGACACATAAGTTTTAACAGAAAAACTCATTGCCCGGGTTTGAACCCGTGACCTCCTCGAAAGAGTCGCACGGTTTTACCGCTGGGCTACCACAGCTTATAAATATATCTTTTCAGGACCCTTCAATATTCACAGTCCTCACTTGTCAATCCGTAAAGCCGGGAGTTGCGATTGCTGATTTCGTGATTTTCCCTCCGCGTTGGTCTGTACAAGAAAACACGTTTCGACCACCGTATTATCATAGTAAGTTAAACTTTACATGGCATGGATGTTATCGTTGAACTGTGACCTATAATCAACTGTTGCATACATTGGCTGCTAATTTGTTACTCTATTCAAATAATTCTTTAATCACTTTGGCTTTTACAAGCACTTACGAATCGTCAAATTACAATGAAGCTATGACTAGTTCGTAAAGGTGCTCTTACCGAGAAGAACCAGCAAAAAACTCGGCGGTCACTGTTTTCGAAATTAAGAATTACAATAATGTCTTAATTAATTAAGAAAAATTTACAATATAATCTAATGCGTAGCTGGTCGCAATTTAGTTTGATGGATGTAAAAAGATTCCCTGGCATTACTTACCAATATTTACACACGTATTACAGAGATTTTAAATATATTACATATCTAAATGGCAGTAAGTATGATAGATATTTCAAGATACCATATATTAAGGATATTATATTACTCCTGACTTTCTGCACTTTGAGATGTTCTTCTCATTGCCAACTTGGAAATGCATTTTTATGTGTGCTATTTGCATCGCCCGCGACCTTCCGTGGGAGTGCGAAAGGAAGTCCTTATTTCTCTAGCCCTTCAACCATGTCTATACTAAAAATAAGTCAATCCGTTACTCTATCCCAGTGTTTTTCAATCTGTGGGTCGCGACCCTTATGGGGGTCGTGACGCCTAACTCGGGGGGTTGCCAACTAAAAGCAAAAGTCGAAAGCAACGTAGTCTTTTAATTAAGTTTTATAATTTCTTTGTGTTTCTATAACACAAGGGGGTCGCCAGAATTTTTCAACCCGTAAAGTGGTCGCGAAATCAAAAAGATTGAAAAACAGTGCTCTTTCTAAATATGGAAGAAGAGAAATAATATTTTCTAATAAATTATACTTTCTGTAGGAAACTGTATGAGCGAATTTATGGGCTTGATCCTTGGTTCTTATGAAGCTAAGGAGGGCGGCTTTTTGCCTGGCGGCGCGTCTCTACACTCTATGATGACTCCGCACGGACCAGATAATAAATGCTACGAAGCCGCTTCTCAGGGCGAATTAATACCACAGAAGATTGCTGTTGGAACGCAGGTTTGTAGCTAAGGGAACAGTCGCCCCATCCGAAGAATAAGGTTTCATGTGCCATGAATAAGCATAGGAAATGTGACTTTATTTTAACGGATGGGGCGATGTTTTATGAGTAGTTAACCCTTCTTGACATAGATTGTTCATTTAAGAAACTTAAATGATAGCTTAAATTAAAACGAGACCTAATATTCCGTATTTTCGTATTAATTTACAATTCCACTCTCCCTCCTTCTTTAACGATCACATGATCTCCCATTAGGACGTGGGCTCCACTTTGATAAACATTGCTTTACAGCGTATAATTTGAATCAATATCATAGAAGTTATTGCATAATGAAAATTGACGAACATATAAAGAATATTTTTAATTAACTGATATATCTGTAAAACATCTTTACTTTTCACAGGCCTTTATGTTCGAATCATCCCTGAGTATGGCCATCACGAAATGGGGCGCGGAAACTTGCCAAAAACTTGACGCGAAGTATTATGAATGTTGGCAAAAATTGCCCAAATTATTCAGTGAAGAAATTAATATTTAGCTGCGCTGTGTATTGTTTTTTTCACTAAATAAAATTTAAACAAATGTGTTTCGTTTAATATTATTAACTAAAATAAATACAAACATCAATCAATTGACAAATCGATTTATTTACTCAAAAACTCCGATGGAAAAAAAGGAAAGATGGAGTACACGGAATAAAAATCATCATCCTCTTGCCCTTATCCCACTCTAAGTGGAATCGGCACAACATGTTATACACATGTTGTCACATGATTTGACTACGTTTTTTACGATCGGCCGCCTGCCTGACGTGAACTTAGCTTAGGCGTATTGTAAGACACCTTAGTAAAGAAGAGGGTGGTCTATTCTACTCAACCGGATACCACACGGCGCTTCGACTTAGATTAGTGTCCTAGGACTAGTAAAAGGACTATGAGGGAGGCCTATTCTACTCAGCCGGATACGACACGGCTTACAAGGAACAAAACTATTGTCACATAGTCAACTATATACATAACTATATACAGACACAATAATCGTATCGTACCGACCGCCATCGTACTTATAGATCATCCGAGCGAGGCTTTAACAAGTATATATCTTATTATCTGTAACACATCGATGTAATCAAGAAAAGTATTAAAAATGTCACTGATATTTTGGGAACTCGCCATCTTTCTTTTTTATTTATCTGAGGACAGAAAATGCACATCATAAAGTTTATTTTTAGTAGGAGCAAGAGGTAAAAGTATTAAGATTTTAATATAAAGTTATTAAAAGAGTCACAAATATAGATATCACTGGAAAATTACGAGAACCTCCATTATACCGCAAAGATCTCGTCGCATATTCTTGTAGCAATGCACACTCAACTTTCCTTTTCAATGTTGAAGAATATCTAGATATGCGTATCAAATAGCAACTCATACCTGGTGTTACTGCTATAGAAGGACCTTTAGCTTCTAAAGCTTCTACGACGGTACTGTTCTGTATAGTTATGCTAGTATTATCTTTATTTATAGTTTGAGTTACAACGGTTTTGGTCACAACACCGGCTGGAACGTTATTCTGCTCTGGTTCAGAATCCCAAATAAAACTCGTAATAAGTTTACATTCAATACGGGTTTCCTCGTATTCTCCGTTATTTTTACTTATCTTTAAAAAACATCTTTCTCCTGGTTCACCTCTGTATTCGTTATTGTAATTATGGTAATGATTTTGGTTTTGATTACTCGACATTCTGCCCAAATTATACAGAGCGAGGCCAGTTAATAGGTTATCGTACCTGCTGCCGGAGTCCCTATATTCATAGACGTATATGGGTGGTTGCTGGCGGTATACTGGATGCTGCTGCGATCCGTAGCTTATTTGCTGTGGTGGAGAATAATGGTAATGATGAACTTCGGTTTTATGCACGTGGCTGTTACTCTGATATCTGCGATTGTTTCCAGACATTCCTGTAGATTGAGGGTATGTGTGAGCTGAATTTACATGCGAGTTGTATGTTCCCGAGTGTACATTGTTGCCAGATAAACCCCTGGAAGCGGGATAACTACTGCCACCTCCCCTACCGTATGATCCTCCACCGCTTCTCCTACCAAGTACGGGTAATATAAAATAACAAAAGAAAAGTAGGTTTCGAGGCGACATTTTGCAAGAACGACTTATAATCAACTGGTGTTTGAGTCCAAATGAGGTTTAACACTCCCTCTAAAAGAGTATAAACACATTTGATATTCTATTGTCGTACTATTATTAGTATTATCAAATAAGTGCTATTTAAAATTAGACGTAATTTATACTTAAATAACTCCGATATAATAGTTCATTTTTTACTCCCAATCTTAACCACTGGAAATAAGCATTTTAAAATAATAAATATTTCATAAAAAATATATTAAGAATAGATATATTGATCTCAGGGTATCATTAATCTATTGGCTCATAGATTTTTTTTTTTACAACTAGTAACTGCACTTTGTGAACTTTAGGAAACTGTAGTTTCGACTGTGAATATTCATCACCATTAGGCGGCCCTTAACATTTTGTATGTTACCTTCGCTGGCAAAGTGTGTATTGTTATTGTGTGTAAGCGATCGTGATATCATTGCGTCATCGTATGAAAAGTTTCTATGGAACATCTCAATGAGGGTATCGCATAGGGAATAGGTACTAGCTTTATAACTCTGAGTAGGTCATTTCATTCATCCTTAAACCCTAATAGATTCCTCAGTATAATGGGACGTCTGTAGCGCTTTTAAAGATATCACACACAGAGAGTTCGAAATGATGTTGTGATTTGTTATGTCCGCTGATAATTTACTTCAGCTGTACTTCCTATGAAATACGTAATTTTTAGAAAAAGCTATTTTACTTAAATCACAGATGTATGTAAATGGAATATGTTTACTTATGTATATAGCTTTTTCACATGTATGTCACAGGTGTAAAGCTGACAAGTGTGGTATGTCCCTCAGTATGACGTAGACAAGGCGCCATTTAATGATAGTAAACATTGGGAATAGACCTCTCCCATTCCCTGACGAAACTAAAAATAACGCTCACGCAACGCCGTCTGACAATTAACGTAATTAAATTTTTATGTAGATGTTTTAACGAAGCCTGAGTATGTTTTGTATTTGTTGTGGAGCATACTCCACAATTCTCTCCTTCTTTCTCCACTTCTCATAAGAAGAAACAAATATTGTAATCTACATTTAACGTTAGAAAGATTAGATTAAAAAGATATTCTTTAATCGCGGGTTATACCTCAATAATATTTGATAATAAAGAATTTTGATATTTTTCCTGTATACTTATGCAATAATGTTATTATTAATTTTACAAGTTATGCAATTTTCTCAAAAGTCAGCCCATTTATACTTTTACTCCTCTCCGCCCATCAACACACCTCGCCACAGCTAACTTCACGTCTCAACAACTTCTGCTTTCATTTTCCTTCTGTTACAATTTTATCTTTACAAATGAGACAGTACAGTCGTTATGGTAGATTGTGAGAAAAGTTGTTTCATCATCAAGAAATCAGCGATCTAAATCGTTGATCACTATATACCTAGAATATACTCGTAAGTTCCAGCGAGGTAGCATCAGTTTCAATAAAGAAATCTATTTCCGAATTTAACTCGGTTTAGCATTCAGCACATTACATAAGATCTTCATATCCGAAAATAAGGTTTTAGTGTTGCCAGTGATCGTGGAAATGTAGTCTTAATTTGATCTATTCTGAATATCTCTACGTAATCAAATCAGAAATTAGGAGATTTCCGGAAGAACCATAGACACAGCACAGCTAACTCAAATCAGATGTTCAGAGAGTCATAGAACTAATAGATATAGCTCAATTAATCACACATCAATTGTTTTAGGTGCCAACATTTCTTAAAGCCTTTAACCTGTTCCCGATGTGTTTATTTCAATTTCAATCTAAAATACCAATATAAGGAGCTCTTCCACAAAACAAACTTTTAAAAACGATAAAATATCCCAACTTTATTAGGGTTATGGTACGATGAAAATTTCCAATTGTATTGCTATAAATTAAAATGTTGCTTGATACAATAAAACAAACATGAAATTAAGATAGTATTTAATCATAATAAGAGGAGCTTAAAACTACATTCAATTAATGCATAAACACAATACCATCGGTCAGTCGGTCGATATGAAATTATTACCTTGTGACTTATTGAATAATAAATAATAAAACTTCTAAACGGTGACTAATTCTTAATTATTATTTTTTTTATTTTAAATCGCCGAAACAATTATTGACATATAACATTGAAAGTATTTTCTAAATTTCTTTTCCAGAAAGAATTATATAAATAAATGTATATTCTCATAAATGCTCATCTTATACTAAAATTGGAAAGAAAGTATAAAATGTAACAAAAATATTGTTTGCTTTTTATAACAAAGACTTTTGCTTTCATAAAATCTCATGGAGATTCTTGTGCATTGGAGACTAATTCATTGGCCCCGATCAGTCTTTTAATCTAACTTCAGGAACATTGCCAAAACATGAGAATTTCCATAATATAAAAATATATACAGAAAAGAACGATGATGATAATTATGATATTTGTGTTTACGATTTACATTTTTTTTAATAGCACCAATCTTGTTATCGTGAGTGCATATTACACAAGTTCTGAAATTAAACTCAACAAAAAAAATAAAGTTGCCATATACAAAAAAAAATTCTACTAATTTTTTTTTCACTATGATTACAATCGAATTATTTATCAATATAATTATTATTACTATTAGGTTATATTAGATCTAATACTCCAAATGAAAACGTTTGGTTTAGAATAGTTAAGATGTAAGCTTGCTTGCTTAGTTAGTTAGATCGAAAACATTTTGAGAAGAAAATTAATTTTCCATCATTTAACAAGAAAATGCTTTAAGAAGCCTTATTTTACAAATATTTGTATTACAATCCATTCATTACAATAGAAATCTATTGAAAATTATTTCAATGAAATGTTTATTTACAAAGGTCCAAGAGTAATTGATATTGTAAATTTTAACTAAATTTAGAGTTATGATTGTTTTGATATATGTTACAACATGTCTTTAATACAACCTCCTTCATAGAGTTGGTCATTAATATGAAAAGGCATTGTGGCTGTCATTATGTGTCATTGAGTTGTTGCGAAAGAGTAAATGAGTTGACTTTGAGATAATTGCTTTTTATTTATTGAATAAGTATAAAGGGAAAAATATCGTTATTGTTATATATAAATATATGTAAGCAATGTTCCTATCGCTAGATTAATCCCCACGCACGTAATAGTAACTTAATGTTACTCTTAAACTGTGTGTGTAATTAGTAAGACGGGCTTGAAGGTGCGTTTATGGGAGTTTTATGGAATACTTCCCATAAAACCTTCCACCTTTAAGCCCAATCATAACTGCACACAGTTAATTTTTAAACTTGTCTTAATAATTAAAAAAATATTATTTTCGTAACAGATTAAATATAACACAAAAAAGTGTACTATATTGTTGAAGTTTTCCTACAAAAATCTATACGAATTAGATAGCGGAAATATTATTTTCGTAACAGATTAAATATATTTTTGAATTTAAACTATCGTGAGTGGAATTCATAATTAATGTATAGAAACCGGCTATACTCACGTGTTATTGAAACTAGTCGGGCTCATCCGATAAAATAACACGTGAGTATAGCCGGTTTCTATAGATTAAATATAACCCAAAAAAGTGTACTTCCCGTAAAAAAAATCTGAATACATTCGAATTAGATAGTGGAAGTTAACTCAACATATACAGCTTGCAATATTATACTAAGAATGCTAACATTTGCATACAAACATTTTATATTTCGTATTAAAAGATAAACTAGAATTTTGGACACACAATTTCAATAAAATTCACTTTAATAAGGGTTGCCATTCTTAAAAAAAAAAACAGAAATAGTCTTTACCAATATAATACAAGGCGAAAATATATCTTTCTAGGGTTATCAGCTAGAGTAATATTGTTATTCTATCCAATTCTTGTTTTTGTTTTTTTTTTACAAATCGGGTATGAAAACCGGATTGTTCACTCTACATTAAAGCAATATACATATTTTCTATTTTACTTCATCGCGGATTATAGCAAAATAATTTTATTATAACTTTTCTATCCAATTCTTTTACGACAATTTTTCATAGGCTTTTATGGAATCTTTTTTTAAACCCTATCTACCATAGATTCAAAAAATATTTCCGTTTGGACAATATTTGTTACATAGATTAAAATATTCTAATATAGTTTAGCACTTTCCATAATCTAAACAGGGACCGTCTCGATGTCTATACTGCATGCGTGGGGCTCCGCTAAGGGCCTGGACTTGGAGGCCTATCCGTGGTTGACGTTGACGCCTGACTCCAGTTCTGACGCCGGCGTCTCCGGCTCCTCATCGTTATATATGTTCTCCGCCATTTGCCAAACCTGGAATAATATATGGAATAATTACATAAACTTCCTAAATCAAGTACATATTCAATATTAGACTATTTACGCCGTGTGGTATCCGGCTGAATAGAATAGACCAACCTCATTTCTTACCGAGGTGTCATAAAAGGCGACTAAGGTAAGTTGACCCACCATGTGGTATCTGGTTGAGTAAAATAGACCACCCTCTCTCTTACCGAGGAGTCGTAAAATGCGACTAAAGCAAGTTGACCTCAGGCAGGCGGCCGGTCGTAAAATACGTAGCCAAATCATATGACAACATGTTTGTAACATGTTGTGCTGACCCCACTTAGAGTGGGATAAGGGCAGGAGGATGTATGTATGTATTTAATATTGGATTATTTATGCCGCCATTAATTTTGATGTCATTAATATAGCGCCTTGACTTAAGACAGAGAGTGCAAATTTCTTGGTTGTCATCCTTGAGTAGATGAGGAAATTATTATTATTCTTACTTAGACTGGCCCGTTGGCGCAGTGGGTAGTGACTCGGCCTTCTGCTCCGCGGGTCGCGGTTTCGATTCCCGGCCAAGGCCAACATTTTATATAAACAATTTGTTGATTCTTCGAGCCTAAGTGTATATTTGTATTTAAGTATGCGTTTAATATTTATATATGTATATATTCACTAGTTGTCTGTCACTCATAACACAAGTATAAAGTTACTTACTTTGGGGACCGACAAACGTGTGTATAAGTGTCCCATATATGTATTTTTATTTATTAACTTATTCATCAAAAAAATGAACAGTTAAAAATATTAATTTATATGTATAATGCATGGAATGTTTTGTGGTCATGGCATCTATTTTGAACCAGATATCAGCATCTAAGTTTTTCGAATCTTGGCAAGAGACTGGCTCTGTGATAACTTACTGAAAAACATGTAGGATACAAGAGAATAAAAGGTCAGTAGAGGGAATCAGAATAAAAAAAAATAGCTTAATCTTAGAGTCACAATCATATACACATAGCTAATTTTAAATATTTGTATTACAGTTTGCAGGAAACATGAAGAATGATATTACTTAAATTCAGTGATTAAATCTGTGTTTAACATTTTTTATTTGTCGAAACTCCAAGAATTAAACACATAAATTTTTTTATTTTACTCAATTTTAATTATTTTTTATATAGCTAGGCCTGATTCTTACCCCCTCAGTTGATGAAACTGTGCATTCATTAAACCAGAATAATCCAGAGAGTGTACAAGTCCGCATAATAAATGGGTCTTACCTGCATAATGTTATCCTCCGACACAGAACAGATGACCCAAGGCTCGTTGGGGTTCCAAGAGAAGTCTGAGATCTTGGCAGTGTGACCTCCGTGGATGAAGAGCAACTCAGGCGGACCGTCTTCAGCATCTTCCGATGTTTGTTCTTCACCAATCTTAGATAAGTCCCATACATGCAATCTGTGAAGCATTACTTTTCAATAAATATTTTTTTATCTTCTGTGAATTGATAATACTTAATACATGCAAAAATGATAATACTTAAATAGCATTATCTTTAACTAGCGGCCTGCCCCTGCTTCGCACGGGTATAAAATATATATCCCATGTCAGTCAGTGTAAAAAAAATTATTAAAATCGATCCAGTAGTTTTGATTTATTCATTACTGCCCGTGGCCCGCAAGCATTAAATTTGGAGAGAAACAATTTCCTTTCCCTATACCAAGAAGATATCCTGCTATCTTTGGAATATCTAAATTCATATAGTACATTATTACTTATTTACTTTTACATTTTCCCTATGTATTTTATTTTTACAATTAATTACAGAATGTCTTTAAACAAACTCTTGAAAGAGGGACATAGCTGCTAAAGTCGAAGTGCTATAGGGTGAAGCGCGGCGTCCTCACGGCATTTTAAATCTGTAATATCTCCGAAAATGTTCACTTAAATTACATGCTGTAAACGGCCATATTGATCTATATTAAATCAACAATTTATTTAAGGTACTTAATTAGATAAGGATTAATGCTGTATTGTATAAGAATTGCTTCAAAAATAAGGCATTATTTTTCGTAAAAAGTAAACGACAAAAAATGCTTTAGTGGGTTATCCATAAGAGATAGACATATACCATCGCGGACTTTTCTGTAGACCTTTTTAAGGTGTACAAATACTTAGTACATTATTTTGATAAATCTCGTAGGGTTTAGCCTGCGTTTGCAATGTAAGCGGAAAAAAATTTAATTATTTACAGAAACCTCAAAAATTACAGTATTTCTCTACTCCGTATTGAATGTTATTATACGTACAAACCTTCCTCAGGAATCACTCTGTCTATTAAAAAAACCGCATCAAAATCTGTTGCGTAGTTTTAAAGTTTTATATGTAGTGATATTTAAATGAGGTAATCTTGTATGTATGTATATATATTTTCGGAATCTCGGAACAGCTCCAACGATTTTCCTGAAGTTCAGCATGCAGGGGGTTTTGAGAGCAAAAAATTGGTCTAGTAGTTTTATTAAAAAAAAATATCATTTTATCCCTATTTTTGGTCATTAAAAATACTAAAATTAATATTAATATGAATTTTTGCCATTGTCAAGTCAGCGTAGCTTATCTGGGGTACGGATGGTCGCGAGAATTGAAAATACGTATGATCGAGCCCCACCTAACCTATTAATTTTCTTTTCTTTTTGAAGTTTCTTGCAGCAAGGGAAATTAAGGCAAAAGCAGAATTTTCTGGATCGATTAGTGAAAAGCGAAAAATACCTATATTTTTCTATAATACTAATATTTTTCGTTATTTTCCACATTTTACTATGATTCTTTTTTTCATTGTCAAATATCTTTTAATTATTTATTATATTGGATTGTCACTGGTTATTGATAATTGTACAAAGCTTGAATTAAATCTGTCCCTTCGGAGTGTGCCAAAATTGAGTTGAAAAGAAAAGGTTACATACTGGAAAAAAATATGAAGGGGAAAAAACCACTTATAATCCGTCATTTAAAATATGTTCAGCAATAAGTCATACCGCCTGTCGGTGCCGCTGCTAGCCAGGATGGTCTCGTTGTGCGGCGACCATTGCACCTGGAAAATCTCGTCCTTGTGAGACTCAAACGAATGTAGCTTCAACTTAAGGTTGCGGAGATCCCATAGCGCCACCTATAGACAAAATATAAAAATTATATAACTAATATATATCATAGAATACAGCAGACCCTCGTATTCGTAGAATACATAGAATGGCCCGGGTTAGAAGGTTCGCCTCGAAACCCGTACCACTCTTCTTCAAGCAAGTGTGAAAACCCCTACACATATATCATAGAATACGCTGACATAGCGACTACGGGTTGTGAAGTTGAAATTTCTATCAGCAGTATTTTTTGTTTCCTACAGACTATAAGCCCTAATGGTTTGTATAGCTGGGACATGCAAGCATAGACGAATCGCGGAGATTGTATAATGAAGAGAGTAGAGCGAAAGATGTTTTCGATGGTTATTACTGGTTGGTTATTAGTCAGTGTTATATTGGACGGTTTTTTGGGTGCCTATTTTATATCTATTTTATATTTTATATAGCCTATTTTATATAGAAGCCACTGTTATAAGTGGCTTCTGGTTTGGTTTGTGGCTCAGCTTTCTAACCTCGCATTGCATCACCTCTGGTTTCTAACCTCGCATATTCCCTTAGTTACAACTAGTACAAAAGTATTTATTTAAATGTGAATAGAACAAAAAGCAAGTGACGTTTATATGTATACTAGCGGCCTGCCCCTGCTTCGCACGGGTATAAAATATATAGCCCATGTCACTGAGTGAAAAAAAATGATTAAAATCGATACAGTAGTTTTGATTTATTCATTACTGCCCGTGGCCCGCAAGCGTTAAATTTGGAGAAAAACAATATCCCTCTTCCTATACCAAGATTTCTAGCTATATTTGGAATATCTCAATTTATATAGGTAGTACATATTTGCTTATGTATTTTTACATTTTTCCCTATGTATTACATTTTTACAATTAATTACAGAATGTCTTTATATACAACATTCACAGCTTCCTTGTCATTAAACAAACTCTTGAAAGCGCGACATATTATAGCTGCTAAATTCGAAGTGCTATAGGGCGAAGCGCGGCCTCCTCGCGGTATTTTAAATCTGTAATATCTCCGAAAATGTTCACTTAAATTACATGCTGTAAAGGATCATATTGATCTATATTAAATCAACAATTTATTTAAGGTACTTAATTGGATAAGGATTAATGCTGTGTTGTGTAAAAATTACGTTGAACATGAGGCATTATTTTTCATAAAAGTAAATGACAAAAAATGCTATTGTGGGTTATCCATAAGAGATAGACATATACCATCGCGGACTTTTCTGTAGACCTTTTCAAGGTGTACAAATAATTAGTACATCATTTTGATAAATCTCGTAGGGTTTAGCCTGCGTTTGCAATGTAAGCGAAAAAAATGTAATTATTTACGACATCACATTAGAAACCTCAAAAATTACAGTATTTCTCTACTCCATATTGAATGTTATTAGACATGTAAACCTTCCTCTAAAATCACTCTATCTATTAAAAAAAAACCGCATCAAAATCTGTTGCATAGTTTTAAAGATTGAAGCATACATAGGGATATACGGACATAGGGACAGACAGAGAATGCGACTTTGTTTTATACTATGTAGTGATATTATTTATTTTTACAATTGATTAGACAATGTCTTTACATACAACATTCATAGCTTTCTTATCATTAGACAATATAAACTTGAAAGAAGGACATTTAGTTGCGCCTCCGGTCGCTGCTAAATTCGATGTGCTTATAGGTCGAAGCGCGGCCTCCTCGCGGGATTTTAAATCTGTAATATCTCCGAAAATGTTCACTTAAATTACATGCTGTAAACGGCCATATTGATCTATATTAAATCAACAATTTATTTAAGGTACTCAATTGGATAAGGATTAATGCTGTATTGTATAAAAATTGCTTTGAACATAAGGCATCATTTTTCGTAAAAAGTAAATGAAAAAAACTGCTATTGTGGGTTATCCCTAAGAGATAGACATATACCATCGCGGACTTTTCTGTAGACCTTTTTAAGGTGTACAAATACTTAGTACATCATTTTGATAAATCTCGTAGGGTTTAGCCTGCGTTTGCAATGTAAGCGGAAAAAAAATGTAATTATTTACAGAAACCTCAAAAATTACAGTATTTCTCTACTTCGTATTGAATGTTATTATACGTACAAACCTTCCTTTTGAATCACTCTATCTATTAAAAAAAACCGCATCAAAATCGGTTGCGTAGTTTTAAAGTTTTATGCGTACATACGGAAATATGGACTTTGTTTTATAATATGTAGTGATGTGTTTTTGTTTATACATATATGTAAAAGCATGAGTGTATATGATGGGCTTATGGAGTGAATGTGTTCATTTTTAACATACGAAAAAAAAGTTACTAACTGTTTTATCAGCACTGCCGGTGGCCAGAATAAACTCTGAGTAAGGATTAAAGCTGAGGCAGTTCACCTCAGCCGTGTGCGCGTCCACAGTGTGTGATGGCTTTGATGTGTTGTTACATCTGCGAACATGGAAAATTTACAGTTAATCTCAGGAATTCTATATATGCAGCAGAAGAGAAAGTAATCATTAGTCATGGCATGGATATGACGGTTGTACTAGGTGTGATAGCCAAACGATGAGATGTGACTTTTTTTGGGAGTCACAGACTTAAACTCCTGGTAACTCCCATTGAGTTGTTTTTATTAATATTTCTGTACTTAATTGATATTTACAATTTATTTGCTTTACAGTGAAATAAAACATTGTGAGGAAAAGTTTATATATCTGGGGGAAATCTTGCAATATGCACAACCTACCCATCTGCATTAGAGTAAAGTGGTGAGTCTATGCTTTCATTATTTTTAAAAGGCCTTTGCCCAGCAGTAGGATAATAGCAGGCTATTACTTTATTCATATGAAAGGAGGGTGTCTTTGCTTTGTTTATTTTGGATGACATGGGGGGTAGGGAAGTCTCGATGATGATTACTTCATTGGTAATTATTTACTTTTTTACACTAACGGCAACCCTCATATAATATTTGCTAAAAAAACATATTAAAAAACTGGACTGAACTGAAGGACTGAAGACTGTTAATTTGAGTTTAATATGTGTACCAAAAACTTAAAATTGTTTGTTATGTTGGTAAGATATAATATTTTTTGTCCTTTACTCTTTTTTGAATACAGTATCAATCAGTAAAATATAATCTCTGTCCTAAATCTTTTTTTTTATTCTTCTAAATATAATTATTAACGTTTTAATTATAATATTAAAAAAAACAATACATTGATTGACAAATGTTTACGTAAGCATGGGGGGTAAATAATTATAATAAATCTGCTTACTTAATACTTGAACAGCCCATCTTCCAAGGATCCCTACATAAAATATTATGCATCAGACTCACCTAGTATCCCAAATCATGAGCTTCTGGTCGTCGGCCACGGACCCAAACAGCGACTCGTGCAGCAAGTGCCAGGCCACGTCCTCCACCACGGCCGTGTGTCCCGTGAACACAGACTTCGCCTCGATGACCCTGCCCTCCTTGGGAGTCGCGTTGATGTCCCACAGGCAGATCGTATGATCATCACTGTTATATACATGCTGGTTTAATTTATTTATTATAGGTAATTGGTAATGTACTGTGGTAATGGACTGGCCCGTTGGAGCAGTGGGTAGTGACCCTACCTTCAGCTCCGCGGGCTGCGGGTTCGATTCCCGCCGAGGGCCAACATTTTCTATAAATGAATTTGTTGGTCTTTGAGCCTGGGTGTATATTTGTATTTAAGTATGTATTTAAAAAATATATAAGTATATATTCGCCAGTTGTCTGTCTACCATAACACAAGTATTAAGTAAATACATGGGACACTTACAAACATGGTCGTCCATCCCCAAAGTAAGTAACTAAAGTAGTAAAAGCAAGTAAAAAGTATTTTTTTTTAAATACATACTTAAATCCATATATACACCCAGACTCAAAGAAACAACAATTATACGTTAGTAAATGTTGGTCTTTGGTGGGAATCAAACCCTCGACCCGCAGAGCTGAAGGCAGGCTCACTACCGACTGCGCCAATTTGCCAGTCTATAAGTACTTTCTCTTTTATATATATTTATTATTTTGATTCTCACCTAGCCGAAAGAAGATATCCATTTAAATTGGGGTTCCATGATAAACCATAGCCTTCTTTTTGGTGGCCGCGCAATCTGAAAAAATAGTAAGTAAATAAAAAATTTAAAAAAATATTGTGTCAGAACTAGGCAAAGTGAAAGTCAGCTAGGAAAGTCTACTTTTCTCCTTTGGAAAGTGATTAAAAATTATTCTTTCATGTCATTGTAATTAGTAGGTAACAAGCTGTGATGGCCTAGCGGTGCGACCGTGTGAATCTCTAGAGACGATCATGGGTTCAAACCCGGGCAGACACCAATGAGTTTTTCTATTAAAACTTATGTGTCTAATTGATAATTGCAATTTATCACACGCTTTTCGGTGAAGGAAAACATCGTGAGGAAACCTGCATATCTCTAGAGAATTCCGGGGATATGTGTAACCTACCAAACCGCATTGGAGCAGCGTGGTAGGTCTTAGCTCCAACCCTTCTCTCCAAAAATGGAGAGAGGAGGCCTATGCCCAGCAGTGGGATAGTAACAGGCTTACTTACTTACTTAGGTCAGAAATTGTAAAGTATATAATTTCCCTTCAGCTCAAATCGCATGATGAATTGTTATGAACATGCAGAAACGGTTCAGATTACCATTTTACTTTTAACTTTAATTACCAATCCAGGTATAACCGCCGGATATAGCTAGTAAATATATTAGTATTAAAGTGACCTAATTCAAAATTAGGCTTAATAAAGTTAGATAGATTGCAATCCTTATTTTAATGTGATCTATGACATTACATTACAAACTATTAAAAAACCTAGTGTTTTCTTCCTCTTCCAATGGGTCAATTTAAAACTCACTCAATTTGCAACAAAAAAACAACTTTTTTGAATTAGGTCACTTTAATACTAAGTGTATGAATTATTATTGTAATTTATTTTATTTTTTATCTAAAATCATTTTCAAGACTATATTTAGATATGATGTCCTTATTTTGACGTTGGGATTAAGCTCATCGTATGATGAAGTATTACTCTATATTAATGAATATTGATATATTCCTTTTTTATACTTTTGTTATTATTAATAATAGTATTAAATAATTTTATTTTTTTATATTCTTGCTAGCTGTACCCTTTTCAAGCGGTATTTGCTGGCATTTATGTTCAGTAGCATAAACGCTAAGTTAAGTTGTTTATGAATTATATAAAATTTAAAAATTACCTGAGATCAGGAGTGCATTCGCCTGAAGGTTCTGGTTTAGACGGATGTTTGGTATAATCAAACACTAGGACATCAGATGACGGCGTTTTGGTAGCTATGACGCATGGATTCTGAGGCATGTAGCGTGCTCTGTTCACTTCACCTTCATGGTTTATTTTAATCTCTATATCGATTTTCCCAGACACTGAACCAAAACCACCAAATTCTACAAAAAAGAAGGCATATTACTACTTATCTTGACTAGCTAGTAGATAGCGCTTTATAATGTCATCCTTTTTGTGTAAATTAATATGATTTCTATAGCTTATATATTATCCTAGTATATAAAAAATAATTGTGCCAAATTTCATAGATATTGGTTCAGCTAATTCACTATGAAAGAGTAACAAACATACATCCATCCATGCCCATAAACTTTCACATTTATAATATTAATTGGAAGTAGGATTGCAAATTCAAATTCAAAATATTCTTTATTCAAATAAACTTGTAAACAAGTGATTTTGAATCGTCAACTCAACTGCTGGTTTGGAAAGCCGTTCCTACCGCAAAGAGCCAGCAAGAAACTCGGCGGTTGCTCTTTTAAAAATATAATTCTTATGACTAGTTACATTTAGTCATTACTGTCTTGTACAATCTATCTAATAACTTGGACCAATATTGAGGAATTTTTACTCAAGACCAAATAATAGCATACAAATCTTGTCTTGGTTTATTACACTTACAATTAACAACAGCAAAAATAAATTCTTGCACAGGTCACATCTAAGGCATATGCTATAATTGCATTATTAAGTACTATGAAACCTGATTCAAAGGAAGGAACTTCCAATTGAATTCAGATCACCAACTGATGTTCACACTTGACTGAATGAAGAGGTGATATTTCTGCACTAATGTCTTATTAACCCTTAATTGTCTTATTAAACCTAAGTATAGCACTGTAAAAAAGCTGTGATGGCCTAGCGGTGCGACCGTGTGAATCTCTAGAGACGATCATGGGTTCAAACCCGGGCAGACACCAATGAGTTTTTCTATTAAAACTTATGTGTCTAATTGATAATTGCAATTTATCACACGCTTTTCGGTGAAGGAAAACATCGTGAGAAAACCTGCATATCTCTAGAGAATTCTGGAGATATGTGTAACCTACCAATCCGCATTGGAGCAGCGTGGTAGGTCTTAGCTCCAATCCTTCTCTCTTATAACGGAGAGAAGAGGCCTATTCCCAGCAGTGGGATAATAACAGGCCGCTACTTTACTTTACTTTTATAGCACTGTAAAAGTTAATACTTACCACCCTTATCATTATCGTAATGACTGGCATCAAACTGTGCATCTTCATTAGGAAGTTGAACACTAGCAATTAAGAGGTGATTTTGTTCATCTGATGTATGTGTTCCCAAAATAAGTCTGAAAAAGTAAAAATTACTAATTGTATATATTCTAAATTCATCATCTTCCTGCCCTTATCCCACTCTAAGTGGGGTCGGCACAACATGTTATAAACATGCTGTCACATGATTTGGCTGCGTTTTTACGACCGGCCGCCTGCCTGACGTCAACTTACCTCAGTCGTATTTTACGACACCTCGGCAAGAAATGAGGATCATCTATTCTACTCAGCCGGATACCACACGGCGGGTCGACTTACCTTAGTCGCCTTTTACGACACCTCGGTAAGAAGAGAGGGTGGTACTATTCTATTCAGCCGGATACCACACGGCGTTGTATATATTCTAAATTATAT
This sequence comes from Morpho helenor, assembly GCA_029227775.1. NCBI lineage: Eukaryota > Metazoa > Arthropoda > Insecta > Lepidoptera > Nymphalidae > Morpho > Morpho helenor. The sequence continues at coordinate 4,435,362 of JARGCU010000022.1, read as the reverse complement.
GCAATAATAATATTTATGAGTGTTTTGATTGTCAATGTGTATGCTGTGCAGTATCCGGCTGAATAGAATAGTACCACCCTCTTTTCTTACCGGCGAGGCTTATCGAGGTGTCGTAAAAGGCGACTAATGTAAGTCGACCCGCCATGTGGTATTCGGCTGAGTAGAATAGACCAATCTCATTTCTTACCAAGGTGTCGTAAAAGGCGACTAAGGTAAGTTGACTCACCGTGTGGGATCCGGTTAAGTAGAATAGACCACCCTCTTTCTTATCGAGGCTTAGTAAAATACGACTAAGATGAGTTGACTTCAGGCAGGTAGCTGGTCGTAAAATACGTAGGCAAATCATGTGACAACATGTTTATAACATGTTGTGCCGACCCCACTTAGAGTGGGATAAGAGTAGGAAGATGATGATGGTGCATTTGAATCAAGCAATCAATAAACAAGACTTATTTCAAATTTAAGATAATGTGACTATATAAAAAATATAAAATAAACAGTACTTATACAAAAGTAGCAAATCTCAACTACTAAATAATATCTCATAACACTCAGTCAAATATGACTGATATAATCATATACATAGGATGTGCAACTTTATTTTTCAAATTGGGCAATATGTTGATTGGCCTCTTTTCAAGAATGAGACCATAAATCAATGTTATTTCCAGAATAAATGCAAATAATTGAAAACTAGGGTGACAGGGGCTACTTTTTATTTTGGGCCTAAAGTCACCAATAAACTAAAGTCAATATATTTAATATTTGTATCATATATAAGAAATATGATTATTTTTACTTAAAAATTTTATTTATTTATGGCAGAACTTCATCAGTTATATATAATTAAAATATTTCGATGATAAAGTTATGTTAAGTTTAATAACATTATTTTGAATAATAATATGATATATGTAAATAATATATGTTAATATTATTTAATAACATATACTTCAAAACTTATATAATATACAAATCATTATTATCTGACTTTAATAAATAAGATTCTCTTTAAGCCTCTTGATGTAGCAATATAATGATATTCTCTAAATATAACAAAAGAATAACAAAGTAAATAATTTTTTTGTTCCATACATGATTTCAATAAATTTTAATTTTAATCATAAGAGAATGTGATTTCACAGCTATCCTCAGATTGGCAAATGGCAGAAAGGCAAATGTACTAGACTCTAATTTTAAAATCAAAACAATTTGTCAAAACAATCAATGAGTTTGTGAATATTGCTAGTGTAAATGGAAATTGATTTATGAAATAAACATCATATAAATCTGAAACCCATTGAATCAGCAAAACAGTTATTAAGAAGAAAAGTCCTAAAGAAATACAAAGGTATACTAATCCTTACTTGTTAACGGTGAAGTCATTAGTATCCTCCTGTCCTTATCCCACTCTAAGTGGGGTCGGCACAACATGTTATAAACATGTTGTAAAATGATTTGGCTGTGCTTTTACGACCGGCCGCCTGCCTGACGTCAACTTACCTTAGTCGTATTTTACGACACCTCGGTAAGAAGGAGGGTGGTCTATTCTACTAAATCAGATACCACACGGTGGGTCAACTTACCTTAGTCGCCTTTTACGACACCTCGGTAAGAAATGAGGGTGCTACTATTCTACTTAGCCGGATACCACACGGTTAACGGTGAAGTCATATTCTTTTCAATTCAATTTTCAATGAATGGCTTTCAGGAGTGCATTATTTGCACAGAATACTTCGCCAATGTCGCTTAAAGTAGAGAACACACAAAGGAGATTGTACGGTGAACTAAAGGTCATATTCTTTTAGTACCTATGAACAGAGTAATCTTTTCCTTCGGGTCTAGTGACGTCTGGTAGCCACTGCGCGGTCAGGGAAGGCCATTCTAGTGCGTGTGTCATTACTAAATCATATAAAAATGGAGTATTCTTCTTCCATATTTTGTACTCCTCATTTATAACTCTTTCTTCCACTGCATCGTCAAAGGTTTCTGAAAGAAAAATCGGCCAAAATGATGTTTTTCGAAGACAATATGATAACCAAAAAAATCAAAAAACGGTCTCTAAAGAAAGGCTTCTAAAGTTTTTTGGTTCATTATGTTAGCTTAAGTGAACGAATATGTTTACCTCCATCTCCTTTATCACCCATATTATCGTCAAATCTGACTTCAGGGAACAATTTTCTACCTAATTTAGCACAAAAACCAACCGGCCCGTAAAGGCGCCAAACAACAATCCTTTTCTAGCGTTGTATCAATGTTGCCAACATTTACTAAATAACGTTTTAAATAGGTATTTAACCATAAGAAATGATTTTATATCACACTAAGCCTAAGTAACTTTCCCTGATTACACTTAATAAACTTAAAATTATAAAAATGGAGAGAAAATGGTACAAAAGTATTAACTAAATCAGGTTTGCTAAATAGCAAATTCGTTATTTTAAGTCATAAGAATTAAAATGTTTAAATCATTCTATAATTGTAATTTTTGTTTTTTTTTATAACTTTATGAATTTTACAAATAGAATAAAAATTTTTTCAATTACTTAGTAAGTAAAGTACTACTAAAATTGAATACAACATTTTTCATAATATATTTAATGACTGATTTAAAAACATAGTTACTTGAACTGTTAATAAAATAATAAAAAGACCTATTTTTAATTCTCGGATATATAATTATGTATGATGTGTCGCAAATAAACAATCACAATATGCCTTCATGCTTCATACAACTATGTTTGCAGATTTGTCATAAGATAATAATTTTAAAAAATTACTCTGATGGAATACCAAGTATGTTGTTTGTTGTTATCATCGGTTGTTTTTAATGTTAAAAGATACGTCCATCACTTTGCATATATATTTTTTTAAATATAGAGCTGTCCTTATCTATATAATACAGACTATTAAATATCTTTGTTCTAAGCATCTGGCAAGAAGATATTAACTTCATTGTCAAAGTTTTGTCATTTTGCTGTCATATTGTCAATATGGCTGATGCAGCAACAGCACGTCGTGAAGCACGAAGGAGAAAAATATTAGAGAATTCTCATAATAGACTGCAATTCATAGCTGGAAAAAATGATAGTGAAACATGTAAAGGTATTTCTTTTTATTAAGCTATATTGACTTAAAATTTTTAATTCTTAACGTATTTATTTGATTGATAACCATTACTTTTCAGAAACTTCTACTATTACCCCAATATCTGTTGAAACCACTGAATACTCCGTTCCAAAAGAAATCAGCAATGATAACAGGTTTACCAACAACGGTATCATAAATACGGTAGAAGAACCGTTTGGTTTCCTTTCGACAAACTCTGAAAATTTTGCGACAGGTGATGGGGATGTCACAATACCAGCCCATGACTTGACAGCTTTTATGTCGTCTAATTCCACAACATCGACACCAGAACCTGTACAGGCACCACTTCCTTTATTTGATTTAATTGCTAATTATAAATACGACATGGTTTTCTTATCATTGTTTATACAGATGCTACATTGTTTTTCTCTATTAACGTTTGAAGGAACATACTTTTTTTTACCTGTAGCTATGTATCTCATAACAAAATATTTTTGGTTTCCCAAACAGCACAATTCTAATATTGCTAATGTTCTCTTACTTTTAAATGGAATGTCTGCTAGTAGAGTTCAGAAAATCATGTCCATCACACAATATGTAAGTGTATTTTCTCAAGATGTTTGTGTTTTTTTATTCACAACTATTTGTTTACAATCTCTTTTGCAAGTTCTAGCAGACAGTCTTGAATAGCCTTACTTTTTATTATTTACATATATTGAGAGACATTTCAATGACTGAGAAATTTATATTTTAGCAAGCTAGGGTTATTGGGAATGTATAACAGTTTTGATTGCTTGTGCCTTTAAAATTTGTGAGATGTGACAAGTGTGAGTTTAGTCACATATTGCCATCATAGGTTAAAATTTGTAAGTTTTGTACATAGTGAAATAGGTAATTTTATATCAATTGTAGTTATATTACATGCCATCACCTGCTAAATGTTATCAATTAAACTAATATTTACTTAATAGTAATGATAATAAGTGCTGTGATCTAGTATTTCTTATTAAAGCTATTTGAGTGATTTATTTCCCACTTTGATCATGTTTTGTGTCAACTTTTTATATTATTGTCTCAAACTATTGCAGTTTTATAAACTATTATTATTGTTCTAGTATGCAACTGAAACCCTACTGATAGAAATTGTTTCAATTGGGCATCATGGCAGTCTGTGACTGAAAATATTATGATGGATTTATATGAACTATATTGGTGATGTCATATATCTATATAAGTTAATAATTTGCTCAAAAAAATTGATTTATTTGTAATATTGATAACACACTTGTTATGTTATTATATACATATTATAAAATTTTAAATTTTGTAAGAGTTAAAAATTTACACTTACAAAAATAGGTTTGACAGTTATTAACATTGTTTCAACATCATCCATAAAAACTAAAAAACATGAAAAACTAACAATAGTTTGCAGTCTCAACTCTTGTCTAAGGTGATTAAATAAATGTAAATTCTTTACAAATATGTACATCAGATAATTAAGCTGGCAGCAAACCAAAGATTTAGAAATGTAATTATCGTATTATATAATTTATTATGTATGTTATATTCAATTCAATATTTTATCTTGAAATCATGCATTTTTAGTATATTTGCTTGTAAAATATGTAATAATGGAAACACCAGCTTAATATCTGTTGTTAATAGTAAATAAAATAAATGATTTATTTTAATTATATTTTGTAACAAACTTTTGAAATAAAAAATGGCTCTAAAAATGTTTGTCCTGAATTTTTTTGTATCTTCCATATGTGAGCTGTAATAAACGAGAAAGTTTAATTATAAAATAAAAATGTATGCATAAGAATTAGGAAATGTTATGGACTTATCAGTTTAATAACTTATCCTTAACAAAATACAAGCATTGTTAACTAGACATATATTCACGAAGTGTGAAAATGAATAAAACAAAAATTTGTGTTAATATAATAACAGGTAACTTAGTTTGATATTGTTTGTGGAGGTATATCTTATCAGTCAAGATATTGTTCTTGACTTATTATTAACATTAAATCACAATTTTTTTGTGTTACTTTATTATTATTACTGTGGGAATTTATCTGATAAAATAGTTAAAACGTTTAGTGTTCTTTATTTAGTTCAGCTTAGGCTGAAAATACCATAGCAATTGAAGAATACAAACACCAAAATCTCGTGATATTAATAATTAGACAATAATCTAACAGGGTACTATTCCTTAATATAAGATATTTTTGAAGCATAATAGCTTTTTATTTATTCAAAATTGAAAATAAAAGTAATTTATGTCTATCCAATTGACTTTTATAATTTAAGGAATAATGAACTCTTGAAATTTAAATTTAAGAGATTTTATTCAATTTCAATAAAATTAAGTTGTCTTAATGTTCATAAGACTATAGTGGTGGTCAAATATATAGGTTTTTTTCTGTATAAAGGGCTGGTTTACCATAAAATCTCTTAATTTTATGCTGCAAATTTCTTTTTTTTAATGGAGATAGCCTTTATTTAGAAATATTTAAGCATAACTTAACTAAAAATTGAACACTAATGAAGCTAAGGAAATATCTAATAAAAATAAAAAGATGACTAAATAAAACAAAACAAATGATAAATCAGCAATTTTTATGATGAAAAATACAGCAATGTTTTACAAATAAAAATGTCAAAACTATAATTAAAAACTAAAATTTAAAGAAATTTTTGATACTACTTATTATTGTCTTACTTTGTTTATCTTTATCTTGCAGTATTTCCTTACAATTAACTTGGCCTTCATCAAGTAACTTGTCACCCGTGCTCTGACGTTCTTCTGACACTATGGCATTAGTCTGAATAGTTTTATCTTCACATTCAACAGATTTGGAAGGTAGATGTGGTTGTTTATTACTACATGTATCCTTATCAGAATTTTGTACATTAAAATTATTAGCAATACTGGTTTCTGTATCAGATGCATCAGTCGAAATGTCAGAGCACCCGAGTCCCTATTGTGATTTCTTCACTGATCTTGGTTTCTTCTGCCTTACAAGGTCAGACCGTCCGATTGACACCATTTTTAGTTCCCAAGCTTCTAAATCTTTTCTGAGAACAGAACAATTATGATATTAATTTAAGTACTTAAATTTAGGGAGGCCATATACAGAGTGGTACCGACGATATGACATTAATTTTAATCCTAGATAGCTACGCACCTTACATAAAAAAATTCAGTTAATTCAATGAAGTACTTTAGCCACAGGATATAATTTTACATTTTGAAATTAAAATTTATGATGTATATGGATCAATGACCGATGGCAGCATGCCATACAAAAATAAACCCTATAAACAATATTATACTCTGTATGAAAAATGTAAAATGGCCTTGGCCTTGCGGTCACCGCGCCGCGACCTTTGTATTTCACCGCTCCGTTTGATCTTCGCGGCGATCGTAACACCGAGCGCCGTACGCGCGCACTACAAGGTGAGTGAACCCTAATGAATGAGCGTGTTTCGCAATTGAAACGTATTTAGTTTGTTAGAATATATATTTTTCTTAAATTCTAGGGGTTTTGGGGGGAGTAAAACCTAGCTAGGTTTTATTTAAAAAACAATTGTGTATACATGATTATGGGCATAAAAAAATTATTAACATTTCAATTTAATATAAAACATTATTTTTGCCGTAAAATGTCAAGTCAGCGTAGCATATTCGGGGAACGGGTGGACTAAAGAAAAGGAAATACCTAGTATTGAGCCCCGCCTACCCAATATTTTTTCTTTTTTTTTAAATTTCATTCTTAAAGTTTTTTATTTTGTAAAAAATTACCGAGCTAGGCTCGGTCAACCAGGTACTAAATATTCAATGGCTTACATGTGCAATAACATCTTATAAATAAATTAATCATAGAAGTTAATCAATGGAAAAAAGAAAAGAACTAGATCTTTTTAAATCTTGGTTATATGTGTGTGCATTTTCAGTTTTATTAGGGTTGTCAAGACATACAAAATAAACTTTTTGAATGGGTCATAATTAGTTCTGAGTTAATGTTCTAGATTTAATTACTAACTATGTGCCTTATAAGAAAGCTCATAAACTCTCAGTTGGCTATGTAAAGAGCTATGTTCAGAGTATCTATACATTATCAATGGTAAATTTTATACTTTCGCGATTCATACTAATCACTACATATTATAAAACAAAGTCCATATTTCCGTATGTACGCATAAAACTTTAAAACTACACAACAGATTTTGATGCGGTTTTTTTTAATAGAGAGAGTGACTCCAGAGGAAGGTTTGTACGTATAATAACATTCAATACGGAGTAGAGAAATACTGTAATTTTTGAGGTTTCTGTAAATAATTACATTTTTTTCCGCTTGCATTGCAAACGCAGGCTAAACCCTACGAGATTTATCAATATGATGTACTAAGTATTTGTACACCTTGAAAAGGTCTACAGAAAAGTCCGCGATGGTATATGTCTATCTCTTATGGATAACCCACTATAGCATTTTTTGTCATTTACTTTTTACGAAAAATAATGCCTTATTTTTGAAGCAATTTTTATACAATACAGCATTAATCCTTATCCAATTAAGTACCTTAAATAATTAGTTGATTTATTATAGATCAATATGGCCGTTTACAGCATGTTATTAACGTGAATATTTTCGGAGATATTACAGATTTAAAATGCCGTGAGGACGCCGCGCTTCGCCCTATAACACTTCGACTTTAGCAGCGATGTCGCTCTTTCAAGAGTTTGTTTAAAGACATTCTGTAATTAATTGTAAAAATAAAATACATAGGGAAAAATGTTAAAATAAATACGCAAATATGTACTATATGAATTTAGATATTCAAAGATAACAGGAAATCTTCTTGGAATAGGGAGAGGGAAATTGTTTTTCTCCAAATTTAACTCTTGCGGGCCACGGGCAGTAATGAATAAATAAAACTACTGGATCGATTTTAATCATTTTTTACACTGACTGACATGGGATATATATTTTATACCTGTGCGAAGCAGGGGCAGGCCGCTAGTTCAGATATAAACAAACGTGTCACATTGCGATAACCTCGAGCTACCTTTGTATAAGGTTCGACGTTTCAGCAGAGTTTCATCCACCGTGGTCACGAACTGACTGGAGCGCCGCGACGTCTTCGTTCCCGAGTACTACAGTCATTATTTTCTTCATCTACCCTCACTTGAACAGCACAATCCACATATGGTCTCTCGCACACCACACTGATATTTTCTGCACGCTATATAGCTTTCAACGATTTTTTCCGCGAGTTATATTTATTAATCACTGGATCCCAAGTCGTTGACAATCTGAAGCCCTCTTTTCTGTTGAAAGTATTATGCTTTCGAATCTCAATGGCTTCACGCGCCATCCTCGCATAATAGTGGGCATCAGTTGACAGTACTTTGGGATCGAACCTTATACAAAGGTAACTGGAGGTTATCGCGATGTGACCCGTTTGTTTATATATTAATTTTATACATTATCAAGTTCGAAATTCATTGATTCAGAGATTCATACAAAAACTAACGTGTCATAGATATCAACAAGTGTAAAAAATGGCGATAGGTCATATCTTTGAAGAACAGAAGATGGACTTTTGGGTTCTCAAGGTGCTAGAATGTCGACGCAGTATTCGAAAACATAGTGTTTATAATTTTCTACTGGACAAGTTGTCTGTCTACAGACGATTTCAATGCAGAGAACTCGCGGGATTCAGTCAGCACAAGATAAAAAAAAAACTAAACAAAACAATGGAATTCTGTTGATTGGAAAGAGAGAGTTTGGGTTTAATCTAAAACATAAAATCTCTTTTTTTTATGAAATAAATGTAATGAGAAAACTTCAGGGAATAAAAATAGGTTTTTGATTTATGACTAAAGAACTTTCACCCAGACTATATTCAAAATATATAGTAAGTAGCGACCTGTTACTATCCCACTGCTGAGAATAGGCCTCTTCTCTCCGTTTTTGGAGACAAGGTTTGGAGCTAAGATCACCACGCTGCTCCAATGCGAATTGGTAAGTTACACATGTCTCCAGAATTCTCTAGAGATATGCAATTTTCCTCACGATGTTTCCCTTCACCGAAAAGCGTGTGATAAATTGCAATTATCAATTAGACACATAAGTTTTAACAGTAAAACTCATTGGTGTCTGCATATATACTTACTTAAATTTTCAAAATATATACTTACTTATATTTTTTCATAAGCTCTTGTGCTTGTTTTTCATACTTAACTCGTTCAGACTCTGGTAGCTTGAACCAATCACTTTTTACTGTCTCTTGGTATTCTTTCATTTGCTTGCCTTTTAACGCATCCTTTTTTGTTTGGGCATACAAAAAGTATGAAGTCATTGGTTTCTTTGGTCTACCTAATTCTTTATATTCCTGAAAGTAATATCATCACCATCATCATCCTCCTACCCTTATCCTACTCTAAGTGGGGCCAGCACAACACAACCGGATTCCACACGGTGGGACAACTTACCTTAGTCGCCTTTTACGACACTTCGGTAAGAAATCAGGGTGGTCTATTCTACTCAGCCGGATACCACACGGCGGGTCTACTTACCTTAGTCGCCTTTTACGACACCTCGGTAAGAAATGAGGGTGGTCTATTCTATTCAGCCGGATACCACACGGCGTATTCCTGAAATTAATATAACAAAATATATTTCAATAAAAATAGAGTAATTAACAATTTATAGAAGTAGGTGTTATGTGGCAGAATTCTAGAAGTACAAAAGTTATGATACAATTATTTTGCTGTAATCCACATTTGTTATAAAAAAACTATGTAATGCAGAGTGTAGGCGGAAGAACTGTTCTCATATCTGTGATACGTATCACAGATATGAGAACAGTTCTTCAGCATATGTTCATGCACAAATCCAGCATATGTTCTTACATATGCTGGGTTTGTTACTATACAGATCACAAAATAACACATGACACAATATGTTCTTTAGAAGTCCGTCAGTTCTATGATAAATAAATGGGAAAATATTAAATTGTTCGAGTCTGTGCTATTTATTATAGCCATTAACCATGATCATTCATTGGGTGGAATAGTCCGGAATAGGAGCTGATCACCCGTCCTGCACCGACAGGCGTCCCCGAAATTAGATGATCATTCATTATTATGGGAAATAAAAAAAATCTGTCATTTTCTGACAAAAAAAAAGCTTTTGACAAAATCTCATGTCCATACTGTTAATTATTGCGGACCTTCCTCATCTGGAGTCAATCCTGGAAACAACATCAGGTCATGCTTATCATGCAAACATGCACTGTCATTGGGACTAGAGTAGTATGTGAAATTTCAACACCATTTAACACAGGAAAATAGGTCAAATTTAACTTCTAAGATTCCACCTTGATACACAAACATACATACAAGGCAAGTTAATTAAAAGCTTTTAAAAATAACTGTTTAATTTACACTCACTGCTTTTAACTTCCGTTTTTCTTTAGCTGCAATCATTTCATCTTTTACTCTCTTAATGTCATCTTTCTGTTCCTCCGTAAGTGAAGATTCATATATTTCTTTAATTTTTTTGTAGTCCTCCATATCTTTTTCATATTCTTTGACCATTTGTGACTTTGTCTGAAAATGTCATTATATAAATGATAAACATGTGAAGATATAATATCCTAATTGTAAATATAGTTTAAAAAATCTTTTAGAGTGGAACAATTTTGTAAAACATGATTTTTGAATAACTTTCAGCATTTACTTAGCAATCAAAGAAAGTTATTAATATTTCTGTTTTGGTAACATTTTTTATTGCTTTTCATCTTAGCATGATGTTATATATAACATCATAGCCATATATGACATCATGCTGAGATGAAAATTAATAAAAAATGTCCAAGAATTCTTCCTCAATAAATAGACAATCTTACACTCAAAGAATTTTTTAAATTGGTGCAGTAGTTCCTGAGATTAGTGCATTCAAACAAACAAACTCTTCAGCTTTATATATTAGTATTGATTTAATTTTTTACTTTTTTACTACTTTTAGGGAAACACAAATACATTTTTGAAAATGGATGATTTTTCTATACAAAGATTAAGTTATTGATTTATAAAAAATAATTAATCTCTTTCCATAACAGTTTTTTTCTATATCACATAAATATAACAATTCTCAATTTTTTATTATTGTTATTTTTCTTTTGCATGATTTAGTCATTTGTAAGTAATAATAGCATGTTTATTCACATGAAACTTTAAGTTACATAAAGTTTAAGATATAATGTGGAATCCTAAGTATCAAAAACTTTTGACCCATGTTTGAGGCTAGGTTTGTTAACAGATGTCACAAATTCTCCTAAAATATGGAATTTTATAATTGTGAATCTTCTTCTTCCTACCCTTATCCCACTCTAAGTGGGGTCGACACATGTTATAAACACATGATTTAGCTACGTATTTTACGACCGGTGGGTCAACTTAACTTAGCCGCCTATTAAGACACCTCGGTAAGAAATGAGGATGGTCTATTCCACTCAGCCGGATACCACACGGCGGGTCGACTTACCTTAATCGCCTTTTACGACACCTCGGTAAGAAATGACGGTGGTACTATACTATTCAGCCGGATTCCACATGGCGTGGAATTTTATAATTATGAATAACAAACATATATAAAAATCAATATTCTTTGCTTTATACTTCACTGTCTAACTGTTGCCAATGTTTAGAGCTCCATGTAATTGCTTCTCTAGAGCTAATGCCGGGGTTCTTAGCAAGTAGTGCTGGTCTCATCTGTGTCATGAACTTAAAAAATGGTGTCAAAGGTCTTTTCGGCTTTTCTATGCCGAGTTTTTGCTCTGCCGATTTTTTTGTATAACTGCATATTAATACTGGATTGAGCCAACATTTTCTGTAATAACGTTTTAATTTATTTCATTATTCAAAATTTTGATTGAACACATTTAAATTATTATTACAGAGATAAATTATATATCAAACTTTCAACAAAATATTCATTTGATGAATAACAAAGAATGCAAGTAGTGATCAGATTTCTTTTAGTTTTGGAGTGTAATAAACTTAACATAAATAAACATTGGAGAGCGTCATAACCTCAATCTTACCTTCCTAATACTACGTTTTTAAAATTTCCTGTTATGCAGCTGCTTAGTCGGAAAATGTTATTAGAAAACATTATCCGTGTATATATGTGTAACCTATTTAAATTTCCATAAGAAATTATATTCAAAATTGCAGAAAAAGTCAAACACTTTAGTCTATGGTCAGACACCATAGATTATTAACTATAAAATAGATGGTTGAGATTCATACATTGGCGCGAGCCTATTTTCGGTGGTATGGGGGGGTGCAGAGTAGCACTATAGCTACTTACATTCTCATTCATAAAAAAACTATCTGCCTCTCACCCGTTTCATTCATAAAAACGGATTTAGTCTCAGCTCTGACTCTTTCTCACATATGGAGTAGTAATATATATAACGTATGACGTAAAATCGTAGTAAAATTAGTGATGTACTTGGTGCGCTAAAACCGTAACTAGTGATGTCAAAGTTTTATCGATTCGCATTTTACTCTTACCGATTATTTGGATAACCGGTTTTCCTGTAACATATTAATAGTGATTTTTAGATTTTAATAAAACAAAATATTTAAGGAAATTCTTTAATAGACTTTTACTGTAATAAAAAAAATTATATTCAACAGCCGTTTTACATTTCTATATGCATGCTTCTTAAAAAAAAAAAAGATTTTTCCTAAACACGCTAAAAGTGTAACTTCAAAAATGCTTACTATTTTTAAATAGGAAACAGAATCGGCGATCATGTATCTTGAAAATATAGGAATTGTAATTTAAATTATTATATATTATTATTAAATATAATTAATTATAAGTATTCACTCGAAAACAAATTTACAAGATTAGTATTTGAAACAATAGATGCTTTCGTTTTTACCGTTTTAGTATTTAGGAAAAAACATTATACTTAAAAGGAGTATACTTGATGGTAAATTATACATATTATTCTTTTTTAGATATATTGGTAGTATTTTTATAGAATATTAGTGGTTTTTATCTCTAAGTATAATATTTTCCATCAAACCAGTTAACACTTCGGATTTATACATATAAAGTAAGAATTAAATTGTGAAATTTTGCCATAATTAATGTGCCAATTGATACCAAGCTTTTCGATAAAAGAAAACATCATGAGGAACTATACTCCATGGGTTAAGTATTTAACTAAATGTAAACATGTCAAAACAAGTAGTTTATAGTAGGCATTATCTGCCTACTATAAAGTACCTTTTTTATTACAACACATTATACTAACATTTAATATAATTTTTAATTCTTTTAAAGAATTTAAAATTATTGATAGTATTCGCACCACTTTATTATGGCGTGATTGCTATCAATAATTTTTACAAACTTTGAAACAATAAATAAGAATTATAAAATTTTTAAAGAAAACGATGGATAATATTAAATACACTAAATTACTACACATTTAAGTATCACAGAGTGAAGCTCGTAGAATATTGATATTAGGTTGCGTTGGTTAATCCAATTACCATTTTAGGTAGTTTACTTGGCTAATTTGTATCTGCTGAATTTTATTAAATTATATATTGCTGTTTTGCTATACTAAAGGTATAAATATTTAATTTTAGAAAATACCAATCAATTTATAAATATTAGAGATATTCTTTTGACAACTGCAGTTGAATCCCAATTTTTTCATTTGTTAATAATATTATTGTTATGACATATTTGTCACTCCTGAATCACATGGTTTTGTTTGTTTACATCTTGTTATGTTTCTATACTTATGGAGTATATATAGTAAAATAATAAAAATTTTGAATCAATTTTTAAATGTTAATAATAGTAATATTAGTTAGTTATTTTTGCCTCATGTATCATAGTTCTATAACTTTACTTGCGATAAAATTTTCCATTTCCATTATCGTTTTCCAAGTATCTGCAGTACTGTGAATTCTCCTTAATTGATACACCGTTGTCTAACTCGCATTATGATTACGATTATGCAAAAAACTTTTAACAAATCATATTTATGATTAATGCAAGTTAACCAGGAATTATAGTTTTTTAAGTTATATACATTTTTGACTAATTAACACTTTACATGCCATATAATGCCATTCCAAAGATATAAGTTTTTGTGATGGATAATATAATTTTAACTAGATCAAATCTTTCAGTTTTATTAGACAATAGCGTAATTATAAAAATTTCACAATTTAAATAATCCTGTTTTGAAAATATATTACTCCCAGGATTGCTCAGGTTTTTAGTTTTGCTACACAAGTAAAAACACGTGTTTTGAATAGGAATAAATGGTGTTAATGTTAAAATACACAATTTTTAGCAGCAATACAGGCAGAACTCATATTTCATTATAAGCCCGTCGTTTAAGCAAACTAACAATTAAACTAGCAACTAAGCAATTGTTATTCATTTTCCTGAGTAATGAAAATTTTAAACCCATTCATCTCAAAATATAAGTTTTTGAGTTGTACCGCTATTGCTGCACATGACCGATATATCAATATACTGAACCGGTAATATGATATGGCTTGGGTCTGGAAAATATTTCTGATGGAATACAAGGTACTATAACTATCAAACAATAATATTAACCAATCATGTTTTAAACAATGAAACCAAATTATGATCCGTTCTAGTGTGCTAGAGCCCCCTTATCCACGGATTTGAGAAAAAATCCATTGGGTCCTAGTTAAGAAGTTTCAAACTTCATAATGTTTGTCAATTATACTAATATGAATACTATTTTGAAGACACAACCTTCTCTTGAGTCCTCTAGCATTGAAGCGGACTTTTACAGCCTTATTCCAAAATTCCGAATGGTTCAGGCGGCAAAATAAATTGTTAGTGAATAAAAGCATTCGCGCTGTGAAAATGTTATTACTAATGTCAATAAATGAGGCTAAATAATTATGATTCGACTGAAGCTCTTCATATATGTTCATCTGCATCATCGGGCTCGTGGACACTTCCCGGCGGAAGAGTTCGCAGCATATTTAACCTGTAATAAATAAGTTATTCTTTAATAATGTATAGATAGAACATTAGTTTGCAAAGGTAGTCTTACAGACAATCTTGGCATTGATATCCCCTGAGTAGAATAGACCACCCTCATTTCTTACCGAGGTGTCGCGAAAACCGATTAAGGTAAGTTGACGTCGGGCAGGCGACCGGTCGTAAGATACCAAATCATGTGATAACATGTTTAAAACATGTTGTGCCTACCCCATTTAGAGTGGGATAAGGGTAGGAGAATGATGCATTGACAAATAACAGAGATTTTAAATTTTAAAAATATATTTTTAGCTTCTACTGGTCTTAAATAGTGTCTGGAAAATATTTTTTTCGTGTCTATAACTTTGTCTACAGTTATATTTTAAGTATAGAATAGAGACTATAATTATAAATTTTGTTTTTTTAATAATAAAATATAAGGGGTATCTGTGACAATCTTTGTGTTATGTTAAATATCTTTGATTTTGTACTGTTAGCAGTACCAGGCTAAAAATATTATGCTTTCCAAATACTGTATTGTATGTGACAAAGTTCCAATGATCATCACTAATATGTCTTTTAAGCTATTCTTATATCACACACTTTTTTGCATCACTATAATAGAGGATAAATTGTACCAAACATTTTTTGTTATATCTCAAACGGATTAGGCAGTTAGCCCATTAGACATATAAGCTTCAGTTTTAATAGAAAGTGAAATGGACAGACTGACATACTTCACATCAAATATTTACTTGCCTTCATCTAGTCAAATCAATTGACCTAATCATGTGCTTCATCCCATAAAGCATCAACAGCATATAGCCCTTAGACGTCATCCCAATGAGTACTCTCTTTGCCTATGACCAGGTTCATCTGAAAATTATTGCAAATACATTTTAATAAATATGGAACAAGCTATGGATAGCTCAGCGGTGAGGCCGTTCGACTCTGTAAAGACGATCATGGGTTTATACCCCGCGCAGGCACATGTCTAATTGACAATTGCAATTTATGACACGCTTTTCGGTGAAGGAAAATATGGTAAGGAAATCCGCATACTTCTAGCGAATTCTAGGGATATGCGTAACCTACCAATCCGCATTGGAGCAACGCGATGGTAGGTCTTTGCTACAATACTTCTCTCCAAAAAACGGATAGAGGAAGCTTATGGTTCCCACTGCTGGGGTGGATAACAGGCCGTTACTTTAAACATACACATGCCAATTTTTGTGTTTACAAACAAAAATGATTTATATTTGAAACATTTTAACTCACTTGAAGAATATCAGCCATTGTATCAGATATTAATGAATTCATTGCAACAACAGTAGCAGTGCCTTGACCAGACACAGTTACTCAGACAAAAAATCTAGTTGAAATGTGCATAACTAAATGGGATAGTATGTTAAAGTATCTTGAACAAATAACTTTCTGTTAAATAATTAAAGTATGTCTGTAATCCATATTGTCTGTCGCAGAAAGAATAAAAACTATTCAGAAATAACCACCTAAAACATAGAATATAACTGATATTGGGTATGACATATGATATACAACACTTCAATAAAGCATACACAATAAATATTACTATAGAAGGAAAAGTTTTATTTTTATTATTTTAGTTTTATTTTTACTTATATTTTAAAATTAAAAAATAAAACTTCCCTATATTATCACAGTTCAATAAAAACACTAAGGATATACTATAATGCTATATGCTTCGAGGTCCCTGCTTTAATAAATGTACATATAAATTGAAAAACAATAGCTTAAATTGTACTATATATTATAGAAAAAGAATATAGCACGAAAAATACTATATTTTTATCGCTAATTGCAATTGTCGTGCTTTTTTTAATTAACTGTGAATGGAACGCACCCGCAGCCCTGCATAGGGAATGTAGGAACGAAACTCATTCATGTATTTACGGGGCTTAGTTAGTTAGTAGCTCTAACTCCGTGTCATTATCCAGCGAAAAGTAATAAAAAATAATCATGGAAAAATAAATAATGATTGAAAATAGATGTGTCCTATTTTTTTTCCTGAATTTCCTAAAAGTACTATATTTTTTTGATTTAAAAAGAAAAATAGTATTTTTCTTCAAAAAAAAGGTGGCAACCCTAATCGCGCCCTTTTTGATTAAATAGGGGCAACACTGTGCCGTTATTGTTTTCGGTGGGGACTGGAGTGGGGAGTCTTCCATTTGATAAAACGTTTCAGTGACATTCAGTCCTTGTTCGTCATTCAAGAGAAGTGCATCTCGGAACGGGAATTGTGGTATTCCTATTATATCGTGTTATTGTATATAGTGTGCGTTAACAAGAAGTTTATGGAATTGTCTAATTTTAATTAAAAATCATTTGTTGGTTTATATATTTTTGCGTAAGTAAAAAGTGATTACAGTTATATATTACGTATAACGAACGTTTCAGGTGAGTCAGTACGTTTCAATTTTCTTCGTATTAAATAGTGCAAAAGTATAGTTTATTTGTTATTAAGTTTTGGATAACTACTCACATTTTATCCGAGAATGTTTGTTGAAATTCAAACATTTGAGTTGTTGAGTTTGTGATAGTGAATGTATATAGTGCTTGTGTATGGTGGTGGCGGTGGTGGAGGTTTGTGCATGTGTTTTTTACGAATCCTGCATGTATCAGGTATGATAACCAATTGTCCACTCTACATTTAGCATTATATACATTTTCTATTTTACTTCATCGCCGATTATAGCAAAATAATTTTATTATTACTTTTGCATAATTACTCTGTTTAAATCATAGCTTAGGTAAATATAGACATTGTAATCTTTAATATTTAATGACTAGCAGCGTCTGACTGCCCTCCTGTAAAAGCTGCAGGGCTTTTTCTTCTCATTTAACAGTATGGTTGAGGTGGACACTGCAGTGTTCTTTCTTCCCATACTGTGTAGGCGTTTTGTTGGTAATGTTTGTTTTCTGTATCGTCGAACATTAGCTTCAAAAGCGCGCTACTTTGTAAGACGTTTTATTAACGGGCTAGCTATTATAAAGGTGTCGTACTGATTTCTGAAATTGCGCAGTTTTGGTAATTCGTACGTCATTAATTTTTACATTTTTTTTTGTAATGGTTATGTGTTGCGGTTGGCAAAGAGCCGGTATTTGGCACCTGCAATACATGTAAAACCTTAATTCTTTTCCCAGTCGCTTTTGGCTACTGATGTTTGAGTGCTCGCTTACATCTGTGGCTGAAATTGCGGGAATCTAACTTAGCTTCATAAATTCAGACTTCACTTGAGTATTAGTTACCTCAAATGCATTTTCTCAAATTACAGAGGTCCTGGTGGTTGACGCTACTGTTCGGCCTGGCGCTGTTCGAGCGCTCGAGGCGACGGCGGAGCGACAGCAGCTGCGGCATAGCCGGACGGGCCGGCCTGGGGTGAGGGGCGGCGGCACGTCTCCATTGGCAGCAGCGAGGCCAGACCAGCGTAGCTCGTGGAGTCACGAGGCCAGCTGTCGGACTGCCCTCCTGTAAAATTAATCCATTAATTTTATTCAATCCATTAATTTTTACATTTTTTTTTTGTAATGGTAATGTGTTGCGGTTGGCAAAGAGCCGGTATTTGGCACCTGCAATACATGTAAAACCTTAATTCTTTTCCCAATCGCTTTTGGCTACTGATGTTTGAGTGCACGCTTACATCTGTGGCTGAAATTACGGGAATCTAACTTAGCTTCATAAATTCAGACTTCACTTGAGTATTAGTTACCTCAAATGCATTTTCTCAAATTACAGAGGTCCTGGTGGTTGACGCTACTGTTCGGCCTGGCGCTGTTCGAGCGCTCGAGGCGACGGCGGAGCGACAGCAGCTGCGGCATAGCCGGACGGGCCGGCCTGGGGTGAGGGGCGGCGGCACGTCTCCATTGGCGGCAGCGAGGCCAGACCAGCGTAGCTCGTGGAGTCACGAGGCCAGCTGTCGGACTGCCCTCCTGTAAAATTAATCCATTAATTTCATTCAATCCATTAATTTTTACATTTTTTTTTTTGTAATGGTAATGTGTTGCGGTTGGCAAAGAGCCGGTATTTGGCACCTGCAATACATGTAAAACCTTAATTCTTTTCCCAGTCGCTTTTGGCTACTGATGTTTGAGTGCACGCTTACATCTGTGGCTGAAATTACGGGAATCTAACTTAGCTTCATAAATTCAGACTTCACTTGAGTATTAGTCACCTCAAATGCATTTTCTCAAATTACAGAGGTCCTGATGGTTGACGCTACTGTTCGGCCTGGCGCTGTTCGAGCGCTCGAGGCGACGGCGGAGCGACAGCAGCTGCGGCATAGCCGGACGGGCCGGCCTGGGGTGAGGGGCGGCGGCACGTCTCCATTGGCAGCAGCGAGGCCAGACCAGCGTAGCTCGTGGAGTCACGAGGCCAGCTGTCGGACTGCCCTCCTGTAAAATTAATCCATTAATTTCATTCAATCCATTAATTTTTACATTTTTTTTTTGTAATGGTAATGTGTTGCGGTTGGCAAAGAGCCGGTATTTGGCACCTGCAATACATGTAAAACCTTAATTCTTTTCCCAGTCGCTTTTGGCTACTGATGTTTGAGTGCACGCTTACATCTGTGGCTAAAATTACGGGAATCTAACTTAGCTTCATAAATTCAGACTTCACTTGAGTATTAGTTACCTCAAATGCATTTTCTCAAATTACAGAGGTCCTGGTGGTTGACGCTACTGTTCGGCCTGGCGCTGTTCGAGCGCTCGAGGCGACGGCGGAGCGACAGCAGCTGCGGCATAGCCGGACGGGCCGGCCTGGGGTGAGGGGCGGCGGCACGTCTCCATTGGCAGCAGCGAGGCCAGACCAGCGTAGCTCGTGGAGTCACGAGGCCAGCTGTCGGACTGCCCTCCTGTAAAATTAATCCATTAATTTTATTCAATCCATTAATTTTTACATTTTTTTTTTGTAATGGTTATGTGTTGCGGTTGGCAAAGAGCCGGTATTTGGCACCTGCAATACATGTAAAACCTTAATTCTTTTCCTAGTCGCTTTTGGCTACTGATGTTTGAGTGCACGCTTACATCTGTGGCTGAAATTGCGGGAATCTAACTTAGCTTCATAAATTCAGACTTCACTTGAGTATTAGTTACCTCAAATGCATTTTCTCAAATTACAGAGGTCCTGGTGGTTGACGCTACTGTTCGGCCTGGCGCTGTTCGAGCGCTCGAGGCGACGGCGGAGCGACAGCAGCTGCGGCATAGCCGGACGGGCCGGCCTGGGGTGAGGGGCGGCGGCACGTCTCCATTGGCAGCAGCGAGGCCAGACCAGCGTAGCTCGTGGAGTCACGAGGCCAGCTGTCGGACTGCTCTCCTGTAAAATTAATCCATTAATTTCATTCAATCCATTAATTTTTACATTTTTTTTTTGTAATGGTTATGTGTTGCGGTTGGCAAAGAGCCGGTATTTGGCACCTGCAATACATGTAAAACCTTAATTCTTTTCCCAGTCGCTTTTGGCTACTGATGTTTGAGTGCACGCTTACATCTGTGGCTGAAATTACGGGAATCTAACTTAGCTTCATAAATTCAGACTTCACTTGAGTATTAGTTACCTCAAATGCATTTTCTCAAATTACAGAGGTCCTGGTGGTTGACGCTACTGTTCGGCCTGACGCTGTTCGAGCGCTCGAGGCGACGGCGGAGCGACAGCAGCTGCGGCATAGCCGGACGGGCCGGCCTGGGGTGAGGGGCGGCGGCACGTCTCCATTGGCAGCAGCGAGGCCAGACCAGCGTAGCTCGTGGAGTCACGAGGCCAGCTGTCGGACTGCCCTCCTGTAAAATTAATCCATTAATTTCATTCAATCCATTAATTTTTACATTTTTTTTTTGTAATGGTAATGTGTTGCGGTTGGCAAAGAGCCGGTATTTGGCACCTGCAATACATGTAAAACCTTAATTCTTTTCCCAGTCGCTTTTGGCTACTGATGTTTGAGTGCACGCTTACATCTGTGGCTAAAATTACGGGAATCTAACTTAGCTTCATAAATTCAGACTTCACTTGAGTATTAGTTACCTCAAATGCATTTTCTCAAATTACAGAGGTCCTGGTGGTTGACGCTACTGTTCGGCCTGGCGCTGTTCGAGCGCTCGAGGCGACGGCGGAGCGACAGCAGCTGCGGCATAGCCGGACGGGCCGGCCTGGGGTGAGGGGCGGCGGCACGTCTCCATTGGCAGCAGCGAGGCCAGACCAGCGTAGCTCGTGGAGTCACGAGGCCAGCTGTCGGACTGCCCTCCTGTAAAATTAATCCATTAATTTTATTCAATCCATTAATTTTTACATTTTTTTTTTGTAATGGTAATGTGTTGCGGTTGGCAAAGAGCCGGTATTTGGCACCTGCAATACATGTAAAACCTTAATTCTTTTCCCAATCGCTTTTGGCTACTGATGTTTGAGTGCACGCTTACATCTGTGGCTGAAATTACGGGAATCTAACTTAGCTTCATAAATTCAGACTTCACTTGAGTATTAGTTACCTCAAATGCATTTTCTCAAATTACAGAGGTCCTGGTGGTTGACGCTACTGTTCGGCCTGGCGCTGTTCGAGCGCTCGAGGCGACGGCGGAGCGACAGCAGCTGCGGCATAGCCGGACGGGCCGGCCTGGGGTGAGGGGCGGCGGCACGTCTCCATTGGCGGCAGCGAGGCCAGACCAGCGTAGCTCGTGGAGTCACGAGGCCAGCTGTCGGACTGCCCTCCTGTAAAATTAATCCATTAATTTCATTCAATCCATTAATTTTTACATTTTTTTTTTTGTAATGGTAATGTGTTGCGGTTGGCAAAGAGCCGGTATTTGGCACCTGCAATACATGTAAAACCTTAATTCTTTTCCCAGTCGCTTTTGGCTACTGATGTTTGAGTGCACGCTTACATCTGTGGCTGAAATTACGGGAATCTAACTTAGCTTCATAAATTCAGACTTCACTTGAGTATTAGTTACCTCAAATGCATTTTCTCAAATTACAGAGGTCCTGGTGGTTGACGCTACTGTTCGGCCTGGCGCTGTTCGAGCGCTCGAGGCGACGGCGGAGCGACAGCAGCTGCGGCATAGCCGGACGGGCCGGCCTGGGGTGAGGGGCGGCGGCACGTCTCCATTGGCAGCAGCGAGGCCAGACCAACGTAGCTCGTGGAGTCACGAGGCCAGCTGTCGGACTGCCCTCCTGTAAAATTAATCCATTAATTTCATTCAATCCATTAATTTTTACATTTTTTTTTTGTAATGGTTATGTGTTGCGGTTGGCAAAGAGCCGGTATTTGGCACCTGCAATACATGTAAAACCTTAATTCTTTTTCCAGTCGCTTTTGGCTACTGATGTTTGAGTGCACGCTTACATCTGTGGCTGAAATTACGGGAATCTAACTTAGCTTCATAAATTCAGACTTCACTTGAGTATTAGTTACCTTCCTTTAGTTGCACTTAGTCTAGTACTATTCCATCTCTGAAAATAATTTTAAAAAATTAAAAAAATTAAAAATTGTTACTTTTCAAATAGAACCTCTTATGAACAAGGTTGTATTTGAATCTATATGAATAGTTGTTCTATAATATAAAAAAAATGTTGTCTGTGTCATTATGCATTGATTTGTTAAGAAAGAGTAAATGAGTTCACTTTTAGAAAAATTGCTTTTTATTATTGCATAAGTATGAAGGAGAAATATTGTTTGTTATTTAATTTCTGTTAGATATAAACAGTTGCACATTTTAAGTGATTTATAAATTACATAAATATTTACTTTCAGTTTTATAGAACAGTCTTTTAATATTGCTGTTATTCTTTCATTCATTACACATACTATTATATCTTTTATTAGCACTGTAAATGTAAAGATATCTCAAATCATAACTATAAATAACATCATGTGACAATCATATTAAAATAAAAAATTACTCTTAATCTTGGATCTGAGGATTCTTGAATCTGCAATTAATCAATCAATCATTTAATCAATCGTAAATTTAAATTTTGCTTTTGCTTTTTAATTAAAAATCAACAATAGTGTTATATAAAGCAATATACCCTATATTGCTTTATACAGAATAAACTTGCTCTCTTTTGCTATTTACTCCCTTTTCATCGGAGTCTCATTATAAAAAACTTGACAATCATTTTTAAAGTTCTAATATAATACAATGAAGTATACAACTTCAATTAAAAAATACTTCTAAAAAAAAATATTAAGTAGACCATTTAAGTTATGTCCAAATTATTCATAACTAAGATAGATACACACTTATGATCAATTAGAACAACTTCTAAAAAACTTTCACTTTAATGTTCCATTATTAATCATTTATTGCACTACAAGACACTAGAAGCTATATAAAATCGCAAGACATATCCTTAATATAATAATGAATATAGCTAATTCATCAATCGAAATTAATGTACATATCATAATTTTTATATAACGATAACTAAGTCAAATATGAAATAAAAATTATACTGCATGTTAAAGGTTTTAGGCTATCCATGCAAGGTTAGGTTATTATATTTAGATGTGAGAATGTAAATTTTTAAAGAAAGCTCTTACTATTATTGAGATGCACAAAATTCATTAAAACTCAACACTTACATTTATATAATGATTAAGTAAATCCTCTTCTTATTGTTTTATAACTGCACGTTTCTTCGTTGTTATATTTCTCATTTTAAGAAATATCTCAACAGCTACTGGTGAAATAAGACTTGATACATTTAATTTGCTTCTAGTGATATTTGTTTCAAGAATTTTGCTAACTAAATTAAAACAAAATTATACATTTTAGTAAAAATTAAAGTACTAGAACTTTACAACGGGAAATTTAAAAATTTAACACACCGCCCATTCATTAATAAAATCAACTTGTTGTCTTGTTATATGATAGACAGTCAAAATGAGAATGAGTGCGTAAAAATATGTATGTAGGAGTGGAGCGAGATGCAGCTGAGACTATTTTCATACGATTCATTCATAAATACGTACATGTGCAAGAGGGATGCGAGATAACATGTGTTGGCGCCTGTAGTAAAACCGCCCTGGTCAGACACTCTGGTCTTGTCTCTATTCATATTTTCTTTAGGCTCTTCCGGATGCAGGTCTTTTTGAAATTTGAGCAATAAACAATATTGTCAAATATCAAAGACTATATTTTTCATTAACTTCATCTATCATCTTCTATCGTCCAATCGAGCCATAAGCCAGCAATTTAGTGAGCTGTGAGAGTTTTTCATTAAATAATGAGAGGGAAAAAAAGTTGTACGTGTACTTATCACAGTTAAAAAAGAAAAACTATGACATTAGATTTTTCTTTATTGTCGATAGACACAGTCATAGATAATACATGGACACATTTTAGGCTGGCTTCCATACTCTAGTATAGTCCGTCAAGAAAGTCATGAAAAGAATGTTTTGAGAACTAAAGCTTTTACTTGTTATGGCAACACTGTATTCCGGTCTAACTGAGTACATCAATTGTCACATCAGAGGTTATTGTGGTTAGCTTACTGGATTTTGATTAATTACTGCGAATATTTCTTATCGTTTAACCGTTTTGTGGTTAAAATGAATCGCACTGTTTATAAAAGTAATACGAGACAGATCATATTTAAGGTTTTTCAAGAATTTATGAGTGAATTTCAAACGGGAAAGTTATTTTCTGATTTGGG
Organism: Morpho helenor; assembly: GCA_029227775.1. Taxonomy (NCBI): domain Eukaryota; kingdom Metazoa; phylum Arthropoda; class Insecta; order Lepidoptera; family Nymphalidae; genus Morpho; species Morpho helenor. Next base: position 4,410,507 of record JARGCU010000022.1, on the reverse strand, counting down.
AGATGTTTACGGTCGAACAGCTAAAATAACAGGTATGTACTCGTATTTTAATGTTAGACACTGTAACAGAAATGAAATTGTACATTTTTAAGTGATATTTTAGCTTTGTGATAATATTGTTTACGAATTTTAAAAGGTTATGTTATTGTAGGTATAGCTTTCCTATATTACCACGCTTAGAAAATTTTGATACTTTCGTATTTTTATCACAATGTTTGACTTTTTTTTTTCTTCCAGGTGTTTCTGAAAGCACCGTTCGACGTATAGTGGACGAGGGTATGAAAAATGGAGGCAAATTTGTAACGCCTGGAAAAAAAGGAAGGGCCGACCTAGTAAACCGATTGATGATTTCAGTCTATGTGCCATTCGTCAAAAAGTTCAATTTTTCTACACAGTCAAAAAAGAAGTACCTACGCTAAGAAAACTATTAGCTGTGGTGAAACAAGACTTAGATTTTGATGGCAGCCATGAACTTCTCAGACAGATATTACATTAAATTGGATTTAAGTTCAAAAAATGCAAAACAAATAGACTGGCGCTTATAGAAAAGCCAATTATAGCTTCAAAACGTGAATATTATTTGAAGCAAATTCTTGAAAATAGAAGATTGCCAGAAGAGCTTCAAAAAAACATAATTTATTTAGATGAAAGTTATATTCATGACTCCTACAAAGTAACTAAATGTTGGCAGTCTATAAATATTTCTGGCGTTCAACAAAATGTATCTAAAGGGAAAAGGTGGATAATTTTGCATGCTGGTAGTGAAAAAGGTTTTGTGAATAATGCATTGTTAATATTTAGTGGTAAAAACAAGACTGATGATTACCATTCTGAAATGAATGCACATAATTTTACAAAATGGGTAACTGAAAAGTTAATACCTAATTTAACTGAAGCATCAATAATTGTTATGGATAATGCCCCATATCATTCAGTTGTAATGAACAAGGTACTATTTTTTACATATTATGTTTCTTATTGTCACATTCTTTATCATTATGTATGCTTCATGTACAATCTGAAATTTGATTACTAAATTGAACCTTTTCACCAGGCTCCGACATCTAGTTCACGTGTTGAAGAGATCAAAATGTGGTTACGTGAAAACAATATTTTATTTGATGCCACATTAAGAAAACCGTCCTTATTAATGTTAGTAAAAAAACATAAACCTGAACCGGTGTACCACATTGATGAGCTTTTAGGGGAACATGGGCATACAGTGATAAGACTGCCACCTTATCATTGTGATCTCAACCCCATTGAACTGGTTTGGGCCATCTTAAAAAAGCGTATTGCCCAAAAAAATGTTGGTGGTCAAAATATTGTAAAGTTGGCAGAAGAAGCATTCAAATCAGTTACCCCACAAGAATGGAAAAATTGTACTGACCATGTCATTAAAATTGAAAATGAATATTATGCTCGAGGTGGGACTCTGTATAATGATATAGACCAACAGATCATAACAGTAGGCGACAGTTCCAGTGAATCTGAAGATGCAGAAATGGAGCAACTTCCTTGTGCTGGATCTTCAGGACACATTTCAGGAGTTGAATACCTTGATTCTGATTTTGACTATGATTAATTAAATAATATTATCATAAACTGTTTTTTTTTTTTATAGAATTAGGCGTTACTTTGCGGAGATCTATAATACAAAAGTAATAATAAAATTATTTTGCTATAATCCGCGATGAAGTAAAATAGAAAATATTAGGTCCTTACATATGAAATTGGCGTTTTGTCGTACTGGCCACTTTGATCTCAAATATTACCTTTATGGTTAGGAATTCAAATTCATACAGCTATTTACTCATGCATTTGTGTTTCAAACCCTCTAATTCAAAATAATTTTATTATTACTTTTGTTTTTTTTTTCAAATGAAGTATCAAAATTTATTAATCGAAGTATATAGAGATACCATGTAAAAAACAGTGGCGCCCTCCTTTTTTTTCACGACTTTCTTGACGGACTATATAATATGTTATAATGTATATACTAGTCATATATTTATTTCTTATCATATTATATTATCATATTAGTGTTGTGTTATAAAACAAGTTCCTCCTTCGTGTTCAACTGATCGCAATAAATTATGAACTACTTAATTTATATATATAATCTTAACATTGAATATAAATGCAATTTAAGGCATTCGCGAGGAAAAAATAGAAAATTAACCCATCGCTTAAACCCTTTCTATAAGTATTCTATTCAGAACAAAGTATTTTGGAAAATCATTTTTTCGATATTTCTTTGGTCGCAGAATCATAACTTAGATGTGATGTGATAATTGTTATAGGTACTTTATTGTCATAATACAACGGAAGATATTGAGTTTATTAATTTTGGGACTTTCTATTTGTATCAAGATTGGTCTTATATAAAGTCAAGAAATAAAAAAAACTATTATTCATTATTCACATTTTATCCATTTTACATGTAACTTAATTTTCATTTTTTAATTATAACTATTTACAATTATAGTTAGTATATATACATTCATTACAATTATTATTAAAGGCTTATACGTATTTTTATGGAACTCTGCTATTTACAAATGTAGGTATGTGAAACATGAACATAATGATTTAATAATACCCACTAACTTTTAAAAATTATATTAATCAGTGCATTCAAAATTAAATCCTATCCTACTATTATAATACTAATATTATAAATACGCAAGTTTGTGAGTATGGATGTATATTTATTACTCTTTAACGGCAAATCTGCTAAACCAATATCGGTCAAATTTGGAACAAGTATTAGTTATACATAGGAATAACATAAAGGCTATAGAAATCCTGTTAATTCTACAGGAATACAATGACATTAAAAAGCGCCATCTATAATCAACCTATCACGCGACAACAGTTTAAGTTGCGAGAAAAAGGCTATTATAATTTCTAAGATGTTTGCAATGCTGTATCCTCTTCCATTATATTGTATTGTATATAAAAACTGTACAAAAATATCTTAATTACAAATAATTAAATATTATTTCTATAATTATCTATTTGAAATAATAAGGCAATTAACAAAATCAAAAAGCTTTCTTGCTGTTGAAGATCTCTTTACACTAAATATGATCATAACTAAACGCTAGGTTATAAAAAAAACAATTTTAGAAACAATAAAAAAACATCTAGTAAAGCCTCTTTGTTATTGTTTTAATTAATTTTGAGTAAGAACTTAAAGTTAAAAAAACAATAATTTTCTTCAAACATATCTTTAACGCTGTCTAAACTCTTCCTGGATTCTACATATGTACAGTTAAAGCGAAGAATTATTAATCGAAAAAGAAATGTTTTTTTTTATTATATTATTATACTGATAGTGTTTTTTCTAAGAATATTACTAAACACTTAACTATAGGATTATTTTTTACTTATTTAAAATCAGTACATAGTATTGTTCGTTGATTAATTTTAGAATCAATATAAATTTAAATTAATCTTTAATTTTAATCAAATACTTATTGTAAACTGAATCTTAAGCTTACGGTGTCATGTATTAAATTTGTACCTCGTATTAATATAGTTTACTTAGGCTACGGTGAACATGTAAGGCCATTTAACAATATTTCTTTAAAAACAAGCAATTCTAACAGGTCTTTTGACTCTGAATATAGTCGGAATAAATTATTTTTACGATTGTAACTAATATAATAGTAATTCATGATTTCGAGGCGGATGTGTGTGCAAATTATAATATTCCTTATCTAAATGTATTTTTTTTTTATAAAAATGGCACTATAATTATTGTTCACAAGTATAATACAGTATGTCCTTAATGTACACTAGCATAAATGCATTTTTAGAGTTGCGGCACTAAGGTCATCTCAGGACGCAGTTTATCATTATTTTATTACGTCATAGAATTGTTTCACCTGCCGAATAATGATAATGCCTTGGTTTTCTATATGATTGTTGTTGCGGAGGTCTGTATGTGGCATATTTTTGTTGGTGTCTCGTTAACGTGTGCGGATGGGTCGCGTAACAATGCAACGTTAAAGGAGTAGGCGGTGGCCCTGATGGACATTTTGCTAGTACCGGTTTCCGCGGTCCGCTAATTCTTCTCCACAATGCTTTCAAGCGAGGAGTAGCGATCCATACCGCAACCATGACTCCCAGTATTTGCGTCGCGAATATTCTAAACAAGAACACCCAAAACGATGGTCTTGGTTGGGTTGAAGGTTCTGTTGATGGGACCGGTGCAGATAACCAGTCATCTCTTAGGATATATTCATATACCCACGTCGCAAGTATGCAAGCAGACGGCACAGCATATAAAGCCGCAAACGCCCCTAATCTTAATAAACTTTGATCTGGGTGAACTTGAGGAGTGTTTAAAAGCGCTGCTGGTGCCGGTATAGGTACAGGTCGTTTGAGGACTGCTCGGAGACCGGATGCGAGGAAAACGCTGCCCAGAAGTAGACATATCGCTTCCGGAATGATGACCAAAGCTAATAAAGATTTACTGGATTGGTTCCCCACGAAACATGTACCTGTAAAAAAAAAAAACTATAGAAGTAACACTGGCTTATAAAAATTAACAAGGTCCAAAGTGGCAGAGTTTGTATAGAAATAAAGAAATTAAATAAAACCTTTGTCATAGGCTGTTAGCCATAGAAACAGTTTACATACTGTAAACTTTTTAAATATTATCACGAATGATGTCTCATGTGGTTTATAACACATATAATATATCAAGATTATAGTATGAATTTACATTTGCTCTTCAAGGCACATTAGAAACAAAATATAGAATATATATAATATATAATTATACTAGGAGTCCCGCCCCAGCTTCGCACGGGTATAAAGCATATAGCCTATGTCACTCAGTGATAATCACAGTATTTCGCTACTCCATATTGAATTTTATTATACATATAAACCTTCCTCTTCAATCACTCTATATACTTAAAAAACCGCATCAAAATCTTTTGCGTAGTTTTAAAGATTTAAGCAAACATAGAGATATAAGGACAGACATAGAAAGTGACTTTGTTTTATACTATGTAGTAACGTTTATAGCTACTACTATTTTGATAATTGTCAAATTTTTTACCATACTTAATAACCAAAGACAAAATTACGTATAGCTGTCATTTATGTTTTGTCATTCAATGTCATAGTCGTTTTTGTTATACTACGTTTTATAGTGACTTGACGGGATAAAATAAATGCGGTCGAACGGGATAATAATCCTATGTCCTATCCTATATCCTATGTCCGTCTCCTGGTTCTAAGCAACCTCTACACCAATTTTCAGCCAAATTGGTTCATCCGTTCTTGAGTTATAAATAGTGTAACCAAGACCAACTTTCTTTTATATATATAGATATAAGGATTCGTTAGACAAAAACAAATATTTGCAATAATACAAACACACAGTTAATAAGCAGCTAAAATTTTATATTTTCTAATCAATAAGATAAGAAGAAGGTAATCAGGTTGAAAAGTTTAAAAAGTATATTCGCTTTCAAATTTCTTTGAAGTGTACAGTGGATTCAAATCCTTTCTCCACAGAAGAAAAACATTCCGACTATTAATAAAACATATTTCTCAAAGCGAACACCTACACAAACAACGGCAAAAAAAGATTCCATGAATAAGGTTGCGGTGAAAAGGTCCGATTTAAAATTGAAATATGAGCGCGCGAAGAGGAAAGGTGTTGTATTTAACGGCTCAAATAATGGTCGCGCATTTCTTTCGGTCCCCTATAATGGAAGTGGAAATAATAAAAAATAAAAGAACGTGTACTCTGACATGATTGAAACTGCAATATGCCTGAGAACCGTGTGGCATTCGGCCGAGGCCTTTAAAAGGGATAAAAATAAAATGTGTCGAGGATTAACGCTAACTTATTAAGTTGGAGTAACTGACTGACAGGAATCACTAAGTTCTAAGCCTTATCGGGGAATTTAAATTGCGAACGTGGAATTTTAATCGTTAAATTTCAAATAATTTCAATATATATATTTACGTGTAATATAGATTAAAAAGTATTCAATGTTTTTTAACAAATAAGGGACTCATCATCAATGACATTACGCTATGAGAATATTAAATTATCAATACAGTAATAAGGTTTATTATGCGTATTTACTTAATAGTTAAACGCGTACTACACCGTTACAGTGTGCTTAGTGCTATTTTGTCTAACCTACTCGATCGCGTTAGCGTAACGCTTATTTGTATGGTGCTGTAAAACAGCAGTCACTAGATGTCGCTGTTGCAGCGTTTTAAAAATTGGAGTTATGCCAACGCAATCGAGTAGATTAAAAAACTCCCACTAAGCACACAGATATTGGTCAAGATTCATCGTTATTATATTGTTGACTGAAATACACACAAACGAAATACAAAATTTCTATATTATTATAGATTATTATTTGTTTATCACATTTGAATAAATATTAGGAAATCTAATAAATAATTATATACCAAACATATAAAAAGCAAAACAACTAAAAGATCGGTATCTAGTGTAGTTCTGGTTGGTTAACCATAAAAAAATAATTTCCTAATCCAAATGACTACAGACTACTTAATTCTTTGTACGCGCCAACTATCAAAGAAAAGACTGTAATCGCTAAGAAAACGTTTAACACACGTTTATGCAACCGCTTTGTTATTGATATTTGTGGAAAACGTTACATAAAGTAGATACCGGTTATCTTAAGTCGGTCCTTTTTTATAATTTCTATTTTTGTATGTACGCGTTGTTATATTAATTCTATGCTTTAAGAACATTTATCAGAGCGGTATTCTTCAATGGTCGCGTGCGTTTAAATAAAGGATTTAATAATCTGGAGTTTATATGATAAGAGGCTTCATGTGATAATGTTCTTAGCACACACTCATAAATTTAAAAAAAACGAATTAGTTCATTAAGATAAAAAAATTAATGTTTTAAATAACAATGCTTAGTTTCAAGTTTTAAGTGACCATACGCGTATGTTTAGCTTTATCGTCGATGACGAATCCGCATTCTTGAAAGGAAAGACGCAATTATAAAACGAAAGAAATGAAGGTGATATATTCGACTCAGGCGGATACCACACGGCGGGTTAACTTACCTTTGTCGTCTTTTACGAAACCTCGGGTGAGGTCCCTAATAAATAGATTTGGAATACTGTATTTTAAGTTCAGTAAACAAATGATTTTTAAATACAATGTGTATGGAAACAACATTAGCCGTGTGGTATCCGGCTAAGTAGAATAGTACCACCCTCATTTCTTACCGAGGTGTCGTAAAAGGCGACTAAGGTAAGTTGACCCACCGTGTGGTATCCGGTTTAGTAGAATAGACCACCCACATTTCTTACCGAGGTGTCGTAAAAGGCGACTAAGGTAAGTTGACACACCGTGTGGTATCCGGTTTAGTAGAATAGACCACCCTCCTTACCGAGTTGTCGTAAAATACGACTACGGTAAGTTGACGTCAGGCAGGCGGCCGGTCGTAAAAACGCAGCCAAATCATGTTACAACATGTTTATAACATGTTGTGCCGACCCCACTTAATTAAGAGTGGGATATGGGCAGGAGGATATATATATACCTATATATATGGAAACAACATATTATTATTTATCTATTTGGTCTTTTTAATATGTTCGTCTTAATCGCTGATATTATACAAAGAAAATTATCTCCGCCAATGAAAATTTATGTTGATATAATTAATCTATTATTAAAGCGGTTTTAACAAACAAGCTATATATTCTGGGTATTAAAAGATAATAGGTGTCACATATAATCCAATTTAAGTGTTTTATTACCCTATGGCGCTAGATATTACTGATTAATATCTGGGGACCGAGCTTTGCTCGATAATTTAAAAAAAAAACTAAAAAAAAAGAAAAAAATATATTTAATTGGTGATCAATCCTAGGTATTTACATTTCTCGGGGCTGCCCGTTCCCCGAATAAACTACGCTTACTTGACAGTTAACGAAAATTCAATTCAATATAAATTTTAGTGTTTTTAATGGGATAAATGGGGGAATGGGATAAAACAATTTTTTTACATAAAACATAGCTAGATCGATTTTTCTCCCCCAAAACCCCCTACATGCTGAATTTCAGGAAAATCGTTGGAGATACAATAGACAAAGCAGGAACCGACATAAGCTTGCGGCTCCTGCTTTGCGCGTTGCAAAAGTACGTACCTAAGTCGTTTGTGGGTTTTGGTATAAGATTCTATAAAAAAATTCCGCAATCAATATCTGCTTCGCCATTACAGCAGTTTAAAAACACTGTTAAAAAGAGGCTGATACAGAAAGCCTGCTATACTCTTGAAGATTACTTAGAAGATGAGAATGTATGGATATAGCTCTCTTTGAACCTGTACAAAACAGTAACGACTTAATGTAAATAGTATTAAGAATTATATTTTAAAAAGAGCAACCGACGAGTTTCTTGCTGACTCTTCTAGTTAGGAACAGCTTTCCGAACCAGCAGTAGAGTTCACGATTCAAAAGCACTTGTTTACAAGTTTATTTGAATAAAGAATATTTTGAATTTGAATATATATACATACAAGATTAACTCAATTAAATATTAAAGCTATCTATAACAGAAGTTGTCAGTGTATTTTGACAAATGAGAATCACTAGCTTATCCTCGCTTGAAAGCATTGTGGAGAAGAATTAGCGGACCGCGGAAACCGGTACTAGCAAAATGTCCATCAGGGCCACCGCCTACTCCTTTAACGTTGCATTGTTACGCGACCCATCCGCACACGTTAACGAGACACCAACAAAAATATGCCACATACAGACCTCCGCAACAACAATCATATAGAAAACCAAGGCATTATCATTATTCGGCCGGTGAAACAATTCTATGACGTAATAAAAAATTGATAAACTGCGTCCTGAGTTGACCTTAGAGCCGCAACTCTAAAAATGCATTTATTTATTTGTACTTGCTCTTTTATGTATGTTCAATATTGTCATCTTCCTGCCCTTATCCCACTCTAAGTGGTGTCGGCACAACATGTTACAAACATGCTGTCACATGACTTTACTCTGTCGTATTTTACGACACCTCGGTAAGAAAGAGGGTGGTCTATTCTACTAAACCGGATACCACACGGTGGGTCAACTTACCTTAGTCCCCTCTTACGACACCTCGGCAAGAAATGCGGTTGGTCTACTACTCAGCCGGATACCACACGGCGGGTCGACTTCCCTTAGTCGCCTCTTACGACACCTCGGTAAGAAATGAGGGTGGTCTATTCTACTCAGCCGGATACCACACGGCGGGTTGACTTACCTTAGTCGCCTCTTACGTCACCTCGGTAAGAAATGAAGGTGGTACTATTCTACTTAGCCGGATACCACACGGCAATGTATGAAACAAATATTATCATAACTTTAATAGCAAATTTTACGGCGAATATAACTCTCACAAGTTGAAAATAATCTTCGTGATTCCTCGAACGTAACGTAACTAAGTCAGCCGCCGTCGTCTCATTGAGAACACATGTAGCACGACAATGGGGCGGTAGTTCTACAAAACACTCATTACTTTTCACATGAATGCGTGCCCCCGTGCACTCGTACGCGATTAAATCGCTTTGTAAATGCCGCTGATCGAACAAACGAGCATAAAACTAAGAATCGATTGTGATGTACCGATATGGATGTGTATTAGAGTTGTATTGATTCGGCAGGTTAAAATAATAATATTGAGACCATTCACGCTTTTTGTGAACCTATTTTTTTTCGAATTGACTATATGCTGTTAGCCCTAACGGCTGTTACAGCGTCACCGGGCGGGACGGGCGAGCGCAGAAGCCAAAGTTGCGCAATCCGGAGAGTAGAGCGGAGAAGCTCTACTAGCGTCGGGGAACGTCGTCTTAAGGGTGCCTCCTGTGAGGCCTTTGTGAACCTACAATCATCAAATTATAACTCTAAGTTGTCGTAACTTAATTTGAAAGTTGTTATTACCTTTAATTAAAATACTACATATTTTAAGTTGTTCAATGCATAATTTTAATGTGAAGTGTGTATTTTGTTGGTGATCTATAAATAAATAAATAAAAAAAATCTTCCTGCCCTTATCCCATTCTAAGTGGGGTATTTTATCTATATATATTACTGTATTCACAATAAATATTATTTGATTTGAATAGTGATACCCACCAGTTAGTTCGTCAGCATCAACATCTCTAGTGACAAGAACCGCAGCGGCCAGCGCTGCAGGGACGCCCCAAGCCGCAAGTTGCAGAAGCGAGGAGTGGCGGTCATTTCTGGTACCAGATGGCGCTGGGGGACGTAAGACACTCGCACGCCATGCTCCAGCAACCACCACCCACCTGAAATATACATTATATAACATTAATCTTCTTTATTTATTTATTTATTTAAAAAGGCCATCAACAATATAAACACCATACATAGCTACAAATACACAATATACAAGGATTATTAAATTAAGTGCTATTTACGGGCACTGAAAAAATACTAGAATGCAAAAAATATATTAGCTGTCATTTGTAAAGTTGTAATAGGTCCGTGGGAAAAGGGCGGACTAGAGAAGTCAAAATACCCAGCATCTAGTCCCTGATATCACCAGCTCTTTGTCTCTCTTTTCTTTTATTATATTGCATTTTTTATCTTTAATAAAATTTCCGAGCAAGGCCCGGTCACCCAGTTACTGGCATATTAAAAATGTTAAGCGAGGTCTATTTATCAATAGACTTTCAGCTCCTATAATTCAGTGTTGCCAGTTATCTATTTTCTCGATACGTGGTTTTAGACTATGGCTTATATAGAATTTAAAGTCACTAATGATACAAAAAAAATTATGTTCGACGATTCAGGTGATCACGAGTTTAAGCCATAGGAAACTTATGTCTTTAATTGATATTTACTTTAATTTTTAAACTTAGATGTCACCTGAGTATGAGATAGTGAAATATCTTACATATTCTACAACAGTCATCTGCCATGTCACAATAACATTAATGTAATTTATTTATTCACAGCATAGATCTTAAAATTGCAATGCTTTTTACATTGTATGACTGCAAACTCTATTAAGGTTATAAATAAACGTTTTTCAGAATCTATTTTAAAGACGTTTGAATTCGAGGCATGATTAATTAAGCAGTTGATACAAGCTTGTACTGAGAAAAAAAACCAGCTGTTGATAGCAGGTGTTGACCGTGTTAAGTGTTTCAGAAAATATCGCGCCATATGAGGAAACTTGACCGTAGTAATTGTATTTTTTTACTTACCGATTTGCCTATGAATAAAAATTAGGGCTCTAACATTCTTGCCTTTAAACGTGTTTCAAAATGGTAAGAACCCACAGCAGTGAATAGTTTAAAAAATTACATGCATATTGTACATGTAATCGTCTAGAATTGACGATTGTAATCACGTATGTTGAAATAGTAATAGCCGGATACCACACAGCTATTATATAATAGCTGTGTGGTATCCGGCTGAGTAGAATAGGTCAACTTCTTTCTTACCGAGGTGTCGTAAAAGGCGACTAAGGTAAGTCGACCCGTCGTGTGGTATCCGGCTGAGAAGAATAGATCTACCTCATTTCTTAACTAGGTGTCATAAAAGGCGACTAAGGTAAGTCGAAACCCCGTGTGGTATCCGGTTCAGTAGAATAGACCAACCACTATCTTACCGAGATGTCGTAAAATACGACTAATGTAAGTTAACGTCTGGCAGGCGGCCGGTCGTTAAAACGCAGCCAAATCATGTGACAGTATGTTCATGACATGTTTTTGCGGCCCCACTTAGAGTGGGATAAGGGCAGGAGGATGATAAAATCATAATTTCAAACAATTAGCCTTTACTTACTTTACTTTTACTTAATTACTTTACTTTGCTTTTACTTAATTACTTTACTTTTTCACATCAATTAGCCTTTACTCTAATTAATTAATAATATTAAAAAAGACAACTTATCAAATAGTAAAAAAAATCAATTACCATTAAACGATTATTTTGATACGAAAAAATTGTTTTTTTTAAATCGATTATTTTTAAAGAGAAAAAATCGATTATTTATTAATCGATTTTTTCTACTCCAAGTCACATCCCTAGTCATATCTATTCCAGTCCTAATAAAAATATCTAAAAAATTAAAGGCATTTTTAAGGCACGTTTTCGTACATCGCCCTGTTTTAAAAAGTAAAATAAAACTAGTCGGACCGGCGCGAACTCTTGAGAGGGCATTCAGCATGAATGGGATCATTATTAATTTTAATGCTTACAGATAATTATAAATTATAACTGACGGCGGAATTGAAATGTATCATGTTATCAACTGTTACATTTATAAACAGGCATTTTTGTGTTCTTTTACTTTGTTATTTACCTATGTGTATAAATTAATAGTAAAGCTATGATAGTGCAGGGGGAGACCGTGCGACTCTTTTGAGGGGATCACGAGTCCAAACCCCAGGCAGGCATCAATGGGTTTTTCTATTAGAATTTGCGTGTAATTGATAATTGCAATTTATCTCACGCTTTTCGGTAAAGGAAAACGTCTTGAGGTAACCTGCATATCTTTTAGGACTTCTGGGGATATGTGTAGCCCACCATACATGCATCCATGCATTGGAGCAGCGTGATGGGTCTTAGCTCCAATCCTTCTCTCCAGAAGCGGAGAGAGGAGGCCTATGCCAAACTGTGGGACGCTAACAGGCCGCTACATTACATAAATTTAATAATGAATACAATAACGTCATCATATTTTTACAAATGTAAATTTGTATATGTTTAAATATCTGCCCAAAATATCCTCGTGTTGGACTTAATTAAGTAAGTAGCGGCCTGTTACAATCCCACTGCTGAGAATAGGCCTCTTCTCTCCGTTTTCGGAGAGAAGGGTTGGAGCTATACCTACCACGCTGCTCCAATGCGGATTGGTAGGTTACACATATCTCCAGAATTCTCTAGAGATATGCAGGTTTCCTCATGATGTTTTTCTTCACCGAAAAGCGTGTAATAAATTGCAATTACCAATTAGACACATAAGTTTTAACAGAAAAACTCATTGGTGTCTGCCCGGGTTTGAACCCATGACCTGCTCGAAAGAGTCGCACGGTGTTACCGCTGGGCTACCGCAGCTTCAGACTTAAAAAATAAAGGTATTATTTTAGCCTGGAAACATGATCCCATCTAAATTATTCTCCTTTAGTCCCACACTTAAGCTTGTTAAATCTGTGACAGGTAAATCCTCCCTAAGATACAGAAAAGGTGTCGCCTTGTTTTAACCGACACCAATATAAAATGACCTGTTAGGATCTCTTACGTGGTTTATTTAGTAAGTGATAAAGGAGACGCTTATAGATCGAGAGTCCGTGAACCGCAGACCTTTGTCGTTTTATAAAAGCTGAAAGTTTGTCAGTGCATACTCCCAACAGGTAAAAACGATGGTACATTATAAAATTTGGATCATCGTAGCTGTGGGAGATAAACGGTACTCAAGGTGTGTAAAATACCGATCTACTTTCGTTTTTATTGTGATTTTGCAGTAAAACAAAAACTGCGGAGTAAATAACAATCTAACTTGTCATCTTGCTCGCACCTACCCCTAAGTATACTTCGTGCTCGCTTCTACAGTCTGGCACGGGTTGAAACTATCAAAAATATCTGGCTAATGAGGAAATATTATTTATTATTATACAAGTAATATATATTAAAATCAGTTTTTATACTATGACGTTAATAGAATTCAAATTTCATGATATGACATTCATTTATGCATTGACTGAAGTGAATATTTAAATTATTTTGAAAGTAATATCAAAAAATCACACTTTATAATTTGACGAAAGTCGATCGGTATTTATGCCGTATGGTATCCGGCTGAATAGAATAGTACCACCCTCATTTCTTACCGAGGTGTCGTGAAAGGTAACTAAGGTAATTAGACACGCAGTGTGTTATTCGGCTGAGTAGAATATATCACGCTCTGTCTTACTGAAGTGTCGTAAAATACGACTAAGTTAAGTTAAGACGTCAGGCAGGCCGACGGTAAAATACGTAGCCTAATTATGAGACATGTTTGTAATATGTTGTGAAAACTCCACTTAGAGTGGGATAAGGGCTGATGAAAGTAGATCGGTATTTTACACACCTTGAGTGCCGTTCTTCCAAAGCCATGATGACCCAATTTCATAATGTACCATCGTTCTTACCTGTGTTGGGAGCATGCACTGACAAACTTTCAGCTATTACAAAATGACGATGGTCTGGGGTTCACGGGCTCTTAGTCCATTAAGCATCCCTCAAGGTACAGTTATATTGGCTAACGCTCCCCGCAGTGGCGTGTCACTGGCACTTGAACAAACAGCGGTCTCTATTTGAACAGAACCAAAAGTGGCGATAGTCCAAACACAAATGTTTGTTCCATCGCTCGCATGTTTATCCGGACTCCGTCTAACACATGTCGACTAACATTTTACTAATATTTGTACTATTTGCGATAATTAGATAGTCGGATATGAAGCTGTATATTAGTATTTTTAAGCGATTCAGTATAACGTATTACTCGATGCTCTTTTAAAAAAGATAACGATATCTTTCGATACTCTTTGAGTTTTAAAAAGATTACGATTTTCTTGTGCTCTAACATGCTAATAGCGCATGTCTTTTAAGAAAGAGTACCAAGGTTATCAAGCGTTGGCCGGTAATTTTAAATTAAATAAAAAAATGCAATAAAAAAAAAGAAAATTGCTGGTGATATCTGGGAATTGATCGATATCGTATTTCCATTTTTCTAGTCCACCCTTTCTCCATTGAGTTATTAAAACATTAGCTATTACAACATTAAAAGTGATAGCTAAATTAACCTTTGCATTCTATTCTATATTTTAGCAAAAGCAGAGCCCGACAACAGGGATAAAAGGACATTTTTTTAAATTAAAACCTAGCTAGATCGATTTTTTGTCCCTGAAATCGTCTATATGCTAAGTTTCATGAAACTTGTTGAAGCTATTTCCGAAATTCGGACAACATACATATACAACACATATATGTAAATGCAAGATTAACTCATTTAAATATTAAAGAAATAACATATATTCAGATATAGAGCTATTATAATTAGAGTGGGGAAATCATATGCAATGTATTCTCAAAACTTTATGTATTCAGAAGACATTACAGACTAATGTTTCATGATTTTCTAAAATTGCATAATTAGATATAATTACGCCTATACTATAAATTTATTGTGGTATTTTAGCATATCATCATCTTCCTGCCCTTATCCCACTCTAAGTGGGGTCGGCACAACATGTTTTAAACATGTTGTCACATGATTTGGCTATGTATTTTACGACCGTCCGCCTGCCTGACATTAACTTACCATTTTCGTATTTTACGACACCGCGGTAAGAATGAGGGTGGTCTATTCTACTTAACCGGATACCACACGGTGGGTCAACTTACCTTAGTCGCCTTATACGACACCTCGGTAAGAAATGAGGGGTATTTTAGCATATGTAATTCTAAATAACTTGTTTTAAGCTTAGGATCAGATATATCTAACCTATTTATTCGTTTTTTGTTGTAAAATAATAATAATAATAATAATAACTTTATTTAGCCAAACAATTACAAAAAATACAAAAAACAAGATTCAAAAATAGATAATAAAATACAAATTCACATTAACAAATATCGTAGACACTCGTACTAAGATAACTTGTGCTACGAGTGTCTACCTCCCTCTGGATCAAAAATAGTGTTTTTCTAATCTAATGTAATACATAAACAAATATTATAACTGACGCGTCTGTTGTGTTTTCATGTTAAGTGTTTTTGTGCGTGTTTGTTTGTGTGTGTGTGTGTGTGTGCGCGCGCGCGCGCGCGTGTGTGTGTGTGTGTGTGTGTGTGTGCGCTCTCTCGTATGCTCGTTAAAAACTATTATTGAAAATAATTACTAATTAAGTTATTATTTTGAATAATAGTTCTGTTTCGTTGTAATTTAGCTCCTTTATCCATGACATGAGCTTTATATTGTTGTAAAATATATAGATTTATTTTTTATAATATTAATAGCAGCTTGTGTAATTGTGAAATCATAAGGAAATGCAAATGTTTTTACAGTCGAGGCGTTAAAAGACTGGATGGTGCTTTAAAATTTTTATTTTTTTCGTTATGTGGCGACGTGTCGCGCCTCGAATGCCCATTAAGTGATAATATTATCTCGCTGGAAACGATCCTTTCACGCCATAAAATTAAAGGTCGGAATTGTAAATTAAAATTTTTGTTTGTATGTTACATTAAACTTGTACAACTTGTACAATTTAACCAAACCGCAAGACAATATGGTAACATGACAATGGAGTTTATGTTAATAATAAAGTCATCATCATCTTCCTGCCCTTATCCCACTCTAAGTGGGGTCGGCACAACATGTCATAAACATGCTGTCACATGATTTGGCTGCGTTTTTACGACCGGCCGCCTGCCTGACGTCAACTTACCTCTGTCGTATTTACGACACCTTGGTAAGAAAGAGGGTGGTCTATTCTACTAACCGGATACCACACGGTGGGTCAACTTACCTTAGTCGCCTTTTACGACACCTCGGTAGGAAATGAGGTTGGTCTATTCTACTCAGCCGGATACCACACGGCGGTATGTTAATAATAAAGTAATCATTTTAAAATCGTATCAAGTTAGTTTTTTTAGAAATAGGGTTATCTATATATATAAAAATAAATGTTTGTCTGTATTTCCCTTATAGACTCTAAAACAGCTAGACAGATTTTCATAAAATTATCAGATAAAAATTTTAAATTGACCTAGCGCGTAACTCTATTAAGTTTGTCGGCGATTGGAGCGCATTTGTTGAAATGTCAATGACAGTTTTGTTTCGAGGGTACTAAAAGAATGAGCCACAGCAACGCGAGGACGGACCTAGTAAATAAATAAAGATTAATCTCTTTTCTGACCGCTCAAAGTTGGTGCTAAGATAAATTAGCAATATTGCGTAAATAATGCAATTTAATTCACTGTAATTCTCTAAAAGCCTTGGCTTCTGGAGAATAAGCCAGAGAATTACAGCTACAGAATATAATTAACAGCCACGTAACAGCCAGAGAATCATAAGCCACAAAAAAAAGAAATAAGAAAGAATAAAACTATGAGAGTTGGATTGTAATGCAAAGAATACGAAAAATTCATGTATAAACTAGGAAGTAGTACAATAAAATGCAGAACCAAATATTATGGATATTTTTAAGCTGACCTAGTTGCTAGTTTATATTTTAAGAATTTTTGAAATCAAGATCTCTACGATCTCTCTCTACTCTACGATGTCTAACTTAAATTCATGTACAAACCAGGCAGTAGTAACATAAAATGCGGATCCAATAATTATCGATATTTTTTAAGCTGACCTAGTTACTATATAAACCATATTTAAAGAGTTTTTGAAATCAAGATCAATGCCCATATGTATATATTAAAAGTATTTCCATTAGATGTTAAAATAGAAGGATAACCTCAGGAAAAAGGTCAAATACTTTATTACTGGACGTGATATTAAGTTTAAAAGTTATGCATTTTTGAAACATCTTTATGGGGCCACACAGGCCGACAGTCATACTCTTATTTCATATCTGTCGAGCATCGTAAACGTCTACATGACTTACACTTGGTCTCGGTTTCGTTTCACTTCTTGAATTCACATCGACTTGAACATTCACATTATTTACGGACAATTCACACGTCAAATGATTAATGTACGAATTAATTCTTACCTCCGTACGCCGTGTGGTATCCGGCTGCATAAAATGTACCACCCTCTTTTCTTACCGAGGTGTCGTAAAAGGCGACTGAAGTAAGTTGACTTACCGTGTGTTATCCGGTTAAGTAGAATAGACCACCCTCATATCATACCGAGGTGTCGTAAAATACGACTAAGATAAGTTGACGTCAGGCAGGCGGCCGGTCGTAAAATACGTAGCCAAATCATGTGACAGCTTGTTTATAACATGTTGTGCCGACCCCACTTAAAGTGGGATAAGGGCAGGAAGATGACTAATTCTTACCTCTGTACAGGGATACATAACATATATTATTTTGTACAAATTAACGTATATCAATTATGGATGTGATTTGGTGTAAGAGAAAATCGATTACTTAATAATAAATTTGTCGAAATAAATCGATCTGTAAAAAAAATTGATTTTTCCGATTTTTTTTCTGACTATCAGAAAAGTTGTCATTTTTAATATTAACAAGAAGAAATTAAGAAGTTAATAAGAATTAAAACTTATTAAGGTGGACAAGTGCGACAAAAAATAATAGATTGTATTAAAAAATAACAGAAATTAGATTAAAATGTGTAGTTTGGCTACATTGGTTTCATCCAACAACGCATACCTTATCTTAATAAACAGAGAAAAAAGAGAGTATAAAAAAAGAGAAGAGAAAGAGGATAACTAAAAGGGTTAAATTGTTTTTGTACATGAAAGTGTTTCATATGAATAAATGCTTTTTGAATTGATTTGATTTTAAATATAAGAGATTTAAAAGAACCGTTATATGTTTAGAAAATTGATTATTAATTATCGGTTTTATTAAAATAATCGATTAATATAAAAATCGATCATTTTCTCACATCCCTAATAACAATTAGTTGTAATGAAAATGTAACTGCAAGCATGTTGATTACCGGAATATACGTGCTGATATCCCCATCTTTTTTTAAACAGCTGGTATTAATTCACTATGCTACAAAAAAACAATTTCATACTTAGAGCTATATTAAAAATTCGAAATTTGGATAATATTACACATAAAACTGAATTTAAATGGCCATTGTATTACTTTAAAAATTTTATCGGGTCTAAATGTTTAATTGTAATTTGAAATACTTAAAATTACAATTTTTAAATAAGAATAATCTTAAAGAATATTATACGCAATTGCGAAAATTTTGTAGCCTTATGAAAAAAGAATATTCCTTATGTTATGTTTTGTTTTATCTCAAACGTATTATATAATTAATTCAAGGTGGCTTGACTATACCCAAATTTTTAACAATTATCGTCATATCTTAAATAATTTATTCAAAACCCCATATTATACACTAAAAACTTCGTCGTGAATCACTTGTGTATTAGTGAAAATTGCGTACAAAAACATTCAGTATTTTTTGAGATCAATAAAACTATAACCGACCAAAATTACGATTATTACGAAGACGTAAAACTCATCCTTTATTTATAACAGATTTCCAAATTTGCTTGGCGACAACCCTCCGGAACAAACACGTTTATGAATTGAGTTGCGCATCCCCGCCACTGTTCTAATGACTCGCGTGTAATCGAGAAGTAGTGCATTCTCGAATACTTAGTTCACTATAAAAACGGTCGTATTGCGTCCTCGGGGACCCCCCAGCGATGCTTCTGCACCCATCCTCCTGGTGCCCGCCCGGTGACGCTGTAAAAGCCGTTAGGGCTAACAGCATATAGTCAATTAAAAAAAAATCCTCCTGGTGACGCTGTCAAAACCTTCATGGCTAACAGCCTTAAGTTAGTGTTCGAAAAAGAAAAAAAAAATCCTCGAAGATTCAGTTTGCAGATAGCGATCAAGAACGATATCGCAAGCAGTAAAGGTAAAAAATAGTGATCGCGGCTTATTATTGAACAACGGACTGTATAGTGTTTGTAAGTACTCAGTTTTGTACTGAAGAGCTGAATAAAGTTTTTTTTAACAAGTCACCAATATAATCCAAATATTTTTATCCAAATCTACGAACCCCTGTAGGAAACAATACATTTGATGCTTCAAGTATCCTATAAATTAAAGCTGATATCATATTTCAATGTTTGGATAAAGAAAAGAAACCAAAAATTCAATACTAAAGCATAAAGGGTATAAAACACGGTCGTTAAGACCCCTCACTCATGATAATAAAATTTTAACACCAACCGTACTATTTATATGAACGAGCCTATTTACTGCGTTAAATACGATCCTTTTCTATGGAACTTTATAGTACTGGATACTACCATTTCCTTTTTCACTAAACGTTTCAAATTTAACTTAAGTTTATGTTAATCTGCAAGAGAATTTTTTGAACACACGATCGTATGTAGCTGAAGTAAGTAACTTAACACTTAAGTATTTTTAATTGACGTACAAAAAGTATGAACCATATATGTTAAAATAAATACCTTAATACTTTTAAACACAACCAGAATGGAAGAGCCAAAAAAAATAATTTGAAAATTTTGTCCTTCGGTAAGATTCGAAAACGCGATCCCTTGAGCTGAAATTTAAAATATTCTTTATTCAAGTAAAGTTGTAAATATGTGCTTTTGATTCGTCAACTACGTTTTCCGAATCAATAGGTTCGGAAAACTGTTTCTACCGAGAAGAAAGAGCCAGCAAGAAACTCGGCGCTTGCTTTTTAAATATAATTCTTATTACTAGTTACATTTTATCATTACTTGTAAATGGTCGATGAGTAGCTATATCCACGCATTTTTAGCATCTAAGTAATCCTCAACTGTATAGAAGACTTACAGTATCAGCCTCTTTTTACAGTGTTTTTAAACCGCTATAATGGAAAACCTAAAATAAAAATAGTTTAAAGAAAGCCACCTACGCCAACAGACAAATAAAAAAAGTCAAAGAAAGCTTAATTATACAGTATTTTATCGCAGAACACAGAAATAGCCGATACTGCTCGTAAAGCTGTGTAAACGTTGATTATAGCTAATAATTGGATTTTTATATCTCCCATTTTATATATCGGCCAGTTTTTTTGACGTTGTTATGACTTACGAAGTTTATTATGTACTGGAAATAAATTCGGCCGGTATACGTCGGCTGATGATGCATGTGCCGAGGGACCCGGTTTATTTCGGGAGCTCGTAAAATCGATTATCCGTTCAATTCGTGTACGTCCCCGGCGTCTGCAACACATCGAAACAGGATGCACTATTTCTGTTACCCGACGCTTTGACAGCACCGTGTATGATATTAATGTGCTGATTCTAAATTCGAATGTGTTTTACTATTTATTTCTCGTATCTTCTTTTTGTAGCAGGATTCGTAGATGCGTATTTATAGCATGCGGAAGACATTCCCATTTCTTTCGTTAGGCAGGGAAGCGATAAACTATCTGGTCTACCTGGTTTTCTTTTTCAAGAAACGATTTATTTAGGATAATATATATGCTTTCGACTATGTATAGCTTTCATTGAGATAATCCTTAAAAATCTGTACTTTCTAGAAATAACTTGCAGTATTGCGAGTTTTGAATATATTCCTTTATTTTCCATTTTTCTGTTGTCATTTATTAGTGGTATCGAGTAGCTATTATTTTACCTGTGTCATTTTTGATTATTGTGACTCCCTTCCAAAAAAGAGCTTTTAATAGATTTAACTATGAATCCAATTCAAGGCAGTTTATCTTAAATGCAAATTGTCAACGCTCTTTTTCTTGTTTGTCCAACCCTGCTTCTATTATTCGGGGTCTGGTTTCCTTACTCTTTTGCTCCAAGTTTGACGGACTTAATGATTATAGTCAATCTAACTTTTACACTTATATCTACTATATATATATGTCTATGTTCTTTATACCACGGAGACAACCCAATGATAAAACTATCATTTATTAACAATAGAAATAACTAATGAAGCTTAAGGCTTTGTTTCCACCAAAGCGGAGAGGAGAAGCGTTTGTTACACCAATCAGACATTGTCATTTCTAGATCTCTCCGCTTAGCTTAAATATCGATATCTGATTCATATTCAAAAGGCTCATCGCGTCTCCTCTTTAGTGGATACCAAACCTAAGTCATACACGCTTTTTCTTCAACTTTATCTATACGGTATATAATCTTAACTTCTTCTTCTTCTTCTTCTTTCTCAACCGGTGGACGTCCACTGCTGAACATAGGTCTCCTTAAGGGATCGCCACAATCCACGATTTTGTGCCGCTTGGATCCAGCGGCTCCCCGCAACCTTTTTGAGGTCGTCAGTCCACCTCGTTGGGGGCCTACCAACGCTGCGCTTTCCAGTGCGAGGTCGCCATTCCAGCACCTTAGGACCCCAACGCCCATCGGTTCTACGTACTACGTGCCCCGCCCATTGCCACTTCAGATTCGCGATACGATGAGCTATGTCGGTGGCTCTGGTTCGTCTACGGATCTCCTCATTTCTGATTTGATCACGTAGAGATACTCCGAGCATAGCCCGTTCCATCGCCCGCTGAGTGACTCTGAGCTTTCTTATGAGGCCCATAGTCAGCGACCACGTTTCCGATCCGTAAGTCATCACTGGCAACACGCACTGTTCGAAGACCTTGGTCTTCAAGCACTGAGGTATTTTGGACGAAAAGATCTCGCGTAGCTTCCCAAACGCTGCCCATCCGAGTTGGATTCGGCGACTGACCTCTTTCTCGAAATTGGACCTACCTAGCTGGACCGTATGTCCCAGGTATATATATTCGTCTACAATTTCGAGTGCAGAGTTCTCAACGATGACCGGGTGGAGCGGAACATGGGAGTTTGACATAATCTTCGTCTTACTCATGTTCATTTTAAGGCCCACCTGTTGAGATACTCTGCTGAGGTCATCGAGCATTGTGTTAAGGTCCTCCAGAGACTCTGCCATAACGACTATGTCGTCGGCAAATCTAAGGTGAGTGATGTACTCGCCGTTAATGTTGATGCCGTATCCGTGCCAATCCAGAAGCTTAAAGACATCCTCCAATGCAGCGGTAAACAGCTTCGGGGAGATAACATCTCCCTGTCGCACACCTCGCCGCGTTTGGATTGGTCTCGTAGTTCTGTCTTGGACACGGATAGACATTGTGGCGTTTTCATACAAACACTTCAGCGCTTGGACATACCGATAGTCGATGCGGCATCTCTGGAGCGACCTTAGCACAGCCCATGTTTCCACCGAATCGAAGGCCTTCTCATAGTCCACAAACGCCAAGCAAAGTGGCTGGTTATACTCCTCGGTCTTCTGTATAACCTGCCGCAGCGTGAATATGTGGTCTATGGTACTGTAGCCTTTTCGGAAACCGGCTTGTTCGGGAGGCTGGAAGTCGTCGAACCTACGCGCGAGACGATTCGTTATGACTCTCGAGAACAACTTATAAACATGATTCAGCAGCGCGATGGGTCTGTAATTCTTCAATAAGGTATTATCACCTTTCTTGAAGAACAGAATCACCACGCTCCTGTGCCATGCTTCCGGCGTAGTTCCTTCGTGAATGACGGAATTGAACAATCGCTGAAGGACTATAAGTACGGGTTTTCCACCCGCCTTCAGGAGTTCTGTAGTGATTCCGTCATCACCTGGTGCCTTGTTGTTCTTAAGTTGTTTGAGAGCCATACTAATCTCGTATAGGCTGACGTCCGGGATGTCCTCAGTATAGTGTCGGGTTAGCTTGGCTCTAGGATCTTTTGCCAAGGTGACAACAGGCTGTTGTGTTGAGGTGTATAACTGCCCATAGAACCTCTCAACCTCTCTCAAAATCTCAGGTCGAGATGAAATGATACTACCAGTATCGGTCTTCAATCGCGTCAACTGCCTCTGCCCAATAGACAAATCTCTTGCGAACACTTTTGAGCCCCTGTTACGCTCAATAGTATCTCGAATACATTCGGTGTTAAAGCGTCGCAGGTCGCATTTCTGCGCCTTCGAAATTTGTCTATTGATCAGACGGTAGCGCGTCGCGTCTACTGAAGACTGTAGTCTCATTTCATTCCTCTCATCCATGAGCTTGAGAGTTTGGGTCGAGAATTTATTAGTCCTTTTACGGTGTGTCTTATAAAATTTGGACCCCACCGTATGGACAGTTTCCACCAGCCTGTTGTTTAAGTCGTCCACAGATGCGCAGTCAGCTAGACAATCAAAGTGGTTCAGCAGCTCGAGTTGAAAGTTTTCGGGGTTTTGGATTTGAGCTCGAGTTGGTCG
This sequence comes from Morpho helenor, assembly GCA_029227775.1. NCBI lineage: Eukaryota > Metazoa > Arthropoda > Insecta > Lepidoptera > Nymphalidae > Morpho > Morpho helenor. The sequence continues at coordinate 4,386,553 of JARGCU010000022.1, read as the reverse complement.
GAGCGTGGACTTCACCAGTCTGGATCTTTCCAGCTGTACGCATATATTCAATGTGCCTCTTACCATACGGTGATCACTCCCCGTCTTTACGGTGTTGATCACAGAGACATCATTGAATATATGACGCCTGCTGGACATGATGAAGTCGATCTCGTTTCTCGTGGAACCGTCGGGACTTACCCAGGTCCATTTTCGATGTGGCGGTTTCTTGAAGAAAGAATTCATCATGTAGAGGTCCTCTCTCTCCAAGAAATCAGCCAACATCTGGCCCCTGTGGTTCCGTTGCCCATATCCAAATTGCCCTACTCTTACTTCTGTGCCACTTCGCTTGCCCAGCTTTGCGTTGAAATCCCCCATCACAACAGTGTAGAAGGTTTTTGAGGCATGTATGGCTCTAGACAAATCCTCATACAAGGCCTCTACCTCCTCGTCCGGATGTGCCGATGTCGGTGCGTAAACCTGTATAACCTTCAGCGAATACCGTTTGGTAATTCTGAGTATAAGGAACGCGACCCTGCTCGACACACTCTCGACTTGAACAATGTTGTTGACAAGGGACTTGTGGACGAGAAACCCGACACCACCCTGGGACTGTTGTTCACCCTCCCGGTAGTATAGCAAGTTGCCGGAGTTCAGAATCATCGTGTCCTCCCCCTCTCTTCGGACTTCAGATAATCCTATCACATCCCAGCGCAACTTGCTTACTGTTTCTTCCAGCTCGAGAATCTTTTCGTCTTCCCTCAAAGTGCGTGCGTTGTACGTTGCCAGGTCTAGTCGTCGGGGTTGGCAGCGGAATCTCTGCCGGAGATTCTTAACACCCCCTGCCCCGCCGTTACCCAAACCGCTGCCAGAGCCAGGAATAGCGGGGCTGCCGGGAACTAGGGGCTGTGGTTTTATGTTTCTATCCATTAAGGGTTTTGCCAATAATCACCACGCTTGGCATGCGGGTTGGTGATCGCAGTGCTGACCCTTTCGCACCGACAACGCTGCTGCCCGCTGTCGGTCTGTTAGATTTAAGTCAGCTTGAGAATGGTTATACCGCCATTGGTCGGTCGCCAGAGCCTCGTCGGTTTATTTGCAGGGTGTACCACGTGCAGGTGAGGTTGACATTTGAGGAAACTGACTGGGACGAGTTTCCCCCTTACACCCCCATAATATATACATAATCTTAACAATTTCAAAGAAAAAAATTCAACGAACATTGTACGCAATTTAATACTTCAAGATTTAAAGACTATAAGAAAAACTTGGCATTCTTAAAAATCATAATCAATTTATAAATATTGGCAACAGTTAAAGAAATATCACGAATGAATAAAACATGTCCAGTCACTAATTATTTCTTGTGATCGTCGAATCATTATTTTACGTTTCTGAACAACATCTGTAGGGAATGCTCGTGTGATTCTGATGAAAGGTATTGAATGTTGACAAAAACAAAGCCCCATATGGATCAAATATTATGAATATTGATATCTGTCGAAGGGACTTAAGCGAAACTTAAATAAGGAACGTTTAAAGGCACCTTTACAATATTTACGAAATGGCACACGAATTCACAGCAGGTTACTTATTAGGGATGTAGTTAAACGCATCACCCCATTGTTGAGTCCAGCCATACCTTCTACAGTACGAATTTTTTCCATCGATGCGTTGCCTTTACCACTTCTTTTTGGTTGGGCTAACTTTGGATTATATTAATGTCTATATATAGAAGAAGTATTTATATGATTTACTAATCTAACATTATTTAGTATATGATAAATAAAGTTAATGGTTAAGAAGTTCCCTCATCTAACAACCAATCCGGGCAACATCAGATCTTGCTTATAATAAACATGCATTGTCAATGGACTGGACCAGAATCCAGAACCAGAAAAGAAAAGAGAATCAACCAATAACTCAATTGGACAACGAGAAGTGGGCCAAATTTAACTTGCAAGATTCCTTTACATATATATGTAAAGGAATCTTCCGTACATATGTACGGAATTATTATATGGAAATAAAACGCAACTTTCACGCTATATCTTTTGTATATATTTTTTGTTATATATAGTTTTATAGCAAACTATAATTATTAAAGGACGTCAATGACGTGTTTGCTCATCGCCCAATGGGAACAGAAGAGGAAGTAAAAAGGAGCTGCCATAGCAGATACTCACATTTACACAGACTAATCAACAGTTCTTTATAGATACAAAAACACTTTTATGTGCATGTATAATATATTATATATATTTCATTCAAGTCAAGTTAAATAAAAGCCTTGAAAAATATTTTATTATTCTCATTAAATTATATTTAATCTTCATAGACAAGCAATCATAACTTTCATGAATATGGTTGTCAATAGAAATAATAGCAGTTTCCAATTTTCCTAGTAGAACTAAATGTAATGAGGAAACATAGAAATGATGTATTGATACTTTCATATTCGAAATGGGCGTAGTCCGCAATTCTTTGGGAAATACCCTTTTATATAAAGAATGATAAATAGCTGTAATCCGCGATAAAAAGAAAATTTATAATGTGCCTGCTGTATGTAATCCTACATGTACACAGAAATAAAGCGCATTAGAAATGTTGTGTAAGTAAAATAATCTAGTTTATAATATATTCTAAACTCTGTTCATTTCCACAAAACGTTATACGCAGTATATACTTATTTTTGGCTTAAGTATTATATTTGTCTTTTATTAGCACTAAACAGTTTTAGATAAATGGCAACATTTGCAGTTAACAAACAGTATTATTTAAATTTTAAACGATACGCACTAACTACCCTTTATACTAACGGAAATTAATGCCAATAGTTGAAGTAATTATTATTCAGTCTAATCTCCGTAATACGCCAATGTCTTAGCTTTTGAATTTTGAATTCATTTTTTAAAGTTAGCTTCGTGAAAGTAAGCTGGTATCGCAGCTCCTTAATCCTGGTTAAATTTAAGCATGTAGATTAGATATTGGACGGTTTTGGTATGATTGATGATTGAGAAAGGAAAATAAATGATCGATCGTGGATCCTTGCGTTGTGAAAATAAACAAACAAATTCCGGTTTTAGATTTTAGTTTCTTGTTAGTTAAATCAAAACGGTCGACTATTATTAAACTCTTATTTTATATGTTTACATTGGTGGTATAATTATTATTAGTATTATATTAGACTAGCGATCGCCAGCGGCTCCGCCCGCGTGGAAAACCGTATTATAGTCTTTTGATAACCATTAAAGTGGTTACAGTGGGTGAACCTTAAAAGCTAGACATATGCTGTCGCGGACTTTTATTTAGAACTTTTAGAGAGGAACAACTTCTTAATACATGATTTTTGAATAACTATTACCGTTTACTCAGCGCACGCAAGGAAAGCTTTAAATTATGACGTTTTCATACTATTTTTAATTGCTGTTCCTCTCCTATTCATCTTAGTGTGATGTTAAATAGCCTATTGCCTTTCTGAATAAATAGACTATCTTACACTGAAAGAATTAGCGCGTTCAAACAATCAAAAAAACAAAAAACAAAAAAACTCTTTACTTTATATATTAGTATAGATATATCGCGTGAATTTAAAACTAACAAGAGTCATAAAAGCAAACAGAATCAACAGTTATCCTAAAAACGACATATCTTATTCTCTCTTAGCGTAAATATCTTGTTTCAGGAATTAAAACGGATTGTCCGTTCTTCATTTAGCATTATATATTCTTTCTATTTTACTTTACGCGGATTAAAGCAAAATAATTATTACTTTTGTTATAAGTGTCTATTTCCTTGCAAAAGAAGTTAAGACTCCGGAACAATAATTTAATTGCGGCAAAAGACAAAGAATCCAGCGATAGGCACGTTGCCTTCCTCTACTTTTTCACTGGGTTTCTTTCTATCTAATTACATTTCTACAATCTTCCTCTGAACTAATACATATTGATCGGCTACTGTACTAAGAACTGAGTCACATGTACACACATAAAAGGAAACCAGTTCTAATACGCTTATGTAGTGTGTGCCTCGTTAGTTCGTTGATACAACCTTTCTTTTACGGTGTCATGTTGTTTGGCTTTCATTCCATGTGTGTATTGTAGATGTATATCTATACTAATATATAACGCTGAAGTGTTTGTTTGATTGCTTGAACGCACTAATCTCATTAACTACTGGACCGATTCGCAAAATTCTTTGAATTTAAGATAGTCCATTTATAGAGGAAGGCTATAACATCACGCTAAGAATAAGAGAGGAGCAAGTACAAAAGACTTTACGAAAACGGCAAAATTCAAAGCTTTTCTTGCGTGCGCTAAGTAAAAGGTGAAAGTTATTAAAAAAATTTATTACAAAATTGTTCCCTTTTAAAAGTTCCTAAATAAAACCGCGACAGCATATGTCTAGCTTTTAAGGTTTACTCACTTTAAGCATTTTTTTGGTTAGCAAAATACTATATAACGGGTTTAATCTTTCCCCGCGGGCGATTGCTAGGCTTAAATAACTTCCATGTTACGTGAATGTAATAACGTTGTTTCATTTCTCCTAAGACTAGAGTTTCCAAGTAATTTGATTGTTACGTTAATTCGAAAATAGACACGATTTTAATCCTTTCGCTCCGGGACATTTAAATGCAACGCTAATTTTATAACGGTAAAACATTTAAGATTAATCATTTAAGTTTCTTAAGAAAACTCTTTTTTTAAATATTACATAAGGTAGAGGTCGACACAAAAATGGCTCGGAGACACTGCCTTAAACATTTGCTGTTATAAAATGTTAAATTATTATTTTATCATTACTTTTGTTTCGAATGGCTCCGTCTCTCGAAGACCTTAAAAAATGCAATTTTTCAAAAATTTATTGTATGTATTTTTTATTATAAATACTAGTTACTACTGCTTCTTGTTTTGGAATTGGAAATTAATGTAACAAGAGTTTTTTTTAAAGTGTAGTATAGTTCGGCATTATTTTCATAATTAAATTCCGATTAAAAGAAGAAAACACTTCGAATGCAAAATTATTAAGTTGTATTACTATTGATAAGGTAACTGTAAATTGCAGTCTTTTTTGATGCTTCACGCCACAGTAACGTACATAAGCAAGCGCATCTTAGCTATGCTTAAAAAATTATATAGGTACATACATACAAATTATTCCTATTGACCAAACCCAGAACTTAGTACTTTTCACCACAGACTGTTACACCAAAGAGGTCATAATTAACATAATGGTGCATCTATTGGGCTAACGTAATAAATGGTGTGCATACTAAGTAGTATAATTTACATTTCTTTTCGTGCCTCACACTACCGCCTACTGGTGATTGGCAACCGAGTGACTGTTGAATTTTAAATGGCTCATTACACTAAGCATATACATAATAGACTTTTATTATAATTCTAATAATATCAACCAACTGTAGATCAAATAGCCTCTACATTGAGTAAAACAGAATGTTAAATAGTTTCTTTATAGATTAATATTCTATTTTTAAAAAAGCCTTGTAGGCGCGAGTGAGGTAATATTATTTTGATATCATCATCCTCCTACCCTTATCCCACTCTAAGTGGAGTCGGCACAACATGTTATTAACATGCTGTCACATGATTTGGCTGCGTTTTTACGACCGGCCGCCTGCCTCTACTCTCTCTCTATCTTACGACACCTCGGTAAGAAAGAGGGTGGTCTATTCTATTAAACTGGATACCACATGGTGGGTGAACTTACCTTAGTCGCCTTTTACGACACCTCGGTAAGAAATGAGGTTGCTCTACTCTACTTAGCCGGATACCACACGGCGGGTCGACTTACCTTAGTCGCCTTTTACGACACCTCGGTAAGAAATGAAGGTGGTACTATTCTATTCAGCCGGATACCACACGTTGTACATAATAGACTTTTAATATAATTCTAATAATACGAAATAAATCAACCAACTGTAGATCAAATAGCCTCTACATTGTAAAACAGAATGTTAAATAGTTTCTTTTATGTCAGTAAATTTCTATATGTTTTTGATTAATATTCTATTTTTACGAAAGCCTTGTAGGCGAGAGTGACGTAATAGGTGATGTGTATGTGATCGATTTTCTCAAAATCTACTGAACGCATTTTTATGCGGTGCTAAAACATAGCGCAAGTTTTGAGAAAGTTTAAAAGAAATTGAAATAGGAATACCTTTGTGACAAACTGATTTTCACGCGGCCGAAGACACGGGCATATCAAGTTATCAATAAATTAAAAAAATATTAAAACTTAATTATTGTAAACATTGTAACGTGAATAACAACTTACGTTAAAAGTACATATTTACTAAGATAAAAAAGTACTTAAAAAATAACATGCATTGAACAAAGAGGAATTAACATATCTAGTAACCGTAAGATTAAAACGATAACATTAAGTGCGGCTTTCTTTATAATTAATGGAAAATCTTCTTTGTTAGCCATGATGCTAACCATAAGTACATGGAATCTACATATTTTTATAACAATCAAACAAACTCTAATGAGTATATTCAACTCCGACTAATCTCTTAACTAATTTTCATATCTTAATTAAGTTTATTTGCGTATTCCACAATACAAGTGAAGCTATATCTTAATTAGACGAGTTATCGTTTCACTGTCATAATAAACTAGATGGAATAAAAACATGTGAAGTAATAAGCGCAACAAGTTTTAAGTTTTTTGTCGGTACTCAGTCTCGAAGCCGTCGCTTTCCGATAAAAAGTGTCTAGTCTTTTATTACATTATCTGTTAAATGCAAGTACGAGTCCAGAATGTTTTCGAAAGCCGAAATTGGGTGCCTCGCTACGAAATATAATGACGAGTTTAAAGTAGACTTTACATTGCGTTAAAGATTGTTCTATTAACAAAAGTAATGATAAACTTATGTTGTAATATTCTATGACTAGTAATATCCCGCGGTTTCACCCGCGGAATTTTTATTTTTTTACTCCTTATTAATTTTTACAATGTATCCCTATTTTTTTTTGAAAATATAAAATAGCCTATGTTGCTCAGTAAAGAAGCAGCTTTACAATGGTGAAAGAATTTTTGAAATCGGTCCAGTAGTTTTTGTGTGAATACATTACAAACATACATACAAATTTTTCCACTTTATAATATTAGTATAGATTAAAATGTACGAAACTGATCAAAAAAACGTTCTCATAAACTTATTCATGCAGGATAAGTGAACGAGTGTGCTAAGTGCGAGTTTTTTTAACCTACTCGATTACGTTAGCGTAACGCCAATTTGTATGGCGCTGGATCTGCGATCACTAGATGTCGCTTTTGCAGCGTCATACAAATTGGCGCTACGGGAGTACTAATAGAGTGTACTAGCACGTTTGTATTTTGTAATCTCTTTATCGCACAAATTTAAATTAATGGTAAAAAAACAACGTAATGTGCAATGGCGAGCTTTTTCCGGAATCGTAATCTCTTACAGCCATGCTAAAATTAAAAAAGTATACTTAATTAAAATTAATAATTTAACGTATTTATTTATGTCTTCATTTATCGCTATAGTCGACATGATTTTTTTTTACTTATTCTGTCGAATTATAAAGAAATGCCTCTTTCTACAAAAAAATCCATGAAAGTAATTTGTATCTGCTTACATCTACACTTAGATTTTAAAAAATCCATATTTAAGCTTTTCAGAGTAATAAATATTTAAAATAGAGTTGAATGAACTTAAATTCTTACGCGATTGTGTCTAGTTTTGACAATGAAACAATGAAAACATACTGAGTGAAATATTACAGTTACAATTGACTTAATCATTCTTACTACACTTCAACAATTACAAATGGAAATAATTCGAGAAGCAATGCTACATTTTATAGTTAATGGTGCACACAGTACTGATATTTTTATATCGATGGTAATATGCTATGGTATATCATTATATGGTATGTATTGGAATCCTGCGCAAAATGTATGGTATGTATTGGAATGTATGGTACGTATTGGAATCCTGCGCAAAATGTATGGTATGTATTGGAATGTATGGTATGTATTGGAATCCTGCGCAAAATTGCGTAGAACGATAAGAGAATTTAAATCATTTAATAATTTTCGTGATTTAAGATAAGTATAACTTGTTTAAAAGATAATTTCAGGAATCAAATCGGTTAGCAATTCCTCGTTAATCACTTAATATTAGCAACATGTTTATAACATGTTGTGCCGAGTGGAATAAGGGCAGGAGGATGATCTTAAAATCTCTATTGCGAATGTAGTGCGAGATTTCTGTAGCGCGTGTATTTAATCTTTAATATTTAAATGAGTTAATCTTGTGTATATATATGCGTGCGATATTGATGCTTCGATTGATTGATGATCTTGCGATTGTTGATGTTATTGAGAGTGGGTGTAATGGTATATAGAGTGTATCATTGTATGGTAAACAAGCAAGCAAGGAGTTTGTCGTTAAATCGAGTGACGTTATATGGAGATTACACTGTAGTTAAAAACAAATCTGTACTCTCCTTTACAACGCTGTGACTTCCAATCGATGTCAAGATTGATCAAGAGCGTAGGCGTTAAGCATCTACATAGTTATAGACGGCACGACGTTACCGGTTTGTAATAGGTGATTACCGTTTGACGGATTGACCGGCACTGCTTTAACGGCTCGAGTTTATTATACACTTAAATATTTTCGTGCTTTTTTGTGTTAGATAAAACATTGGATACTTGTTACGAATGAATTTTATTTAAGAGGTCCAGAGTATATAGCCGCATTGTAAAAGAACCTCACTTCAATCAACGACGCTAACTACATACAGGGAAATATTTTACGACCGCTAGTTTTATTGTTTAAAAAAAGTGTTTCGTATTTTTTGATCGTAACAGATAACCAATGCGACAGATCGTAAGTCGATACTTAAGTTTTAAACTAAAAATCAACCTGCCCTTATCCCACTCCAAGTGGGGTCGGCATAACATGTTATAGGCATGCTGTTATATGATTTGGTTACGCATTTTGTGACCGCTGCCCGCCTGCCGCCTGCCTGACGTCAACTTACCTTAGTCGTATTTTACGACACCTGGGTAAGAAAGAGGGTGGTCTATACTACTCAAATGGATACCACACGGCTTAAGGTTTAAACTAAAAACTAGTTCAAAAACAATAGTTTTAAATTAAATATTGCCTTAGATTACTAGTAAGTCTTTCAGCTATTAAAAAAAAACGATTTTCTGACATCTGCGGGATGTTTAGGAACAATTATTTTCCTTATTGAATGCCAGCACTCATATAACTTAAAAAATTCTTTTCAATTAACACTAAAATAACCATTAATTAATTATTAACTTTTCTTGTAGACATTTTAAAAACCCTTACATTAATACATTCTTGTCGGCATGTATTTTGTTACTATTTTTTTAATTTGTGCAATTAAAATCACTTTGAAAATGGATATCTGAAAAAAGTAAACAATATTAAACACCCGCAATTTATAGATAGTTTCAACGGGCGTATAAAACTTCACGAATTTCCTATCAAATCAAAGTTAAACGTTCTTTTAACCTACATATATCACTTCCTTAAACATCTATCTCAATGCTAACTATGCGAACCGAAATGCAATCAAAATATAATTATTTTGAAATAATAATTATATAATTATTTTTAAAATTAACTTAAACTTTATTGTACTCGTTTTAAAAAACCTTATATTAATAACACTGCATTATTGTCCGCATATAAAAATAGTGACATAAAGTTACTATTTTAAACATCACTTTGAAAATGGATATTTGAAAAATGGAAACAACATTAAACGCGTGCAATTTATAGATAGTTTTAACGGGCGTATAAAACTTCACGAATTTCCTACAATCAAAGTTAAAAGTTCTTTTAACCTATATCACTTCCTTAAACATCTATCTCAATGCTAACGATGCGAACCGAAATGCAATCAAAATACGTGTAAATTAAATTACGCATAAAACATAAAAGCGATACAAATAAGGTGTCTAGAATCGATCGGTAACGAGTCGATGGCGAGCCGTTTTCCAGAGAAATACCACTTTTTTTTCTTCTTTTTATTTTTGTTCGCCTTACGGGAGCATTGCCTCCATTATAAACAAGTACGCTCACCACTCTAACGCGTTAAAATAATAGGATAATGTTAATAAATAATGGTTGATTGTATCTGTTTAATTTGTTAGGAAATAATTTATAGAATTATGCGTTATTTTGCGGAGATCTATAATACAAAAGTATTAATAAACCGCAAAACGAATTGTCCACTCTACATTTAGCATTATATATATATTTTTTATTATTATAATATTATATAATAAAATAATATTAGTATTACTTTTGTTAGGAAATGTGAAAAAGGTTCATTTTAAACGTATTTAAAGAACATTACAGAAAAAGTTTCATTCAGAAATTTTCATTTCCGTTTCATTCTGGTAAGACAAAACATAAATTAGTATGTCAATTACCTTACTAAGTTCAATTTAATGTTTATTTAGATATAACAAATTAACTTTTTAATATTTTACGGAAATAAGATTATAAAATTTTCTTTTATATTATCTACAAAGAATGTCGTGTGGTGTCCGGCTTAGTAGAATAGAACACCGAGGTTTCTTACCGCAGTGTTGTGAAAGGCGACTAACGTAAGTTGACCCGCCATGTGATATCCGGCTGAGTAGAATAGACAACCCTCATTTCTTCCCAAGGTGCCGTAAATTACGAATAAGATAAGGCAGGCGGCCGGTCGTAAAATACGTTGCCAAATCACGTGACATGTTTATAACTTGTTGTGGCGATCTCACTTAGAGTGGGATAAGGGTAGAAGGATGATTAAGAGAATTTAAATTATTTAATCATTTTCGTGATTTAAAATAAGTATAACTTGCTTAAAAAAACATTTTCAGGAATCAAATCAGTAAGCAATGCCTCGTTAATCACTTAATATAAGCAAGGCGCAGATTTTCCAGTCGATTATCCTGGTTGCCGTGACGGAATGGTGTCTATAGCAGAGAGAAATAGAGTTAGGGTGTGAAAGAGATAGAGTTATCTATGGGTTAAAGGCGTGAAAGGGACATGCATGATACATGCCCGAGAAGCCTATCCAGAGATTCTCAAATATATTGAATAAACTTTTGGATATAAACACTTTTTAATAAAAATAAATATTTAAAAATCTTTTTCAGAAAAGTAGATATAGAAACCGTCACGGCCATTCCACCTAAATTTAAAAAAAATATATATTAAGTAATATAAACCTTCCCTAACATGTCACTTAAAATTTTAAAGTAAAAATAAATTATACAAAAAATATATTAAAATTAGTAGAAAAATATATTGTATTTTTTTTTGTGCAATTTTCAAAGGGAAAACGTGTCACTGTAAATAGCGTAATATTTAAATAGCGTCCTGAGCGGGCTTTTAAAATCATTTTAAATGAGATATAATAATCTATTTTAAACAAACTAAATCCGAAACTATTACAACTTGTTGATACGCGTGACCTTTTTTTCGTATCAATACATAAAAAAGTTGGGAGCCACTGAAAGGCTCGTGCTTTTCCTTCGTCTCTCGTTAAGAGCTTTTAACGAGCCGACCTTGCTTTATAGACTGAAAAGAGATAACAATACAAGAAAACGTATTATGTAAGACAGGGACAAGGCACCACGCGGTCAACAATACGCCGACTAACAAGACGAATTCACCGAATCGAAAACAACTTAAATGCCGCAATTAGTCACTGAATTATAAAACTTATTGTGTTTGTTGAAGGTGCTATTTCTGTTAAATAAACATTCAGTAGTTATTTGACAGCTGCTAACTTGAAGACACTAACGAGAATGACTCAGGCGTTAGTCTGCTTTAAAAAAATAAACCATTGTCCAATGGAACTGGACTCAATTTAGAATGAATAAGTACAAATACTATGAAGTTTAACGAAACGTGTTTCTGAAATTTATTTAAATTACCAATTATTGCGGGTTCCTTACAAATTAAAATATTTGATGCAAGGACATTTTAGGGTAAGAGGTTTATTTTATGATTTATGTGGAGAAAATCCAAAACTTCGTTTAAATTTTTGTAATACTCGTAATTTTTATACATACGACACCAAACGAAACAATTTTAAATACATAACAGCTATGCCTATAACAGGTGAACAAAGCGGCAATTGTTATTTCGGTAAGCTATTTATTGGTCATAGCCCTTGTAATTCTTTATGCCTTAGTTTATAAAGAAGCTAAAAAGACAGACTAGAACGGACTTCTATTTGAAAAGTTCCGGTCTCGGAGTTAAGTTCGGTCTCAAATTATTATAGAATTAGAAGAGAGAGTCTCTATCCGTATTTCTAATTTGGTTATGGTTTGATCAAAAACGATATGCTAGGTGTATGGGAGTCACATTACCATAAACTAGAAATTGTAGCTTTAATATTTGAACCTGAAGAATGTTTAATATTGTAACGAACTTTCATACCATTTATTTGAGTAATTTACCTCTCGTGCACATTCTTACTTTTAATGTACATCGATTTAAGATTTTATGGCATTTTAAGCCTAAATAAATAAACTTACCAGCAAATAATAACTTGATTTTATAAAGAGACTTAGGAACGCGGTAGTTTATTTATTTTATTTATTTATTTTATTAGACCAACTAATAGCATTTTACAATACTTAATTTAATAAAAACATTGTTGATAATATACTCTAAATCTGTGTAAAACACCTTTAAAAGTTAGTACAACATTTGCATGAGTGAACAATTACCACTATCCTTGCCTAATACCTCGTTACAATACGAAGTAATTAGATCGTATTGTAACGAGATGAAAAAATAAAATATAGATGTAAATATTAAAGATAAAACAGAAAAATTAAATATTAAACAGATGAGTTAATATAGGTGAGATATTAATATATATAAAAATAATAATAATAACATTATGTATACACATCAGCGCTTATTTATAATTAATCTAGTAGTTGACGCTTTGTTTTTCATATAAAATAATCAATAGTTCAATATTTCAATGCTAAGAACGGTAAGCACAATGTATTAAACATTAAAGAATCAGTTTTTAATTTATGATGAACTGTCCACTCGTGAAATTTTCTAAGAATGTAAAACGCATTTAACCGCTCGAATACCATTCTGTTTGAACGGGCGCAGTATAAATTCAACGGTAAGTTAAAATGTGTTTAGTAGGCTTAGCAGTAAACATCAGTTCTAACTTCCCATTCCAAATGACTCCTCAAACAAGTGAACGGTTGGTAGAAACAAACACATTAAATAACTCGAAGCATGCCTTAACGTGTACTTCGTATTTGTTCCTGTGTTTGTACTTTTTTTTGTTATATGTACGTACATACGTGTCTTAAAATTGTAATTTGTTTTTATATTTACTCAATTAATAACGCCGTGTGGTATCCGGCTGAATAGAATAGTCCCACCCTCATTTCTTACTGAGGTGTCGTAAAAGGCGACTAAGGTAAGTCGACCCGCCGTGTGGTATCCGGCTGAGTAGAATTGATCAACCTCATTTCTTAACGAGGTGTCGTAAAATACGACTCAGGTAAGTTGACGTCAGGCAAGCGGCCGATCGTGAAAACGCAGCCAAATCGTGTGACAGCATGTTTATAACATGTTGCGCCGACCCCACTTAGAGTGGGATAAGGGCAGGAGGATGATGATGTACGTACATACTCGTACGTGTCTAAAAATTGTAATTTGTTTTTATATTTCCTCATTTAATAAAACAACTTTAAACCATATATTTCGAATATATTAATTTTTAAAATGTACATCGTAACGTTTTCGACATTTTAATACAGTTTAATTTTAGTACAGTGGTGCAGTACTTCTGTATTGTTGTTATCGGTATCGGGTAGTGCATGAGTTCTTACAAATTCTGCATGTATCAGGTATGAGAACGAATAGTACAGTCTACATTTAACATTACATATGTATTCATTTATCGCGGATTATAGCAAAATAATATTCTCATTAGTTTTGTATTACATTTTAATACGTTTAAATGCATAGAAGAAAGAAAATTAACGCAGAGTAAGCAATAAACATTTATCATACAAAAGACATCAACGCGAGTATTAAAACTATAAAAAATATTCAACGCTTTTTCTACTTAAATACAGCATATAAAATTAAAAGCTTCAGTGGATTATAAATACGAAAGGCATATAAAAACTATAGCACCACCTGTCAGACTGTGTGCTTGTTTCTATAAATTACAGATAGTTCCCTGCTGAGTTAGTTTTATGGACAAGGTGACTTGGAAAGTTAAGGTGTTTCTACACTAGTGTAGTTTAATATTTAAATGGGTTATTCTTGTATGTATATATGTAAATATATTTTTGAATCTCGGAAACGGGTCCAATGTTTTTTCTGAAATTCAGCACGTATAGAGTTTTAGGGAAGAAAATCGATCGAGCTAGGTTTTATTTAAAAAAAATCGTTTTATCCCTGTTTTTGGGCTTTATAAATATGGTATAATGTAGAATTCAAAGCATAGGATTTTTTTAGCTGTCAAACGTAATGTTGCGTTAGCCAATGGGTATAGCGGACCGAAAATGTTCAAAACCCGGGTTCAAACCCCACATATCGTCGGCGCCTTCTTTCTTTTTATTTTTTATTCAATAATTTTTTTATTACTTTAAAAAATTACCGAGCAAGGCGATTATCCAGGTACTAATGTTTTATTTTAGTAAACTCATTATAAATATTAAACAAAGAATACTAACCAAAAAAAACATCAAAAACTAAAAGTATTTGTGGCTTTTTACTCATGCTACTCGCCAAATTGCAATTTACCGTCTTTAATGCCTTTAAGCTCAATATTATCGATAAGCCGAGTGATATATTTATATAAAAAGCAAACGTTATTTTCTTATTTATATTTTACTAGTAATCGCCAGCGGCTACACCCGTGTGGAAAGGTTCAAACCGTAATATAGTATTTTGATAACCACAAAAATGGTTAAAGTGGGTTAACCTTAAAAGCTAGACATATACTGTCGCGGACTTTTATTTAGAAGGAAAGGAAATTTACAGGGAAACTTTGTAGTACATAATTTTTGAATAACTACCACCATTTACTCAGTGTACGCAAGGAAAGCTTTACATTTTATTGTTTCCGTAATATTTTTTATTGCTGTTCCTCTCCTATTCATCTTAGTGTGATGTTATATAGCCGACAGCATTCCTCGATAAATGGACTATCTTATACTAAAAGAATTTTCAATTCGGTCCAGTAGTTCCTGAGATTAGCGCGTTCAAATAATCAAACAAACAAACTCTATATTAGTAGAGATATAGACTTTATATCTTCTATTTGACTTTGTAGGTCTATAGCAACCTAAATTGTGTACCCAGCTTTAACTTTTTTTATTCATCGCTTGATTTAATAAGTCCAAGGCAGTTTGCGCAGCAAGACATCATTCACAATTCATAAGTTGCTTTCCAAAACGAACTTTATGAGGTTTTACATCGCAGGCACCAATATTAATAAAAAAAAACCAAGCTTTATGGTGTTTTGGCATTTAATTCTTGTCTCTCTTATTAACTGCTTCAACTACATCGTGGTAAAAAAAATGAAATAAGACATACTAATTATTATCTATATCATGGTGGTGACGTGTTATGACGGCTGAGTAGAATAGACCACCCTCATTTATTACCGAGATGTCGTAAAAGGCGACTAAGGTAAGGCGACTCGCCGTGTGGTATGTCGCAGACTAGAATAGACCCCATCTTTCGTGCCGACATGTCGCAAAATGCGGATTGGTGAGTTACACATATCCCCAGAATTCTTTAGAGATATGCAGGTTTCCTCACGATGTTTTCCTTCACCGAAAAGCGTGTGATAAATTGCAATTATCAATTAGACACATAAAATAATTTATAGAATTAGGCGTTACTTTGCGGAGATCCATAATACAAAAGTAATAATAAAATTATTTTGCTATAATCCGCGATGAATTTGATTCATCGTGGATTATAGCAAAATAATTTTATTATTACTTTTGTAGACACATAAGTTTTAATAGTAAAACTCATTGGTGTCTGCCCGGGTTTGAACCCGTGACATCCTCGAAAGAGTAGCACGGTGTTACCGCTGGGCTACCACAGCTTGACGATGTAATGATAATCAAAATTTGTTTATAGAATTTGAATAGGTATTACGAGTGAAATTTTATACAAGGTGTGCTTTAATTCAATATAAACACTTCCCATATTATAACCTAAATTTTAATCCTCTTATCGGAATATTTTATCTTGTGATTAAGGTGGCCTTGTTTGATGTTGGGGATTACGGTGTAGCTACTTGTCACTCTGGATTTGAAATAACTTATCACGGCTCCAACACATTTTTAGTTTAATACTAGTATGTCCCGCCCGCTTTGCCGTGCTTAATTTAAAGATATATTATTTACAGTTATAAAAAAATACTCCGATCACCCCAAACATTACTGGATCATCAGTCCCAGCAGTGTGATAGTAACAGGCCGTTACTTCATGAACGATTCTTATTTAGACGAAATCCGGTATACGACCATAGTATACGACCTCTCAACTTGAAATTCATCAACATACCCATATATTTTTTATTCGCTGACCGATTGAAATAAAAAATACCCTATATGTTAAGTGAGGCTTTTTACTACATATAAGTAAAAAAAGAGTCCAAATCGGATCAGCCGTTTTTGAGATTAGCGGGAACAAATGCACAGAAATTTGACATCTCAATGATTTTATTATATGTATATAGATAGATAGATATGTTGTTATAACTCCAACGCCAATCGGTTCTCCGTACTAGGAGTCTAGTAGGGATGTGAAGAGGATAAATTAAATAATCGGTTTTTTTTAAATCGATTTTTTTTAATGGAAAATATCGATTTATTTATCGATTTTGTTTCTACTCCATGTCACATCCCTAGAGCCTAGCCCATAGCTAATAGCTTGGCGACACGATGAGCTATATACTATCTTTAGTACGTATTTTTATAGGTTTGCGTAATGTAAATTAAAAAATTATAGTACATAACGTAAATTACATACACTATACTTATTATAAAACAAAGTCCCCAAAATCTGTCGGTCTGTTTGTGATAGATTTTTCTAAAATCTACCGAACGGTTTAATGTATGGTTTGTACTAAAATGTAGTCTAATTCTTCCAGATCGTTAGTACATTACGATTTTATGTGAATTGTTTGAAAAAGTCGCGTTATAAGTAAAACTCGCCTGCTGGGTGGGAGCTTTAGTCGTGTGCGCTGCGTAAACCAATAGAAATACACTAAAGCAGTATTTCTGAAACACTGTGCCGCGGCACTTTTGTGTGCCAAATTACAAAAGTGTGCCGTCAAATTTTGCAAATATATAATAATGTTAATATTATTAAATTATATCATTTAAAAAGAAAAATATTTTTAATATTAGCTTGTAATTAATCCCTTAATAAACGTTTAGTTATTATTGTAGTATATATTAGTTTATTTCGTATATTTAAAATTTTTGTCATAAACTAATTATGCAGTGTGTTGTAGTAAGTTAATCATTTTTATCTTTTTTCTTTGCGTGCCGCCAAATTTTGAAATCGGTAAATATGTGCCGCAACAAAAAAAAGGTTGAGAATCACTGCACTAAAGTAATGTACTAGATAATTGCATATCTAAAAAAGTACTACAAAAAAGTCCGCGACAGTATGTCTTTATTTGTAATATTAACTCACTCACTACTTTTATGTTCAAAATTTCAATCAAATACACTGATTTCAACGCGGGCGAAGCCGCAGGCACATCTAGTGTCGCTTAAGTTAGAAGGTATGTTCGAAAACATGATTGTAAAAGTCACTCAGCCCGATGTTGAGCATCACCAACAGTCACCACTGACACGCCACTCCGTCAGTCACGTCAAACCTCATTACACAACGCCTCGTTACTCGATAGATGAAAAACGATACCAGAAAAAAGTTACGGAGCCTAATATGACGCTTAGTTTACCGACATGCGTATATTCGAAACTGATGAAATAATGTATTAGTTAGTTAGTTAAAATATTATTTATGATTGTATTTTAAAATAGTAATCTTATTTTTACGTACAACTATCGAAATCGTTTTTATTTTTACGATGTGATATTTTAAAACATTGAGACGTGATATAATGACTGGCCCGTTGGCGCAGTGAGTAGTGATCCTGCCTTCAGTTCCGCGAGTCGCGGGTTCGATTCCCGTCGAGGGCCAATATTTACTATAAATGAATTTGTTGATCTTCCAGATTTCCAGTTTGATTCTATATATATATATATATATATATATATATATATATATATATATATATATATATATATATATATATATATATATATATATATATATATATATATATATATATATATATATATATATATATATATATATATATATATATATATATTTACCAGTTGTCTGTCTACCATAACTCAAGTATTAAGTTACTTACTTTGGGGACGGGCGACCGTGTGTCCCATACATTTATTTAGTTAATTAACGGTAACAAATAGTAACGTCCATAATGTAATGAAACGGCGCTTGCTTTTTTGTGCTTATTTGTGTCTTTATTATTTGCTTACCAACATAACTAACAACATCATACTCTATACTTACATCCTATCCTACTAATATTATAAATGCAAAAGTTTATGTGTATGTATGTATGTTTGTCACTCTTTCACGGCGAATCCGCTGAACCAATATCGATGAAATTTGACACAATTATTACTTATACACCAGAATATAGGCTATAGAATTCCTGTTAATTATACGTGAATAGGATGACATGCAAAAGCGCCATCTATTATCAACCTATTACGCGACAACAGTTCAGGCGAACGAAGTTGCAGGTAAAAGCTAGTAGTTACATAAGTTAGGAGACGACGGACAATAACTTTAAATTGGTACGAAACCAATTCAATTATTTATTCTAGTAGTGGTTAGATGTAAGAAAACAAATACGTATGTTGTTTTATTACATGCACCATTTTAGGCACCCACCATCAGAAAGTTTCGTTGTAGATCATTGGTCCGTGATTATAGCTTTGATGGTGCCGCCATGGAATGCAAAATACAGTTCAAAGTTGCCGACTCCTACGAGCCTGTTTAGTGTATTATTAGGGTCATATTTTATCCCCGCGATACAAGACTCACTAAAGCAATTAGTGGCGACTAATTATTGGGTCGATGACATGTCGTTTTAATGTCTGTTTATAAACTAAATTAATTACATTTTTTTTGTAATTAATCATCTAGTTTTAAATACGCTTTGTTTGTTACATGCTTTAAGTGTATGAGTTTCACCTGTATGTATTGTATGTATTGACTTCTTTGAATTTAATTTTGACTAACATTGAGGTGAGAGAGATAAATCAAACTTTGTACACTTATGAAGAACCGTTGACAACACAATAAAATAAATAAATAATCGTAAAAAGTAAAAAATAAATATATAAAAAATAATATAAAAAAAACAACGCTTTCAAACTAAAAACTGAGAAATAACGAAAAATATTAGTATTACTGTAAAAAATTAACATAGTTATTATACTAGAGTAGGGGAACCGTCTAAAATGTGCCCTATTACATTAAAGGGAATAAAAAGAGCAAATGGGACTTTATTTATCCGTCTCACTTTGTATGTGTGATTAGACAAAGGGATACACTTGATTGTGATTGCGTGCGTGCGTGCGTGTGTGTGTGTGTGTGCGTGTGTGTGTGTGCGTGTGTATGTGTGCAAGATTGTGTCACTCTTATTTACAGGTCTGTCTTTGGCTCCCCTAACACTATGAAAATACAACGTCATATACAAATTTAATAAACAACAGACAAACAGCATATTGAAAAAACAATATATGTGTAAGTATTTAAATATAAATCATCACTGTTGGCGTACAGTACAGTAATTTAATTTGGTAGAGCTATAATAGAATTATGTAGATGTAGTTGCCGTCAACATAGGCACTAGCCTGTAGTAATGTGAATTTCATGGAACATAAATTGCTTTTGAATTAATAATACGAGTCGTGAACTTGTTACGGGCGTGTTCCGCTGCGTTGTATGATGTGTACAGATTAGTAACAGATTAACTATTATTTATTGTTTAAAGAAAACTGGTTATTAACTGACTTTACTTACTTAAGGTACCAAGAAAAAAGCAGCCTTTCAGCCACAATAAAGTGCATAATGAACTGTAAAAATTAATTTATAACAAGTTTTTATAAAAAAAACTAATGAGTTTGGAAAATATTACCAAAGATTCTCAACTCGTTCCTAGCTAGTGGCATTAAAAATAATTAATACCCTTAACAAATATTATCAATAGGGTTGCCACCCGTACTATATTATATAGTATCGTACTAAATTTATTCAATTGTACTTTATATTATAGAAAAACAATATAGGACGAAAAATACTATATTTTTATCGCTAATTCAATTGTCGCGCTTTTTTTGAAACTGTGAATGGAACGCACCCGCAGCACTGCATAGGGAATGTTTGAACGAAACTCATTCCTGTATTTACGAGGCTTAGTTAGTAACTCTAACTCCTTTGTCATTGTCCAGCGAAAAGTAATCATAAATAATCATGGAAAAATAAATAATGATTGATAATAGATGTGTACTATTTTTTTTCCTGAATTTCCTAAAAGTACTATATTTTTTTTATTTAAAAACAAAAATACTATTTTTCTTCAAAAAGAAGGTGGTAACCCATTAGGGTTACCACTTTTTTGATACTGTACCTGATAATTATTTCAGATATAGTTGGGAGCGAAGATATAAAAAATAAAACCTTGTAATATAGCATTTATAGAATCAGGCATTACTTTACGGAGATCCATAATACAACTTATACTGTTCTTTTAATATATATTATCGCCCAAAGATATATTAAAAAGATATATTAACAAGTAGGTAGTCTTCTCTCAAGCTTGACAGTGCGAGTAGTTCTTGCTTCAATTCGTTAAAAGGCTTAAGTTATTTTGTACGCGTTAACCTTATGTTACTATATACAAAATAATCAAAATTTATAAAAATAAAATATATTAGAATAAACATAGATTAGATATTTTTAGATTAGATACTACAATTGATTAGAAAATAGAATAGAGTTTGAAATTTTAAAAAGTCTACATTGATACTTTTTGCTACATTATCTTTGTCCTGTCGATGGTAGAGACATCATATACCTACCATCATATATCTTTGTTATATTTGACTTTATTATTTATTATTTTCTCATTTTACCGTGTTGTATCCTGCTGTGTAGAATAGACCACCCTCATTACATGCCGAGGTGTCATAAAAGGCGACTTAGGTAAGTTAACGTCAGGCAGGCGGCCGGTCGTAAAATAACTCAACATCTTGTCATTAAAACATGCCGTGCCGACCCCACTTAGAGTGGTTAAGAGCAGGAGAATGACTGAATTTTCTCATAAAATTATAATTGTTCGTCATTACATCGTTCTTTAGTCTGTACAAGGCATGCATAGTTCGCACATCAAAATTCGCTACGGGCATCACATTTTACGCGTTCTTAACACGACCGACGGGTTAGACAATTTAACCTCCCAACTTATGTCTAGCAGCATTTAAATAAACATATAAAAATATAATAAGCATTCATTAGTTTTTATTTCCGTTACTGGGCGTTACACGACGGTTAATATTATTAAGTTTTAATTTGCGTAAAGTGAGTGTAAATAAGTTTGTCAAACATGCATGCAACACTGAGTTTAAATATGATTATAATTTCATACTATTCTGAATTATTATTACTCATCATCCTCTTGCCTTTATCCCACTCTAAGTAATTACAGATTGTCTATCTGCTCGACGTGAATTGTTGACACCAAGCTATTCTAACAATTCAGAACCTAGAAAGCTTGATCGAAGGCTATGGAGCGATAAACTATATCAACCACTGAAGAGTATAAATTGGTACTTAGCTTAGCATTTGTAACGATTTAGTGATTAAATTGTGATACGAATATTTTGGCTAACTCTTTTTTTTCTTGCATTTTGCTGATGATATATTCAATCACGAATAGGGTGATAATTACTGTGCGGATATCTATGAATGTACTTGTTGCTTATTTTCTTATTATTTATCAACCTATGACATATGTTAAAGCTGTGATAGCTCAGCGGTGAGACCGTGCGATTCTTTCGAAGAATTGACGAGTTCAAACCCCTGGCAGACACTAATGAATTTTTCTTTTAAAAATTATACTGTTAAAAACTGTCATATTGATCTGATTGAAATTGTCTGATTATCTGCAATTTATCGCGGGCTTTTCGGTGAATGAAAACATCGTGAGGAATCCTGCATATCTCTAGCAATCCGTATTGGAGCAGCTCTTATAGGTCTTAGCTCCGATCCTTCTCTCCTAAAACGGAGAGAGGAGGTCTATACTGCTGAAAATAGATCCTTTTAATGATTTCAATGCCACTACACATTTCATTTTCAGAGATGAATACTCCAAATAGGACATAAAATTATTATGGCTAAATTATTAAGGTACAAATTGCAAAGACCGCCATTTCATTTCAATCAGCCATTTGTAAATTCCGTCTCCATTGCGGCAAAACTAAATCAAACCCAGATTATAATTGAATAGACATTAGTAAACATTTATATGAAATAAACAACCAAAATGCAGGTTTCACGTGTATAGGCGACCGCTCTCTATGTAAACTGGCTTATTAGAATGAAATTTATGAGCTCACCGTTGTTTTACATACAATTGCCTCTTATTTCATATCCCTCTTTGTTATAGTGGTCGTGTTGTTGAAAAGGTGGGCAGTGATAATAATCTATTAGGTATGTATAATACCTACTATTTGTTTTCAACTATAAATAGTTGTAGAGTGTGTTAACTTAGTGGTGAGTGTGTAATTTTTAACAAGGTTTTGACCAATTACTGAATAGACCAATATATGGAGAAGGAAATATATTCTTCTGCGGATGTAAATTACATAAATATTCTTCTTCTATATATATCATCTTCCTGCCCTTATCCCACTCTAAGTGGGGTCAGCACAACATGTTATAAACATGCTGTCACATGATTTGGCTGCGTTTTTACGACCGGCAGCCTGCCTGACGTCAACTTACCTCAGTCGTATTTTACGACACCTCGGTAAAAAACGAGGTTGGTCTTTTCTACTCAGCCGGATACCAGAAAGCGGGTCGACTTACCTTAGTCGCCTTTTACGACACCTCGGTAATAAATGAGGATGGTACCTACTATTCTATTCAGCCGGATACCACACGGCGTGAATACACCAATATATGGAGAAGAAAATATATTCTTCTGCGTATGTAAATTACATAAATATTCTTCTTCTATATAGTATAAAAGTAGTTTTAAACACGTGCTACATTAAAAATGCAAGTAATTATTTTGATATGACAGAGACCATTTGTATAAATTCAAATTCTTGTTAGTCTCGGTTATCTAGGATCGTAAGCAGCGACGTAAAAATATCTTTGTTGTAAAATAATTTGTGGGACTAGTCTATGATCTGTTGTCCCTTATTAACTTAATGAGATGTTGTTAAGCGTGAAAAGGACGGAGATAACAAAAAATATAGATAGTGAGATCCCGTGGCGCAGACATGTGCATCTGCTTAGAGAACGTAGATGCAAGAACAAGGGTACTGTGGAGTTGTCTTGCTGTATTAAAATTTATTTGGATTTTGAAAATTTTGGACTGTTTTATTATTGTAGATAATTTTTCAGATATAGTTAGGTATGTGAAGCAACTGCTATCATAGAGTAATAAATTAAAAATTGTCAAAAATATATTATCTAAGTAATTATAAAGGAATTTTGAACAATACAGACATAAATGTGTATTTTTTGGAGTATGTTGTACTGAGCTGTGTATCGTAATTTGTAAAGCTTCTTTATGAATCCAGCTGTTTTTAACGGGTAGCTTTAATGGGTGCGATACAGTAAAAAAAAAACTTGGATTTTATATAACAAACTCCACTTTTAAAGGTAAGTTAAAGATACGACCTTCCTTTTAGATGCTGATTGACCTAAGGTGATGTCATAATTTTTAGTTGTTATTTACTTCACTTCACTAGCAACATTTAATAATAAAACAAAAATACAACACGTAAATTTTTGTAAAGTAGGTATATGTATTATAGACTTATTGTCTTCTTATTATTTAAATAAACAAAACATAAATTGCTGGTATGATACTCTTATTTGTAATAATATATGTATCAATTACTTCAGTGTGTCACATATTTTTCACTTTAGAAACCCTGTTTTTGTATTGCAATCATATCAGATACTATAAATGATGCATTTTTTGCGTAATATTACTCTTTTTCTAGCATAACAAGGTTGCCGAGAAATAAGATATTCTAGTTTTATTAAAATGTACCGTATGTCTTGTTGAAATGGTAACACATCGTAACATTTGGTACATGTATATTTTTAAATTGATTGACAATACAATAAATAAATATATTTTTTTCTGCTATTTTCTCTACTTGAATGCACATTTAAAGATCGTTTGTTATCCAATGTCTCATCTAATCATAGTTTAAAGAGATCATACTAGTGCAGGATTTTTTTTAAATGTTGTGTACCTTATGATATAAAAACAATTACATACATAACCATAACACAAACAAAAATTGCTTAAATTACTTTGTGTAGTCTACAGATAATCCCATAAAAATTACCGAGAATAACGTTATAAGACAAGAAAAATAATTAAGACACTGATTCTATACAAGTATATAAATAATATAAATATATGGGACACTTACACACACGGTCGTCCGTCCCCAAAGTAAGTAACTTAATACTTGTGTTATGGGTGACAGACAACTGGTGAATATATACATATATAATTGTTAAATACATACTTATATACAAATATACACCCAGGCTCAAAGACCAACAAATCCATCTATAGAAAATGTTGGCCCTCGGCGGGAATCGAACCCGCGACCCGCGGAGCTGAAGGCAGGTTCACTACCCACTGCTTCAACGAGCCAGTCACATAGATATATACATCATCTTCATGCCCTTATCCCACTTTGAGTGGGGTCGACTAAACATGTTATAAACATGTTGTCACATGATTTGGCTACGTATTTTACGATCGGCTGCCTGCCTGACATCAACTTACCTTAATCGTATTTTACGACACCTCGATAAGAAAGAGGGTGGTCTATTCTACTTAACCGGATACCACACGGTGAGTCAACTTACCTTAGTCGCCTTTTACGACACCTCGGTAAGAAATGAGGGTGGTCTATTCTACTTAACCGGATACCACACGGTGAGTCAACTTACCTTAGTCGCCTTTTACGACACCTCGGTAAGAAATGAGGGTGGTCTATTCTACTCAGCCGGATACCACACGGCGGGTCGACTTACCATAGTCGCCTTTTACGACACCTCGGTTAGAAAAGAGGGTGGTACTATTCTATTCAGCCGGATACCACACGGCGTTCTATACAAGTAATATGTACATGATTTATAATAAATGTAAATAGTTATATAGATATATACTTTACTTTTATATACTTTATTATATACTTTACTATTAAAAGTAAATACTTTTGTATAATTTGTATTAAAAAAATGTCGTATTTTTAATTAAAGACCTGTCCAAACATTATCCTGTCCAACACATCAACAAAACATTTCGGCCGCTTTGGAATCGTGTTTAAGTTACGACTCGGGATTTCTGCTTACAATCAATAAATCAATAAATATATGCGGCTGTGTCCGTCAGTTCGTCCGACATTAATGGAAATCATTGTTTGTTTAGGACGAGCCTTCGCCCACGGCTGCTATTTAATGGAAGCCATTTTGAAATAGTGAAACGCGCCAAATTCGCCATAATGTAAATCATTACTAAGGAAAGAAAAATTATTTTACATAAGTTCACGATAAATAAAGAGTTCCTTAAAGCCGAGTCCTCGATAACTATTGTTTTAAGAATTACTAAATAAATATTTATAGAAAAAGATAGTAAGAATAAGGAACAATAGCACTGAAATCATTTCAAGAAACAGGTAAAATAATATCTTGTTTTAAGTATTTCTTTGATTAACATATTAGGACCAAATAATTTTGTTATATGAGATTTTTTTAAATAATGTAAATCATCCAAATCATTCTTATTATTACTTTTGCTTAGTAAATAAACAAAAGTAATTATAAAATTATTTTGCTATAATTCGTGTTAAATAGCAAAATAATTTAGTTATTACTTTTGTATAATGGATCTCCACTGTAAGGTATCCGGTTGAGTAAAATAGACCACCCCCATTTCTTTAGGCGACTGAGGTAAGTTTGCGTCAGGCGGCATACTTTTATTTTAGCTTTAGTGGTTAAAGTGGACAAATGTATTTCAGAATATGCTGTCTGAATGTTTTAAACATAACTTGGCAGTTTACATATGAGCCCGTGTTCAAACAGCCGGCAACAATAAATAATGCTTTTTTCAACGCCGGTACCCCCAGAGTGGAGCAAAAAAGCATACCTGCTCCCTTCGTGCCACACAATGCCTCCTAACTCCCAAATCCAAATTTATTCGGTCCAACGTCGCAACATTTAACTTGTGTTCCAAAAACGAATTTTACTAACAAAGATCGCCGATTTCCAAGAATGTGTTGACCTTGCGGTTTTTTTTTAAATTTAACGACCAAGACAGAACCAGCATGTAAAATTTTATTAAAATTGTTTTAATAATCTTATTTTGCATAAACATTTAATAATATAAAACAAAAATGTACGATAGTTATCTAGGATTTTTGTTTCAAATATTATGTTTGTATATGTTATATGATGACATCACCATCGTCGCCCATGGTGTAGATTTCACTTACGTACTAGGAAAGATATCGTAAGTAAAATTTTATCTCGTTCCAGGCGACTGCTATAGCAACACTAAATGTGACTGAATCCACTATAGTGTTAATATGTAGTGATAGTGTATATTTTGAATTTTTTTTACCAATAATAATATAAAAAAATAAAGAATACTCATATTTCATAAGATACTTCTTGCCAATACTTAATATTTATTATTTCTTTAATGGGATTGGAATAAAAAGTACACAAAATAATTTTATACTAAATTACGGTTTATATTAAATTTGAACCAACTATTTAATCCTGTAACTTTCTTTTGAAACATGCGAACACAAGAATATTAAAGCCGAATTTCATATATAAAAAAAATATTTCTTCAAAGCGCGGCAAAAATAAGAGGTCAATAAATGTATTGTAAAGAATGAAAATCTTGTACAATTATTATGTCCCGAGTGTTATAAAAAAAGTGTGTATCGACGGACTTCTTACTAAATTCGCTTGTTGGATTATCTTTTCTTATACTTTAGCATATAATTATCAATACTCGTCGAGGTAATAAACGTATTAAATACGGTGGTATCGAAGTGGAATTATATTGAGATTCTGTTGGAACTTATAGCGTGAAAAATTGAAATGAGCTGTGAAAGCTTTTAAAACAACGCAATAACTGTTGGTGGCCGCCTCGTTTGTGGCAGTAGGCGCTAAATGAATACATACGCGTCCATAGTGTGACTATGATCACTTGTATAAAAAGGAATGCTTTGAAATAAAATAAAATCAATTAAATTAAAATTTAGACGATTTTTTTTCTACATTTTAATTTTAGAACTTACATATGCAGTAAAAGGAAAACTTGTCCGATATTTTATTTAGTGAAAGTGAATTATTAGTTTATTTAGTGGCAGTGTAGTTAAAGTAAAGTAAACAGTAATGACACTAGATTTTCATAAGAACTTTAGCAACAACTTTATTTGTATATAGAGGTAGAAATAAATACTGTACTTTTCTTACCAATTACAACTAGTAATAGCACAATTATATCGATATAGACAACAAAAAACATCAATCGAGACGAGCGAGAAAAATAATTTAATATTAAAAGGATTCGTAATAAATGAATATAAATTTTTCTGATCTCATGTAAATCGTGAATTAAAAAATATGAAAATAAAATCGGTTTCATATTGGATATCGCCAAAACGATAAGATAAAATAATGGATTTTAAATATTAATAAAACGATCTCCTCGACTGCCATAGTTGCCCACACTTGTAAAACAACAGATAAAATAATATTTCATATTCAAGGAGCTACGTGTACAACTCACTTGATTTCAAAGCAATTAAATTATATTCATATGTTAAAAGATTATTTAACTTTTTTTGAGAGTTGAAAAACTTTCTACAATTTCATATTTTCGTTTTAAGCATATGAATTAACACCGTGTGGTATCCGGCTGAATAGAATAGTACCACCCTCATTTCTTACCGAGGTGTCGTAAAAGGTGACTAAGGTAAGTCGACCCGCCGTGTGGTATCCGGCTGAGTAAAATAGACCACCCTCTCTCTTACCGAGGAGTCGTAAAATACGACTAAGGTAAGTTGACGTCAGGCAGGCGGCCGGTCGTAAAAATGCAGCCAAATCATGTGACAGCATGTTTATAACATGTTGTGCCGACCCCACTTAGAGTGGGATAAGGGCAGGAAGATGATGAATTTCATATTTTCGTTTTAAGCATATGTATTACTTACATCTCTATGATTTATACATAGTTAGTATGTATCATTATAGCGTTAAAATAGTAAGCATTTATAAATATCATATCAGGATTGAGACTATATTCTTTATACAAATATTTTGGTCAACCCAGTTCTTAAGTTTACGCTGTGCAAGCCGCTTCGATGTTGTTCAATGTGAGAGGTTCAGTTAACTTGGCGACTGCTCGATCACAAACAGCCTCTGTTCTCAAATCAACGCTCATGTACCATTTTAAAATGAATGGATATATTACAACATTAGCAATATTCGGGTATTAATAATTGTATGAAGAAATAAATCGTATTCGTTTAACAGTAAGGGTCTTTAATTTATAGAATTAGGCGTTACTTTGTGGTGATCCATAATACAAAAGTAATAATAAAATTATTATTTTGCTATAATCTGTGATGAAGTAAAATAGAAAATAAATATAATGCTAAATGGAAATCCGTTTTCATACCAATTTTATTTCAATAAGCTTGCTATCAATTTCGTATATTACGAAATTGACACAAAATGCGCAGGCATGTCTCTTATAAAGATTTTCATTTAATACATTATTCGTACTAGCAGCTAACTTCTATAGATAATAAGGAGCTGATTGCCATGACTACCTAGAAATTAAAGTCAATTTTGAAATTCCTGTCAAGAGCTCAGTATCGAACCGGCTCTACGTATAACCGCCCTTAATTATATGGCTATCCATCATCGAAAACCAACAAACGAGGTGGTTTCGGAAAATAAGGCCCACCCACTGCTGTGCACTGCCGACCTTCGGAGAACAACATTCAGACGAAGTTGGGTTAAATAATTATTATTTTATTGACGGACCAGTTTTATACGGATCATAAACATATTAGGATATCGATTATCGAATTAATTATATCAAATTATATAAATAGTTAAACTTATAGTAGGTAAATATTTGTGGTTAGTTGTGAACTTAAATTTCGACTTGGACTCAATTTACTCAACAACATTTCAATTAAAATTATAAAACACACAACGCCAATTCTATAATTATTTTTTGATGACAATCAAACCTATCTCAGATAGGCTTGATAGTCATCAAAAAAAGGATCAAACCTATCTCGATAGGTTTGATAGTCATCGATTTTTTAAATATAAATTTGGAATTTTCTATGAAATCCTTCGTAAACAATATTTTTATTT
Organism: Morpho helenor; assembly: GCA_029227775.1. Lineage (NCBI taxonomy): Eukaryota > Metazoa > Arthropoda > Insecta > Lepidoptera > Nymphalidae > Morpho > Morpho helenor. The sequence continues at coordinate 4,356,727 of JARGCU010000022.1, read as the reverse complement.
CTCAAAGTCTTCATATAATTAATATTTATTATTGCACGACATACTTGGCGCTAATTACGAGAATGAATTTATTATAGTTATGCATCTTTTAATTCTTCCAATTTAGATTTAAATTAAATGAAATTAAAGTATAACATAGCGGCATGACGTAATGACGATGTTTTCTGTAATTTGGATCCATTAATCCCAATTAAAAGTTGAAAGTTTGAACATGTGTTTGTACCGCGACATTTAAATGCCTTAACAGATTTACATATACAAAACTAGCTTTTACCCGCTACTTCGATCGCGTGGACTATTGTCATGTGATAGGTCGATAATAGATGGCGTTTACCAACGTCTTCTTGTTCCTGTAGAAATAACAAGATTTCTATAGCCTATATGTTATTTCGGTGTATAAGAAATAATTGTGCCAATTTCATCGATATTGGTCCGGTGGATTCGCAAAAGAGTAACAAAAATACTAATACATCCACAAACTTTCGCATTTATAATATGAGTAGGATAGGATATGATTCTGCGTACTGTTTGGTTTAAACCTGAAATAACATATAGGCTAGATTTGTAATCTGTGGACCTAAAGTAAATAAAATGTAAGTCAATTTTCGTTTACAATTAAGGTAGCTATAGTTACACTCTTGCTTTTTACATATAATAGTTACACTCTTGCTTTTTACATATAATAGTTACACTCTTGCTTTTGACATATGATAGTTACACTCTTGCTTTTTACAAATAATAGTTACACTCTTGCTTTTTACATATAAGTTACACTCTTGCTTTTTACATATGATAGTTACACTCTTGCTTTTTACAAATAATAGTTACTCTCTTGCTTTTTACATATACCTTTGCAAAATGGGTGGAGCCGGGAGTTAGCAGCAAGTTTAATCATAAATTAGACAAATTTTTGTTTTACTTGTAAATTATACGAATGCAATCCGAAATAAAAATTAACGTACTGTGGAAACTTCAACTTGTTAATTTAAAGCTATAATAAACTATGATAAGAGAATTAAATTATATAAAATTTTAGCAACCGCTACAGTTTACAGTATTAAACAATGCTAATTGTTTAGTTCGCGATGTACATATATCTAGTTATTTTATTTTTATTTAATGTATAAAATGATATTTAGATGGTGAAACTACAATTTTTTCTTTTAAGAAAAACTGTTATTTCTACTCAGTATTTTGTTGTATTATAATAGGAAATATATGCGCAAATTGCGAGTAAATGCGTAACCACCATTTCAAGGGTTTATAGTTCTTTACTTAATATAACAATGAACATCTTGACTATCTCTTCCGCCGTGTGGTATCCGGCTGAATAGAATAATACCAACCTCATTTCTTATCGAGGTGTCGTAAAAGTCGACTAAGGTAAGTTGACCCACCATATAGTGTCCGGTAAAATAGAATAGACTACCCTCTTTCAGATTAAAGTAAGTTGATGTCAGGCAGCTGGCCGGTCGTAGAATACGTAGCCAAATCATGTGAAAACATGTTTATAACTTATGTCCAGTGTATTAAAAATGGTTGCCTGGAAGAGATCGCCGCCTTAGCGATAAGGCCGCCAATTGTACAATGTTTTTCTTTTATTTGTTTTTGTTTCTTTTTTCATTTTATTCATTTAGAAGTAGTAGTAGTAGTGTTATTTGTATGTTATTATTATTGTGCAATAAAGAATTCATTCATGTTGTGCCGACCCCGCTTAGAGTGGGATAAGATCAGGAAGATGATGATCTTGACAATGTCAATATTCGTTCGATATTCATTCAATGTCAAAATTCTAGCAGACAGCCAGAGCTAGCAGAGATCCGATAATATATTACATAACATTGTAGAGATATGTGCGATAGAGAAAGTGATAAATAGTGTAACTTAAGTACAAAATCGGATTATAACAATGGAGGATATCACGACGTGGTCCAGGCAGCATCGTGTTGTGGATATCTCGGGGCGTGCATCGTAGTTAACAAGCTCGACGCAAGCGTATAGAATACAAATGAAAATTCGAAAATAAATGATGCGCGCATTTTATTGTTATCAAAATAGTTTTTGTTTGATTCATAAACGACTGTCGTAGATTCGTTATCTTTAACGTAGACTGTGAACGAGTTTTGGTTTGATCTACGAATGATCTCCTAAATAAAACTACTACTTAAAACAGCTACAATTTGTTGGTTCTTGGATTCCGGGTATTTTAGTATTTATGCCATAAATATTAAAAATATGGAAGTCTTTGCGATTTTGTCGAATGCAAATGAAAATTCGAAAATAAATGACGCGCGCATTTTATTGTTATCAAAATAGTTTTTGTTTGATTCATAAATGTTGACTGTCGTAGATTCGATATCTTTAACTTAGACTGTGAACGAGTATTGGTTTGATCTAGGAATGATCTCTTTAATGGAATTACTACTTTAAACAGAACCAATTTGTTGGTTCTTGGATTCCGGGTATTTTAGTATTTATACCATAAATATTAAAAATATGGAAGTCTTTGCGATTTTGTCGAATACAAATGAAAATTCGAAAATAAATGATGCGCGCATTTTATTGTTATCAAAATAGTTTTTGTTTGATTCATAAATGTTGACTGTTGTAGATTCGTTATCTTTAACGTAGACTGTGAACGAGTATTAGTTTGATCTACGAATGATCTCTTTAATGGAATTACTACTTTAAACAGGACCAATTTGTTGGTTCTTGGATTCCGGGTATTTTAGTATTTATGCCATAAATATTAAAAATATAGAAGTCTTTGCGATTTTGTCGTGGAGTCTATCTCCTGACGATGCTTCGGTTACGGGGCGAAACAATTGTTGAGATTATGGTGGTGAATGTGTGCAGTGCTTGTGTATTGTTGTCATCGGTGTCGGGTAGTGCATGAGTTCTTACAAATTTTGCATGCATCAGGTGTGAGAATGAATAGTACACTCTACATTTAGCATTACAAATATTTTCTTTTATCGCGGATTATAGCAAAATAATATTCTCATTACTTTTGTATGGAAGTCTATTTTCTTGAGTATTAACTTAGTCGTATCTAAGTATGAACTTTGCTTTCCTAAACATAAGACATGTTTAGGTGTGCAGAACGATATATGCTTTATTTCTCAAAAAAAGATTAACTAATTCGTATATATGCCTCTATGATGGCGTGTTCAAGGCAAAGAACTGAACTTACTAATAAATTGAGACTAATATTATCTTCCCTTAGTTTTACAAAGACACCCTTAAAATACGACTAAGGTAAGTTGACGTCAGGCAGGCGGCTGGTCGTAAAATACGTAGCCAAATCATGTAACAACATGTTTGTAACATATTGTGCCGACCACACTTAGAGTGAGATAAGGGCAGGAGGAATGAAAGTTTTACAAAGAAACCGCCGTGTGGTATCCGCCTGTGTAGACCACCTTCATTTCTTATCGAGGTGTCGTAAAAGGCGATTAAGGTAATTTGGTAAGGTATATTTAGCTGAGTAGAATAAACTACCCTCATTTCTTACCGCGGTCTCGTAAAAGGCGACTAAGTTAAGTTGACGGTAGGCATGCGGCTGGCCGTAAAATAAATAGCAAAACCTGAGGTGAGGTGAGGTGCGGAGAGGCGCGGAGAGGGGCTATTACATTTTAAAAAAATGAATTCAAAGCGCGGAGGTTTTATGTTGTCAAAAAAAAATTGATTTTGACTTATGGAAAAACGCTTGTTATTTTTATCGTAAAAAAAATTAAGAAAATATCGTATTTAATATTCAGGGCAAGAGAAGGATAAGCTTTACAAAGACTCAAGTAAAAATAATAATGAAAAGTTTTCATAAGTATAAATCAGTTTTAGAGATCAATAAATAAATTCATTATTTCATCTCCCGATTTTCGGCACACTGTGGCCTTAAAGCAAGTTCCAATAATGGGGACCGCCTGATAGCATCTCGGGCGGAGCCGATCTCTGTTTCAGATATTCAGAATCCTTTCTCGGCGCCTTTGTGTTTCTGCGGGTAAACACAAACGATGGGGACTTTTGGTTTTTTGATTATATAATAACACTGTTTTTATATACCTAGGTATATATACTAATATTATAAAGGAAAAATTTATATGTATGTTTATAATGTTTTCACACAAAAACTACTGGACAAATTTCAAAAATTCTTTCACCATTGCAAAGCTGCATCTTTACTGAGCAATATAGGCTATATTACATTTACAAAAAAATAGGAATCCGTAATAAAAATGTAATAAGGTGTAAAAAAAAAATAGTCATAAAAATCTTTATATTTATTAGATGTTAGTGTAATTAAAACTTCTATGTTAACAAAAATAAATCTATAGACCGACTAAGTAGACTTTGCACTGACACGAGATCGGTATGCACGCGGGTAAAACCGCGGGATATTGCTATGAATATGATACAAATAAAATTAATTTCTTTCATTCATTTTAATGTAATATAAACAATTGTAAACTGTTAACGACTGCTTTATGATGGTAAATGAAGATTTATTATAAATAAAAATGTCAGCAGAACTTCTGCGCTCTGGCGATTTCGCAATATCGACGATACTTATGCGCTCGCCAGTTGACGCTGTGAAGACCGTTAGGGCTTACAATATATAGTCAGTTTGAAAAAAAGGTAAAAAATCATCTAATTTAGAGCAATTCAAAATTATGATTGAAAAGGGTAAATTACTTAGTAATTTACATAAATGTATATAAAACTTGTCAGATATCCACGACCTATATACTACGTATCATTTAAAATTATAATGATGTTTATAATTAAACTAGACATTCCGGACAAGTGACAAGGTCGTTAATAAAATTGAAGAATAATCTACATTTATACTCGCGTTGCGTCATTTATTTGTAGTACCTAGTGACCGAGCCTTGCTCGGTAAAATTTTACAAAATAAAAAAAAAAAACAAAAAAAAAATAAATTAGGTAGTTGGGGATCGATCCTAGGTATTTACTTTTGTCGAGACTGCCCGTTCTCCGAATAAGCTACGCTAACTTGACAGATCGTGGCAAAAATAGTGTTTTATATTCAATATAAATTTTACTATTTTTTAATGCTCAAAAACAGGGATAAAACGATTTTTTTGTACATAAAACCTAGCTAGATCGATTTTCCTCCTCCAAAACCTCCCTACGTGCTGAATTTCAGGAAAATTCGTTGGGCCCATTTCCGATATTCCAAATATATATATATACATACATACAAGATTAACTCATTTAAATACATTTATTTTCTCAATAACAACAAAAAAATCGATCTGTAAATCAATCCAGACGTGGATTTGCGTCGTTAGATAGCTTGGTCGTTACCACGGAAAATTATTCTGCCAGTGCAAACTACAGTCATTACAGCACAAGCCTTAGGGAATCACGTCAGTGCTTATTGTCGGATGATTGAAGACCCTCCGCCTTCGAAGCGGTCCTAGCGAGAAGAGGATAAACGATGTAGGGTTTGTGAGTGGGAGGGAGATGGCGATAGTTCAGCATCTGATTAGCATCCCAATTACGGCGCGGGCGCAACGGAATCGAATCCTTCTTTATAGTGATTGTAATTTTTTATCGATAACTATATTTTATTTTCTTTAATATAAACTTTCAAATAGTTTTCTCGTAGAAATTTTGTATTTTATTATTTATGTATTAACTTTTTTTTTTGTTATAATAAACCACTATTTTATGGCAGTAGAACTGTACAACATATTACGATTATAATTTATCTTATCAAAGTCACTAATAAATTTTCATAGATATTATATTTAAAGTTTTACATTATAGTTTTCATTATTTTGGGTATTATATTGTTGGGTTTTTATTGTTGGGTTTTTGGGTATATATTGTATTTGGATTTTAGGTAACATAACATTGATTTGGTAGCTTTACGTGATCTTTTAGAAGAAATAAGAACAATGCTGATTGTTTAATTTATATATATATTTAATCAGGCAATAACAATATACTTGCCTGTCTGATTATAGATAATTGTTAACTTAATGTTTACGTCATTGTTAATAAATTTTTTATACAAAAATGTGCAAGTATATCTTACACTTAAAAGAGACAATATATCAGCCTGAAGTTCTTAATCACTCTATATAATTAAACAACATGTTCTCTTCTCTTTATTATATGTATTTATCGTTCTTAGTAGTATAATTGACTTACCTAAGTATACATATATGAATAAACTGTAGTCAATGTTCGAACAATTAGTTATATGGGGTTGGTGCTTCGTATAGAAGCCCTGCTCAGGGCATCTATACGAAGTTCACGGAGAATTTTCTAAGAATTTTTGGGATATGTAATCAATTGAAAATATAAACACAATTAGTGAAAATAGATTATAAGAGTATAAAACCTAAACATTGTTAATAAAGAATGACTCCCAAATCAGAGGGACTAATATAATAAAAAAAAATGAAACTATAATAATAAAAAAACATCGGCCAATTAATTCTGTTTGAGAAGCGAGGTCGATATAAGCTTCTTTTGTTAGATAATTGTTAAACAATGTAATAGTAATAGGCCGCTTTATGGATATTACACACAAATTTACTGAACTATTCAATCCAAAAATTCAAATCCAATTCCTACAGATTAAAAATGTAATATTAATTTTATCGATATTACATTTTTTAAGGGACAACCCTACTAACGAGACTTGCTCGGCGCAAGGCGGGGCGTTCGTGTTAAGATTGCATCGGCAGCCGCAAGAAAATTTAAAATAAACAAGAAATTATGAACCGCTCCAAGATTACATACTGTTTTAAATGGGAAATGGTTGTTAATGGAACTTTTATTAAGTAGTATTGAATATTAGAACCAACATCGAAAGGTGCTATTACATGTTCTAATGTTTCATTTATTCCATTTGATCCAGAACCTAGACGATAACGCCTTGACGATCAAAACACTATAGCAAATACCATACACTCGCAGCGTCCACATCTGAATAGACAAGATCCTAGGTTTCTGGCGTCGGTTGGAAGTCTCTTTTCGTCATTTATGATGCACCCAATAGCGTGATGACTGGTAACACTAGTCTTTTAGTAAGTTTTCGGACTAAGATATTCAATTTCATTTGAAGCTTTTAGTTTATGTTTTCCCACGTTGTTAGAACGTCTATGCTCCACATTCCGCATTTAAATCTCGCTCGCTGGTAGCGTCCAATGGCGCTGTAAGAACTGTAGGAGTCACAGCATATTTTAATAATTTATAGAATTAGGCGTCACTTTGCGGAGATCCATAATACAAAAGTAATAATAAAATTATTTTCCTATAATCCGCGATGAAGTAAAATAGACAATACATATAATGCTAAATGTAGAGTGGACAATTCGTTTTCATGTCCTGATACGTAAAAACACATGCACAAACCTCCACCACCGCAACCACAATACACAAGCACTACATACGTTCACTATCACAAACTCAACAATTGTTTCGCCCGGCAACCAAAGCATCATCAGGATATAGACTCCACGATTAATTCGCAAAGCCATCATTTTTCACTGCATATTGTACTTTTTTAATTCTAACAATCTTTTAGTTTACCTATTATTTGATATCCTACTTTAAGAGATTCCGCTTTCACGCCTGAACCGTGCAACTGTTCTATGTGATTTTTGAGATGGAAACAATAATATTCTATGTATAAGAACAGGACAGAAGTTTTCAGGAGAAGAAGCGACAGTTTGCGTCGACATACGTAATAAAATACCATCAATACCATAATACCATCATTATATACTGATTCATTATTAATGAAAAAAAAGGTACTTAGTCACCTTACATGCGGCAATGCTACTTGTAAAATATCGACCAAAACACAAATACATAATTTACATTACTTTTTATAAAGAATAAACAGCGTTACTACGAGTTCAGTTTCGCATTTTTATCTCGATCAACACCATGCTTTCAAATCATTAAATCAACAGAACGTTATCTTGTGTAAATATTAAAAAAGAAACTTTTTGAAAGCATTCCCATAATATTTACGACTGGCAGCCAGATGTAACGTAACACATATTTTATTGCTGGAACCGCAGCTACGGTGTTCCGTCTAAATGAAAATAAAATTACTGTTATTTACGAATAGCGCAATATTACAAGACCAAGCTTTAAATTGTCTAAGCTCAAACGATTATGCTCTGTGTATTAGGGCTAGTGCATAACAACGTAGGATTATTTGTAGCATATTATTTTAGAAACATACGGGTCATTTTATGAAACTCGTTGAAGCCGTTTCCGAGATTCGTAAAATATATACATATTATATAAGGTTGACTGACCCGTTGGCGCAGTGGGCCCTGCCTTAAGCTCCGCTGGTCTCGGATTCGATTACCGCTGAGGGCCAGTATTCTTTTCTAGGAATGAATTTGTTGGTCTTGGAGTCTGGGTGTATATTTATATTTAAATATGTCTTTCAAAATTATATAACTATATTTTCACCAGTTGTTTCTCACTCATAACACAAGTATTAAGTAACTTACTCTGGGGACGAACGACCGTGTGTGTAAGTGTCCCATATATTTTATTTATTTATTTTATAAGTAAGTAAAAGTAAGTAGCGGCCTGTTACTATCCCACTGCTGAGAATAGGTTCTCTGCTCTCCGTTTTTGGAGATAAGGTTTTGAGCTAAGACCTACCACGCTGCTCGATTGCGGATTACCAGTGCGGATTGGTAGGTTACACATATCTCCAGAATTCTCTAGAGATATGCAGGTTTCCTCACGATGTTTTCCTTCACCGAAAAGCGTGTGATAAATTGAAATTATCAATTAGACACATAAGTTTTTAACAGAAAAACTCATTGGTGTCTGCCCGGATTTGAACCCGCGACCTCCTCGAAAGAGTCGAACGGTGTTACCGCTGGGCCATCACAGCATATTTTATAAGATTAACTCATTTAAATATTAAAGATTATTATAAGATTTATTATAAGACTATTATATTATTATTAAAGAGTACAGACCGTGTGTACACTACATCAATAATAAGCAGACATTTCGATCGACGCAAGCATGAATAAAACCAATTTGATATTTCTCATTATAGCGACCGTCGACCACAAAATTAGCTCAACTGCTGAAATGAAATAGGTAATGTAATGACAGTTACATTACCTATTTCATAAACAAGCTCTCTAAAGTATTATCTAACTTATGGTATCCTTGACTTCGTTTGCGAGAACTGAAGCTGAGATCTGTGAAGTATGTGTTTTTTCCCGGTTCCTAAAAGAAAAACAGGTTGTTTTACCATAGGGTAAATCAAATCAAAATAATGTTTATTCAAGTAAGCTTTTCCACTTTTGAATAGTCCAGGATCAATAGATTTAATGAGGTATCTACTGGTTCGAAATTTTTCTCATACCTAGAAGAACCAGCAAGAAACTCGGCGGTCAATCGTTTAATCATTTTCCAACCGCAGTTCTTTCGTACACTTTTTATTATCCTCTTACCTTACCTAATACTAGTTTTTACGTATAAAATTATTTCATCTATCTATACTTATCATAAAACAAAGTCCCCAAATATGTCTGTTTGTTTGTGATCGATTTCTTCAAAATCTACTGAACGGATTTTGGTTTTTACTAAAAGATTTGACAGAATTTGTGACACTTATTTCTATGCGGGCGAAGCCGTGGGCACAGTTAGTCCTACCAATCCTCCTATCCTACTAATATTATAAATGCATAAGTTTGTGAGTATGGATGTATGTTTATTACTCTTTCACGGCGAATCTGCTGAACTAATATCTATGAAATTTGGCACAATTATTCCTTCTACACCAGAGTAACCTATAGGCTATAGAAATTCTACAGAAATAGGATGACGTTGGAAAGCACCATCTATTATCAACCTACCACACGACAATAGTATAAAATAAAACAACTACATATAAAATACACAACTTATTATATTACTTAATTAATAAAATTAAATGTTGAATCTATGTTGGGTACATTAACTAAGTTGTACATACAAACTCGTTGGATAGATTTCAAAAGCAACTTACTCTAACATAGATGTGTAATTATATTTCGTTACAAAGAAAATTGATGAACCTTCAAGTGGATTAAGTTGATTGATGATATTATTTACAAGATTAATGAGTGTAACACGAACATCGTCCCTCGTGTCGCTTTCACGATGAACTCAAAACACACTTTGATATAAGTTCTTATATTCCACCGTATATGTTACGTAAATGAAATAGTAATTTCATTTAATTCGCGGCTCTATTGCCAAACATATAGAAAAGACGAATGTTTGACGTTTTAAAATAGGGATGATCTGAGAGTGAACAGTACTTTTTTTTCTCGAATTGACTGTATGCTGTTAGCCCTAAGCGCAGAAGCATCGCTGAGGTTGCGAAATGCGGAAAATAGAGCGCAGAAGCTCTACTAGCGTCGGGGAACGTCGTCCTAAGGGTGCCTCCTGTGAGGCCGGACCACGGCTTAAGGCGACGTGTAGTGGAGGGCTGATGGTATGACTTTGATTAGTCATTACGACGGAAAGGTGGTAAAAAGCCACGACCAACCGACGTCATAAATGGGACCTCTGTGTGTGTATATTACGTGTTTCTGGTTTTTGCGATCGTTATTTGATCGTGAGTGAACAGTACAGCTTTGATGTGGTTAAAGCCTTCGGGGTCCACAGATTTAAGACGCAGGGTGTTTGAACACTTTTTTTAATATTTATAAATCATTAGGAATTATTGGTTTTAAAATATTTCGATACTTGAAATATTAATATTTGAAAGCCACAGCTACAAAAAAAAAATAGTACCAAACTGATTCTCAAAATTTATAGTATCTAATATTATAAATGAGAAAGTCTGTCTTTAACGCTTTATTTAATCTGGTTGAACAATATTGCTGAAATTTTCTATGTATGACCTATGTATATTTGTTTTTCTGGTATTAAGATCATCATCCTCCTGCCCTTATCCCACTCTAAGTCGGGTGGGCACAACATGTTGTAAACTTGTTGCAACATGATTTGGCTACGCATTTTACGACCGGCCGCCGCTTGTCGTCAACTTATATTAGTCGTATTTTACGACACCTTGTTTAGAAAGAGGCCGATCTATTCTAGTGAACCAGATATCACACGGTGGATCAACTTACCTTAGTCACCTTTTACGACACCTTGATTAGAAATGAGGGTGGTCTATTCTACTCAGCCGGATACCACATGGCTTATTGCTAAAATTTGGTATAATTTGGTAAGCTTATGATAAAACTTATACAGAGGATATTAAAGAATGAGGGTATTTCAACACTTAAATTGATGCAATAGAAGTTGCGTGTATAGCTTGTATTACATAAACGCAACAACGGATAAACAAATACATCAACTACCAACATTTGTCAGATTTTAATGTCGACTGTTGACAGCTTGCAAGAGAACCGACAACACATAAATCCACGTGAAATTATCATAACGACTCGGTCCTGAATTAAATGGTAGCTTTCTAAGAAATTAATAACATCCGCTTTAAATGCGTCTTTCGGCGGCCGAGCTGACGCCAAGGCATCGTTCATAAAGATTACTAGATCACAAAAGTAATAATGAAATTATGTTAAATAATTTATAGAATTATAATACAAAAGTCATCATCCTCCTCACCATCCAATTTAAAAATATACATTTGGTACCTGTATATTTTTAAATTGATTGACAATACAATAAATAAATATATTTTTGTCTGCTATTTTCTCTCCTTGAATGGACATTTAAATATCGTTTGTTATCCAATGTCTCATCTAATCATAGTTTAAAGAGATCATACTAGTGCAGCATTTTTTTAAATGTTGTGTATCTTAAAATATAAAAACAAATACATACATAACAAGAAAAATAATTAAGACACTGATTCTATACAAGTATATGTACATCATCTTCCTGCCCTTATCCTACTCTAAGTGGGGTCGGCACAACATGTTATAAACATGCTGTCAACTGATTTGGCTGCGTTTTTACGACCGGCCGTCTAACGTCAACTTACCTTAGTCGTATTTAACGACACCTTGATAAGAAAGAGGGTGGTCTATTTTACTAAACCGGATACCACACGTCGACTAACCTTAGTCGTCTGTTACGACACTTCGGTAAGAAATGACGGTGGTCTATTCTACTCAGCCAGACACCACACGGCGGGTCGACTTACCTTAGTAGCTTTTTAGGACAGCTCGGTAAGAAAGAGGGTGGTCTACTTTATTAAACCGGATACCACACGGTGGGTCGACTTACCTTAGTCGCCTTTTACGACACCTCGGTAAGAAAGAGGGTGGTCTATTTTATTAAACCGGATACCACACGGTGGGTCAACTTACCGTAATCGCCATTTACGACACTCGGTAAGAAATGAGGGTGGTACTATTCTATTCAGTCGGATACCCCACGGCGTGTCCATAATTCAAAAGTATTAATAAAATTGTTTTGCTATAAGCCGCGATGAAGTAAAATAGAAAATATATATAATACTTAATATAGAGTGGACAATTGTTTAGAAATTAGTCGCCTTATACGACAGCTCGGTAAGAAAGCAAGGTAAGAAAAAAAACAGCGGAAATGTCCACTAATATTTAAAAACGAAGTACTTTAAAACTCATTCGAATGTTCGACATGACTCAATCTTACTTTTTTTTCATCTAAATGGAGACTGTGGCTGATAAATAATGTGATTTATTTTATCTGTGTAATCTAGATTCAGATAACGATATATTTTTATTTGTATCTTATCGTTCCATAGTCTCAAGTTGGTATGTCACTCGGTATTCGGAAAAGAACTCAATACGATATTACGTTCCAGCTAATCTTTTAAATTCTATATACGTGCAGATAATAAGAAAAACATAAAAATTACAGTGCCATCGATGGAACCGGCGTCTTTCGAAGGGTATCAGTAAGTTCTCTGTAATTGAACGAATATTTATGTAGAAATGCAATAAGGCGAGTTTTTGCCGGGCAACCACATCGGTGTGCGATTTACAAACTCGGCTGCAGTTGTATTGTTCTTAGCTCGTCTACTTATATGCCATTATACGATTTTTCGTAAGAAATCGGTTTGTGGTGTTTTTATGCTTAGACGCGTTTTAGTCGTTGGTGACTCCTTTATTGCCAATTAATAAAAATATATGATAATTAAATAAAAAATTTAATGGGGAGGTTGGTCTCTGTTATGAATTTACTGCTAAACTGCTAAATATTGATGAAAATTTTTCAAATTTTATTACAGTAATCTGAGTACATAATAATTATTCATCATTCTCCTGCCCTTATCCAACTTTAAGTGGGGTCGGTACAACATGTTGTTACATAATTTGGCTAGTATTTTACGACCGGCCGCCTGCCTGACGTCAATTTAACTTAGTCGCCTTTTACGAAACCTCGTTAAGAAATGAGGATGGTCTCTTATACTTAACAAACGGCGGATCAACTTTGTAACATGTTGTCACATGATTTGGCTAAATATGTTATGACCGTCTGCCTAACAGACGTCAATTTACCTTAGTCGCCTTTTAAGACACCTAACTAAGAAATGAGGGTGGTCTATTCTCCTCAGCCGGATACCCCACGGCGGGTCAATTTACCTTAGTCGCCTTTTACGGCACCTTGGTAAGAAATAAGGGTGGTCTATTCTACTTATCTGGATACCACACGGCGATGTACAAAACTTATTGTAAATGCAAAAACATTAGCAAGGGTACGTAATTAACTTTATTATGATATATTAATGATTTTATTATTTTATTAATGATTTTATTATGATATATTGATATATTAATGATTTTTTGTAGTAGAGCCCTTACGAAAATTCCAAAAACCAATGACTTTTCTACATATTAAAGACATTATTATATGTTACACATAAGATAATTAAATTAAAATATGTTCTTCATTTTATAACTGTCATGACGCGCATAATAATTTTTTAAGTTAATTATTAGTTGATCGAGATTATACTGCGTCCATCATATTATCAGTCTTTTGACAGCTCACGCTCATTAAGTTTTGTATTGCTTACGTACAAATATCATACAAATAATATTTGTACTTTATGGATGGGTACCGCCCACTTAGTGATGTCACACATAATGGTTATGCCACGATTATGCCACAGATTAAAAATAATCGGTAGTAATCGATGTTACGAGTATTAAAAGACATTTAATAACAATATATAAAGTTTTACTTTCTTCTTAGTTAATACATGAATACAAATAAAACAATCAGGATATTTTAATTTATTTTATTAGCTCGAGTCGTCGGAATGATAATCAACACTAGACTCCTCCGATGAGGAGTCTTCAGTAGCAGTTATTATTAGCTCTTGTGTAGATAATATATTATCAAACGCAATATCACGTTCCCAATCAGAGAATATTACTCTTTTAGTTCTTTCCACCACACTTGCCCAGTTCTCGGCCGTTACGTGGGTGCAAGCATTTTTTAGCAATTGCAACATTTTATTCGCTGTGAATGGGGGGCTTGTATTGCATCTCGCAGCATGCCCTTTTACTTGTGCCCATATAAGTTCTATTGCGTTGTACTGGCAGTGGTATGGAGGAATCCGAAGAACAGTATGGCCATATTCTGCTGCCATTTCATTGATTACATAGCGTTTTGCTCTCTTTTTGGTTTTTAATATTTTTATTAATTCAACTTTTAACATTGAGTCGTCCACATTTTCTCCATTGTCCCGAAGCCAATTAATTATTTCATGCTTTTTATTAGCCTGTGTTGGCATTTTGTCAATTTGACGGGAGTGGTAGGGCGCATTATCAATAAAAATTATTGATGGTTCTTCCAATGAAATGAGCATTTTTTTGAACCACTCTTCATACACATTTGCATTCATCTCTTCGTGGTAGTCATTTGATTTCTTCGATTTAAATGCCAACAGTGCGTCTTGTACAAATCCTTTTGCTGTACCTGCATGGCAAATGATTAGGCGCTCACCTTTTCCCATTGGTACTGAGGAAGTGGAATCAGCAGTATCATCAGTCCAGAAACGAGATAGTGTGTGGTTAGCGTTGAGCCATGTTTCATCCGTGAAAACAATATTTGCCCAATCTTGTATTTTCTTTGCCTCTCTTAAAAAATCACAACGTGCTATAGCTATATCTGTGCGTTCCATTAATAATTTTCTTTTATTTAACTTTTTATATGAAAAGCCAATTGTGTTCAAAACTTTGACCAAAGAAGATTTTTCACCATGAAATAGACCACTTCTTTTCAAAGAAACAATAAGTTTTCTCAAAGTTGGGATTTCTTTTCTCAAGTAGTAATCTAGTTTACGTAGGTTATCATTAATCGAATTACTTAGGTACGTAATTCGATTAATGATAGTAGGTACTATAATCGGAATGGTATCGCATACGAGAATCTTTAGGACATCACTATCGTCAATCTGTCAAAAGATGGTTAATATAATGGACAGTGTATAGTTAAAACATCGAACATATTTATAATATAAATAAAATAAAGAATCTTTTTTGATATAATCTTTTTATTAAATATGGAAGACATCATTCCATAGACAACGCATATTTATTTTTATATCAAATTACACAACATTTTCATTGCCCTTGCTATTAATAGACCAAATCACATCAACTGTGATGAATATGATAATGACATCTGCTATCTATATCATTAATTTTAATTAACATTTAAATGCATATTTATCTTGGAGACGGAATTTAATGATCTCTATGACTCAATAAGGCGATTGCACAAGCTACAGGGTCCATATTTGATTTCTGGTTGGGCATTTAAAGAAACTTGTCTCAGATATGATTTTAAGCTAAAATTTAGTCTGTAGCTAAATAATTCTTTATACTTTTGTAATAAAATAACGTTATACGTATTATACGTATAATAAAATAACGTTACGATACCGTGTAAAATTCCTAACAATAACAAAAGAATGATTTAATATAAGTATACTACAGTTATTTATATGAATTTTTATAGTCATGTTTAGACAAAAAAAGCTGGGAGGGTATAAACATATCAGAAAATTAATAAAAAAAGTAATGTCCGGCCTGTAACGGCCTGTTTCTGCTAACTATACCACAGCTGGGCAAAAGCCTCCCTTCTCCGATTTTAGAGAGAACAGTTGGAGCTAAGACCTATCACGCTGCTCCAATGCGGATTGGTGGGTTACACGTCTCCTAAAAATTCTCTAGACATAAGCTGGTTTCCTCACGATGTTTTCCTTCAGTAAAAAGCGTGTGACACTGCAATTATCAATTAGACACATACGTTTTAATAGAAAAACTCATTAATACTTGCCCGGGAATCGAACACGTGACCCCCTCGAACGAGTCGCACGGTCTCACCGCTGAGCTATCATTGCAAAATTTATATGCTTCGCAAATCGTTACTGAGATGTGCAAATATATCCAATCCTACTTATATTATAAATGCGAATGTTTGTGAGTATGGATGTATGTTTGTTACTCTTTCTCGACGAATCCACTGAAGCAATATAAAATAAAATATGGCACTATTATTCCCTATACACCGGAATAACATATAGGATATAGAAATCCTGTTAATTCTACAGGAATAGAATGACATTGAAAAGCGCCATCTATTATCAGCCTATCGCACGACAACAGTGTCAATAATAGCTTTAAAAGCTAGTATGTCATAAATGAAAAGCGTTACTTGCTAATGCTACATTATTATTTAATGTCAAGTGTAAGAGTAAAGAAATAATAATAAATCCTAATAATAGAATAGACCACCCTCATTTCTTACCGAGGTGTAGTAAAAGGCGACTAAGGTAAGTCGACCCGCCGTGTGGTATCCGGCTGAGTAGAATAGACCACACTCATTTCTTACCGAGGTGTCGTAAAAGGCGACTAAGATAAGTTGACGTCAGGCAGGCGGCCGGTCGTTAAATACGTAGCCAAATCATATGACAACATGTTTATAACATGTTGTGCGAACCCCACTTAGAGTGGGATAAGGGCAGGAAGATGATTATGTAAGAGTAAAGAAATAGTAGGTATATCAATATACCTGTTACTATATGAAGAAAGAAATAATGGTTCGCTCGCGGAACTAGTTCCTATCTGTTTATCCGTTATTGATATAGTATTTAAGACAGGTGTTATCAATGGTTATACAGCCATCAATCGCTAGCCAAAGCTTCATTTATTCATCGGCACGATGCGAAGCAGGTGTAGCTCGTAATAAGGGAAATATATTGGAAACTATTTTGGTTACACCTAATTATTTAGGATACTTTGAATTTCATATTTATTTTTCTTATATTACATAAACAAATTGTCTATATATCCTCCTGCCCTTATCCCACTCTAAGTGGGGTCGGCACAACATGTTATGATGTTGTAACATGATTTGGCTGCGTTTTTACTAATCGATAGATGCAATTTATCACACGCTCTTCGGTGAAGGAAAACATCGTGAGGAAACCTGCATATCTCTAAAGAATTCTGGAGATATGTGTAACCTACCAATCCGCAATGGAGCAGCGTGGTAGGTCTTAGCTCCAATCCTTCTCTCCAAAAATGGAGAGAAAAGGCCTATTCCCAGCAGTGGGAGAGTAACAGGCCGCTACTTACTTTACTTTAGAGTCTTTAGTACCTCTATCACATATGGATCTTGTTATATATATCTTGTCTGTGGTTTTGCTTACTTTGTTGTGGAACAAAATATGTCAAGACTGATTTGTCAATGTCACTTATGGTCTAGCTACATAGCTAATAAAGCATCCGCGCAGAATATTTGATGTTTTATTGCAAACATATTACATCTCCAGTTAGTTAGATAGACAAAACATAAAATGAAACTCAAGTTAAAATTTTACAGTTTTAGTTGTAACAATAATAATAAATCACTCTGGTTCTTTGAAAAGGTAACCTGTTTTCCAAAAGGCTGGAAAGGTCGGGTCATAAAGAATAACGAATTGGAAACTAAAACGAACGAGGCACTATAAATCACTACAGAGTCGACTGCACTAGCCGGAGCCGAACAAAACACGAGTCACATTATTTTTTATAGATGTCAGATTTATGCTTGGACACTATCTCTATAGCTATAGCCAGCAGTGAGATCGTGCGACTCTTTCGAGGGGGTTACGGGTTAAACCCAGGACAGGCACCAATGACTTTTTCTGTTATTTACTTATTTGTCTAATTGATATATATGATTAAAAAATATATATTAACAAAAGAGTGAATAGACACTACACTGGCAAGCGCAGTCCACCTTAGGCTACATCTTTCGCTCCCAATCAGGCTATAGATCGTAACCAGGCGCTATCTATTTTTTTCTAGCATTATCGTATAAAAAATTTATGGCTTTTCCTAAGGGGTAACGTGTTCAACCTCAGGGCAGGCACTAATGACTTTTTCCGTTAAAACTTTTGTCTAGACTAATGCAATTTATCGCTCTTTTCGGTAAAGTTAAACACCGCGAGGAAACCTGCGTATGCCTAGCAATGATATAAGGCCGTTACTATCTCACAAAGCCGTGATGACTGAAACGTAAGAATACGTGATTTAAATGTTACTTAAATATCTTATTTATGAGTTATATAGTTGTGCCGTTTGTAGTTGAGACTCTAGGGCCATGCAGTCCTGTGTGCGCAAGTGCAAAAATATTATGCGTTTTAAAACCTCGGTCAATTGCCTCCTCAGGTGACAAGAGGGCTGGCTCCTTTTTCTCATAAAGACTCAGCTTAGCGATTAAACGCGGATACGCCAACATTTTTGGGACCATTACACGTGGGCAAGATTTGTATAGTCCTAGCGTTTAAGTAAATTAAGATAGATATAACCTATACATTTTTAATTTTCTCATGACTTAAATGTCTTGTCTTAATTTCTGCATATATCTAATGGAGATCGTCTGATATTTGTGTAACATACTAACTTACATTAGAATTTTGATGCTTAATTCTTTCCAAAAGGAGAGAAGAGGTTTTTGCTAAATAGTGTGAAAATAACAGCCTATTAATAATAACATAATAACTATTTCTTTTTTATTTTTTATATGATGATTAATTTAGATCTTCTTTGGATGCGTCTCCGATTAGCGAATGTGAACAATATAGCGATCCCCATCTATTTATATAGTCCTAAACATCTCTTAAGTATTTTCTAAGTGCAAACAGACATCTGATAGATCTGTAGATCATACATATATATTACAGCATATATTACGGTAGTAACTGAACTTTAACAAAGCCCCTTTAACCAGGCAATAAAAAATAATTACTTATAAGGAAAAACTGTCAACGGCCACTACAATAAGGGATGTGGTCAAAATGTCACATCACATATTTTCACCCCATTACAATAGTTATAGCAATACAACGCGATACGCATAGCAAGTACATAACAATCGGAATAAAGCCGGTTTTAAATGTCAGAATTCCCATGTATGTCGCTAACAGGAATAAAAGTTTCCTGGTAACGCTTAAATGTTATTTACCAGGTTTACAAGGGACCATTAAATGTATACAAACAAAATCGCAAATGTCAACAAATAAAATTGCCATTATTAGTACAATCGTTGCCACAATCGTTTATATTTATGTAATTGATTATAATTGACGGCCGCTTACCTTATCATATCTCATACAAAATATTTGAAGTCAATAATTGCTTAGTATTGCCATAGTAATAGTATTGCCTGTAAATGTTAAAAAAATGTTTCTTCTGAATTATTTAAAATGCTATTTAAAGATACTTAGTAAGTGGCAGGTAACAATGATGCTATTTAATGCGGAATCTGCGTATATATCTAAGCTCACAGTTTAAGTATATAGTTAAAAGAGTGATGCAAAAACATCTCATATAACATATCTGAAAGAAAATCGATGTATAAAACAATAAATAAAACGTTTCGTTGGCAAATAGAACGTAGATTTTCAACATGTCATTCAAGAAATTATATGTGATTCATAAAATAGCCTTCTTCGTCGTCAAACGATATAATCTGGATGAAGATCAACAGATGAAAGTCAGATATATTTGTTATCGATTGAGGTAATCAGTAAAGGCAGTAGTTAATAATAACCTTCCTTTGTAGACGAGTTAGTCTATAGTTGGTCTTTGCCGTTCTTGACAAAAATAAATTATGAAAACAAATTTCTGTCATATGATACTACATTTTTTTAATATTTTATTTGTTTATACTTAACTTTTTAACTAAATGTGCGAGTAACTATCTAATTTTAGGTGGTTTTACTCGTAGGTAACAGCGTATGAAGAAAAATTAACCCCAAAATATACGAAGATAATGTTGTTATAAAACTTTGTCTTATATAATAGAAATTTGAAAATGCTTTTTGTAATCTGTATTTAAAAAAACTTATCTCATTTTCGATGTTGTCATACCTATTTATAGTAATTACAGTTTCCATGAATAAAATAATTAAGTAAAGCAATTATGATTACCATTACAAAAAAAACTGTAGGTATTAATTAAACAAAATATAAGTTTCTAATAATACTTTATCCTTTAATATTTACAGTAAATTTAACTATGATATTTACAGTAAATTTAACTATGATATTTGCGCTAATTCTAATTGTAAATGCTTTAATAAGTAAGAGACTTTTAGTAAATAATAGATCAAAAAGAAACCCAAGTTAAAAGTTAAATCTAGCACGTCGTTTCTTATGGCAATTTCTATTTTATTATGGATTTTATTTTAGTTCCGCCAGTTCTACGCGACACTTAGGGCAAAGAAATAAAGATCAAAGTAAAGCCCGCTTTTGAATGTTTAAAATAATGGCCGGAGCAAAGAAACTGGACAATAAGTGAGCCCATTTGCTTTAATACTTTAGAGAGCGTGACTTATCGCTGTGAAAACAAAAGGTAAGCTCCAGTGGCATTTTAAGGAAATTGAGCTTCACTATTGATATTTAAATAAATATTTCTTTTCATACTGGTTGCGACCGCGATTTTGTCCAAAAATAATATGCTTTCTAAGGAGCAACACTTGTAGAGTTTATTATACTAGAGTAGTGAAACCAGTCTTAAATAAGCCTTATTATAATAAAGAGAAATATTGAGAAAGCAAATGAGAGTATATGAGTTTATTTCATCTTCATTCTCATTATTTGTGACGCTCTCACTTACTTGGCTATATGGCTATTCTACTCTAGTATCTCTATGGCAACACTACAGTGGATAGCGCAGTCCAACTCAGGCTGCGTCATTCGCTTTCCATCAGGCTATAGGTCTCGTAATAAAAAAACAAGAAGCCTATTTTTTCGTTTGTTTTAAAGACTTAAGTTAGTGCTATTTACATAACGCCTACGTCTGGCTTATTGTTCGACATAGTTATAAAAATGTATACCTATTTAAAAGGGAAGGTAAAACTTTACAACCTCAATGAAACAACAGTCATTTATTTTGAATAGTTGAAATAGAAAGAGTGTACAGAATTCTAAGTGTGCCAGTTAAGGTACTATTGTACTTAGACAAAAAACACCTGACGGAACATAATTGATTGGCGACAAAAGTTAAACCTTAACTTAACAATAGTGCAGGTATCGAAAATCGGACGGTGTAAAAAGCCCATTGTAAGCTTTACTTAACCAAATACCGTCCAGAAACGTTCAATTGTAAACGTTGCAATTTTTTTGTTGCCCTGAATGCAATTTATTTTGCTGGAGCTATAAAAATGTATGTATTGTATTACAATTTGAAAGCGTTATTTTGTAACTTTTGCAAACGTTGTTAAAATACTTTCTTAATGTATACGTTATGTGTGCGTTCAATTTTATATTTTTATTCTGTTATCGTTACTGTAAGAATGGTAATCAAAATTATATTGTCTTAATATACATAAATTTATAATATTTTGTGTTTAATCATTTTGTAGTTGAATTCTTTTTTAATATATTTTCTTGTTATTAAAATATAGCGTTACTAATGACTTTTGTAAAAAAAAAATAGGTATCGTAAATATATTGTTTTGTATATATTGTTAACCGTCATAAAGGGTAGGCGTCGTATAATCTAATAATGCTAAAAATGCTAAATAAATAAATAAATATAAATATGTATAAGTATATGGGACACACACACACGGTCGTCCATCCCCAAAGTATGTAACATAATACTTGTGTTGTGATAGACAGACAATTCTTGAATACATACTTATATAATTTTTATATATATAATTAAATACAAATATACACCCAGACTAAAAGACGAACAAATTCATTTATAGAAAATGTTGGCCCTCGGCGGGAATCAAACCTTCGACCCCTGGAGCTGAAGACAGGGTCAATACCCACTGCTCCAACGGTCAATTATAATATCTTGTTCTATTCTTGATCCTGCCCAACAATCGAAGTCTTTATATGGTCTTACTTATCAACTTTATGATTCTTACGAATATACCGAAATGCGGTTACAAAATTCTATTCTGGTCAAAATGATAACTGAATGATTCTAAGAAACTTCGCTTGCCAATAGAAACGATCTTACATCCTTTTCAATGCAAGTAAAACAAAACGCAGATTCAGTAATTTAGCTCAAATAGAACCTACTGTGATAATGTTAACAAGTAATAAGGTCAGCGTTTTACAACTAATAAGAACAACAAACATATCTAACTGATTATATGTTACAGATTATATATACGTGCAATAATAATATGGACAGGTGAAAGCCCAAAACATGTCTATACATTTATACAGTTAGTAATAAGAATGTACATATATTTATATGTCCAATTAGTTCAAATGCCCATTTAAAAATATATTATAAAAGATTCGATTTTGATTTTGATACCTGTAACTGGTTTAAGAATAAACAAATGAACTAATGGTACGAGGAAATTATCTGCAATTAATCTTGGCATCACTTACCAGACAGAAGCAGCCAAGCCGAAGTAATACAGCAACAAGAAGACGACAGCGCAATTGGGATTCGCTAAACCATCGTGTGCCAACAACATTCGGGTAGGGGACGTGGAATCTTTGGCACAGCCGGCTGCCGTGCGACCGGCTGCGGCACGCACGCCCCATCCTGCAGCAGCTGCGCACCTGCATAAGGCCACAAGCACCAGGGCCCGTTCTCCAGCTCCACCACGATCACCACAGGCCAACTGTGCCGCCACAGCCGCCAGTGTACACGCGAAGCTAAGAGCCGCCCATGTCGCGAGCCATACTTCTGCCGCGCGACGCTCTCCAGATTCCCAAAGCACTTCAGCATCACAGAACTGTGCGCAGCGACTGGATCCTCGAACCCAAATCCAACTATTCGGCTTTATTAGCCGCCGACAGGCTCCTCTCCCGATTGTACTTGTTGCATCCAGAGGTATCGTACCGATTGGCGGCGCACGCTCCCCCGGACCTTCCATACACATGTGCTCGTGGTTGTTCTCAGCTGGAAAAAGCGAGCAATCCAGTTCCGCGGGCCAGGGGAACCCGAACCCTCTCAAAACTGGATAACATCTCTCGTAAACGCTCTCACACAATCCTCTACAGGGCCCTATAGGTAAGGCGACCTTATCAGTACACATCGGGACGTACACGGCACATAAAAACAAGTGCAACTGCGACGAGCACCCGTACTGCACGAGGGGGCTGAACGTTTGGAGAGTCACATCCGCATCAGCCTGGAGAGTATGACGAGCTAAATTGGGCATTCCAGTTTGATTGTATCCAATGTTCTTACACATAGCCACTTTGATAGGTTCACATGTCCTCACGGATGCCTCGGCGGCGATTTCGAAAGCGAGGGTCACAGTTAAAAATAACGCAGTCAAGCACTTCATTTTGGACGATCGCACGAGTCACAGTAAAGATTTCATTATATCGTAAATGTTTACGCGCGCGGCGGTGGCGACGGGACGTAGGTGCGTCGCGGAACGCGTCTCAAGACGTTATGTCGCGGCCGGCGCTCCGGACCGCGGGGAGAGCTCCCTGCTACAAACAAACTACAAACAAAAAGGTCGGCACTCGCAGGTATGCGCGATAGTATCCGAACGAAAGGGAGGGAAATTAGTGAGGAGCCATGGAGCGGTCGGTGTCCGGAGCGGCGTGACTCTCGTTAGGCGGACAACTGTCCTCATATCCCATGGGCTTATTCGATACTTGTTATCTTACGATAAAGTTGCAGGCATAATGTGCAATAATAAGCAATAAATATCATAATGTGTTTAAATGTTTTATAGACATTACTAGCGGCCTGCCCCTGCTTCGCACGGGTATAAAATATATATCCCATGTCAGTCAGTGTAAAAAAATGATTAAAATCGATCCAGTAGTTTTGATTTATTCATTACTGCCCGTGGCCCGCAAGCGTTAAATTTGGAGAAAAACAATTTCCTTTCCCTATACCAAGACGATTTCCTGCTATCTTTGGAATATCTAATATCTACATTTTTACTTATTTACTTTTACATTTTACCTATGTATTTTATTTTTACAATTAATTACAGAATGTCTTTAAACAAACTCTAAAAGATTCGAAGTGCTATAGGGTGAAGCGCGGCGTCCTCACGGCATTTTAAATCTGTAATATCTCCGAAAATGTTCACTTAAATTGCAAGCTGTAAACGGCCATATTGATCTATATTAAATCAACAATTTATTTAAGGTACTCAATTGGATAAGGATTAATGCTGTATTGTATAAAAATTGCTTTGAACATAAGGCATCATTTTTCGTAAAAAGTAAATGAAAAAAACTGCAATTGTGGGTTATCCATAAGAGATAGATATATACCATCGCGGACTTTTCTGTAGACCTTTTTATGGTGTACAAATACTTAGTACATCATTTTGATAAATCTCGTAGGGTTTAGCCTGCGTTTGCAATGTAAGCGGAAAAAAATGTAATTATTTACAGAAACCTCAAAAATTACAGTATTTCTCTACTTTGTATTGAATGTTATTATACGTACAAACCTTCCTCTGGAATCACTCTATCTATTAAAAAAAACCGCATCAAAATCGGTTGCGTAGTTTTAAAGTTTTATGCGTACATACGGAAATATGGACTTTGTTTTATAATATGTAGTGATGATATACATCGCTACTTTTATAAATAAAAACATAGCTATATTCTAATTTCAATTACACATAATGACTTACTAAAAATTTTTGAAAATAGAACCCAATGAAGATCCTAGGTTCCATTTTACGACGCGTCTATATAATGAATGAGCTTTTTTGCAAAATTGACATCTGATTTCTTGTAGTAACAAAGTTCAGATAGTTACCAATCTCTTTATTTGTTATTAACCTGTTATTCTTCTTCTGTTATTAAGGCGAAGGCGTCCTCTCTCAGATTTGATAAATTAATTGAACACATGAATTTTATAGAAAACTAAATATATCCCTGGGGTTTAAACCCGCGAACACTTTTTAAGAATCACCATCTTACTTTGACCATGGCCTTATTATTTATATTAAGGATAAAATACATTACCTAAGTATACGATAAAATTGAATTATGAAATAAAATACGTTAATATTAAATATTGTATAGATATATGACACTCACAAAACAAAAACTATTTCGTAATGAAATTGTAGTTTGTTTTAAAACTAATACTGATTTTGTCAAGTCATTTATATAAATAGAGCCATATATATTTTTAGTACATTACAATTATTAAATTACTAATACATATGATTATTAATTATTGAGTCCGCTGTGTGGTTTCCGGCTGAATAGAATAGTACCATCCTCATTTCTTATCGAGGTGTCGTAAAAAGCGACTAAGGTATGTTGACACACCGTGTGGTATTCGGTTTAGTAAAATAGACCACCCTCTTTCTTACCGAGGTGTCGTAAAAAACGACTATGATACGTTGACGTCAGATAGGCGGCCGGTCGTAAAATACGTAGCTAAATCATGTGACAACATGTTTATAACATGAAGTGCCGACCCCACTTAGAGTGGGATAAGGGCAGGAAGATGATGAATACATATGATTATTGAGTCGGTTAACCTTTACTTATATCATACTCGATGATATGAAAAAAAATAATTGTGTAAAGAGCTTTAGCATCAACGCTGATAGCTATTGATTTATCAAAATATCGATTTTTCGATAATAATGATAGCAAGATTACGGAATAAATTTGAACTATAGGTCGTTACTACATTTATAAGGCAAATATGTAATTTAGTGCACATATGCTACTGTTCGACCCTGTACAAGATAGGAATGACCAAATGTAACTAGTTATAATATTAAATATTGTTTTGAAAAGAGCGACCGCCGAGTTTCTTGACGGCTCTTCTCGGTAGTAACAGCTTGTACCAGCAGTAGAGTTGACGATTCAAAAGTTGTTTACAAGATAACTTGAATAAAAATTTTTATTTCAACATGTAAAGAAAAAAATATTCACAGTGGTAATTTTAAATACACATAATAGATATAACATTTATATATAGAGGTACGATTATGATACTAAATTAAAGGTACAATGAATTTGCAAAAGTAATAAATGTATGGATGCAATCAAATAATACTAGTGATAAAATATATTTTTTCTGATCTCAGTGCCGAGTTTGAATAATGTTACTTTCCATCTCTATAGCTATCGTTATACCAAAATTTACATTCAGACGTTCGACGTCAAATAAGGGCAAATAAATAATGTTACAACATGTTTTTAATACAACCTCCTTCATAGAGTTGGCGATTAATATGAAAAAGCATTGTGCTGTCATATTTTTATGTGTTATTCATTGAGTTGTAGCGAAAGAGTAAATGAGTTGACTTCGGGAAAATTGCTTTTATTTATCGAATAAGTATAAAGAGAAATATCGTCGCTTTATTATAATAAACATATCACAAGTAGTCTCCCAACCATTTTTGAGCCATGACCTGCTTTTCTCAAATTCTTATGCCTCATCATTATCCTCCTACCTTTATCTCTATTTAAGTGGGGTCGGCGCAACATGTTATAAACATGTTGTCAAATGATTTGGCTACGCATTTTACGATCGCCCGCCTACCATAGATGGCATAGACGTTAACTCACCTTAGTCGCCTTTTGCAACACCTCGGTAAGAAATGGAGGTGGTCTATTCTACCGGATAAAAATATATATATATATATATATATATATATATTTACTTCAGAAACTTACATGATAGGTTTTTTAGAAGAATCTGCTTCTTTTAAAGCTTTTCTGTAACTTGCCGTCTATGTATGTGAAGGTGGAAGGAATCTTGCAAGTTCAATTTATCCCACTTGCACTTGCTGGTGTCAAATTGAGCTGAAATTTTACCTGATTCTGCTGCCAGGATTGGGTCCAGACGAGGGAACTCCTTAACGGTTAAGTAGAGAATGAATGATAATGAAATAATGAGATAATTAAATATTGTTAAAAACGTTTATTATGTTTTAACTTATTCCGTTAAAATTTAGCACCGTAATCTAGCATCGGATTAAAATGGCGCGGAGTGAAAGGGTTAAATCTATACTAATATATAAAGCTGAAGAGTTTGTTTGAACGCGCTAATCTCAAGAATTACTACTGGACCGATTTGAAAAATTATTTCAGTGTAAGATAGCCCATTTATCGAGGAAGGCTATAGGCTATATAACATCACGCTAAGATAAATAGGAGAGGAGCAGCAATAAAAAATATTACGAAAACGGTAAAATTCGAAAATTCCCACTGCCCTGAATATTAGTATTGATATCAGAAATTCTGTATTGAATATGGATACATTGATAACAAAACACTAATAATTTTCAAATTATTTTATTGTACATAATTTACTACAATAATATGCATTACTGTATATTTTTTAACATAAATAAGTAAATATAATGGTGAACATTATTAGTTTTACAAAAAATTGGACCGAAATACAGATTTGTGAAGTAGTTAAGCTTAGTATATAAAGAAAAATTACGCAACGGGACAAAAAAAAAACATTATTTACAATGGCTCAATAGATCGTTCAATTAATAATCCTTATAATACGACTAAAATAAAAGATAAATACTTTCACAATAATCTTATATTACACAAGTTTGATTCACACTTTGTTTCTAAACTAACAACGTATTTTTATTTTATATACTATACCTGCCAGATATACCAGCGAAAAATATTTGCCTGATTTTTTGACTTTTTTTTATAATGGCAATGACGTCAAACTTTACCTATCTACATACAAATCCCATGTAAACCGCATCTCAAAATCTTTAAGTCTTTCCATCTTTCACATTTACAGAAGCTAACACTAAAGATAATATACATCATTCACATATTTTAGTTAAAAATTTTATTTCAATGTAATTTTTTAAAATACATCTTTACAACAAAGCGTACTAAATTATACAAGGAATGCAATTCAAGCAACTCTAGCGTCATTTTCTTGCAATATATAAAAAATAATATCTATATAAAGTTGCCAAAGCTGACGTTTTCATTATATAAAATATATAAATATAACTGCGTATGTATTGTAAAAGGTTACCAACAAATATATGGGACACTTACACACACGGTCGCACGTCCCCAAAGTAACTTAATACTTGTATTATGGGTGACAGACAACTGGTGAATATATACTTATATATTTTTTTTATATATACTTAAATACAAATATAGACCCAGGCTCAAAGACCAACTAATTCATTTATAGAAAATGTTGGCCCTCGGCGGGAATCGAACCCGCGACCCGCGGAGCTGATGGCAGGGCCACTACCCACTGCGCCAACGGGCCAGTCAGTTATTACATTGTATAATAAATAAATTGCATACCGCGATTAAATTTAAAGGATACCGTAAAATAAAAAATGTCAACGTAAAGTTTCGGTAAAGAATAAATGTGCAAGTGCAGAAATAAACTCATTTATTTTGTACATTCTACAGAAGGAACTACACACTGTCGTTCCTTTATATAATGAAATCACGTTCTTTTAATTCTAGGTTTATTTTTTTAACACTGGGTAACTTTATAAACAGAAACCTATGACCATTACGATAATCAGCAAAAATTAATTATAATTCTGTAAAAACAACAGTAAAGGAATTTCTGATATATTATAAAGCCATAATAATTATAAAAAATAGCTAAAACAAAAATGGGCCAATTTTTTTGTGATTATTGATAAATAATGTGCGCCATAAACGTATAATTTAAAACATTTTTTTGCTCAATCCCTAACACGTAATAGTAATTTGCAAAAAAGAGGCGCTGATAAAAGACCCAAGAGAGTCGTAACGCATCCTCTAATAAATGTTACATCATATAGATAATAGTTTCAAAACTCAGCCTGTATAATAATAAACTGTAGTTATTCTTAAAAGATATGAATGAAATGAACCAAACGAAAGGAACGCGTTAAACATTATATATAGTTACGTATAACTCAGTAAAACATTGTTAGCCACAAACCGCCATCTACGTTAATGTTAAAATTTTGAGGTAGTTTTTCATTGAATCAATTTTTTATATATTTTTAATAAAATGTACGCACACGAACTCCGGCCCTATTTAAATTATACTTATATAATTTTATTGACGATACATGATTAGTGATGATAACGTGGACAGATGTATCATTTGGAGGAAAGCCCAACTATATACTTAATAAAAATTAGGCCATACTGTAGCTGTTTTGTTTCTTAAATATGTATAAAATAATCACTAGCAAAGCATATTAATTTACATAATATAAAAATCAATTAACAGCCGATAGACGATAGCCGACCAAGCAGGCCAAGATATAATAGCGTGGAATCCCTTAACGAAACATATGAAACATTGTATTGTTTTTTTTATTAAAGTACCTAATTATTGAATTAACCATAGGAGATAAAGAAATGCTGTTGTGGACTTATTTGTAGTATTTTTGTAGATCTACAATTCTCTAATACATCACTTTAGTGTATCTCTATCTAAAGCTCCCAGTAAGTGAGATTCTTACAACTTAGCGACCTTTTCAACACAAATTAAATAAAACTTCAATGGACTATTAACCTAAACAATCCGGAAGAATTGCGCTTCCTTTTAGTAAAAACCGGCCAAAAATCCGTTCAATATATTTTAAGAAAATCGACCACATATAGACAGACAGCTTATGGGGACTTTGTTTTACAATAAGTATAGATGCTTTATGAAAAATTCGTCGTAAATGATAACATTAAAACTTTTAAGAGTCTTTAAAAATACCATAAATAGTATGAATTTTGAATGCATGCATGCATTACATACAATTTCTAGAATGTTATTATTACCTGTTATTACTAATTATTGATCATAATTATGACAAAGTTTTTAATTTTCGCTTGTCTCTTTTATTATCGGCTCTTGTATCGTCAACAAAAATTTATGGATTAAATATAAACACTGATTTACTCAATATTCATGAATGTAATTAATAGCTTAAAGCAAAATGTTAGAAAAAATACTATAGCCTCTTTTCATAGATAAAGCAGTTTTTTAAATTCAGTTTACGAAGCTCATAATCGACGGTTTTAAAATTTTTATAGTAACCCGATTAAACGCTTAAAACTCTACAAACCACTACAACTAAATTCTCCGTCTTAAAAATGCTTATAATTCTTGCTATTTACTTCCCTTCATTAATTTGTCATTATTAAGTTTTAGGACCAGAGACACTTGAACCGTTCTTGAATAAAGTAAAATAGGTTACTATTCAAATAAAATGAATAAATGTGATAGAAAAATGAGATTACATATCATTAGATAAAATGTGTAAATATGAGAAAAAAATCAAATGTAATATACAAATATAATTGCTATTAGGTTGAGGTCTTCGCGCCACACTCAATCACCCTAAACCGAAAACTATTTGAGATTGTGCTGACGGACATAAATTTCGTATGTCTAAACGCAAATTTATTTCTCAGTATCAGGTTTAGAATGATCAAGAGATTCAACCGACTCATATTGAAGGACTTGGGGAAATCATTACTATCGGGATGACTAGACAGGGGTAGAATTAGTCTCGAGTCGGACGCGTAGCCCTTCTCGCTCCCGCTGCACCTCGGCCAGTTCGGCACAGAGAGCGCGGCACACGCGGTGCAGGACCGCGTTCTGCTCCTGAAGGGATTTCACGTCAGGGTCAGTCTCGCAAGAGGACTCTCGGGACGGTTTACGGTAAACCTCGAAAGCGCCGTGCATTTTAGGCGCGTCCTCCCTATTGTAACCCAAGCCCTCCCCCTCGTATTCGCGAGGTGCGAAAGCGTCCGGAGGGAACGCCGGCTCCCCTTCGCTCCTTTGATTTATGAGGCGACGTGTTGGCGGCGAAGTTGCCGACGGGGACATTCTCGGAGGCGGCTGCGGTGGGGGAGCGGGGGCCCCTTTAAAACGATTCAGATCCAGAGAACTAGAGCGGGTGTGATTCCGTAAAGGACGAGGTGGGGGCGGCGGCGGGGGATCTTTTTTTGGAGCGTATTGAAGCGACTGCGGTCCCTCCTCCGCGTGAACCGAGGACTCTCTGGCAGGCGGTGGAGGTAATACTCCGGCGTTTTTTACTGGCTTCTTAGGTTGGGGACGCTGAATTGACTTAATCTCCGACGCCCCGTTCGGGGGCTGGTCGGGCGGAGGTTGGGAGTTCAGTCGCTTTGGACTTGCGAGTTCAAAGGCGTGCGCGAAGTCATCGCGACGAGGCGATGTACTCGATCGTAAATCACCATCATGTGGAAGTGTATTCGCATCAGGCGTAACCCGCAGCGCTACCGGGTGGAATATCTTCGGATCTCTCTCAAGAGCCGACTTGTGAAAGTCGAAATTCACCGGCTTCGGCCCGGGACTAGATACACTAGACGTTGGCGAGTCGACGAACTTGGTCCATTCCTTGTTATTGACTTGCGGTTCCGGTTTAGGCGGGGACAAGGAGGGTTGCCGTTCTTCCGATTTTTTTACAGGCTTACTCTCGTACGGATCGTTCACTTCGGGTTTCGGAGCGAAATTGAAATCAGCTGAGGTGCCAGAACCGAACATATCGGCGCCTAAGTCTACTAGGTCAGTTGTCACGGCCTGCTGGGAGAAATGAGAATCTACCTTAGGTACTAGACAGGCGGGTAGTACGTCGGGAACTGGAATGCTGTTCCGCCTTAGTACGATCAAGTGCATAGCTATACTGAATTCTTCCAAAGTTAACATTCCATCTTTAGTGATATCGGAAAGCTGCCAAATTTTACGAAGATCCGGCACGGACAGACGAGATTTTTCAAAAAACAATCTGAAAACGATAGGCATATTAATAAGTATCAGTTTGGTAAGTCTTTATCAAAATAATGGTGAAGGTTCTAATACAAACCTAGCTGTTTGACCGGACAGTAAGCCGCGTTCGGGCCGCAATTGGACAAACTGTGCCGCGTAGTGCCGCGCTTGAACTTCACTAATAGCAAACATCTCCTCACTCCCTTCCCCCTCCTCCCCGTCTTCTTCAGACGAGTGTCGATCTGATGATTCCTCTTCAGTACCTAAGAAAATATATATTCGATATAAAATTGCGTTTTAACAACGTCCTACTCAGTAGCTGAATTGATAGATGCTAGATATGAGGAGAATAATATCATTTGGTCTTTCATTTCTCTATTTTAGCCCCGTAATCGTTAGCCTACACTTATATATTTTATAGACTTTATTCTAATAATATTAACTTATTTTACCCTAAAAGATTTATTTCATTAATATTATTTTGACAAATGATCACGAGTTATAAACAAACACTGCTTAAATATCGGGAATATGTTATTTCAAAGATATCGACCTATCTACGTTATCTGTCAGAATATTGTCAAAAAGATCGCCCGAAGCGTGTATTAAATACTATCTATTTTCCTGCTCAAATCACATAATAAACCAAATTAAGACTGATGGAAAATTTTAAAATATACACCTGTATTCATGCTGACATAAAAAAACTCTGTGAAAACTTATTACAACTATCATTAACTGGTGGTTAGCATTTCATACTTTAAAGTGGAACGTACATAGAGTTAAAATCTAACGTCGTAAAGTACCGCCTTTTTACTATCCCACTGCTGGGCGTAGGCCTCCTGACTCCGTTTCTGGAGACATGGATTGGAGCTAAGACTTACCACGTTGCTCCAACGCAGATTGGTAGGTAACACATATACCCAGACTTTTATAGAAATATGAAGGTTTCCTCACGATGTTATCCATCATCGAAAAGCGCATGATAAATTGCAATAAACAATTAGACACATAAGTTTTAATAGAAAAACTTATTGGTGCCTGCCCAGATTTTGAACTCGTGACACCCTCGAAATAGTCGCAAAGTCACATCATAGATTTTGTGTAACGTTGATTAGTATAAAATGTCAATATTTCATGCAATTAATATCAAGAATTCGAATATTTCTAATATGACGTGCTGCTTACGCACGATAAAGGGGTCGGGAGAGGTCAAGAGCGAGTTCTTGTGAAGCTACCCGCCTAAAATTAAAGAACATTGCCGAAAACATCTATAAATGGATTTAAGACGGTTTAATACAGTGCTACAAAGAGAAATTATGATAAAGATGCGTAATTTAATTGAAATCTAAAAATAAATTACATAGATAATAAACCAATACACAACACAAAGTAGATACCGATATAAGCTTGCGGTTACTTCTTTTCGCCTTGCAAAAGTACGTAAATCGTTTGTGGGTTTTGGTATACGATTCTATAATAAAATTCCACAATCAATTTGAGCCTTATCATTACAGCTTTTTAAAATTACTTTCCAAAGGAGGCTAATACAGAAAGCCTGCTATACTATTGAGGATTACAAAAGTGATAAAATTGCGTAGATTTAGCTAATTTTCGATCTTGCGAAACATGGCTATGACGAAATGCAACCGCCGAGTTTCTTGCTGGCTCTTCTTGGTAGGAACAGCTTTCCAAATCAGTAGTAGAGTTGACGATTCAAAAGCTCTTGTTAACAAGTTTACTTGTAAGTAAAGTAAGTAACGGCCTGTTACTATCCAACTGCTGGGCATAGGCCTCCTCTCTCCGTTTTTGGAGAGAAGGATTGGAGCTAAGACCTACCACGCTGCTCCAATGTGGAATGGTAGATTTCACATGTCTAGGATTCTCTAGAGATATGCAGGTTTCCTCAAGTTTTCATTCACCGAAAAGCGTGTGATAAATTGCAATTATCAATTAGACACATAAGTTTTTAATAGAAAAACTCATTGGTGTCTGCCCGGGTTTGAATCCATGATCGTCTCTAGAGATTCACACGGTCGCACCGCTGGGCTATCACAGCTTAAGTGAAGTTTACTTGACTAAAGAATATTATAAGATTGAGTCAGTAAAGTATTTTTTTTTAATTTTATAAAATCAATCATTCCTTAAATTTAAACTATCGTAAGTAGTATTCATAGTTAATGCATAGAAACAGCTATACTCACGTCTTATTCTATCGGTCGCGATAATGTCGTGCAAAGAGCTCATGAATAAGTGCCCCGGATGAGTTCGAAACTAGTCGGGCTAACTCGATAGAATAAGACGTGAGTATAGCCGGTTCTATACATTAACTAATCAGTCAGTCATTTTATTCAGAATAGTTTATGATAAACTTACCGAGTAGCCTCGTATGCTCTTCAGTAGTGTTGGTTGGCCAGACACCTCGACCAGTAACACTATGCTCCCATACAGGGTGCACCTTCTCAGCTACACTGTTTGTTGGTGTTGGACTTTCACTGGCGGTACTCCACGGAGACCCTGCTTTTGCTCTTCTCTAATAGAAAATGATTTTCATATTACAGATATTATGTCGAAAAAAAACTATAGTAAGTGCCTATTATTACCCATATTCTACAGCTGCGCCTTTCTCTCTCTCCATTTGGAGAAAAGGCTTTTATCTTTAGATCCACAATGCTGCTCTAATACAAATCGCTTCACATATTCCTATAATTCATTAAATATGTAGGGGTCTTCAAGATATTTTCCTTCACCGAAAAGCGTGTGATAAATTTTGAAAATCAAGTAGACCAATGAGTTTTGACAGAAAATCTCATTATTATTATTATCTTGTTTATGGCCTGTACAGCGAAAATCTCATTGATTCTTGTCCAGGTTTAAGGCTTTGTCTTCGTCAAAAGAGTCAAACCGTCTTATCATTCAGTCAAATACGATTCCAGTTATGTTATCCTATTATGAATGTGAAAGGCTATCTATTCCTCTGTAGGACTGTTATGCTTTCATGGCAATATGACATGCATAGCTGTAGCAATATCCAATATTATGAAATTTGTCACATTGAAGGTTATAAACCAACCTAACATATAGGATAGAAAAATTTAACTTTTCCATTGAGAACTGGAAAAAACATGTTGTTGTATATATCTTGTCTGTGGTTTTGCTTACTTTGTTGTGGAACAAAATTCGTTAAGACTTTTTTGTCAATGTCACTTATGGTCTAGCTACATAGTTAATAAAGCGTCAGTGCAGAATATTTGATGTTGATATGTGATACCTAATTGAGGGCATTTTAAAAAAAGTAAACCGCAACCGTACAATACATTGTACATATTTAACACATATAAATCATTATCATTATAAAGAATATAAATGAAAATCTATATATTATGGCTGATCTAGACAAAGATGTAGTCCCAAAGAAGTACATATATATAATCAAATATTGACATTGTGCCCAGATAACCCTTGCATTAACCTAATTTTTATCATAAATAAGATTGTTTACTCTAAATTTTTTAATGAAATGTCAAATGACATTGATAAAATTATTGTCTTGCAACATATTATTTGCTTTTGTAGTATTAACTTGTGATTATTAAAAATGTATAATTAATTAAGATATATAATTATTTCTACTAAATAATTACTACTTGTGTATGTAAAATTTACTAACAAACAATACATCACTATTATAATATTATCAACATTCAAAATTGTTTTAGACTATCAATGTCAAATGCATCAGTAGAGGTGGGTTAGTTATTTCTTCTATTACATGCTAAATAAAACTAATAAAATTCTATACAAAATTATAAAGTCAACACCATAATGCCATCAGGCTGAATAGAATAGTACCATCCTATTTTGTTACCGACGTGTCGTAAAAGGCAACTAAAATAAGTCGACTCGCTGTGTTGTATCCGGCTGAGTGGAATACACCACCCTCATTTCTTACCGAAGTGTCGTAAAGGGCGACTAAGGTACGTTGAAGTCAGGCCCGTCGTAAAATACGTAGCCAAATCATGTGACAACATGTT
This sequence comes from Morpho helenor, assembly GCA_029227775.1. Classification (NCBI taxonomy): domain Eukaryota; kingdom Metazoa; phylum Arthropoda; class Insecta; order Lepidoptera; family Nymphalidae; genus Morpho; species Morpho helenor. The sequence continues at coordinate 4,320,485 of JARGCU010000022.1, read as the reverse complement.
TATATGTTGTGCCGACCCCACTTAGAATGGGATAAGGGTAGGAGGATGATGACAAAATTATAAAGTCAACATTAACTTGAATTCAGGCATTATAATTTAGGTAAAAAAATATACTGAAATCACTTATCAGTGATCGAGAAATACTGTTTTTTTAAACCATAAATATAACAGTTGATAATATGTTGAAATTAGTTTGTTTACCTTAATGAGTAGTTACTTTGTTGTCTTATCAATTCCCAATTTCACAAGCAAACATAAAATTAAGCCACTGATAACACAGTTACATTATAACGCTGTGTGGTATCCAGCTGAATAGAATAGTACCCCCCTAATTTCTTACCGAGATGTCGTAAAAGGTAACTAAGGTATGTCGACCCACCGTGTGATATCCGGCTGAGTAGAATAGACCAACCTCATTTCTTAACGAGGTGTCGTAAAAGGCGACTAAGGTAAGTTGACCCACCGTGTGGTATCCGGTTTAATAGAATAGACCGTCCTCTTTCTTACCGATGTGTCATAAAATACGACAGAGGTACGTTCACGTCAGGCAGGCGGCCTGTCGTTAAAACGCAGCCAAATCATGTGACAGCGTGTTTATAACATGTTGTGCTGACCCTACTTAGAGTGGGATAAGGGCAGGAAGATGAGTATATATAATTACCATAAGCCTGTAAAACTGAGGTGTCAAATCACAATTAAATACATGCAATGATTCTAGGTTTAGATAGTAGTTTCATTTAATATACCAGTAAACTATGAAACTAAATATTTGCTTACCCCAATTGATCCTGATCTTTGTGACATAGTTTCTGACTCCATTTCTGAATCTGTACTTAGCACTTCAGTAGCATCATGAGATAAAGTCTGAGGCACATCACTATCAGACAAGTTTGATGAAAGTCGTATGGGTTCGTATGCTCCAAGATTACTTCCAAAATTTCTGTCTCTTTTAGAAATGTGTTGCTCTTTAGGGGAATTAGACAACTGTATTAGATCCGCATTAGCGTCGGAATTAAGTGTCCATGTAAACCTAGGCAATGGAAGGTCTAGAGGTGTTGAAAGAAGTTCAGGCTTTAGAGCCATGTTACTTTGATGAGCAGCTATCAATTTTAAAGCAGAATAAAATTGTTTCCTATTCATATGATTAAGCGATGCGCAACAGTTTGGCGCCACACTAATGTCCATAATCTGTAATAAATAAATAGACATTATAAAAGAATTCCAAGATCCGCCGTGTGGTATGGCTGAATGGAATAGTCCCACCCACTTTTCTTACCGAGGTGTCGTATAAGGCGTCTAAGGTAAGTTGATTCACCGTGTGGTATCCGGTTAAGTAGAATAGACCACCCTCTTTCTCATCGAGGTGTCGTAAAACACGACTAAGATAAGTTGACGTCAGACAGGCGGCCGGTCGTAAAATACGTAGCCAAATCATGTGACAACATGTTGTGCCGACCCCACTTAGAGTGGGATAAGAGCAGGAAGATGATGAAAAGAATTCCAAGATAAACGTTTGTATCATGAACAAATACACATTTACCTGTCGTAATATATCGTTCGGTATATTAGAAGATCTAAATAACTCTGTCGCCTTTAATATTGGGATTTTCCCGTTTGATTCCTCGTCGCAACACAAAAACAAATCACCGAAATATCTCATTTCGGTCTCTGTCAAATTGAGATCCTCCATTATAATAAGAAATACACGATAAACTACTTATTAGAACTATTACAGTTTGTAGTAAAACAGCCAAAAAACATGTATAATCATTATCTGTTAATTAAAACCATATTCATTGATAAACAGACGGATTTGAAATTTTAACATCACAAAATTTACACGAAGCAAACGAATATGTCATTGACAGCTGCCCGATAAGCAGCAGCCATTATTTGATTACTTACAGAATACAGATTATAAATATAATTTTATAAAGTTTAGTAAAAATTTATTACTTTGTTTTATAATGGCCTTTCCTCAAAAAAATGTGTTAAGTCTGGCATAAAACATTAAACTCTAGCTTAAACTATTAACTTTTATATGTGTATAAAACTTCAAGAAAAAAATCACTCATCTGATTTTTCTCTATGATTACTTCAATGTCTCCCGCATAGATTATTAACTATAAAATAGATGGTTGAGATTCATACATTGTCGCGAGCCTTTTTTCGGTGGTATGGGGGGGTGCAGAGTAGCACTATAGCTACTTACATTCTCATTCATAAAAAAACTATCTGCCTCTCACCCGTTTCATTCATAAAAACGGATTTAGTCTCAGCTCTGACTCTTTCTCACATATGGAGTAGTAATATATATAACGTATGACGTAAAATCGTAGTAAAATTAGTGATGTACTTGGTGCGCTAAAACCGTAACTAGTGATGTCAAAGTTTTATCGATTCGCATTTTACTCTTACCGATTATTTGGATAACCGGTTTTCCTGTAACATATTAATAATGATTTTTAGATTTTAATAAAACAAAATATTTAAGGAAATTCTTTAATAGACTTTTACTGTAATAAAAAAAATTATATTCAACAGCCGTTTTACATTTCTATGTGCATGCTTCTTAAAAAAAAAAGTTTTTTCCTAAACACGCTAAAAGTGCAACTTCAAAAATGATTACTATTTTTAAATAGGAAACAGAATCGGCGATCATGTATCTTGAAAATATAGGAATTGTAATTTAAATTATTATATATTATTATTAAATATAATTAATTATAAGTATTCACTCGAAAACAAATTTACAAGATTAGTATTTGAAACAATAGATGCTTTCGTTTTTACCGTTTTAGTATTTAGGAAAAAACATTATACTTAAAAGGAGTATACTTGATGGTAAATTATAAATATTAGTCTTTTTTAGTGGTTTTTATCTCTAAGTATAATATTTTCCATCAAACCAGTTAACACTTCGGATTTATACATTTAAAGTAAGAATTAAATTGTGAAATTTTGCCATAATTAGTGTGCCAATTGATACCAAGCTTTTTGATGAAAGAAAACATCATGAGGAACTATACTCCATGGGTTAAGTATTTAACTAAATGTAAACATGTCAAAACAGGTAGTTTATAGTAGGCACTATCTGCCTACTATAAAGTACCTTTTTTATTACAACACATTATACTAACATTTAATATAATTTTTAATTCTTTTAAAGAATTTAAAATTATTGATAGTATTCGCACCACTTTATTATGGCGTGATTGCTATCAATAATTTTTACAAACTTTGAAACAATAAATAAGAATTATAAAATTTTTAAAGAAAACGATGGATAATATTAAATACACTAAATTACTACACATTTAAGTATCACAGAGTGAAGCTCGTAGAATATTGATATTATGTTGCGTTGGTTAATCCAATTACCATTTTAGGTAGTTTACTTGGCTAATTTGTATCTGCTTAATTTTATTAAATTATATATTGCTGTTTTGCTATACTAAAGGTATAAATATTTAATTTTAGAAAATACCAATCAATTTATGAAAATTACATTTATAAATATTAGAGATATTCTTTTGACAACTGCAGTTGAATCCCAATTTTTTCATTTGTTAATAATATTATTGTTATGACATATTTGTCACTCCTGAATCACATGGTTTTGTTTGTTTACATCTTGTTATGTTTCTATACTTATGGAGTATATATAGTAAAATAATAAAAATTTTGAATCAATTTTTAAATGTTAATAATAGTAATATTAGTTAGTTACTTTTGCCTCATGTATCATAGTTCTATAACTTTACTTGCGATAAAATTTTCCATTTCCATTATCGTTTTCCTAGTATCTGCAGTACTGTGAATTCTCCTTAATTGATACACCGTTGTCTAACTCGCATTATGATTACGATTATGCAAAAAACTTTTAACAATTCATATTTATGATTAACGCAAGTTAACCAGGAATTATAGTTTTTTAAGTTATATACATTTTTGACTAATAAACACTTTACATGCCATACATATAATGCCATTCCAAAGATATAAGTTTTTGTGATGGATAATATAATTTTAACTAGATCAAATCTTTCAGTTTTATTAGACAATAGCGTAATTATAAAAATTTCACAATTTAAATAATCCTGTTTTGAAAATATATTACTCCCAGGATTGCTCAGGTTTTTAGTTTTGCTACACAAGTAAAAACACGTGTTTTGAATAGGAATAAATGGTGTTAATGTTAAAATACACAATTTTTAGCAGCAATACAGGCAGAACTCATATTTCATTATAAGCCCGTCGTTTAAGCAAACTAACAATTAAACTAGCAACTAAGCAATTGTTATTCATTTTCCTGAGTAATGAAAATTTTAAACCCATTCATCTCAAAATATAAGTTTTTGAATTGTACCGCTATTGCTGCACATGACCGATATATCAATATACTGAACCGGTAATATGATATGGCTTGGGTCTGGAAAATATTTCTGATGGAATACAAGGTACTATAACTATCAAACAATAATATTAACCAATCATGTTTTAAACAATGAAACGAAATTATGATCCGTTCTAGTGTGCTAGAGCCCCCTTATACACGGATTTGAGAAAAAATCCATTGGGTCCTAGTTAAGAAGTTTCAAACTTCATAATGTTTGTCAATTATACTAATATGAATACTATTTTGAAGACACAACCTTCTCTTGAGTCCTCTAGCATTGAAGCGGACTTTTACAGCCTTATTCCAAAATTCCGAATGGTTCAGGCGGCAAAATAAATTGTTAGTGAATAAAAGCATTCGCGCTGTGAAAATGTTATTACTAATGTCAATAAATGAGGCTAAATAATTATGATTCGACTGAAGCTCTTCATATATGTTCATCTGCATCATCGGGCTCGTGGACACTTCCCGGCGGAAGAGTTCGCAGCATATTTAACCTGTAATAAATAAGTTATTCTTTAATAATGTATAGATAGAACATTAGTTTGCAAAGGTAGTCTTACAGACAATCTTGGCATTGATATCCCCTGAGTAGAATAGACCATCCTCATTTCTTACCGAGGTGTCGCGAAAACCGATTAAGGTAAGTTGACGTCGGGCAGGCGACCGGTCGTAAGATACCAAATCATGTGATAACATGTTTAAAACATGTTGTGCCTACCCCATTTAGAGTGGGATAAGGGTAGGAGAATGATGCATTGACAAATAACAGAGATTTTAAATTTTAAAAATATATTTTTAGCTTCTACTGGTCTTAAATAGTGTCTGGAAAATATTTTTTTCGTGTCTATAACTTTGTCTACAGTTATATTTTAAGTATAGAATAGAGACTATAATTATAAATTTTGTTTTTTTAATAATAAAATATAAGGGGTATCTGTGACAATCTTTGTGTTATGTTAAATATCTTTGATTTTGTACTGTTAGCAGTACCAGGCTAAAAATATTATGCTTTCCAAATACTGTATTGTATGTGACAAAGTTCCAATGATCATCACTAATATGTCTTTTATGCTATTCTTATATCACACACTTTTTTGCATCACTATAATAGAGGAAAAATTGTACCAAACATTTTTTGTTATATCTCAAACGGATTAGGCAGTTAGCCCATTAGACATATAAGCTTCAGTTTTAATAGAAAGTGAAATGGACAGACTGACATACTTTACATCAAATATTTACAATTCAATTGACCTAATCATGTGCTTCATCCCATAAAGCATCAACAGCATATAGCCCTTAGACGTCATCCCAATGAGTACTCTCTTTGGCTATGACCAGGTTCATCTGAAAATTATTGCAAATACATTTTAATAAATATGGAACAAGCTATGGATAGCTCAGCGGTGAGGCCGTTCGACTCTGTAAAGACGATCATGGGTTTATACCCCGCGCAGGCACATGTCTAATTGACAATTTCAATTTATGACACGCTTTTCGGTGAAGGAAAATATGGTAAGGAAATCCGCATACTTCTAGCGAATTCTAGGGATATGCGTAACCTACCAATCCGCATTGGAGCAACGCGATGGTAGGTCTTTGCTACAATACTTCTCTCCAAAAAACGGATAGAGGAAGCTTATGGTTCCCACTGCTGGGGTGGATAACAGGCCGTTACTTTAAACATACACATGCCAATTTTTGTGTTTACAAACAAAAATGATTTATATTTGAAACATTTTAACTCACTTGAAGAATATCAGCCATTGTATCAGATATTAATGAATTCATTGCAACAACAGTAGCAGTGCCTCGACCAGACACAGTTACTCAGACAAAAAATCTAGTTGAAATGTGCATAACTAAATGGGATAGTATGTTAAAGTATCTTGAACAAATAACTTTCTGTTAAATAATTAAAGTATGTCTGTAATCCATATTGTCTGTCGCAGAAAGAATAAAAACTATTCAGAAATAACCACCTAAAACATAGAATATAACTGATATTGGGTATGACATATGATATACAACACTTCAATAAAGCATACACAATAAATATTACTATAGAAGGAAAAGTTTTATTTTTATTATTTTAGTTTTATTTTTACTTATATTTTAAAATTAAAAAATAAAACTTCCCAATATTATTACAGTTCAATAAAAACACTAAGGATATACTATAATGCTATATGCTTCGAGGTCCCTGCTTTAATAAATGTATATATAAATTGAAAAACACTAGCTTAAATTGTACTATATATTATAGAAAAAGAATATAGCACGAAAAATACTATATTTTTATCGCTAATTGCAATTGTCGTGCTTTTTTTAATTAACTGTGAATGGAACGCACCCGCAGCCCTGCATAGGGAATGTAGGAACGAAACTCATTCATGTATTTACGGGGCTTAGTTAGTTAGTAGCTCTAACTCCGTGTCATTATCCAGCGAAAAGTAATAAAAAATAATCATGGAAAAATAAATAATGATTGAAAATAGATGTGTCCTATTTTTTTTCCTGAATTTCCTAAAAGTACTATATTTTTTTGATTTAAAAAGAAAAATAGTATTTTTCTTCAAAAAAAAGGTGGCAACCCTAATCGCACCCTTTTTGATTAAATAGGGGCAACACTGTGCCGTTATTGTTTTCGGTGGGGACTGGAGTGGGGAGTCTTCCATTTGATAAAACGTTTCAGTGACATTCAGTCCTTGTTCGTCATTCAAGAGAAGTGCATCTCGGAACGGGAATTGTGGTATTCCTATTATATCGTGTTATTGTATATAGTGTGCGTTAACAAGAAGTTTATGGAATTGTCTAATTTTAATTAAAAATCATTTGTTGGTTTATATATTTTTGCGTAAGTAAAAAGTGATTACAGTTATATATTACGTATAACGAACGTTTCAGGTGAGTCAGTACGTTTCAATTTTCTTCGTATTAAATAGTGCAAAAGTATAGTTTATTTGTTATTAAGTTTTGGATAACTACTCACATTTTATCCGAGAATGTTTGTTGAAATTCAAACATTTGAGTTGTTGAGTTTGTGATAGTGAATGTATATAGTGCTTGTGTATGGTGGCGGTGGTGGAGGTTTGTGCATGTGTTTTTTACGAATCCTGCATGTATCAGGTATGATAACCAATTGTCCACTCTACATTTAGCATTATATACATTTTCTATTTTACTTCATCGCCGATTATAGCAAAATAATTTTATTATTACTTTTGCATAATTACTGTTTTAATCATAGCTTAGGTAAATATAGACATTGTAATCTTTAATATTTAATGACTAGCAGCGTCTGACTGCCCTCCTGTAAAAGCTGCAGGGCTTTTTCTTCTCATTTAACAGTATGGTTGAGGTGGACACTGCAGTGTTCTTTCTTCCCATACTGTGTAGGCGTTTTGCTGGTAATGTTCGTTTTCTGTATCGTCGAACATTAGCTTCAAAAGCGCGCTACTTTGTTAGACATTTTATTAACGGGCTAGCCATTATAAAGGTGTCGTACTGATTTCTGAAATTGCGCAGTTTTGGTAATTCGTACGTCATTAACTTTTACATTTTTTTTGTTGTAATGGTAATGTGTTGCGGTTGGCAAAGAGCCGGTATTTGGCACCTGCAATACATGTAAAACCTTAATTCTTTTCCCAGTCGCTTTTGGCTACTGATGTTTGAGTGCACGCTTACATCTGTGGCTAAAATTACGGGAATCTAACTTAGCTTCATAAATTCAGACTTCACTTGAGTATTAGTTACCTCAAATGCATTTTCTCAAATTACAGAGGTCCTGGTGGTTGACGCTACTGTTCGGCCTGGCGCTGTTCGAGCGCTCGAGGCGACGGCGGAGCGACAGCAGCTGCGGCATAGCCGGACGGGCCGGCCTGGGGTGAGGGGCGGCGGCACGTCTCCATTGGCAGCAGCGAGGCCAGACCAGCGTAGCTCGTGGAGTCACGAGGCCAGCTGTCGGACTGCCCTCCTGTAAAATTAATCCATTAATTTCATTCAATCCATTAATTTTTACATTTTTTTTTTGTAATGGTAATGTGTTGCGGTTGGCAAAGAGCCGGTATTTGGCACCTGCAATACATGTAAAACCTTAATTCTTTTCCCAGTCGCTTTTGGCTACTGATGTTTGAGTGCACGCTTACATCTGTGGCTAAAATTACGGGAATCTAACTTAGCTTCATAAATTCAGACTTCACTTGGGTATTAGTTACCTCAAATGCATTTTCTCAAATTACAGAGGTCCTGGTGGTTGACGCTACTGTTCGGCCTGGCGCTGTTCGAGCGCTCGAGGCGACGGCGGAGCGACAGCAGCTGCGGCATAGCCGGACGGGCCGGCCTGGGGTGAGGGGCGGCGGCACGTCTCCATTGGCAGCAGCGAGGCCAGACCAGCGTAGCTCGTGGAGTCACGAGGCCAGCTGTCGGACTGCCCTCCTGTAAAATTAATCCATTAATTTCATTCAATCCATTAATTTTTACATTTTTTTTTTGTAATGGTAATGTGTTGCGGTTGGCAAAGAGCCGGTATTTGGCACCTGCAATACATGTAAAACCTTAATTCTTTTCCCAGTCGCTTTTGGCTACTGATGTTTGAGTGCACGCTTACATCTGTGGCTAAAATTACGGGAATCTAACTTAGCTTCATAAATTCAGACTTCACTTGAGTATTAGTTACCTCAAATGCATTTTCTCAAATTACAGAGGTCCTGGTGGTTGACGCTACTGTTCGGCCTGGCGCTGTTCGAGCGCTCGAGGCGACGGCGGAGCGACAGCAGCTGCGGCATAGCCGGACGGGCCGGCCTGGGGTGAGGGGCGGCGGCACGTCTCCATTGGCAGCAGCGAGGCCAGACCAGCGTAGCTCGTGGAGTCACGAGGCCAGCTGTCGGACTGCCCTCCTGTAAAATTAATCCATTAATTTCATTCAATCCATTAATTTTTACATTTTTTTTTTGTAATGGTAATGTGTTGCGGTTGGCAAAGAGCCGGTATTTGGCACCTGCAATACATGTAAAACCTTAATTCTTTTCCCAGTCGCTTTTGGCTACTGATGTTTGAGTGCACGCTTACATCTGTGGCTAAAATTACGGGAATCTAACTTAGCTTCATAAATTCAGACTTCACTTGAGTATTAGTTACCTCAAATGCATTTTCTCAAATTACAGAGGTCCTGGTGGTTGACGCTACTGTTCGGCCTGGCGCTGTTCGAGCGCTCGAGGCGACGGCGGAGCGACAGCAGCTGCGGCATAGCCGGACGGGCCGGCCTGGGGTGAGGGGCGGCGGCACGTCTCCATTGGCAGCAGCGAGGCCAGACCAGCGTAGCTCGTGGAGTCACGAGGCCAGCTGTCGGACTGCCCTCCTGTAAAATTAATCCATTAATTTCATTCAATCCATTAATTTTTACATTTTTTTTTTGTAATGGTAATGTGTTGCGGTTGGCAAAGAGCCGGTATTTGGCACCTGCAATACATGTAAAACCTTAATTCTTTTCCCAGTCGCTTTTGGCTACTGATGTTTGAGTGCACGCTTACATCTGTGGCTGAAATTACGGGAATCTAACTTAGCTTCATAAATTCAGACTTCACTTGAGTATTAGTTACCTCAAATGCATTTTCTCAAATTACAGAGGTCCTGGTGGTTGACGCTACTGTTCGGCCTGGCGCTGTTCGAGCGCTCGAGGCGACGGCGGAGCGACAGCAGCTGCGGCATAGCCGGACGGGCCGGCCTGGGGTGAGGGGCGGCGGCACGTCTCCATTGGCAGCAGCGAGGCCAGACCAGCGTAGCTCGTGGAGTCACGAGGCCAGCTGTCGGACTGCCCTCCTGTAAAATTAATCCATTAATTTCATTCAATCCATTAATTTTTACATTTTTTTTTGTAATGGTAATGTGTTGCTGTTGGCAAAGAGCCGGTATTTGGCACCTGCAATACATGTAAAACCTTAATTCTTTTCCCAGTCGCTTTTGGCTACTGATGTTTGAGTGCACGCTTACATCTGTGGCTAAAATTACGGGAATCTAACTTAGCTTCATAAATTCAGACTTCACTTGAGTATTAGTTACCTCAAATGCATTTTCTCAAATTACAGAGGTCCTGGTGGTTGACGCTACTGTTCGGCCTGGCGCTGTTCGAGCGCTCGAGGCGACGGCGGAGCGACAGCAGCTGCGGCATAGCCGGACGGGCCGGCCTGGGGTGAGGGGCGGCGGCACGTCTCCATTGGCAGCAGCGAGGCCAGACCAGCGTAGCTCGTGGAGTCACGAGGCCAGCTGTCGGACTGCCCTCCTGTAAAATTAATCCATTAATTTCATTCAATCCATTAATTTTTACATTTTTTTTTTGTAGTGGTAATGTGTTGCGGTTGGCAAAGAGCCGGTATTTGGCACCTGCAATACATGTAAAACCTTAATTCTTTTCCCAGTCGCTTTTGGCTACTGATGTTTGAGTGCACGCTTACATCTGTGGCTGAAATTACGGGAATCTAACTTAGCTTCATAAATTCAGACTTCACTTGAGTATTAGTTACCTCAAATGCATTTTCTCAAATTACAGAGGTCCTGGTGGTTGACGCTACTGTTCGGCCTGGCGCTGTTCAAGCGCTCGAGGCGACGGCGGAGCGACAGCAGCTGCGGCATAGCCGGACGGGCCGGCCTGGGGTGAGGGGCGGCGGCACGTCTCCATTGGCAGCAGCGATGCCAGACCAGCGTAGCTCGTGGAGTCACGAGGCCAGCTGTCGGACTGCCCTCCTATAAAATTAATCCATTAATTTCATTCAATCCATTAATTTTTACATTTTTTTTTTGTAATGGTAATGTGTTGCGGTTGGCAAAGAGCCGGTATTTGGCACCTGCAATACATGTAAAACCTTAATTCTTTTCCCAGTCGCTTTTGGCTACTGATGTTTGAGTGCACGCTTACATCTGTGGCTGAAATTACGGGAATCTAACTTAGCTTCATAAATTCAGACTTCACTTGAGTATTAGTTACCTCAAATGCATTTTCTCAAATTACAGAGGTCCTGGTGGTTGACGCTACTGTTTGGCCTGGCGCTGTTCGAGCGCTCGAGGCGACGGCGGAGCGACAGCAGCTGCGGCATAGCCGGACGGGCCGGCCTGGGGTGAGGGGCGGCGGCACGTCTCCATTGGCAGCAGCGATGCCAGACCAGCGTAGCTCGTGGAGTCACGAGGCCAGCTGTCGGACTGCCCTCCTGTAAAATTAATCCATTAATTTCATTCAATCCATTAATTTTTACATTTTTTTCTTCCTTTAGTTGCACTTAGTCTAGTGCTATTCCATCTCTGAAAATAATTTTAAAAAATTAAAAAAATTAAAAATTGTTACTATTCAAATAGAACCTCTTATGAACAAGGTTGTATTTGAATCTATATGAATAGTTGTTCTATAATATAAAAAAAATGTTGTCTGTGTCATTATGCATTGATTTGTTAAGAAAGAGTAAATGGGTTCACTTTTAGAAAAATTGCTTTTTATTATTGCATAAGTATGAAGGAGAAATATTGTTTGTTATTTAATTTCTGTTAGATATAAACAGTTGCACATTTTAAGTGATTTATAAATTACATAAATATTTACTTTCAGTTTTATAGAACAGTCTTTTAATATTGCTGTTATTCTTTCATTCATTACACATACTATTATATCTTTTATTAGCACTGTAAATGTAAAGATATCTCAAATCATAACTATAAATAACATCATGTGACAATCATATTAAAATAAAAAATTACTCTTAATCTTGGATCTGAGGATTCTTGAATCTGCAATTAATCAATCAATCGTTTAATCAATCGTAAATTTAAATTTTGCTTTTGCTTTTTAATTAAAAATCAACAATAGTGTTATATAAAGCAATATACCCTATATTGCTTTATACAGAATAAACTTGCTCTCTTTTGCTATTTACTCCCTTTTCATCCGAGTCTCATTATAAAAAACTTGACAATCATTTTTAAAGTTCTAATATAATACAATGAAGTATACAACTTCAATTAAAAAGTACTTCTAAAAAAAAATATTAAGTAGACCATTTAAGTTATGTCCAAATTATTCATAACTAAGATAGATACACACTTATGATCAATTAGAACAACTTCTAAAAAACTTTCACTTTAATGTTCCATTATTAATCATTTATTGCACTACAAGACACTAGAAGCTATATAAAATCGCAAGACATATCCTTAATATAATAATGAATAATATAGCTAATTCATCAATCGAAATTATATATCATAATTTTTATATAACGATAACTAAGTCAAATATGAAATAAAAATTATACTGCATGTTAAAGGTTTTAGGCTATCCATGCAAGGTTAGGTTATTATATTTAGATGTGAGAATGTAAATTTTAAGAAAGCTCTTACTATTATTGAGATGCACAAAATTCATTAAAACTCAACACTTACATTTATATAATGATTAAGTAAATCCTCTTCCTATTGTTTTATAACTGCACGTTTCTTCGTTGTTATATTTCTCATTCTAAGAAATATCTCAACAGCTACTGGTGAAATAAGACTTGATACATTTAATTTGCTTCTAGTGATATTTGTTTCAAGAATTTTGCTAACTAAATTAAAACAAAATTATACATTTTAGTAAAAATTAAAGTACTAGAACTTTACAACGGGAAATTTAAAAATTTAACACACCGCCCATTCATTAATAAAATCAACTTGTTGTCTTGTTATATGATAGACAGTCAAAATGAGAATGAGTGCGTAAAAATATGTATGTAGGAGTGGAGCGAGATGCAGCTGAGACTATTTTCATACGATTCATTCATAAATACGTACATGTGCAAGAGGGATGCGAGATAGCATGTGTTGGCGCCTGTAGTAAAACCGCCCTGGTCTCCCGTATCCTATATAGTGTATTATCTATGGTCTCCCGTATGGAATAGGAAGTAAAATATTTAGGTTCCTAATCATTATTTTGTATTATTTTAATCACTTGCTAGTATTACATACCTACACTTCGTCCTTCGGTACATTTCTCATATTAAGCTTTTATTTACCTCATGTCGTCTTTTCTTAAGCAATAGGTGTTAGAAACAGAAATAATTTAAACGAAATGCTATTATAACAAGACTAATGATTTTTACGATGTCAATAATTATTCCCTAACTAAATCAGTCATATGTACTTTAAGTGGATATTTATCTCGCGGGAATATTCATAATATCTATTTATTTATTGACCCACATTTCTCATTAGCCAACTCACACCGGCTTCCCACGGTAGTACAAAAAATATGCCCTGAGTGAAAGTCGCTATTGATTAATTTTCGCGCGCGTCAATTTTAATTTTGCAATTATTCCTAATTTGAATTATAAATCGTAAAGGATCATAATTTTAAGCCTAAAATGCTTAAAGTAACCAAAATATCACAGTTGAAAAGGGATTATTCCTAAATAGCTATCCAAAAATCGTATTCTACCTGACCATTTTCTCAAATTTATAATGGGTATACCAAGTATACCTTAAAAATAAATATATACCCATCCTTATGACTATTTTAATTTCTCACTCAACTGGTGAAAACTTCACGTAAATAGTTAATAGCGCACATGCTCCCAGACTTTCAGAGAATAAATCATCATATATACAAATTATGGAGTGATTTATTTAGCCCCAATAACAAACTTTGTGCAAATCATGCCCAATTTATATTTATCACTGCTTAATACAGTTAAGAAATGCTGAAAAAATATTTACTATATGACAAGTAGGTTTTTTGGGGTAAGATCATAAGTTGAGAAAATGGGATTTTGAATGGAGCGGGATTTTTTGGTAAACAAAAAGATTACTTTTTCGAAGTTCCCTAAATAAATGATAGATGCAGTTGTGAACGTTTTAGAAAGTTATTTTATTTTTATATTGCTTCACTGTTTAGCATAATTACATTTACCTCTATTGTCAGTATCAAACATACATACTGATTATTATATTTTATAGATCCAAAGTTAATTTGCAGAATTTCATAGTACAGAAATAATAATTGTATTGTATTCGATTGTAATTTCCATACTGATTTTATATTCAAAGAAATGTTTATTATTAAATTTATTGCCCCAGTTACTGTAAGGAAAGTCATACAATTCAGTTTAATATAGTTATGCTGAACTATCTCTAGATGCAAGGATAAATAAAATCTGTGATTTACTCCAGTATTACTTTAGTGACAGGTATCATATGTCACTGAGTATAAAAATAATGTTTGTAGGCTATGAGTATCGAAAATACTGAGCAAGTAACTACTGTTTCTGTTCCAACAAACCTATCAATAAATAAAATATTCAATAATTTTTTATAACTTTATTATTTCTGAAATGAAACTCCTAACAACATTTAATGAAATGACAAGTGAGAGTATAATGAAAAAAATACTTCCATAAGGTTTGTTGATATGCTCTTTAAGAACATGTTTTAATTGCTTTCATTCAATATTGAAATCCATTTACACAGTTTAAACAAAATAACACATGCATATCACTACTGTCAAAGTAGCATAATTAAATAAAAATAAGTAGTAATTTAGAATACACAGCTACACTTAAAACTTAAAATATATGCATAGCTAATCTCAATATTACAATCATAGCTGCAGTGATTTATTTAATCCTTGCTTTGAATGTACTTGATGAGATCAATAACACGGCTCGAATATCCATACTCGTTGTCATACCAGCTGATCAGTTTAACAAAGTTGTCATTCAGAGAAATGCCAGCAGCAGCATCAAAGATGGAAGAATGTGAGTCACCAATGAAGTCAGTTGACACAACCTGGTCTTCAGTATATCCAAGAATTCCTTTAAGAGGTCCATTAGCTGCCTCTTTCACCTTCTGCTTAATGGCATCATAGCTAGCAGGCTTGCCCA
This sequence comes from Morpho helenor, assembly GCA_029227775.1. Lineage (NCBI taxonomy): Eukaryota > Metazoa > Arthropoda > Insecta > Lepidoptera > Nymphalidae > Morpho > Morpho helenor. Next base: position 4,305,185 of record JARGCU010000022.1, on the reverse strand, counting down.
GACGCACAGTAAGGTCTACTACAGACACATTAGCGACAGGCACGCGGAATGCCATGCCAGTCAGTTTTCCATTAAGAGCTGGAATTACTTTGCCCACAGCTTTGGCAGCACCAGTTGAAGCTGGTATGATGTTTTGTTGGGCACCACGTCCATCACGCCAAAGCTTGCCAGATGGTCCATCTACTGTCTTCTGTGTTGCAGTAGTTGCGTGAACAGTTGTCATAAGTCCCTCAATAATCTCAAAATTGTCGTGGATAACTTTAGCCAGTGGTGCCAAACAGTTAGTTGTGCAGGAAGCATTGGAAATGACTTTGTACGAAGGATTATAGGCTTCTAGATTGACACCAACAACAAACATAGGAGCATCAGCACTGGGAGCTGAGATTATAACTTTCTTTGCACCACCTTCCAAATGGGCAGAAGCTTTATCTGTAGTGGTAAACACACCAGTTGATTCTACAACATACTCAGCTCCTGCTTTGCCCCAAGGAATGGCTTTAGGGTCCCTTTCAGAAAACACTGCAATTTTGTTTCCATTAACAATGAGTTGACCATCACCAGCCTCTACAGTGCCCTTAAAACGGCCATGAGTAGAATCATATTTAAACAGATAGACCATGTAGTCCAAACCGATGAAGGGATCATTAATAGCTACTACTTGAGCACCCTTCTCAACAGCAGCACGGAGCACCAGACGACCGATGCGTCCAAAACCATTAATGCCAATCTTAGACATGTTTGCTGAAACCAAAAAAAAACCTTTTAGCATTAAAAGCTTAAAAAATTAGTTATAGCATTATTTCTCAACAAATAAACAAGTCAATTCTATTTCTACATGTATCCAAGATCTAAAGTTGAATGTTAGAATTTAAAAAAATTGTCCTACATATTTTTTTAGTGATATGTTGAAAATATGTTATATTTTCAAGAACCTATTTATAATTATTAAAAATATTAATTTATAATATAACTTAGACACAGAAATATATAAATTAGTAAAATATTACTGACATTAGTTGTACGATGCTAAATAATTTGCTAAGAAAGAACACAATGCTAAATTATTTTCTAACATAGAAATAGAAAGTACATTATAAGTTTATATTTAAATCAAAAGATGATAAGCTTTTTAAATAAAGGATCGCATTCCAATTACAAATCAAATAACCCTCTATGAATAGAAACCGCCCCGAATGGTACCGGTAAAGGAAGGTCATACAAAGGTCACATGAAATTATACTAAATTAAGGAAAATATATGATGTTAAAAGCTTCACGATGTGCCACATATCGCTAGATATAGTTTAATTTACTAGTCTTGTCCACAATTCGCCCAAGAAAACAGGTAAACGTTAAATACGGCACGTACGAGGTTTATAGATACACGTATCTATAAATTATGACGAAAATTGATTTACATATGAATTGTTTTAGGGACTAAATTACTAATACTACGTGCAAATACTGCGTTATATAAAAATGAGTGAAAGAAATATATTTAAATAATACATACTGGAATAAGTTGAAGGAAATTGAAGTGTCACACCCGTCTTACGCCTGCAAGATGGAGAATGGAAATGTCAGCTGAAGGACAAACTAGCTTGTCTTTTGTATAGATTAAAGTTTGTAGACTTTTCTGACAAAGATTAGAAATGAATCAGATGCTCACAGCTGTACATAAAATTTTTATGGTGGCAACTTTATATATAATTATAAATATTGCGGGTTACAGTAAAAGAGTAGTAACGCTAAAAATATAAATGCTAAAAAATTAAGTTAATAACAACGCATAAATATTAATGGGTAAAGGAAGTCTTTTTAATACAAAACATGATAAATAAATAAAAATTAATTACACTAACACTTATATTTATTTTTTCAAATAAGTATTATTTGAGAAGGTTCTGCTATGTTGTCTACAAGTGACCATATGTAAGCAATCCCTAAAAAGTCGGTTTTGTTCATTACTTTCGACTCTGATAAAGAAACGATACAATTTTAACTTTATAAAATAAATCGTAATAATATAATATGCAATATTAATTATCGTTTACTTCTGTAAACGATAATTAATATTCAGTTATCAAACAATACATTTATTGTAAAATAATATTGCTCTAATATATTTAAAAGTAAGAGTTGTCTTTGATCGAATGTAATAAATAAGCGGTTGATTTAAAATGAACTTGAGATGATAAATTTTATAAAATGTCAATAAAATTATAGTATTAAAGAATGTTTATATTTTTAGTATCATTAGGAATGATATCAAGAGTGGGTATTAATGGATTTGGCCGTATAGGCAGAGTTATATTTAGAACTTGTTTTGAAAGCAAGGATTTAGAGGTATTTCAATTTACTACTTACACATAGCGTTATGTGAATTGTCATTGTAACAATAATTTATGCCGAAGGTAATTGAATTTTTTCTTATACTCAGATTACAGCAATAAACGATCCAGCAGTCGATATCGAGTATATATGTTATCTAATTAAATTTGATTCAACTCATGGAAAATTACATAGTGACGTCTCATATTCGGGCAATGAAATCATTATAGATGGTATAGTAGTATTAATATTAATTTCTTTCAGAGCAATGACTATGAAATGAATAAATAAGCCATCAGATATCCTAAATATTTTTGAAATTAATTATGTAGTACCAATTATTATTTCATTCTAGTTACAGTGTTGCAATTTAAGAATTCAAATGAAATTATTAGATATATGTATTGCTATCATATATAAAATTAAATAAAAATCAATAGATCAAAGGTAATTTTAAAATATAAGAAAATCGTTTTTATTGATTTTCGATTTTGATTTAAAATTGATATAATGATAACGTATAGAACGCCGTGTGGTATCCGGCTGAATAGAATAGTACCACCCTCATTTCTTACCGAGGTGTCGTAAAAGGCGACTAAGATAAGTCGACCCGCCGTGTGGTATCCGGCTGAGTAGAATAGATCAACCTCATTTCTTACCGAGGTGTCGTAAAAGGCGACTAAGGTAAGTTGACCCACCGTGTGGTATCCTATTTAGTAGAATAGACCACCCTCTTTCTTACCGAGGTGTCGTAAAATACGACAGAGGTAAGTTGACGCCAGGCAGGCGGCCGGTCGTAAAAACGCAGCCAAATCATGTGACAACATGTTTATAACATGTTGTGCCGACCCTACTTAGAGTGGGATAAGGGTAGGAAGATGATAATGATAACGTATAGAAACTTCGATATGATAAATTTTTATTATTTAATATTGTATCAAAATAATATTGTATGTAAGTTGATATTATTTAATACTGTATAAAATGGTAAAAGTTAATTTTATTTATAACGTGTAACTCGTGGTATAAAGAACAAAACTCGTCCTCAGGTAGAAAAATTAAGGTCTTCGGCGAGAGATTGCCATCAAACATACCTTGGAAGTCCGTCGATGTGCATTATGTCGTCGAAGCCTCTGGAATGTTCACCAGCCTTGACAAGGCTTCGGTATTGCTATCTATTACAATTTTAGGGACTAATAATTATATTCAAATTTTAATATTCTTTATTGAAGTAAACTTGTAAACAATTGCTTTTGAATCATTAATACTAGTGCCTATTCGGAAAAATGCTCAAATCGAGAAGAGCTAGGAAGAACCTCGGCGGTTACTCTTTCCAAAATATTACATTTCATCAGTGTCGGCTTGGTCGAAGAGTAGCTAAATCGACACATTTTTATCATTTATACCCTTAATAATAGTTTCTTTCTGTGTAAGGCTCGTTTTGATATTTATTTTAAATATTGTTTTTCTGCTATAATGGCAAGGATATAACTATATACTGCTGTACTCAAATACATCGTATAGAAGTATAGTAATTCACTATTGTTAATATCCATCATTAATTTTGTTTGATCAGGGTTATAGTAATAATAAAAAAATCATTTGTGTCAATTTATTTGTAGCAGAATTCAGAAGTGGGATAGATGTAAAATAGAGTTAATACTTTTTCTTTTAATGTGGTTATAGACGTATAATAATAACAAAAGTCATTAATATTAGCATAACGTGTGAAGTTAATTTACTTTCAGGGTCACTTAACTAGTGAAAGTGTAAGACGAGTGATAGTTACAGCACCAACCATTGACGTCCCCATGCTGATATTAGGAGTCAACATGGAACAAATCAATACAGGTGCTCGTGGTGTAATTTTTTAGTGCGTTGTAAATTTTATTTTAGAGTCAAACAGTTCCAATTTAATAGTTATTATTAAATAATATGTGTGAAGGGATTTCTCTACCCACGTGCCCTGTTGTATTCAATTTCCGGTTATTTTTAATGGCCTTACTCATGAATCTCGTATTTCAATCAAATCAAAATAATCTTTATTCAAATAAGCTCTTTCAAGCACTTTTTAATCGTCAAGGATCAATATGATTAATGAAGTTACAACTGGTTCGGAATGTTTCTCTCACCGAAAAGAACTAGAAAGAAATTCGGCGGTCGTTTAAACATTTTTAATTTTCCCACATTATTAAACCGCAGACTTGTATGAAGCTGGAAGGATTTTCGAATCCAGGCAAACTTGAACTATGATTGTATAATTCATAAACTTTTTATGTTTATAAAGTATGGATAAACACGAGTAAATTGTCCAATAATATTTATATATCAAGATTATTAGGGTTACGGATGTTGTGTCAAATAAAAAGATAAAATTTTATTGTGGACGTCAATATATTTTATCATATTTTCTAAGTTTATATTGCGTAAACATTGTCTTAAAATAAACTCGTATCAAAACGCGGGCCCGAGGTCAAAAGTATATTTTTTATCAATATGTATATCTGTGAACTGGCCTTTAATTTTTTTTTTATTACAGTCTCTAGTTTGGAATTAATAAAAAGAGTAACTAGCAAAGGTCAAAATATTAAATGTTTTTTAAACTTTCATAGGAATATTATAAATGCGAAAAGAGTTTTGTTAGCTCATTTAATTTTTGTTTAACAAATAGTACAAGGTTATTTTTTCTCAGTACTAAAATTATAAAACTATATTGAAAATTTAGCTCCATAATTCAGCTTTCCAAGTAACAACTAATTCAAGCTATGCTCCTTTTTACCATATTTAAGCTAAACTCCATTTACTATAGAAAAATGTATAGATTCCTTAAGGAAGTCGAATGTCCCGAATCTATACGAATATAAGTATATTATGAATGCTTTAGTCTGTGTGTTACGCTTTTACGTCCAATCAGCTCATTCATTAAATGTGAAACCGGTGTATCGGATTTAGGATACAAAAATTCTCGTTTTTCTTCTGCGAAAAGGGAAAAAAACACACATTCAATCATTGAGGGTACTAAAACGCCTAAGTTGAAGGGAACAAAGTTGTCGGGATTACTGGGTGTAAATATAATATTTTTTTTCATACATAGATATTATAAGTAATATATCGTTTGAACTTGTTTGAAATGTCGTTCTTACCAAGGCAAACCAGTGAAGCCCGTCGGTCAAACTTTAAGAAATATTTTCATTTACATAATTAAAATTACAATTTCTATAATACCAATAGTTTATACGTTTAATTTTATACTGGAGGTGTTAGTAATCGTATGAATAGATTAATAGGCGAAATTCTAATTGTCTACTTATACTACTTAGGCGGAAAGTTCAATCCATCTCTAAGATAATGTGTTCTTAACTCAATTGATTATTTTTCCAGAACAAAAAGTTATATCTTGTGCTTCCAGCACCTTATATTGTCTGGCACCTATAATTAAAGTATTAGAAGACAATTACGGAGTCGCTGAAGGGTTCATTACAAGTATACACGCAATGACCCCATCTTTGAAGCCTTTAGATGGACTATGTTTAAGAGGAAAGGTGAAATTTACTTTAGTGCTCATGGGACACTCACAAAGTTCTAGCAACGATACCAAATCATAACAGCCAATTGGCAGGCTAATACCGAAGATCGCGGGTTCGATTCTCGCCGAGGGCCAACATGTTCTATAAACAATTTGTTGTTTCTTCGAGTGTGGGTGTATATAAATATTTATTTAAAAATTATATTTGTATATATTTACCAACGTATTATATTAAACTAAATTACCTATTACAAAAAACATAAATTATACAATTATAAAAAGTGAAAGTTGCAAAATTCTATTTTTGTTACCCTTTTTTCTTAAATTAATTTTACCTACAATAAATATATAGATTAAAAACACCTTTTCACCGCAAAAGTTGCGGATAAAAGCTAGTCTATACTTATATTATAAAGAGGAAAAAATTGTATGTATGTTTTTAATGTTTTTACACAAAAACTACTAGACCGATTTCAAAAAATTTTCACTGTTTGAAAGCTACATCTTTACTTAGCAACATATTACATTTTCAAAAAAATAGGGATCCGTTATCAAAATATAATAAGGTGTAAAAAAACAAAAATTACGCGGGTGTAACCGCGGGATATTACTAGTACTAAATAAGTTTTATTGCTCTCAGCACTGGCGTGACCACAGAAGTATTCACCAGAATATAATACCAGCTGCGACAGGCGCGTGTAAAGCGCTCGGTAAAATAATACCGCAGGTCAAGGACAAAATGACGGGACTTGCGTTTAGGGTGCCCATTGTTAATGTTTCCGTACTAGATATAACTATACGGTGAGTTGCTAAATGATGAGTATCGCACACATTAATATATAATACTGATCACAAAGAAGTTATAGATAGTTTAACTCAGTTGTGCGCGCAGCCTTATGTGTGCGTGAGCTTGTAAATATAGAATTTTCAATTGTGTGGCAGTGACAAAATCGATTTTTACCCCTTTATTCCGATATTTGTGCTAATAGAAGAAAATATAATAATTTCCGCCGTGTGGTATCCGGCTAAGTAAAATGTACCACTCTCATTTCTTACCGAGGTGTCGTAGAAGGCGACTAAGGTAAGTTGACGTCAGGCAGACGGCCGATCTTAAAATACGTAGCCAAATCATGAGAAAGAGTTACTTGAGTTTTTTTTTAAACAAAATGTTTTGATATTGCAGTACATTTAAAATTTATCAAATTGATGTGATAAATGTGTTTAATAAATTAAGCATAAATATAATTAATTGATGAATATTACATGAATTTGTTCAGGTTAAAGAAAGCTACAACTATTCAAGATATAATCAAGTGTGTGCACAGCGAAAGTAAAACAAATATGAAGAATATAATAAAAATATCTAAAGACCAAGAAGTGTCTTCTGACTTTTTGGGCGATCAACACTCTTGCATCTTCGATATAAACTCAAGTTTACAATTGAATCCAAACTTCTTTAAACTAATATGTTGGTATGAAAATGAATATTCCTATGCATGTCGGGTGATTGATTCAATGAAATATTTAGAAGAAAATCACTACAAATTAAAAACAATTAGTAAAATTCCTCTTACAATTGAATCAAAACGATCTATCCCTATGCAATCTATTCCTTATTTCAATAAAGATTACGTTAGTTTTAACTGTCAGATACAAAATTCAAAAATATTGCTCAGCAATTCCCAAGATACAGGTTTTAAGGAAAGTTCATCAAAAGGTCATGTAACCCATAAAAGATCTTTTTCATATCGCAATTCCGAATCCAATCAGCTTGCTTTATGCAAAACTAAGAAGAGAAACGAAATATTTAAAGTATGGAACGACGATGTACCAACTTCCAGGCCTGTGGTAAGAGACAAGAATTTGTTTTTCCAAAGTTGTATGTCGCTCAGACCATCTTATATGCGATGTAATCACCGTAAGACTCAACATAGATTGGAGGAAGTAAAGAGAGAATTTTCCAAAATGGTTGATATGACGGAAAACTTATTAAAGAAGTCTAATCAGAAATGTGAAAACAACATATTAGATGGAAAGTCAATTGACAAGAAAGAGGTTACAGAAAAGGTGCTTAATTATGATTTGAATATACAATTGCCTGATGCTAGTGACCAGGATGTTTCTAGAGACGCCGTACTAAACGCCAGTATTAGTAGAATCTATGACAATGTATTGAAAATCTCTAAGAAAAGTAGCAAAAGTCTTGTGATTAAAAATGAGTCAAATAACAACTGTAAACTAATCGAATTTCCACAAGCAGATAAAAATATAGTAATGATATGTGATGTAAGTGATTTTAATAAAATTACTGATAAAAATTTAAGAAACTTAAGTCAGAACAACCCAGGCGAAGAAAATATAGAAGAAAATTCTGTAAAAGCAAATGACGAGGTGAAACTTCAAGGAAATATTATATTGGAGAAGCCTACTGACATAGCAAAAAGTTCATTTGTACCAATACAACTGAATAGTGAAGATTCTTATACGAATAAAGCAAAACAGGAACAATTGGATTTCTTGAACGTTAAATTATCAAAAAATATGCTTCAGTATGATAAGATATCAGAACCCAACACAAGCTGTAGACATGATTCGGATGGTAATCTCACCAACGATATGAAAGCCAATTTTATAAAACCAAATGAGAGTATCGTCAAAGATGAAATCAAATTATATAGTCAATCGATCGCTAAGAATGGGTTCGAAGATAAGAAAGTAAGTGGTAAAAAAGCAATGCGCAAAAAAATTATAGAAGGTATAATAAGGAAACTGTCCGTAGATACGACAAATGGAGACCGAACGAGAAGTCCAAGTATTGAGAACACAGTTACCACAATAAGCAATGAGGGTAGATATTTAGATCTTTATGACAAATTGGACAGTGCTAGTGCTACAGATTCAGATAACTCATTTGAAATAAATGAAAGGAGGTCGCAAATAATTGATATAACCGATTTAACTAGTTCTGCAGAAGATTTAGATCGTTTAGACAAAATTTGTAGAATCATCGAGATATCTGATGATTTGTCTAATAGATTATTCTCTGTATTAGACAATACCGAACCAAATATAAAAAAGAAAAAGTGGTCGTTCAAAGATTTGTGCGAAAGGTTAAAGTTGGATGAATTTTGTAATACGGTATTTGGACCATCGACCAGCCATTAAACTAGAATTTGGCAATTATAAAACAGTAACAACATAATTAAAATTATTTTATTTCAAGGCACTTTTTTCTAATACATATTTTGAACAATAATCACAGCGATATAACCTAATTTGTATAAAAATAAAAAGGCATAAAACTATTTTTACAGTATTTTCATTACATTAAGTTTTTTTTAACTTACGGATCGCAAATAACTTAATAGTTTTGGATATCAAAATGTAAATTCATAAAATAAAAATAGGCAGGTACATTTTTAAGTAGCAGTTACATTATTTTGAAAATAAACGTAACCGGTTGCAGTTTTTGCACTTTTATCTTACCCGTAGCTATGCGAGAGATCTGTATTTCGTAATAGTTTTGAATTAAGCTGAATAACCGATTTAGAGAATACAGCGTCGTCCATTTCAACAAAATCTGCAATAATAACGTTGACGGGTGTAGGTCCGTCTGCGTCTACAGGCCTTCCCGGTGAGAATTCAGACAGTTTCGGATATATTTCATTCTTGACTGGTTTAGCGCATCTTTCGCGTAAATTTGATATCCACCTGTAATGAAAATATATTTGATAGGACTATGTTAATAGGTTTTGACAATTTTGTCAATCAAAATATTAATTGTATCTAACAACAGGCAAAACTGTGCTATTTCAAAATAAAATTTTATTTGACTCAAATTTACAATTAAATTTATTCATTACACGAAAACTCTAAGATCTAAAGTTCATCTATCATCATCTTCCTGCCCTTATCCCACTCTAAGTGTGGTCGGCACAACATGTTATTAACATATTGTCACATGATTTGGCTAGGTATTTTACGACCGGCCGCCTGTCTAACCAACTTATCTTAGTCGTATTTTACGACACCTCGGTAAGAAATGAGGCTGGTACTATTCTACTCAGCCGGATACCACACGGCGGGATCCAAAGTTCATGTATAAGTCACATGAATATAATTTAGTTAACTGACCGCAATATAACAAATCCGGGGGTAGGTGTTAGAACAGCCTGATGGACGAAACCCATGCCAGGATGACGCTTGACATTTTTAAGGAACTCTAAGAGTCCTCTGATGCTGTCCTGCTGAGGCCAGGGTGATGGCATCATCTGCGGCTGCCAGAACTCGCCTGTTGCGACTACCGAGTGATGACGGTACACAACAATCACCTGAAAAAAAATTTACAAAAGTTTTATTAAAGCTGTGATAGCCCAGCGGTAACACCGTGCGACTCTTTCGAGGAGGTCAGGTTGGAACTGGACCTTCTTACGAATCTCCACGGATATCGCATTCGCTTCCTGTGTGTTAGAGAGTCTTTAAATTGAAGGGTTGTAATACTATAGGGTCCTTGTTGCCAAATTTTTAAGGCACTTAAATTCATTTGGATATTATTAGGACTTGGCACATAGATCGGATTTTTACAACAATATTTACACTTAGATTTAGACTTAACCCTTAGAATCACATTTGAATTATATAAAGTCCCACTCTCTGACAATATTTATTAAACAGGGATTTTCTACCGTGTTCTGGACAATATAATCTTAATTCAAAAAGCTGTGGTAGCCTAAAAAGGTATGGTAGGCCAGCGATAACACCGTGTGACTCTTTCGAGGAGGACACGGGTTCAAATCCGGGCACCAATGAGTTTTTCTGTTAAAACTTATGTCTAATAATTGCAATTTATCACACCCTTTTCGGTGAAGGAAGAAATCGTAAGGAAACCTACATCCGCATTAGAGCAGCGTGAGTAGGTCTTAGCTCTAATCCTTCACTGCTAAAACGGAGAGAAGAGACCTATTCCCAGCAGTGGAACAGTAACAGGCCGCTACTTACTTTTACTTTTTTTTATCATAACGACCTTAGGTCCCAAAGTGGTATTTGGGCCCCTGGACGGGAGTCCATGAGTGATTCAACGGGGGTCAATGGTTGACTCGACGAGAGTCCATACCAACCTAGTGTAATAAAAATGGGGTTCGCAATTAACAAAAATATTTTACTTCGTCTATCAACATATCTAAAGTAAACTTAGATGGAATCACGTTTTTGATTGGACAACTTTATTCTTTTGACATTTACAAAGCACAATCAATTAATTAATTAACCAATAATTGTGGTTGAAACTCAGCGGCAACGCGAATATTCATATTTAGATCTAAACTTGGTTTTTTTTTTTTGGGAAATAGGGTGGACAGGGGTCACAGCCGAATCAGCTAAATTTTAAAAGTGGTCTATGAGAATAAAGTATGGTAACTATTTTAATTGACACTCAATATTTATTTATTTATTTATTTATTTATATACTTTATTGTACACCACAAAGTTATAGTATACACAATACAATCACTTAAAGTAAATATTTTAAAGTACAATAGGCGGTCTTATCGCTACATAGCGATTTCTTCCAGACAACCTTTGGATTAGGAAAGTTCTAATATAAATGTTACATATTTAGTGTCAATTTGCCTATTTATAAATGGCTACTGCAACGTAAAATTCAAAAACGATAACTGTTCAATAGCTTTCCTGATTCTAAAGTATAATAAACAATTATCCGAATTCTTAATATAAGAAATTTCATTATATTTTGGTTAAATAAATAACTGTTTTTATAATCTGTATGTGGGAATATGTGCATATAATCATATCAAACACTGATAAATGTTAGAACAGTAACCACATAGTGATATCATGGTTCCTAATTGAAAACCACATAAAGAACTATGGAAAACTTGTATATGAAATACTGGTGGTATCAGTGACTACGCACCAACTGATTTCTTCGCTTTCGACCTCCGTCGCGAACGGATGTCTCGACAAGCGAATTTCGACTTGACCACCGATTTAGTGGTTGCGCTCTGTTTAGTTACGATCGTTTCCGATCCTATCTTTTATTTGTATAAATAATCTTTCTTCTTTCAAAGTTTCGCGCCTAAGTGCCGCCCTTGTGTTGTGTTGTGTTTTCGTAACGTGTCGCTCGCAGTGCAGTGCGGCTAGCGTTGTCATCGTTGCTCGATTAGATTGGTGCAGTGCTTTTGTGTACAGTGCCTGTTGTATCCGGTCCGTAAGTACACTAGTTTGTAAATTAGGTACACACCTCTGTCCCCCGAAGGGCAAAGACTCAATAGGGGCACACCGCAGGTACACACCTCCCTGCCCTTGCCGGCAGGGAGGACCTATTCCTCTGGGTCTATTATGGACCCCCAACGTAATTACTTGGGCGACCCGCGAATGGAGGGACTCCTAGAGTACCTCCAGACGCGCCACCCAGCTGTCCATCGCGACGTATTGAAGGGATATCTTCGACCGCATCCTGCCGTCAAAGATAGCCCTCCAGTCACTATTGCTGCTAGCTCTGTGTCGACAGGCATGGAGTCTGAGCATTACCAGGTCAAAGAAATTCCTTCTGAGACCTCTATCTCGTCTTTAGACGTAGAAACCGACAACGACGGCTTTGAGACCGTCGTCAGCAAGAGCCAAAAGCGAAAGCTAAAGGCTCCTAAGACTATCCCTTCTAAAAGGCCCGTCACAGCCACGGCTAAGCCTTCTGACCGACATACTCGAAGTGAGGCCAGCGAGGAGCCACAAGACTCCCCGATGACCGAGCGGCGAGAAAAAGTCCCACCGCTTTATATCAGGGAAAAAGCTGCATGGCAGCGCTTATTACCTAAGATCGAAGCCCAGTCGATCTCATTTGGGAGCGCACGCTCTACAAATGTTGGCATTAGGGTTTCTCCACCCACCTCGAATGACCACCGCCGACTTACAGCGCTACTGAGAGATGATAATATTGAGTATCACTCATACGCGCTAGAAGATGAACGCGAACTTCGCGTTGTCATCCGCGGTCTACCTGTAGAGATAGACACGGAATTCATTAAAGAGGACCTTAAGTCCCAAGATCTTCCCGTCAGAGAGGTACATCGTATGTACCATTCGCGGACCAAAGTCCCCTACGAACTTTGCCTTGTTGTGCTTGATTTGTCACCGCAGGGCAAAAATGTCTTTAACGTGACATCTATATGTAGATTGTCTGGGCTTCGTATCGAAGTCCCACGTAACCGAGGCGCGATCGGCCAATGCCATCGCTGCCAGCTATACGGGCACTCAGCACGTAATTGTCACGCACGACCCCGATGCGTGAAATGTTTAGGAGACCATGGTACGTCAGATTGCTCTCGTACGGTTCCGACTGAGGAACCACCGAGCTGCGTACTTTGTAGGACCAAAGGGCATCCTGCAAACTATCGCGGTTGCCCAAAAGCTCCGCGAAAGGTGAAACGCGCCCAAAAAACATCAGTCCGTAAAAATAATGCACGTGGGGGTCATAAAACACCTGTGGCGGACAGGTACATACCGGCTCCATTGCCCGCTACTAATCCCTGGCATAAAAAGCAGCAAGCAGCTGCTGTCTCCCTCCCCGTCCCCCAGCCCCCTCCGGCGATTAAAACAAAGCCAATACAGGTGGCTGCCAATTCAGTAAACAATACTGCTAATAGTTTCGTGGAAGACATGAAGCTTATTAGCTCTATTGTTGCGCTTATCGACGTAAACGAACTGTCGATACTAGCAAACAAACTGAGGAATAATCCTCAAGATCGTCTGTCGGCACTTCTCGAGCACCACCGGCTCATTGAAGTAATTCAAAAAATAAATGCCTAGTATGGATAGTACACCAAAAGGCAGAATTAAACCAAACCGACTCTCCATAGGTCTGTTCAACGCAGACGGTCTTTGGGATAAAATATACGAAGTGCGCGAATTTATGGCTGCGTACCCGATCGACATCCTCTTAGTGCAAGAGACATTCCTGAAGCCTTTCCATCGCGATCCTAAGATAGCAAACTTTGTCTTAATCAGAAATGACCGACTCGCAGGCCCTCTTGGAGGCACAGCAATATACTACAGGAAGTCTCTTCACTGCACTCCTCTAGATCCCCCTCGACTTACTAATATCGAGGCCTCAGTATGTCAGTTAGGGATGACCGGCCATCAGCCGGTTATATTAGCATCAATCTATCTCAGTCCGTCTAAAACTCTCCTAGAAAGCGACATTAGGACTCTGTTAGGACTTGGAGACGCCGTCTTACTAGGCGGGGACTTTAATTCAAAACATAGTCAATGGAATCGATCGTCTCCAAATGCCAATGGCAATCTTTTACATAGGCTCAGCAACTCTCCGTTCCTGAACTTTGATATTCTGGCTCCAGACGAGCCCACGCGATACTCTCGGCCTACCCATCCCATTCCGACTGCCAGTACCATCGACATGGCACTAATCCAAAATATTACCCTTCAGCTACATAGCATACAAGTTATTCATGACCTAGACTCGGACCACCGCCCAGTCTTAATTCAGCTAGGACCCCCTCCAACCGCGGTTTCTCGAAACAAAACCATTATCGAATGGAAAAAACTTAGCGAGCGTCTCCAATCTCTTGATTCAGACCACCTCAAAAAGATTCCTGACCGTATAGACTCAGTGGAAACTGCAAAAACAGCGACCACTCATCTCACAGCTCACTTATCTGATACTCTTAAGGATTGTTCTAGGGAAATTCCCGATAACTTTCGTTGTCGAGAACTACCAGCTGATCTGCGAGAATTAATTGCTAAAAAACGTGCTGCCACTAGGGCACGCGACAGATATCCGACCCGAGAAAACCGGAGTGCGCTCAATAGATTACAGAAAGAGGTTAAAGAAAAATTAACCTGTTTCCACAACGATTCCTGGAATAGAAAGCTCTCGGAGATCAAGCCAGGACATCAGGCCTACTGGTGCTTGGCGAAATCTCTAAAAGCCGATGGGTACGCAGCCACCCCACCATTACTTCGCCCGAATCTCCCACCTGCGTTTGACGACGCTGAAAAGGCCGAATGCTTGGCAGACAGTCTGGAAAACCAATGCTCTCCCAACCCCAGTGTACCCGAATTCACCGAATTCCACTCCAGAGTGGAAAAGGTGGCAGACAATCTTTCCGCAACGACTCCCGAAAGCGAGCCGTTACTTCCCACTACCGGAGAAGAAGTCCGAACCATAATTAAAAACCTCCGCTCCAAAAAAGCTCCCGGTCCTGATTCCATCTCCAACAGGGCACTGAAGTGCCTTCCCTACCAAATCATCCACCTACTGGTACTGATTTTTAATGCCCTCCTTGCCGGATGCTCCTTTCCTGACGAGTGGAAAGAAGCTACAGTGATAGGTATCCCCAAACCGGGAAAGCCTCGAAATCTCCCGATTAGCTATCGTCCCATTAGTTTGTTAAATAGCTTAGGAAAAATATACGAGCGAATTATCCTTGCCCGATTAAAATCCGTAGTCGATACTTATAATCTCCTTCCCAACGAACAGTTCGGATTTCGTCCAAAACACACCTGTGTTCAACAAGTGCACCGCCTCACGGAGCACATATTGCAAGGTTTACAAACCAAGCAGTTTACAGGTGTCATATTCTTCGATGTCGCCAAAGCCTTCGATAAGGTCTGGCATGCAGGCTTAATCCACAAGTTGCTCCTATTAAATATACCTGACAGACTCGTACTTATCATACGAAACTACCTCACCAATCGTACCTTTCGGTACCGCGTAGACGGCACTCTATCATCTCGCCGCCCTATCCGTGCCGGTGTCCCTCAAGGATCTGTGCTGGCACCCTTATTGTACTCGCTCTACACGAGTGACATTCCACGGGCGCCTATTAAAGAGCGCATTCATCTTGCCCTTTTCGCGGATGATACCGCTGTATTTACCACATCTCGCCAACCTCAAGTTATCACTAGACGTCTCCAGAAAGCGGTAGACAGCCTCGGACGCTGGTTCCGCCGATGGAGAATCGAAATAAACCCTGATAAAAGTGCAGCTATGCACTTTATCGGTAATCGTTTCCGATCTCACATAGACACACCTACGGAAATTTCCCTTTACGATACACCAATTCACTGGCAACAGAAAGTCAAGTACCTAGGTGTCACCTTCCAACCTTCCATGACCTTCCACGAGCACATACGCATAGTCTGCAATAAGGCTGCGTATGTCATGGGACGACTTTATCCGATGTTATGCAAGAAAAGTAAAATGTCACTCCGCAACAAAGTGACACTCTACAAAACTTGCATAAGACCAATAATGTCCTATGCGAGCGTTGCGTTCGCGCACGTTTCAAAGGTCAGATTGCTCACGCTTCAAAGAATGCAAAACCGATTTATGCGGACAGCCACTGGTTGTCCGTGGTTCATGCGGAACGTTGACCTCCATAGAGACCTCGACCTCCCTACCATTACTCACCTCTTTAAACGTTTTTCGAAGTCTTACTTCGAGAAATCCGAGGTACACCCAAACCCTCTCATTTCAGTTGCTGCCACTTACATCCCAGTTAGGTCTGACCACCGAAAATATAGGCGTCCAAAAAGCGTCCTATATGACCCTGACGATCAAATAACGATCGCAAACACAGAAACACGTAATACACACACACAGCGTCTTCGCCGGCGAAGACGAGGTCCCAGATTTCTGACATCGGTTGGTCGTGGCTTCTTGCCACCCTTCCGTCGTCGTATTGACTAATCAAAGTCATACCATCAGCCCTCCACTACACGTCGCCCTAAGCCGTGGTCCGGCCTCACAGGAGGCACCCTTAGGACGACGTTCCCCCCCCGACGCTAGTAGAGCTTCTGCGCTCTACTCTACGCATTTCGCAACCTCGGCGATGCTTCTGCGCTCGCCCGTCCCGCCCGGTGACGCTGTAAAAGCCGTTAGGGCTAACAGCATATTGTCAATTCGAAAAAAAAAAAAAAAAAAAAAAAAAAAAAAAAAAAAAAAAAAAAAAAAAAAAAAAAAAAAAAAAAAAAAAAAAAAACTGATTTCTATTTATATACCCTCAATTTTATAAAATGCGTTTTTTACTTATTCTTAAGAGAGGGGTTTTTTAATCTTATATGATATATCAGTGTATCAGCTTTAATTGTACCAAATCAATACATATAATAAAATCGTAGAGGTGTTAAAATCTGTACATTTGATATTTTTAAGAAAAAATTAGTATTATCGTCTCGAAACACGCTTCTAAACGTGAAACAATAGTTTTTAAAATTTTTGTCTGTTTATCTGTTTGTCTATGAATCTGTTTGTCTGTATGTCTGTGCGTTTGTTCCCGCAAATCACAAAAACCGCTGATCCGATTTGGACGCGGTTTACACTAATATATAGTAGAAGGCCTCACTTAACATATAGGTAGGGTATGTTTATTTTAATCGGTCAGCAAATAAAAAAAAATATGTCAATTTTAAGTTGAAAGGTCGAATTCTATGATACTGGTACTTGCATTTTTTTCCGTTTTTCGCCGTTCCTGAAGCGATTTTCATACTGGATTACATATATATATTATTTTTATGACAAGAAATTTTGTGATGGAGATATTTGCAGGGTTGACAGAGGGTACTTTTTATTGCGGAACTGAGGTCCACGCGCACGAAGTCGCGGGCGAAAGCTAGTTTTTAATAATATTGGTCCAGCTGATTAGCCGTGAAAGCGTAAAAAACAAACATACAAACTACGGCTATATCATTATAGATATATTTAAACCGAAAAAAATGGTATCTTAATTCCTGAATAAACTATTCATCTGGAAGCAGTGGCGTAAATATCGGAGGGATAGATGGTGCAGCGCCCCAGCCCCCCAAGCTTTGAGGGGCCCCTCTGAGCTTGTACCCCCCCCCCCCTCTTCTGGATTACGTAGAATCCGGATGTTATCGTAGCGTACTGTATCTAACTGATAATTGCAATTTATCACATGCTTTTCGGTGAAGGAAAACATCGTGAGGAAACCTGCATATCTCTATAGAATTCTGGAGATATGTGTTACCTACCAATCCGCATTGGAGCAGCGTAGTAGGTCTTAGCTCCAATCCTTCTCTCCAAAAAAACGGAGAGAAGAGGCTTATTCTCAGCAGTGGGATAGTAACAGGCCGCTACTTACGCTACTGTAGTACTCAATAATTCAATACCTGCTGCCGTAATCTGTTGAGAGAATTAAGTGTTATTCCATTTAAATCGAGTTGCCTCGGCACTAGCTTCGGACCGAATAAGTTCAGCACATATCTTATGAGATTTTGATGATCGTCTGGTGTGAACCCGTAGAAATGTTGAAAATCTAGTATTACTACCTGAAAAAGAAAGTAAAGAAATGTCAATCTATTATTTTTTTTTTTTATGAAAACTTTATTGTTGACAATGCTAAATTACATAATGTTTTGTTAAAACTAAATATAAACAAAGGGCGGCCTTATCACTTAAAGTGATTTCTTCCAGGCAACCATAACATTAAGGACCTTAAAACAAAAAAAATAAATAAAATTGATTTGGATAAGTGCAATTACTACCAGATGTAAATACTAATACATATACGAAATATGTAATAAAATAAATAAAGAAAATATAAATACTTCAATATATATTCATAATTCTACATATATACAACACATACAAGAATACATACATACAAACTTTTTATACATACAACTATTTTCTTTATCATTAAGATTTATCTGTCAGCCATATATATTTGTTGTAAGCATGGATTACTTTTGTAATATATATTACATCTGTATGCAATAATTAAATTAAGAGCAAAGACAAGAAGCTCTTTATTCGCGGGGTATACGTTCCGTAAATATGACGTGAATACAGAAACCGTGAATATGGAATGGTAATCTATATAGTGTTATAGGGGATAGGCTCCTAAGCGACGAAATAAAAAAAGAACTGCCAAACGTAGCAAACGCAATCTACGCTTAGTTGTAATAAGATCTATATTATTAATAATTAATGTATAGAAACCGGCTATACTCACGTGTTGTTTTATCGGATGAGCCCGACTAGATTCAAGCCCATACTGGGCTCTTATTCATGAGCTCTTTACGCAGCGTTATCGCGGCGGGAACTTGTCGGGCTCATCCGATAAAATAACACGTGACTATAGCCGGTTTATAAGCTGTGGTAGCCCAGCGGTAACACCGTGTGACTCTTTCGAGGAGGTTTAAACGGGTTCAAACCCGGGCAGACACCAATGAGTTTTTCTGTTAAAACTTATGTGTCTAATTGATAATTGCAATTTATCACATGCTTTTCGGTGAAGGAAAACATTGTGAGGAAACCTGCATATCTCTAGAGAATTCTGGAGATATGTGTAACCTACTTATCCGCATTGGAGCAGCGTGATAGGTCTTAGCTCCAATCCTTCTCTCCAAAAACGGAGCCGGTTTCTATACATTAATTATGAATACCACTCACGATAGTTTAAATTCAAAAGTATTTTATCTTTTTATTAGTCCACTTGATGAGGCGTTGACAAAGGATACCGAATGCTTTTATGTATGTACCGATTCGATCCGCGAATAATGAAATCTTAGACTGCGAATATAGGACTTGAGTCGCAATTTTTCAGTCTGCGAATAATGAATACGCGAATGAAGGAAGCGCGAATAAAGAGCTTCTACTGTATAGTATATATCGCACGCATACTATTAAAGTTATCTAATTAAAAAAAATTGTTTTGTGGCAAATAGTTATAAAGCGTTGCGTCTACAAAACTCGAGAGTGTTAAAAAGTTGCATAACTTGAGCAAGAAGAGTAATTTTTTTAATATTTTCTAGCGTGAAATCATAGATAGCATAGTAATAAGGATCACGATGTATCTAACTTAATTAAGCTTTATTTTGAATTAGGTCACTTTAATACTATACTGCGTCCATCATATTATCAGTCTTTTGACAGCTCACGCTCATTAAGTTTTGTATTGCTTACGTACAAATATCATACAAATAATATTTGTACTTTATGGATGGGTACCGCCCACTTAGTGATGTCACACATAATGGTTTCTACGATTATGCCACAGATTAAAAATAATCGGTAGAAATCGATGTTACGAGTATTAAAAGACATTTAATAACATTATATAAAGTTTTACTTTCTTCTTAGTTAATACATGAATACAAATAAAACAATCAGGATATTTTAATTTATTTTATTAGCACGAGTCGTCTGAATGATAATCAACACTAGACTCCTCCGATGAGGAGTCTTCAGTAGCAGTTATTATTAGCTCTTGTGTAGATAATATATTATCAAACGCAATATCACGTTCCCAATCAGAGAATATTACTCTTTTAGTTCTTTCCACCACACTTGCCCAGTTCTCGGCCGTTACGTGGGTGCAAGCATTTTTTAGCAATTGCAACATTTTATTCGCTGTGAATGGGGGGCTTGTATTGCATCTCGCAGCATGCCCTTTTACTTGTGCCCATATAAGTTCTATTGCGTTGTACTGGCAGTGGTATGGAGGAATCCGAAGAACAGTATGGCCATATTCTGCTGCCATTTCATTGATTACATAGCGTTTTGCTCTCTTTTTGGTTTTTAATATTTTTATTAATTCAACTTTTAACATTGAGTCGTCCACATTTTCTCCATTGTCCCGAAGCCAATTAATTATTTCATGCTTTTTATTAGCCTGTGTTGGCATTTTGTCAATTTGACGGGAGTGGTAGGGCGCATTATCAATAAAAATTATTGATGGTTCTTCCAATGAAATGAGCATTTTTTTGAACCACTCTTCATACACATTTGCATTCATCTCTTCGTGGTAGTCATTTGATTTCTTCGATTTAAATGCCAACAGTGCGTCTTGTACAAATCCTTTTGCTGTACCTGCATGGCAAATGATTAGGCGCTCACCTTTTCCCATTGGTACTGAGGAAGTGGAATCAGCAGTATCATCAGTCCAGAAACGAGATGGTGTGTGGTTAGAGTTGAGCCATGTTTCATCCGTGAAAACAATATTTGCCCAATCTTGTATTTTCTTTGCCTCTCTTAAAAAATCACAACGTGCTATAGCTATATCTGTGCGTTCCATTAATAATTTTCTTTTATTTAACTTTTTATATGAAAAGCCAATTGTGTTCAAAACTTTGACCAAAGAAGATTTTTCACCATGAAATAGACCACTTCTTTTCAAAGAAACAATAAGTTTTCTCAAAGTTGGAATTTCTTTTCTCAAGTAGTAATCTAGTTTACGTAGGTTATCATTAATCGAATTACTTAGGTACGTAATTCGATTAATGATAGTAGGTACTATCGGAATGGTATCGCATACGAGAATCTTTAGGACATCACTATCGTCAATCTGTCAAAAGATGGTTAATATAATGGACAGTGTATAAGCGTCCAATATGTATACTTCATCAATATTTAAAACTTGTGCTAATACAAGAAAATGTAATCATCATCCTCCAGCCCTTATCCCACTCTAAGTGGGGTCGGCACAACATGTTATAAACATGCTGTCACATGATTTGGCTGCGTTTTTACGACCGGCCGCCTGCCTGACGTCAACTTACCTTAGTCGTATTTTACGACACCTCGGTAAGAAAGAGGGTGGTCTATTTTACTAAACCGGATACCACACGGTGGGTCAACTTACCTTAGTCGCCTTTTACGACACCTCGGTAAGAAATGAGGTTGGCCTATTCTACTCAGCCGGATACCACACGGCGGGTCGACTTACCTTAGTCGCCTTTTACGACACCTCGGTAAGAAAAGAGGGTGGTACTATTCTATTCAGCCGGATACCACACGGCGTAATACAAGAAAATGTAATCATTTGTATTATATCTGAGAAAATAAATTATAAAAACGATAGGTACTTTTCGTCTAAACTAATTCAATAAATAAGAAGCAATTTTCTCAAAACTCAACCCATGTACTCTTTCTCAACAACTCACTGTGACATTGATGGCTTTTTTTATTCACATTATTGACCAACTTTATGAAGGAGGTTATATTTGAAACATGTAACGAAATTCTACATAATTTTGTAAGCTTGGCAACTTTTCATTAGATTTTTTTTTGAACTATAGGCTCCTCAATTAAGTATATAATTTCTAAAATATTAACAAATGAATCAAATCTTTAACAATAACTTACTTCATATGGATGACTATCTACAAAGTCCTTTATTTGATTAAGTGGTTCTGATATCTCTCCTGCATACATCCCATGAGTGAAAAAAAAATTGTCATCACCCGTTTTAGTTGCCAGTCTCAAGTCAAAGTACCTAGAAAAATACACGAAAACAACAATTTAGATCTTTCTCGTCCTACATCAAAAGAAAGTATATTTCTATGCAAACTTGTAAGTCTTATTTGAATTTTTGATTTTTATTTTATTTTTTTTAATTACGTTTTTATTTCATTTAATTTGTTTAGTTTTTTGTTAATTATAAGAAAAATAATTGTATGGTTTAAAATGGGGCTGACATATACATATTGTATAAAAGCCCTAAATAAAATAAAGAGAAAAAAAAAAAAAAAAAACAATTTAGATTATTCTTTGATGGTTAATTTTATATAAATCCAATACTATAAATGTGAAAGTCTGTTTGTTATACAACTTATACTCTGGAGCAATATTGCTAAAGTTTTGCATTTGACAAGAAGCAGGTTGATAGTGAAACAGTTTTTACCAATTATAACATATGATGACAAAAATGGATACTAACAGATCAACTTTTAACTTAACTAATTTTTTTTTGGGACACTTACACACACGGTCGTCCGTCCCCAAAATAAGTAACTTACTACTTGTGTTATGTTAAACAAACTGGTGAATATATACATAGATATTTTTGATACTTAAATACTAATATACACCCAGACTCGAATACCAACAAATTCATTTATAGAAAATATTGACCCTCGGACAGAATCGAACCCGCGACCCGCGGAGATGAAGGCAGAATCGCTACCCACTGCGCCAACGGGCCAGTCAGTCAATTGACTTTAAACTTGCGAGCTATGAAAGTAATCAAAAACATAATCTATGTTCAGAATGTCCTTTATGGTATAAACTTAGCAACAACTTAGTTCAACAAAAAACATCATATAGAAAAGACTCATTAGTTATCAATTAATTTTTAAAGGTTATATAAACTTCATATATGAATTAATTTAAAAGATAGTGCGCTCCTCACTTAGCATTACATTAGTTTATTCTAATCATGGATTATAGATAAAGAATATTATTATTATTGTTTCTTTATTATAGAACTCCACACAGTAGAGTCTTTGCTAAGTATAGTGCATATTGTAACAGTCTCATCCCTACATTCGAGTTTTAAAAATAAATAATTATTAAAATTTCAATATTTTAGAAAAATCTATAAGTATCAAAATAAATGTTTGTTTGTCACGCAGTAATGTTTTTTCGCATCTATAATTGATGCTCTATTCATAAAACATCAAATTCAGAAAAGTATAATTTTAGTCATATTTACCGAATGTCACGTTATCCGCCGTACTACAGTATGGAGAGAGCGGGCGGAGCGTAGAGCGCAGAAGTGATCTGTTAGGTCGCTTATGAAATGTTGTTATAATGATATTCTAGATGTGTACTGGGGCGATACATAATATTAATAGAGTTTAACTTGACTATTTTTAAGAATTAATAATAAATACACATCTAGGCCCGCTCTCGTATAATGGTTCAAGATGCAAGATCTTGTCGATCTTTGGAAAGGCTGTGAATGTGACTTGACCATTAAGAGTGTAGCGATGGTTACATCGCTTAGCTCACCTCGAACGATTAAAGTGTCAGAATGATACTTGGTAAAGGCAACTTTGCTGAGTAGTGGTTGGCACTCTACCGAACATGCTCTGGCGGGTACTGGTGGGAGACTTGAGGTTTAGGCCGGCAGTGATTTCGGTCATTGCTGTGTGCCTGGCCCAAAAGGCTACACTAGGCTGCATCTTATTAGGGTTGGACATAGGCCCGTAGTTAACTTCGGTTGCTGCGGCGTGCCTTTATTCGGCTTTGGTTTGACGCAACCAGAGTTACTTTGGGCGTGTGCCTTTGTGATACGGGTTTAGTTAGGCCGGTGGTGATTTCGGTCATTGCCGTGTGCCTTGCTCGACCTTTGGACGCATAGGCCGCTTGAAGTAGTGCCGGTACAGTGGTGGCTGAAATGTTATTGTTTGACGAACGGACATCTAAACGTTGTTTGTAGTCTCTCAATAGTGACGGTACCACAGCTGAATGTTGCTGGGCGTTGCGGAAGTTAACTTTATGTTGCTGAAGTGATACGCCGCAGCAGTGATGGATCGCTATGGACTCTGTTCATAGTAACGGATGGGTGTGGTGTTTCGTCCTTTTCAGGACGTCCCCTTAGCTTAGTTAATGATACCACGAATGACCATTATAGCATGGCATTATTGCATAAGAGCCGCTGGTCGGGTCTTTGTTAATAAGACTGCGGACTAGCTTTAGACAGTGTGGCCTGCATTTCCCTTATCTTCACATATACATATACATCTTACGTGGCTTGCCGCGTTAAACATAAATTACCTTTTGTTGTATGAGGTGGCGTGTTGAGCTTGGCGCATACCGTAAGCGAGTGCACTATGTGTGACTCCATTATATGGTATTGGGTGAATAGGGGGTGATTGGCATTCATGTAATGCTCTGCAATACACATCTTCCACTTCGGTGGACACACACTATCCACTTCGGTGGACACACACCTATATGGTGTATATATTATAACTAATCAAGTTGCTTTGCAACATGTTTGCCATCTCGATGGGTTTCCACTTTGTGGACTTTATACGTATTATACGTATTATACTGTATGTGGGTTTTACCATAGAACGCACCGTTACGACGTGTGCAGGCGACATGCGCCTTACTGAATATAAGAATTGGTAATTTATTATCAAAGTTTACCAGGCCTTGTGCCTTTGGCTTATGCCATATTTTATAGCTCCGGCTATTTATTATATGGGCTTCGGTCCTCTATTATACACCCAGGCACTCATGCCTAATATGTCAACGGTGGTTTTGTTGACTCCCTACAATAATGGGTTTATCCCATAATCATACGCCGCAGGCGCACTATAAACAGGTACCCCATGGGGGGGGGGCTCATATCCTATGGACGGAGCTCACCGTTGGTAGCGGGTGCGGAGCTACTGACTATCACTCTCTTTTTATATTTTTCCAAATCGGAAGAATATAATGGATGAGAGAGAGATACCACATTGATTAAACTTCTCTACGGAGTTGTTTAAGGGCTAGGTATTAAGATCGAGTGAGTGATCTTTCTGTTGGCTAACATATCCTATGAAGTAGTAACAAAAGACATTCGCGAGACATTCAACTATCTGAATGTCTCGCATTTTTTTAATTAAATTTTATAGTAACCCGTTCATGTATTGACCATGTAAGAATCTGTTCGTGTAACGAATATATATCTGTTGGACATATAAATTCTGTTCATGTAGAGTACATGTAAAATCTGTTCTTGTATTAGATAAATATAAAACCTGTTCGTGAATCGTACTCCATATTCAATAATTTATATTAATTTATGCCTGCTTTACGCCTCTAAACTGATGACAAACAACTGTTTTATATTATAACAAATGATATTTGATAATGAACCTCTCTGTTGAGCAAAGCGATACAAACTACGAATGTAGGGCCTGACGGCTCGTTCTATATTAAAGAATATGATATATTGAACTATTATTATAAAACTATATTGTGATTATTATCACATTATTTTATTCTATTTAAGGTTTTATTTGACTCCTTTAGATTGACGGACACATAGTCTCTGACGCTCTGGAAGAATTTGAGTTATTACAAAACACAACGTAGTACGGGTCCTAGCCACTTAGACGAATCATGTGCCAATATATATAAAGAGTGCTAGCGCCTTCGGCGCGGATTTATGCTTTTCGCTGTTGGAGTGCGAGCGCTCTAGCGGTGTTTGAATATGTATAAATTAATATTTATACTTAACGAAGGAGGAGTTAGTTACAATATCGCACACTTTTTTTACCCGCGACTTTGTTTTTGTGGACTATTGTCGCATGATAGGTTGATAATAGATAGTGTCTTTCAATGTCATCCTATTTTTTATAGAATTAACAGGATTTCAATAGCCTATATATTTCCCCAGTGTATCAGGAATAATTATGCAAAATTTTATCAATATTGGTACAGTGGATATGAAAGAGTAACAAATATATATCCTTACTTACAAACTTTTGCATATATAATAATAAGTAGGATAAGAAACAACAATGTTAACAAGCAATAAATGATGCACTTTTTGTTTTGCTGTTAATAAGGTAAAGGGTTGTTTAATTACTGGGTAATCAAAACAAATCAAAATAATCTTTATTCAAATAAGCTCTTAGAAGCACTTTTGAATCGTCAAGGATCAATATGATTAATGAAGCTGCAACTGGTTCGGAATGTTGCTCTTACTGAGAAGAACCAGAAAGAAACTCGGCGGTCAATCTTTTAAACATTTTCAATTTTACATAATGAAACCAGAGTCCTGTATGAAGCTGAGAAGATTTTCATAGCCAGGCTTTTTTATCATCCAAATAATCTTCAATTTTGTAATATGCTTTACGCACAAGTACATATCTTATACTTAACTTAAACCTTTTTTAACTATATGAAAACTATATTATATATACTTTGCACATAATAGGTGCTATTAGGTGCAGCTATTGCTTACTAAAGATGACCATAGAAGTATTTTTGTGCTACTTTTAATGGTACTTTATTTACTGGTTAATTTATTTTCTATTTTTAAAAAGGTATTGAGAGATTAGTATATTAGACAGTGAATGAAGTACCTAATGCCAATGAGCAGTTGTTGTAAGGCATCAATTGACTGTGTTATGGTCCATCTTAATATCGTACCTTTGAATAATGGGTACAGTCTCTTTAGTATAGGTTCTGCATCTGGAGCTAGGCTACTGTTTCTTGTTATCCCATAAGTCATTGAGTCATGACTGCCTAGAAATCACAAAGGATCGTATTAGTCATTATTTTTATATTATTAGACTAGGTCCTCTTAACAACAAAAGCCAATAAAGTAGGCTTTGTAGATATAAATAATTTCCTGATTTAAATTTTCATATGATATAATTAAATTTTGTTTATTGTCTTATTTTGGGCAACATAAAACCAAAAATTCCCAGGCAGTAAAGTAATATTTTCAATAAAAGAATTAAAATTACAATATATCAATAAACATATACTGAAAAATTTAAAATATTTACTAAAGTAGATATATAATAACATTTTAAAGTTACACCATGTATATTGTCTTCTTGAGAACTATGAATATTAACATCAAGTAAGATTGAACACTATTGTGGTAAACTTAAAATAACATACAAGTTATCCTTTTTATTAAGAAAAGTGCAAAAATGCCTATTAAAATGTAAAATTTACTGATAATATCTACCTGGTATAGCTAAATAGATGACTGGAATGTTTTTTAGTTGTTCTGGCAGCTCT
The DNA here is from genome assembly GCA_029227775.1 of Morpho helenor. Classification (NCBI taxonomy): domain Eukaryota; kingdom Metazoa; phylum Arthropoda; class Insecta; order Lepidoptera; family Nymphalidae; genus Morpho; species Morpho helenor. Next base: position 4,277,791 of record JARGCU010000022.1, on the reverse strand, counting down.
TTCATCCAATTTCCAAGATCAATATTTTGCCCCAAACCATTTTCACTCATAATGATTGCTGTAAACAATTTGATGACTTAATCACTGTTTATTTAATATTATATTACCTTTATACGGTAATAAACCTTTAATTTAAGTACCTTTTGTATGAATTCAAGTTAGCGGAATAGGTTAAAACAAATTACGTCAAGAACACAATCGTCCAATACAAAGTAATGTTGAACTGTGGCCAGTTATAGGTATAGTAAACGTATACTCTTTGTGACTGAACGTGAACGCTATTTGCCTTAATTAACCAAATCACGTCATCATAACATTAGAATTATGTTATAAGTTACCTACATGAGCTACTCTAACTTTTGTGTTTTTAAGGAATAAATTCATAGTATTTCTATTGTAAATATTTGTGATGTTATATATTGAGGAATTTACTGTATAATTTAACTGTACATGTACGTTATTTCATTATATCCATTGTATATTAAATAAGTAACTTTAAATAAGTAGGACGGTAAAACTGTGAATTTAAAAGTTCCGCAACTTCACGTTCTATAAATACGACAGCACAAACGTCAATTTTGTCAACGTTTTCAAACAAATCTATCAATTGTCAATCTCAATGATTTTAAACCTTATGTCAAAGCTTTAAGTTCCTTATCTGTAATTTTCACAGCCAACTGTCTTTTTGCATTAAATAAGGAAAATAATATAAAAATTAAAATATAATTCTTATGTATATACCTACATATATAGTATTTTTTTGAATAAAATAATAGTGGTAAAATTATTTATTATATTTCTAAAAATGGTCAACATAAGCAACATTAGGTACGTAAACTGATTTTGGGGCTTTCCAAATCAACTCGTGATAACAGAGGTTTTTGTTGAAATTTTTAAGATTCTATATGAGTAGAGTTACGTTTACTAATTTAAGTACTGTATTTTTAAACAGTTTTACGTTATTTGTTTATTTTAAATAAGAGATCTCTTGCAATATTTTTTTTGGGAATCTCTGATTAAAATGTCTAACCAAATGATTTAACGACTGTCGTGATTGAATTTAAAATATCTTAGCGGCATAACCGGCATAAGGATAGCAAATAATATATACACTGTCCATTATATTAACCATCTTTTGACAGATTGACGATAGTGATGTCCTAAAGATTCTCGTATGCGATACCATTCCGATTATAGTACCTACTATCATTAATCGAATTACGTACCTAAGTAATTCGATTAATGATAACCTACGTAAACTAGATTACTACTTGAGAAAAGAAATTCCAACTTTGAGAAAACTTATTGTTTCTTTGAAAAGAAGTGGTCTATTTCATGGTGAAAAATCTTCTTTGGTCAAAGTTTTGAACACAATTGGCTTTTCATACAAAAAGTTAAATAAAAGAAAATTATTAAAATGGAACGCACAGATATAGCTATAGCACGTTGTGATTTTTTAAGAGAGGCAAAGAAAATACAAGATTGGGCAAATATTGTTTTCACGGATGAAACATGGCTCAACGCTAACCACACACTATCTCGTTTCTGGACTGATGATACTGCTGATTCCACTTCCTCAGTACCAATGGGAAAAGGTGAGCGCCTAATCATTTGCCATGCAGGTACAGCAAAAGGATTTGTACAAGACGCACTGTTGGCATTTAAATCGAAGAAATCAAATGACTACCACGAAGAGATGAATGCAAATGTGTATGAAGAGTGGTTCAAAAAAATGCTCATTTCATTGGAAGAACCATCAATAATTTTTATTGATAATGCGCCCTACCACTCCCGTCAAATTGACAAAATGCCAACACAGGCTAATAAAAAGCATGAAATAATTAATTGGCTTCGGGACAATGGAGAAAATGTGGACGACTCAATGTTAAAAGTTGAATTAATAAAAATATTAAAAACCAAAAAGAGAGCAAAACGCTATGTAATCAATGAAATGGCAGCAGAATATGGCCATACTGTTCTTCGGATTCCTCCATACCACTGCCAGTACAACGCAATAGAACTTATATGGGCACAAGTAAAAGGGCATGCTGCGAGATGCAATACAAGCCCCCCATTCACAGCGAATAAAATGTTGCAATTGCTAAAAAATGCTTGCACCCACGTAACGGCCGAGAACTGGGCAAGTGTGGTGGAAAGAACTAAAAGAGTAATATTCTCTGATTGGGAACGTGATATTGCGTTTGATAATATATTATCTACACAAGAGCTAATAATAACTGCTACTGAAGACTCCTCATCGGAGGAGTCTAGTGTTGATTATCATTCCGACGACTCGTGCTAATAAAATAAATTAAAATATCCTGATTGTTTTATTTGTATTCATGTATTAACTAAGAAGAAAGTAAAACTTTATATAATGTTATTAAATGTCTTTTAATACTCGTAACATCGATTTCTACCGATTATTTTTAATCTGTGGCATAATCGTAGAAACCATTATGTGTGACATCACTAAGTGGGCGGTACCCATCCATAAAGTACAAATATTATTTGTATGATATTTGTACGTAAGCAATACAAAACTTAATGAGCGTGAGCTGTCAAAAGACTGATAATATGATGGACGCAGTATAGAGAGATTTTCATAAACCGGAATTTGACCAATACTAAATGTGATAACCAATACTAAATGTGGTAAAGTATTCTTAATACTTTGAAGAGTGCTGACGTTTCATTAATATTCCATTTAGAAAACAAGGATATCATATTTTGTACTGTCTATTCAATTTCAATTTTTCATTATTATAAAAATATTTAAATATTTTTGGATATATTTTAAAATATATTACGACGTTGAAGTTGGGAAATAAAAATACTTATTTAACAAGCATTCATGGAAGAGAAAGAAATGTAGTTGCGAATTTTTCTACAAAAAATAAGTTGATCAAAACTTTAAAAAATTCTTACCGACCTAAAACAAGAAGTTTATTTTGCAGGTTCATTTCTTATACAAATCACCACTCAGATAATTAATATAATCTAATAATTATATATATTGATAGCTATGTTTTCCATTTAAGTTTTAAAAATTAAAATCTTAGAACGGGTAAGAACTGACCCGAGACGCAACTATGAATGAGGTAGCATGCAAAGTAACGCGAATAATCTTGATACTAATAAATGCAAAAAATACGAAAATGTGTGTTATTGTTATTTATCGCGATTGCTTTGTTTAGGGACTTAGTTCAACTGAGTTGAGATAATTTTAACTGACCGAGTGAAAGGATTGATTCTATTTTTGACACATTATTTCGTTCAACCTTGCTATTTTTTTGCTATTAAATCACATTAAACAAGTTTCGTGAATATGCTGACCTATATTATAACATAACCTTTGCTATTCCCATGCCATTTTAATGTTTCTTTTCATACCTACTCGGTTTCGTCGCTATGCCTTTCATATGATAATTAATTTAAATTAAAAAAACGCATTATAATTTTGGTAGATAAGGAAGGCTATAGACTATATAACATCACGCTAAGGAGCAGCAATAAAAAATAGTAAGAAATCGGCAAAATTTAAAGCTTTGCATGCGCTGAGTAAACGGTAATAGTTATTGAAAAATTATGTATTACAAAATTGTTTTCCTCTAAAAGTTCTAAATAAAAGTCCGCGACAGCATATGTCTCGCTTTTAAGGTTAATCCACTTTTACAATTTTTATGGATATCAAAAGACTACGAGTATATTACGGTTCTACCCAAGCGGGCGGAGCCGCTGGAGATTATTTTATAACGATGTGTGTTCTGTCTAATTACAAACAAATTTAGTTTACACTTTGGATTGTAGTCAAAACTGGATATCGCCACTACCAACAGTCAAGTCGGTAATTAGCACTTTAAACGTTAAAATGCTGATCGATAGATTTATAACTCTTACAGGAAAACTCTCGTGCTTGCTTTTTGTAAGCTGTTGTTTTCCGGATTGTAACTTTCAGATTGAGGAAAATGCAAAGTCGAAGTAAATTAATAGAGCTTAATGAAAAGAGGGAAGATAGATAATAACCGAAGATTGATTCGTTACTATTATTCTTCTTATTATTTATTCTTTGCAGACATAAGGTCTATATCTCAGAACAAGACAGTCTCAGGCTGGAAGCGGCAAAATAATCGATACTTCGTATACAATGGCCGAATCTAGTTATAAGACAATAAAGATTGTGTACCACCTTTACTGAACAGGCAGGGTGGCGGTGGACGTATCCAATCGCAGAAGCCACCACTCTTAACCTTGATGAGTTTGGCCAAGTGGGGCGTTTTACAGCAGTGTCGAATAAAAATTCATAAGCGACCCACTCAAAATCGGATAAAAAAATACAAGGGCCGAAAAGGTAATAAGGTAAAGTATGCAATCTTAAAAGCCGTGGAACGAAAAAATTGGCTTTATAATAGTTATAGTGGATTTATGCCATGGCGTCATTCATTTCTTGGAACCATCGCAGAAATTCATTACCGCTTCCATTTTTCGGTAATCAGGTAGGTACTCAAAGTTGATCAATATTTAAAAAAAAAAAAAAATAAGAAGAACTTTATTCAACAACATATTTTATACATTTCAACAAAATCCAACGGTGATTATTAACACATTTCGTTACAAAGCATATATTTTACCGACTGTTTTAGACAAAAGCTTGCGTTATTGCGATAATTCGTGTAGGAAATGACGCTCTAAATTAATACACAAACTACAGAGCCACGCAATTTTTTTCGGCATTCGTTTAACCTTAATTTAAAAACTTATGCGTTTAACGTAATCGAGTGCAAGGACTGCATCAATATGTTACCAAAAACGATCATCGTCCGTCGTTGGTTGTGATAAACATAAATTCAAATTTAAATTCAAAATATTCTTTATTCAAATAAACTTGTAAACAAGTGCTTTTGAATCGTCAACTCTACTGCTGGTTCGGAATGCTGTTCCTACCGAGAAGAGCCAGCAAGAAACTCGGCGGTTGCTCTTTTTAAAAAATACAATTCTTAATACTAGTTACATTTAATCGTTTCTATCTTGTACAGGGTCGAACAATATCTATATCCACGCATTCTTATCGTCTAAATAATCCTCGACAGTCTAGTAGTAGGCTTTCTGTATCAGCCTCACCTTAATAGTGTTTTTAAACTGCTGTAATGGCAAAGCTAAAATTGTGTAAAAAAATCATAAATAATAGAGTTTCGGTAAGCCGTATTAAATGAGACGTCATTGGTTATGTATGGTCACACTATGATCAATAGAAGGAAAAATATTCTCTTTCTTTACAAGCATAATGCATAAATGAACAATTTTATAAAATTATCAAGTTGATTGGATTGAGGATGAAGGTATTAGGAGTTTTAAGAACTGGTTATAGCTCGTGGAAATTACCACTGAGAATATTGCATTTTCCCATTTGCAGCATTTTTCTATTATATTGTAAGAAATGTACTATGACATCATTTTAGTATTGTATCTTAAATTAAACACTTTTCGAGGTACTATTTACTGATTAGACAAATTAGCGATCGCTCCTTCATTTATTTCTTTCATCACATAATCTTTAAGTACTTGGGTGGCCGAGCCTTGCTCGATAATTTTTTTATGAGTGTCAATAAAAAATTGATTGAAGAAATAGTAGGGCAAGTCTCGAACCTAGGTATTTTCAGACAGCCCGTTCGCTAAATGAGCTACTATGACTTTACATTTGACAGCGAAAATTGTCTTTTAAAATCAACATAAATTTTATTATTTGTCCGAAAACAAGGATAAAACAATGCTGCTGAATTTAACGAAAATCGTCGATCGTCGGCTAGAAAAGAGCCGTTTCCGAGATTATAATTAATTTAATATTTAATTGAGTATCTTGTCAAAATTATTTACAATTAGATAAGTAACTGTTGTCCCTGCAACCATGAAAGTAATGTAGGTATCATCATAAATTAGCACACCTTGTAAGGCAAGGAAGGGAAAAGCTTGTAAAGAAAATTAAAAAAGTATACAAAAATTACACTAAACATTTAATGTGAAAAGGCACGGACCTACCCAAACATTTTTACACCAACACAAGTGTTTCACACATGTCGATTTGAATCCCGAGAGTTAATTCTTTGAGTCTGTGTTTTATAAATGTATGTATTTAAAACTATATTATATTTACCAGTTCTCCCTAATTGAAGTATTAAGTTACTTTGGAGACGGACAACGGTGTGTATGTAATTGTCCCTTATATGTATTTATTGACGATTCTGATACATATTTCGCTTTATATTTGAGTATATCAATGACAAGTTGTTGACTGATTTTGGCAGATTAAAATTTGGCTCATAATATTTCTCTTTAAGCGGTGCGGTAGTTTATTTATAATCGCCGAAAATCGGTCAGGGATTTTATACTTGCAATTTTGAATATTACGATGAAAACTGATATATTTAGCGAAATATTAGAAAAATTGCACAAGCAGTTAATTATTAATTACGAATACCCCTTTAAAAACAATATTTACAAGTACTTTTTAAATATGGAAAAAGTGCATATTTAACACCAAATGGATGCACCAAATTAATTTATACCTGCTTAACGACCAAAATATTTACAGTCGAGCTGTATAGTAGTAACTTTAATTACTATAATATAAATCTTGAGTAATGACTTGAGTCTTTCCTTGTTTTTAAGTGCGTTGGCATGCGATTATGCTGTATGAGGCATGAGCCATACAAACTAAAACCCGTATGTAAATAGAAAAGAGACACAAATATATTTCTGTCGCCAGCAGTAAACGATGATCGCCGAGCACAAATCGATGTCACACGAACGGCCCGTCTCTCCAAACATTTCCTCCACGCTGGTATCCATATTCCATACTTGCTTTCGCTAAGCTCCAAGCTTCAGTCAACAGTCTACTATTTTTGTGCTGCCACATCGCACACTTACAAGTCGCACTCAAATTATAAATAATTGTTCAGATAGCCTATATAAGCGTTATTCGTAACTAATTACAATGAGAAAAATACGGTCTGGAGTGAAATAGGCGGGTGGAACAATCGTATTGTTTTTTTTATCGGAGCGGTGAAGGACTGCCTAAAACTGTATAATTACTGTGTTATCTTTCCCGTGCGATGTTGGGGGAAAGTTTTGGTTAACAAATTAGAACTTATTGTCAACTGGGACTTATTGCGAATGTGTATTGAAACGTTCATCGCTATCCACGGGCGCACTGCTATGCGCCACGATTTAGTGCATTTTATAAGGCATACTTCGTCTGATCATTTCTGCGAAGGAAGACTTTAGTTAATGAGGCAGGTAAGCGAAACTCATTTTACTGTTGTAGATAAATATTATTTTTTTAATGTTCTTGAATGTCGTCCAATGATAAACGGAGTTGAGTAGTCGAGGGGATGTCTGTACTCTGTAATATGACAATTGAATGAAATGTGGAAAATTGAACAATTTTAATATCTCTCAATAAAACTTATACCGTTTGCATAAAATAATATAACATGAACTTGATTAACAAAGACAAAAGATATATCTGAACAGTCAAGTGCTGAAGTAAAATTAGCTCATGTTCTTATAATACAGATAATAATTTATGTATATATCGCTCTTGGGCTGCAGTAGTGGCATAACTCAAAAAACGCGTGCTAAGAATGGTTAAATGTTAAAATACAAATTTTCTTCAGCAGCAATACCGATAGAACTCATAATTCAATATTAGGCCGTTTGTTTAAGCAAACTAAAGCATTTTTTATTCATTTTACTTAGTAATGAAAACTTTAAAACCATTTATCTCAAAACATGATATTTTGAGTTGTGCCACTGTTGCACTCCATGAACGTTAAATGCAAATATAAGCTTATGTATGACGCGTCGACCAGCAGACTTATTACTTTATCAGTAAATAATGTAAGTATTTAAGTTAATTATTTAGTCGATAAATGAATGTTGAAACTATTAATTATTCCTGTATTTTAAATAGAACAATTAAGTAATTATTTAATTACGAAACCGTAACAGGGAAGATAATTGACACAAGACATGGTACCTATCTGTAAAAATAAGATCCGATATAACTGATCTATGGTTGGAATGCTCTTTGTTGGTAGTAAAACCAAATTATAATCGGACCAAATTATAACCAACGGAAATTTCTCTAAATATTTGCAAGGAGTTTACAATGAGTAAAAATATGTAAATACTGGCTGTTAAGCTTCCTTTCCTAATTAATGAGATTGCCTAACAGCTAATATAAGTAAATTACGTATATCAAATTATTTAAATCGTTCTCTGATATTTCAGGTCTTGGTTGCGTAATATTTGTTCCGTCGAATAGACTTGTATATTATTGGCATAGAATTTATTTTATAAATATAAAACTGCTAGACAAGTATAGATAAATAGAACTTTCGAATTAAATTTGGAACGAAATAAATCATATGTCTTACTATCAAGTTTTAAGTAATGTGTGATAAAATCAGATAACTGTAAATCGATAATTATTTTGTAGCACTACAGCAATTTAAACGTTTATACTATAATATATCTTAGAAATTACATTACCTTAGAAGTTTTTTATATACTTCATATTACCTCTTCGATGATATAAATTACAAAACTACGTTAAATCGTGAATGCCAATCTCAGGTACAGATTATAATAGATAACTTATGATAAATTTAAATTTCCGAACAGCAGTTACAGAAAACGTAACTGCTTCCATAAATCATTTAAATTTCTGAAACTTATAAGCAATAAGTTTAATTTCAAACTCATAATTTTTTTGTCGTCATTAAACAAATTTAATAAACGTTAATATATCAATTACCTATTCATTATTTTTTTTCGTTTCTTGAACATCAAGCTTGTACTGTTTAATTATTCTAACGTAATATAACCAAAGCGATATTTCTGAACGAAATAATAAAAACTTCTTTGTTCTCTTCATAGCTATAATCTGTAGGTAGATATCCGCGTTGTTAACAATAAAATAAGAGAAGTCAATTAAACAAGTGCACGCAGCTGATGAATTATGCATTATTTACGTGTTAATCATACATCCATTCACGCAGTAATATCTAGTCGTGTAGGGAGAGTTGAAACTTTGCAACTTTGTAAACTTGAGGAAAGTTTTATTACATATAACTCCAAATAAGACTCAATTATGACTTATCTAGCACTGCAAAAATAACTCAAACAACTGTTTTCATAAAAGTTTCCGTGTGGTATCCGGATGGGTAGAATAAACAATCCTCATTTCTTACCGAGGTACCGTGAATGGCAACTAACGTAGGTTGACCTGCCGTGTTGTATCCGGTTGAGTTGAATAGACCACCCTTATTTCTTACCGAGGTGTCGTATAAGGCGACTAAGGTAAGTTGACGTCAGGTCAAGTCAAAATAACTATTCAAATTATGTTACAACATGTTGATAACATGTTATGCCGACCCCACTTAAAGTAGCATAAGGGCAGGAGAATGATGATGACTATTACGTCATATATCAGATACGACACGGCAGGTCAATTTACCTTAGCTGCCTTTTACGACACCTCGGTAAGAAATGAGGGTGGTCTATTCTACTCAACCAGATACCACACGGTGGGTCTACTTACCTTACTCGCCTTTTAGAACACTTCGGTAAGAAATGAGGGTGGTCTATTCTACTCAGCCGGATATCATAGAGCTAAAGAGTCTGTCAGAGAACCGTTGCAACAAAACGGTTGTGAAACCTTCGATACTATGTTACTTGGTACTTATACATTAAGCAACCATGTTATGCGATGATAAGAGGATCGACGCTTAATATTTATTAGTTTTGTTTATCGCTGTACAAACTTGAACTGGCTTATTTATACTTAACGAGGCTGGGTTGCAATCGGTCTATTTACAACTGATAGTCTGAAAATATTTACTACTGATAATAGGCTTAGAATTAACATATTTATTGGCAGATGGAGGTCAAATAACTTGGGTTAATTTCTAACCCACCCTCTCTTTCGTCAAACATATAAGTGTAGTCCGAAATAATGCAGCATATGCACTTGGTCGTCTTTATCCGATGATATGTAATCATCATCTTCCTGCCCTTATCCCACTCTAAGTGGGGTCGGCACAACACGTTATAAACATGATGTCACATGATTTGGCTGCGTTTTTACGACCGGCCCCCTGCCTGACATCAACTTACCTCAGTCGTATTTTACGACACCTCGGTAAGAAAGAGGGTGGTCTATTCTACTAAACCGTATACCACACGGTGGTTCAACATACCTTAGTCGCCTTTTACGACACCTCTGTAAGAAATGAGATAGGTCTATTCTACTCAGCCGGATACCACACGGTGGGTCGACTTACCTGAGTCGCCTTTTCGACACCTCGGTAAGAAATGAGGGTGGTACTATTCTATTCAGCCGGATACCACACGGCTGTATCCGATAATATGCAAGAAGAGTAAAATGTCACTTCGTAACAAAGTGACACTTTACAAACTTGCATAAGATCAATAATGTCCTATGTAAAAGCGATTGCACGTCCAGATTAGACGCTTTGCAGCGACTGCAAAACAAATTCATACGACAAGCCACCGGCTGTCCCTGGTTCGTGTATAACGTTGACCTACATAGAGATAATAAATAATAAATAAATAAATATATGGGACACTTACACACACATCGTCCGTCCCCAAAGTAAATAACTTAATACTTGTGTTATGGGTGACAGACAATTGGTGAATATATATTTTTTAAATACATACTTAAATACAAATATACACCCAGGCTCAAAGACCAACAAATTCATTTTTAAAGAAAATGTTGGCCCTCGGCGGGAATCGAACCCGCGACCCGCGGAGCTGAAGGAAGGGTCATTACCGACTGCTCCAACGGGCCAGTCGAAAGATTTAGGTCTTCCTTCCATAGCACAGATATTCAAAAGTTTCTTTGAAAGAAATTCTTTGAAAAAGCTAAGGTAAGCCAAAACCGCTCGTCGGAGGATAGTTAAATACACCTGCTATGATAAAAAGTTTAAATCTAGTCATCGTAGACGCCCTAAGAGAGTTCTCTATGATCCTGACGATCACTTAACGATCGCCAACTACACAACCATACACACACGGCGTCTTCGCCGGCGACGACGAGGTCTCCGCTTCATCACGTCCAACCGGGGCCTCCGCTTCATCACGTCCAACCGGGGCGTCCTACCGTTATGATAGGACTATTCCGCAAGGCCGAGCCACAGCGCGTCGTTTTAGGCCGAGGTCCAGTCTCACAGGTGGCACCCTTAAGGCGACGCTCCCAGGGTGCTGCGAGTCCCGTACGAGACTCGCTCTCCCAGTTCTACACTCAATGCTTCTGCGCTCGCCCACTCTCTCGGTGACACTGTAAAAGCCTTCAGGGCTAACAGCATTAGTTAGTGTCCGAAAAAAAAACAATCAAACAATGATTGTTTGAACGCGCTAATCTCAGAAACTACTGTACCGATTTGAAAAATTAGTGGAGTGTAAGATTGTCCGTTTATCGAGGAAGGCTATAGGCTATATAGCACCACGCTAAGATGAACAGGAGAGGAGGAGCAGCAATAAAAAATATTGCAAAAATGGCAAAATTTAAAACTTTAATAGATAGATATTTATGATGACGAATTAAATAAATATATAATAAATATATGGTACACTTACACACACGGTCGTCCGTCCCCAAAGTAAGTAACTTAATACTTGTGTTATGGTAGACAGACTACTGGTGAATATATACTTATATATTTTTAAATACAAATATACACCCAGGCTCAAAGACCAACAAATTCATTTATAGAAAAAGTTAGCCTTTGGCGGGAATCGAACCCGCGACCCGCGGAGCTGGAGGCAGGGACACTACCCACTGTGCCAACGGGCCAGTCGAGAACTTTCCTTGCTTGCGCTAAGTATACGGTGAAAGTTAACACAAAAATCTTACTTTTCTGTTCAAAATTACACACATCACTTTACTTACTTTTCTGTTCAAAATTACACACATCAGGCACAGCTGGTAATATTATGATATTATTTGCACCATTACTATGGCGGTATGAATATTTTAAAAAACTTTGAAAGAAAATAAGAATATCATTTATAAATAATGAGTCTGCTATAAAGAATTTTTACTTAATTAAGACTAACTTACATTTGCTTACCTAAATAACGAAACCTATTGAGTATAGGTATTCATAAAATAGCGATCGAGACGTGAATGCATGTGTATTCTTTGTCCTAAACCAGTATATACGCAACGTTCATATTACCTGTATACGATAGGCCGATGTTATGCTTTCAAGGATTACAAGTTACATTTTATTGACACAATTATTTTCAATTAGCATTTCTCATCGTTTATGTTTCTCACTTAAGTGTCCTACTGAAGAAAACGAACAATGGCATTGGTTGAATAAAATAAAATTGTTACCCGGATATATTCGTATCGACTGCAGATAACCAAGAGTAAAAATATCGTTAACTTACAATCGCCAGCGGCTCCGCCCGCGTGGAAAGATTAAAACCGTATTATAGTATTTTGATAACCATAAAAATGGTTAAAGTGGGTCAACCTTAAAAGCTAAACATATGCTGTCGCGGACTTTTATTTAGAACTTTTAGATAGGAGCAATTTTGTAATACATGATTTTTGAATAACTATTGCCGTTTACTCAGCGCACGCAAGGAAAGCTTTAAATTATGCCGTTGTCGTACTATTTTTTATTGCTGCTCCTCCCCTGTTTATCATAGCGTGATGTTATAGAGCCTATAGCCTTCCTCAATAAATGGACTATCTTACATTAAAAAAATTTCTATAAACGGTCCAGTAGTACCTGACATTAGCGCATTCAAACAATCAATCAAACAAACAAACAAGCTCTTCAGCTTTACATATTAGTAAAGATGTATAATTTTTGTATTATTCTTCTTTATCTGTGTTTAGTTATTAAGAAATTGAAGTGCTTTTTTTGTAAAGATTTATGAAAATAACATTGTTATTTTTTTTTTGTTTTTTCTACAATACCAGTGCGTAAATATTTTAAAATTTAAACTGTCTATCGTTCGAGTTAGCCAAGTTAATAAAGCTTTGCAATGCTTTAACTGGGACTTCCGCTAAAGGGGGATAGAGTTTATACATACATTGACCCACGTTCACATGGGGACGTCAAATGCCAAGCGTCTTTATAAGTCATAAGCTGTGATAGCCCAGCGGTATGACCGTGCGACTCTTTCGAGAGGGTCACAAGTTCAAACCTCGGCAGTTTTTGTATCAAAACTTATGTGTCTAATTGATAATTGCAATTTATCACACGCGGTATTTCGGTAAAGGAAAATATCGTGAGGAAACCAGCATATATTTAGAGAAATCTGCGGATAGTGTAACCTACCAATCCGCATTGGAGCCGCGTGGTAGGTCTTAGCTCAAACCCTTCTCTACAGTAACGGAGAGAGGAAGCCTATGCCCAGCAGTGGGATTGTAACAGACCGTTACTTTACTTACTACTACTTTTATAAGTCACTAACCGTTCGGTTAGAGGTCCGAAACCAGAACGAGCCACAGCAACTACGCGTTGCTGTGGCTCGTTCTAGTTTCGGATACCCCTCGAAACAGAACTTAACATATAAAAATGCTCCCATCGCCACCAAACTCATTATAGGATCATCTGGTGGGTCATTCCAAATATTGTCGGAAAATTTAACTAAAATCAGTCCAACCCTTTCGGACTCTATTTAGGACATACGGACAAACATTAATTTTTATATGCTAAGATCATCATCCTCCTGCCCTTATCCCACTCTAAGTGGGGTCGGCACAACATGTTATAAACATGTTGTAACAGGATTTGGCTACGTATTTTACGACCGGCCACCTGCCTGACATCAACTTACCTTAGTCGTATTTTACGACACCTCGGTAAGAAAGAGGGTGGTCTATTCTACCTAACCGGATACCACACGGTGGGTCAACTTACCTTAGTCGCCTTTTACTACACCTCGGTAAGAAATGAGGGTGATAATATTCTATTCAGCCGGATACCACACGGCGTTGCTAAGATTAATAAATATCAGATTTAAAACTCAGCAAAGTTGAACCGAAACGAGTTAGTTCAATAAATACATTGAGCTTGATTCGTAATGGCTATTTATGTTATTTATATTACATCCGCGTTCTAGATGCAAAGCGCTGGCTTCAAATATACACTTTTTTACATACGTGTATGCATTAAATTATTTTCGTTACGTAAAATTAACATAAAATTTATTTTCATTTATTTATTTTAATTATACATGATTTATTATTACAGTCGCCCCCCATAATATAATTCACGCACCTATATATTCTGCCTAAACATGGTCTATCAAACTGATAAACGCCATTGAGCATTATATTTCGAGTGTTCGTTAATGTTCCAAATATGTACAAACATGTACTGTTCTGTATTATCAACTAATGAGCACATGTACATTTTCGGTGTAAATTTAGCTAGCAAGATAACGCAGAATAAGTACATGAAAACACGCAAAAATGGTAATGTTCCATATTGTTATCACAGTAATTCAAAGGTAGTTTTTAATTATGCGAGGATTACTGTAACCAGGGGCCTGGGTGCAAACAGTGCTCTGGCGCCTAAAAGCCCTCCCGCCATTACCAAAAGTTTTAGGCGTGGTGCCCGAGTCATATTTTTTAACCCTTGCACAATGGGTCAAGACTTAACGCATACTTTCTTATTTCGGATACATAATGCGAAGAGTAGATGGTAACCTGAAAAGGCTAGTCTTTTTGGCAACACAGAAGGCAAAAGGCCACGAGGCCGGTCGCCAACACGATGGTCTGACCAAGTGAAAGAAGTAACCTCCTCATCCAAATTCTATCAAAAAGAGGGCTACTTTGTATCGGAATAGGTGGAGACGGATCTTAATTTATTTAAAAGCTTGAAAATTCATGGAATTGTCCCAAAAAGAATACATTATTATATTATGTACTACAAAGAAGCCATTGAGACCAGAAAGAGGAGCATAATAACTAAAAATGTTATAAAATAGATATGTATGCATCTCTGCACATGCACGGCACTAATATATAACTCTCATCGAGAGTTATATATTAGTGCCATTTGCAGTTGAGACCCTAGGGTCATGGAGTCAAAGTGCAAGAAATGTTCCATCCGTTTCAACACCACGGTTAATTGCCTCTTCAGGTGACAAGAGGGCTGGCTCCTTTTTTGCACAAAGAATCAGCTTAGCGATTCAGCGCGGAAACGCTGCCAGCATTCTTGGGACCCTTCCACGTGGACGTGATTTATATAGTCCTAGCGTGTAAGTAATTTAAGGTAGATATAACGTGTACACTTTTGCTGTAAATAAAAAAAATAGGTTCAGAAATATGCGCATATTCCGAGGCAATTTAACGCGTATATAGAACAATTCACTTCACATTACAAAACAAGCTGCGTTAATATTGACAAAAGCACTTATGTATATTAAAATTAAATGTCTTCGTATAATCAGACGACATTTTTCCAGCACCTTCTTTGAAATGATTAAATGAATTGTTTTGTTTGTTTCAGATCGCTATTGATGGCGTTACTGAGCATCCGTGGTGATTGGTATTTGTATCTTTGGCTTATATATCGTAAAATCTATTCAGCTGTCATATGGTTGCTTGGCAATCATTGCCGAGGTGATAAGGGTCGGTCCGTGATAAGCGCCGGTGTTGGCGGCCAGTCGCTCGTAGGCCTCCACAGAGTGCGAACGCGTCGCAGGAAACCGACGCAGCATCGTAATAAGCATTTCGCACTAGTGAGGAGACCTTCGTTGAGAAGAATAGTGATGGCACCCGGAGCTAGCACTGCACACGCCATGATGGAGGACAAGGAAAAAGCCCTTGCGAATGGTGAGTATAAGTTTATATGTAAACAAGGAAACCGGCGAATTTAAGTACGGCAATTTCAGTGAAAGCTTCATGTGTTATTGACACAGTTTTTGGTTAAGTAAAAAATATAAGAGGAAACTGTTTACGGAATTGAGGTACCGGTGCCTTTGCTCAAATGTCACTTCGAAATAATAAAATTAAAATATGTATTTTCCGGCGTGTGAAAGTTATTCATTTTCAGTAATGTTACAGTCATTTTTTAACGCTGCGTTTAGCATAATTATGAGTTTAGCTTTATTCGGTTACAAATTACGTCATAGACAAATTCATAGATACAACATTTTTTAGTTTTGAGCACAATTAAACTTGATTAACTAGTTTTCACAAACTTATAAGTAATTCGATGTTCATTGTCGTATTATTTATTAAGGTCTTGCCCTTAAGGTCATAACCAAGCGTCCGCACATTAAACAATACTCTTCTCTTTTATCGGTTATTTTATGGATATCAGTGTAATAATTTAAAGTTTAATTGTTTTTTCAATGGTGCCTCTTTTAATTAAATGTTATAAATTGAAAAATATTTTCTTATATAAGACCATATACGCCTTATTTTTAAAGCACGTGTATGGGGATTATTTTGTTAATATCAAAGTCCAATAAACACTAAAATTGGCGTTGAACCAAACATGAAATTTTCTAATTACTAATGTTTGAAACATCTTAGCAGTAAATTAAATTTAATAATTAATTTCTAATAATTATGCGGATTGTAAAATAATATATAGATCTCGTATTAAAATATTGCTTTATTAAAGTTTGTTTATATGGTTTTCAATAAAGCGTTTCCATTTTACTGAAACTTTCAATATCTGATTAAGTACTATAATATATAGTATAGAATGCCATGTACATATAATTAAGACGAAAGGGTATATGATTTAAATATTTGCAGCTTAATTCTGTACAACTCAATTCAAGGTTTTAATTTTTAAGCAGATTCATTATAACACTAGCCGTTCCCTTAAAGAATATCTTAGACATATATCACACAATATATTCGCTATATATATTCGATACAAATATTCACCGTTATTCTTCTTTGAGTGGGGTCGCCATAACATCAAATTTCAGTCTTCGCCGTATTACCCCTACACCCGTTAGCTATTAGTAATAGATTTATGAAATCTGTAATATCAAAAGACTGCAATATTATGTAAGACACTCTAATTCCTTTATTAATCTATATTAGTATTATAAAGAGGAAAAATTTGTATGTATGTTTGTAATGTTTTCACACAAAAACTACTGGACCGATTTCAAACATTCTTTCACCATTGGAAAGCTGCATCTTTACTTAGCAACATAGGCTATATTCCGTTAAAAAATAGGGACCTGTAGAAAAAATGTAATAATGTGTAAAAAATTAGCCATAAAAATCTGTCATCGCATGCGCTTCGGAAACTATTGATATATTTAACAAAAATAAATCTATAGTCCGACTTAGTAGACTTTCCACTGCCATAAGATCAGTATGTACGGTGAAACCGCGGGATATTACTAGTAATATAATATATTCAGTCTTCATGTTCACCGTTCACTTACACAAACAGAATACCCCAGAGACACCTCTCTTACCGTCACTTCTATAGAATGATTTTCCCCTGCATACCGCCATCTTTCTACTTCACCTCGATCAGTGTTGCCGACGCAAAATATATTAAATAATTTTCGACTACAGTCGACATAGACAATACTAATTACTATAGTATGTGTCCGAAATTGAACAATATCTCAGTTTCTCAGACTCGAATGGATAAACATTTTAAGCCGAGTTTAAACTGAGCCGCAAACAATATTGTTTACATGATCATAAGTTTATTATATGCTTCAGGAAAATGTCCATAATTTTGCTATATCATCGTTATATAGTCATTAATAATATAAGTGTAATTTCCAAATGTAAAATTGATAAAAAATAAATGAGTAAACTTTTCTTACCTAAATAATTATAAGGAATTTATCTTTGATATAGCAACTTCACACTGGTCATTGGGCATTTAAACTACGCTCTCTTTATTTATTTCTAATATTTAAATTAGTTAATCTTGTATATTTATATTATCTGATCTTCGAAAATGGCTCCGACGATTTTCATGAAATTCAGTATTTAGGGGGGGGGGGGGGGGATTACTAGCTAGCATTTTTATAACGGATATCTATTTAAAAAAATGTAATATAGCCTATATATATCCTCCTGCCCTTATCCCACTCTAAGTGGGGTCGGCACAACATTTTACACACATGTTGTCATATGATTTGGCTACGTATTACATTACAAAGATACATAACATTTCAAACATACATACAAATTTTTCCACATTTTTTTTTATAAAATTAAGCATTGGTAAGCCGTACACATATATACTATAGCCGTATATACACAGTATTGTTATAATGTTTGATATTTTCGTACCATCTTTTTCTTTAATATAAATTGTCTCACTTCGTAGGTTAGCTGGCAGAGATCTCTGTCATAGGGATAAGTTGACCTTTGTACACTTTTTTTACCAATAATGTTTTTTTCCAACCTTTTTTATGGTACATAAATAGATAAATAAATAAATAAGTATTATACTGAAACATAACATATTGTTTTGAAAATATTTATTTTAATTATTTTGCATTAAACTTTTGTCTACAAAATTGTTTTACATTAAACAATTACATTCCTCTGTGTACTGATTTGGCCTTGTCAAGCAAGTAAGCACTACCGCAAAAATATGGCTAAAAAAAGATCGAAACAAAACAATTTATCCTGTTTAAATAAATTGAGTTCATCAACACAGGCGACATACGCCATTATGAAACGCGTGTGACGTCATAACCACGCCCCCAGCAACAAGGCCGTCTTTAAACTAGTTATCGTACTAAATATATAAAGTTTTTTATTTATTACATTTGTCAACTACTTATCGTAAAATATTATCCTAATTTGCTGTATCTAAAAAAAGATTACTGTTAGAGTTTTGCCGAAAAATTTAGTAAGCTTTTTTTTTACTAAATATTAGGTTTGCATCGTAGTGTTATGGGTACTGAACTTTATTATTAAGTTATTTTGGAATTGTTTTAATATATCTATTTTTATTGTGTAATATGTATATAAGTAGATATTACTTGGTTGGCCGAGCCTTGCTAAGTAATTTTTTACAAAATAGAAAAAAGGAAATGAAAAAAAAAACAAAAAAATTATTGGATAGGTGGGGCTCGATCCTTGGTATTTTCATTTCTCACGACCACCCGTTCCTCGAATAAGCTACGCTGATTTGACATTTAACGGCAAAAAAATTATATATTCAATAAATTACAAGTAAATTTTGTATTTTTTTAATGCCTGAAAACAGGGATAAAAGGTTTTTTTTTTAAATAAAACCTAGCTAGATCGATTTTTCTCCAAATCCTCCTGCATGCTGAATTTCAGGAAAATTGTTGGAGCCTTATCCGAGATTCCGAATATAT
The DNA here is from genome assembly GCA_029227775.1 of Morpho helenor. NCBI lineage: Eukaryota > Metazoa > Arthropoda > Insecta > Lepidoptera > Nymphalidae > Morpho > Morpho helenor. Next base: position 4,258,402 of record JARGCU010000022.1, on the reverse strand, counting down.
ATATATATATACATACAAGATTAACTCATTTAAAGACTACTCTAGACAAACCATGAAATTAGATAATCATTTAAATAATATCAGAAATTATAGTTTTACAAACACCTCGGATAGTATATATTTAAATCTAGATTGAAATTGGAGTTCTAAGTCAGGCAAGCATAAGAGAATTAGGGTTACAAATGAGACTAAATAAAACATGTGAGGCGACAGTAAACATTTAAATCTAGATTTAAATTGGAAATCTAACTCAGGCAAACATAAGAAAATTAGGGTTACGAATGAGACTAAATAAAACAAATATGAGGCCTCGATTAGTTAGGACTAATGGATTTTCGAGGATATTGTTATATTAATAAGGAGCACGTTTAGTGAGGCGTGATATTTAGCCACGTGGTCCAGTTTGAATACCCCAAATACATATAAATACAATTACGGACTAGTTTGTGTTAACTGTTTGAACTTATTATGTTGATCTAATAATAAAAGAGTACTTAGGTAACCGAGCTTTGCTCGGGATTTTTTTAAAGAAAATATAAAAAAGATAAAATTTGAAAAAAATGGAAAAAATAATTGCCGAGGTGAGGCTCGACCCGGGGTATAAGAATTTTTCACAACATTGAGCTATAAGAACTTTGTAAATGACGGTCTAATTAGCCTATGTTTACAAATAATATTAAAGCAGTTTTTCAGTGCCTGAAAACGACAATACTTTTAATTAAAACCTAGCTAGATAGATTTATCGCCCCCGAAGCCTAACATACTAAGTTTCATGAAAATCGTTGAAGCGGTTAACTCATTTAATTATTAAAAATTGATACCTCGTTTTTGATAAGAATAATCATTATATTTATAATCAATATTTATATACCTACGAGATTAACTCATTTAAATATTAAAGATTGATGCCTCGTTTTTGACAAGAATAATTAATCATTCCTTGCGTTTCAGTCTTTCGACAGTGGCTGAACAAATTTCTTATATCTAACAAACCTCATATACAATGCAAACAAATTAAATTAATCCTCTGTTAATAATCGGTTAGCTATAAATAAATTTGCTATCTTATAGCGATGAGATAAGTTTCAACTTGAAAGTTCAAATTTTTTACGTACTGATAGACGCACATCAAACTTTTTATCTTATTGCCATGTATCACTATGTATTATCAATTTTTTGTGACGATAATACTTTATTGGTGGTAAATTATAAACATGGTTTTTATCACAACATTAAAGTTATACCTACCATTCATGTGTAATAATAATAATAATAATAATGTTTATTTCTGTTCATGCTTAAAATTAATAACAGGGTATTGAGACCTTCTAGTAAGCATGACAATGCCTGTATCAGAAGAATCTCGCTCTTCAATAACAATAGTAATAAGCTTACATGGTTTTTTTACTATTCATATAACATTTATATATCTATAACATTTATATTTATATATCTATCTATAATTATTGTTGTATTTAGTTGGATGTGGTGTTTGCGTGCGTGCGTGCGAGTGTGTGTGTGTGTGTGTATGTGTGTGTGTGTGTGTGTGTGTGTGTCTTCGTAATTATATATAAGTTACATGTGTCATAAAAGTTTTATTTATTTATTTATTTTCTTCACAATTATAAGTCTGGTTCCAGTAGAGCTTCTGTTTCCTCATAATTTAGTACTTTTAGCCATACTTTTAATATTTTTTTGCATTCATATAAAGTTTTAGAGTAAATACAGGTTTTTTTGTTTATTTTGTTGTACAACACCGTGGATATCTTTTTGAATTGACGTCTGGCAAAATTAGTTTTAACTGAGATTCCAGGGACAACAACATTATTTGTTCTTTTAAGTAAAAGGTTGGAGTCAAAATGTACTGTTTTATGTAATTTAAGGATAGTATTAAAAATATATAAATGTCTAACAGTTAGTAAGTTACTTGTTGAATATAGCAGGTGTGTGGGAAATTTATAAGGTTTAAAGTATATTACTTTTAACAAATGGCGTTGAGCCCTTTCCAGCTCAATAAATTTAGTTTTCACCGCTCCACCCCATACTGGTATACAGTAGGTAATAAGTGACTGAGCTAATACTATGTAGATTTTGTTGAGTAAATCGGCCGATGCAATGTTTCTTAATATTTTAAATATCCATGTTAATTTCCTAATTCTGTTCGCTACGAGTTCAATGTGATTGTGCCATGATAACCTTTGATCCAATATAACACCCAAGTATTTAGTAGAGGATACTTTCTGAATAATTGGACAAGTACAATTTTTATCCTTCGTGTCGCATTTATGTATCTTAATACTAAAGTGACTTTGTGGTTGCGTGTTATTTTTTATTGAGAAGCATATATAATTGGATTTAGAGGCATTCAGTGTTAATAAATTTAACTTTAGCCAAGCAGCAATCTTAGCAAGTCCTTCTTCAGCTGCCAATTGTGCGTCGTTCCAGGAATCACCAGAAAAAACTATAGCTGTATCATCAGCATAAGAAAAAACCTGGCCATTATCTACCTGCATATTACATAAATTGTTGATGTAAACTAAAAATAATGTTGGGCCTAAAATACTGCCTTGAGGGACTCCATAGGTCGTATTTGTCTCTCCACTAACATATTTACCCATTTTGGTACATTGTGTGCGATTGCAGAGGTACTCTGTAAAAAGTTTTAGAGGCATTCCTCTAACACCAATTTGTTCCAGTCTGCGCAAAAGGATGGTAACCGAAACAGTGTCGAAGGCTTTTTTTAAATCCAAGAACACACATAGAGATTTTTTCTTTTGGTCTAGCTGATTAACGATCAATGAGCTAAGTTTTAGAACTGCATCTTCGGTTGATTTGCCTTGCCTAAAACCAAATTGGGAATTCGATAAGAGATTAAATTTGTCTAGGTAATTAATTAGTCTCCTATTTATTAGTTTTTCCAGAATTTAATATATCCAGTGTTATATATTATAGTTTTATTACTTCTTATCAACGTAATATGGCTTAAGTTTTTAAATTCTTAGTAAACAGGTTAGATGAGTTCAAATATGTAATGATAAAATTTTGTTTATTCTCCGTTATCGTATTCATTGTTCTCTTGTGTGGGTAGGTGTGGCTTAACCTATCTAAAGCATCTTAGGAGATGAAGAAACAGGTTTTTTTTATATATACATGATTTTCGTACATAATGGAACACATTAATCACTTTAGTCGAAACGTATGTTTCAGTGTAAGTAATCATTATCATTATTTATTTAAAGATCAAGCTGTGATAGCTCAAGGGTAACACCGTGCGACTCTTTCGAGGAGGTCATGGGTTCAAACCCGGGCAGACACCAATGAGTTTTTCTGTTAAAACTTATGTGACTAATTGATAATTGCAATTTATCACACGCTTTTTGGTGAAGGAAAAGATCGTGAGGAAACCTGCATATCTCTACAGAATTCTGGGGATATGTGTAACCTACCAATCCGCATTGGAGCAGCGTGGTAGGTCTTAGCTCCAAAAAGGGAGAGAAGTGGCCTATTCCCAGCAGGCCGCTACTTACTTACTTAATACTTCAATATCTAGATTTGCAGTGAATGATAATTTATTAATGTAGATTTAGTCAGAATGGTCATGACAGATACAAAAACATGAATGTTAATTTAAAATATAAGAACTTCTGTCAAATAGTATCAAAATTTTTAAGTCGTTTTGTAATATTCATGGTCATGAGTAACTAAGCAATAGGCAATTTAATTAAAAGAACTTAGTATAAGATAAATGTATAAATTGAAACGTCGAATAAAAGAAGGTACACGTCGCCGCTGCGTGCAGTTTGACGCCATTCATTCACCTTATTAGACGATGTCACAACTTACAACCTTGTATTGCGTAATTAAACGACAGTTCGATAATTGCTATAGAAAAAACAGTGATTATACAAGATTACTTCATAAAAGCTGTTATATGTAAACGGTCCGACCGTGTGACTTTTTCTATTCAGTCACGAATATCTCTAGAGATTCCGCGCGGATCCCTAGGGTTCCCTGAAAAGTTGTTTCACAACTGACTTGAATCAATACGCATATACGTAAAAACAATGTTTAAAATGTTTCTCTGTTCTAGAAGGAGCTCAAAATATGTGTAACCTACCAATTCGTATTGGTTATAAAAGTTTTTAAATTTAAACTATCGTGAGTAGTATTCATAGTTATTGTATAGAACCGGCTATACTCACGTCTTATTTTATCGGGTTAGCCCGACTAGTTTCGAACCCTTCCGGGGCACTTATTCATGAGCTCTTTACACGACGTTATCGCGGCGGGAACTGCGTCCAGCAGCTCGCTGGGCGCGACTCGTGGGTGGAGGGGGTGCGGGGGGACACGGTGGCGGCGGTGGCTGCGCCTCTTCCAAGTGTTCCCTGTCGCTCTTGTCTTCGTCATCGCATGCACGGATGCAGTTTGTGCACGCGACGCTTACGTTGTCGGGTTCAAAGCGGTCACCCACGAGTCGCGCCCAGCGAGCTGCTGGACGCAGTTCCCGCCGCGATAACGTCGTGTAAAGAGCTCATGAATAAGTACCCCGGAAGGGTTCGAAACTAGTCGGGCTAACCCGATAGAATAAGACGTGAGTATAGCCGGTTCTATACAATAACTATCGTTATAACAGCGTGAAGAGTCTAATCTTTAACCAAGGAAATGTTAGTTATTTATTCTAATAGCGTTAATTAACTAAGTTAAACTAAGTAGTAGTTGTGTAGGTCGATGGCAGGTCTATAATGAAGTCAATTATATACTTCTATCTCATTATCAACTAGATAAAAAAGAATAAATTGCTAAACCTATGGGCTTACTACTATATCCTGCTATAATTGTTACATTTTCACTGCGAATCCGCTGAACCAATATCGATGAAATTTGGCACAATTATCCCTTATAAACTGGGGTAAATATAGGCTTTAATATATATATTCGACAAGGATAGGATGATATTGAAAAGCGCCATCTATTATCAACCTATCACGCGACAACCGTCTACGCGAATGAAGTTAACTAATATCTAATATCTAGTACTACATAAATCTAATATTTTATTTATATCATCATTATAATTCTCCTGCCCTTTTTATATATTTTTCTGTTTCATCTTAATTTTTGGGGATTTTTTTGTAAGGAAAATGCCCCATAGTAACTACAAGCTAACCTTACTTTCTACGACTTATGCCTTCTTTAAACACATTGTAAAGCAGTTTCGCTTTTCCTGAATATCACTCTCAGCTCGGCACAACATGTTTTCAACATGTTGCGAGATGATTTTGCTATTTATTTTATTACCGGTCGCCTAATTGACGTTAGCTTACCTTAGTCGCCTTTTGCGAAACTTCGGTAAGTAATAAGGATTGTCTATTCTACTCAGCTGGATACCACACGATTTGTATTTTATTTATAGTTCAGAATAAATTTGAAAGTATCAGACAATATATTCAAAATAAAAGTCGTCGTATTAGCGGTCAAACCGCTTTGAATAACAGATTCTGATCTTTACATTACGTGAAATCCGGTCTGATAATGAATAATTTAAATGACGTTAATGTAAATTATTATTTTAAAAGACTAAGTTAGCAACAGTGACGTAATCACAGAAAAATAGCATGATATTATCACAATTTATCTTTAAAGAAAACAATTTATTAGTTAGCTTGATAGTTCCTTATTCTGCCGTGTGGCATCCGGCTGAGTAGAATAGACCACCTTCTTTCTTACCGAGATGTCGTAAAAGGCGACTAAGGTAAGACGACCCGCCGCGTGATATGTGTCTGAGTAGAATAGACCACCCTCATTTCTTATTGAGTTGTGGTCAAAGGCGACTAAGGTAATTTGACTTGCCGTGTGGTATCCGGCTGAGTAGAATAGATCACCTTTATTACCGAGATGTCGTAAAAGGCGACTAAGGTAAGTTGTTCTGTCGTGCGGTATCCGACTAAGTGGAAAAGACCATCTTCATTTCTTACCGAGATCTTGTAAAAGGCGACTTAGGTAAGTTCACGTTAGGCAGGCAGCGGGTCGCAAAATACCTAGCCGAATCAACAAGTTTATAACATGTCACCTAGAAGGTGATAAGGACAGTTGTATAATGACTTAATTTTTCCTAAATGTTTTTACCATTAAATGAAATTGCCTATTCGATTGAAGGTAAATTAGAATACGATTAAAATCCTGCTTTTAGTTTTACAAAAGTAGTTAAAGAGTTTTTTGGTTTTGTTTTTAATTCTAAAAAAATTATACGATCTATTCAGAAATCTTAGAATACTGTTTACAAAAGTAAATACTTAAAGCGTTTCGTGGTTTTGTTTCTAATTCTATAAAAAATGCTACGATCTATACAGAAATCTTAGAATTGTCAAGAACTGTAAAATTATGTGTGTACTAAAATGAAAAGATTTAATTTAACTTGTAATTATCTGGCTCTTCTCGATAGATTTTTCTTTACCAGTATTAGACTTGACGATTCAAAAGCACTTGTTTGCAAGACGTTTATTTGAATAAATAATATTTTGAATTGATTGGGTGTGTTTACGGACATATATGTAATGGATAATTCTAGTATTAAAAATTTAAGATGTATTTTATGACTGTATTTATTTTATACGTTTTTGAGTTATTTACAAAAAAAAAGGGTTCATTTTAAGTTATTTTGTTCAGACGTAATGTTCAATAAAGAATATGAGTTTGTTTATTCGACCTACTAATAATAACAACGTGAAGCTTTCTATATTTCTTTCTGAATTACTTTTCACGGCTGAAAGAATTTGCATACAACTTGTAGCCAAATTAACACGATATGCACAGGCCACTTTTCAATTAAGTACTAAACTCAATTGTACAAGTCGCTTCAACAGAAAAAAAATTCTTATAAATTAACGTACCTGGTTGACCGAGCCTGGCTCGGTAATTTTTTACAAAATAGAAAAAAAAAGATAAAATAATTAGGCTAGTTGGGAACGAACCTAGGTATTTACATTTTTCGAGGCTGCCCGTTTCCCGAAAAAGCTACGCTGACTTGATAATTTACGGCAAAAAATAGTGTTCTATATTAAATTTAAATGTTAATAATTTTTTATACCCAAAAAGGGATAAAACGATTTTTTTCAATAAATCCTAGCTAGATCAATTTTCTCCCCCAAAACCCCGACATGCTGAATTTCAGGAAAATATATGTATACATACATACAAGATTAACTCATTTAAATATTTAAGATATAACATTCCCTCCTGAAGAAAACAAACAATATATTTCTGCGTACAAAACTATAAACTACCATGGGATGAGTATATTTACTGTTGCCTTTATTGAATCCCGCGTTATATTATTGCCGCTCAGTCTTAATATTGAGATCACGATTCTATAAATAGTGCTTCATGTGTCTTGCGTTCCAATAATAGAGCCGTTTCAAATTCGCATAGCAATTAACTGCTAGTTACGAGTATCTTCAAAACGTGAAGTTGAGAACACGTGATGTGCGAGTTTTTTAACATACTCGATCGCGTTAGTATAACGCCAATTTGTATGACGTTGCAACAGCGACATCTAGTGACCGCTGTTCCAACGCCATACAAATTGCGTTACTCTAACGCTATTGAAGTATTGAATAGGTTAAAAAAACTTGCATAAAGCACACTGCTCGCTGGTTCAAACTTCGAATCAACACGAGTGTTATATACATCGTTATAAAAATGTTTTTTTAAAGATTCATTAACTACTGTTGAATGTCAACGGTATTAACGCCTTAATGAATACAAAAAGTGTAGCTATAATTCATTTAGAGTGTTTACTTGCCTAGAATAATAAAGACTGTTTGATAAAATAGGGTTAGCCTTTAAGGAAACGAACGAACATCCTTCCCGCGGCAATTTCAATAAATAAGTTTCTTTTCAAAAACATAAATTATTCCTATTATTTTTAACATGATACCCCACAAATTTAAGGATGAAAAACCTTCTAATAATCCTATACAAGACATCATTCTCATTCCTTATCCCATTTATTCCCTTACCCCACTCTTAGTGGGGTAAAGGGTAAAATATGTTAGGCATAACATATTTTTCTCTCCCATTCTTGCCTTACCGAATTAATCGTTAACTCTGGCGTTTCTCCGTTTATATGCATGTCATAGTTTACACAATCGAACCATCTCTTTTTTGACCTCCCTTGTCACATCTATATATACTGAATATAATATATAAAGCTGAAGAGTTTGTTTGTTTGATTATTGAACACGCTATTCTCAGGAACTACTGGACCGATTTGGAAATTTTTTTGAGTGGAAAATAGTTTATATATCAAGGAATATAACATCCCGCTAGGATGAATAGGAGAAGAGCAGCAGTAAAAAATATTGCGAAAACGGCCAAATTTAAAGCTTTCCTTGCGTGCGCTAATTAATTAGTTAAAGTTATTTAAAAATCTCTTATAATTAACTCACAATAACTACTTTCATGTTCAAAATTTAAATTTGGGAAAAAATTTGTGTGACTTTGATTTCCACGAGGGCGAAGCTGCAGGCATAGCTAGTATATATATTTTTTAAAACTTAAAATAGTAATGTAATATTTTTAAGAAATTACATCTTACAAAAGAAGTTGACGTAATAGTGAGTTCATCTCAATTAAATTGATTATTTCGTGTTGGACAATAGACAAGTTGTTACAATGTTGTGGTTTGTAAATAGACCTCCTTAACCCATATAGGTCTAGTTGCCGAGCGTTTAACTGGTCTCAAGTTGATCGCATGTTTCCTTGAACGGGTGTTCAAAGTCCACGAGGCGTTGGCACGCGAACATTCACCGAGCCAGCCTCTACTTTATCTATAGTATCTTTATCATTTACCTTTTTATATTCGATCATAAAAAGAAATCCATACTCTTAATTATTTATATATTAAATTAAAGCTAGTGCGTTAGACGATTATTTATGAAATTTGGTAAAACAATTTACGGTACTTTTGCTCATTTTTTTTGTGGCAGTAACCCATTTTGGGTCGCAATCGCCCGATGGGACGAGCGGCGGGTATGTCTAAAAACCTGACAGTGATCTACCACGCTGCTGGTGGCGGGGACAGGGTACCGTTGGACACATTGCCCCCATCCCCGCCAGCAGCGGCTATGTTACCCGTAGTGCGTCATCTCTGGGTCGGGGCCTCTCTAAAAGTGGCCCCTCCCTCAGCTAATCAAGGCATCGGAAGCACCAGATGCATCGACTGCCTTGGGGACCTATCTCCAGCGAGCGTCCGATAAACCCCGTTCAGACCGCTCGGAGGTCTTCGCTAGGGCGTCATGCGACGGACTTCGGCAAGTCACCTGAGCTCGGGTCGCCTGCGGCGGATTGGATCCAAGGACTCGACTTTCCCGATCCTTTCCACCGCCTCCTTCCGCGACATAACGTTCTCGCAGAAGGAGGTCATCGCATCGTTGTATACCATAAAAAGTATACATTTATTAATTGTCAGTATTAACGCTACTAGCCTATCTGTTACTTGCATTCTTCATTTAACTCAATATTAAAACTTTCCTTTATCACCCTACGAGTTACACGTCACTGATTCTGTTAATGTTTATTTGTTAAATAATATACGTAAAGGTAACCTTAAAAAGATAGTGATGACTTTATAACTTGTATTATCGTATAATGTTCTAGACCATTCACCTCTAACAGTTATTTGTACATCCACACTAATATAATGTAAAAATCTGCTTGTCTCTCTGGTACGGCTTTCACGGCTTATCTGTAATATTATTGAAATTTAAAAGAATTGGAGCTTATATGCTTGGCTACCATAAAGGATTTAAAGAAATTTATTTTCCGTAGGAAACAGAAGAAAATTTATAACTGAGAAAAACAGAGACCTTTTTAGTTGAGGTGTACTAATTTCAGGGTATGTCTCGTACTGTTTATTTTAGCTAACAAAATTCTCTTGCCGAAATCCTCAATATTAATGGCAATTTTCGAAGGAACTACAACTTTTGTTAATACAATCTTTACTAGACCTGTGCGGCTTGTAGTTCAATGTACTTGCTACTCAGCTCAGTTTTTCATGATATTACCATTTTATTTCATACCTCTGTTTTGTTAAAATGTGCTGAAATAATCGTTACAATTAAAGCTGCAAATATAGTTTATTTAATCTATTTGTAACTTTAGATTAAGATTAAGTTGTTTATGTAATTAGGAGGGATGATAATCATCTGACCAAAGGAGTTCTAAATATGAATGTGGATGGATATATGTCTGCAGGGAGGCTGAAAAAAATGGATAGATTGTGTGAAGAATGACATGCATATAAAAGCAGCACCAGAGTTGACGAATGATAGAGGAGAATGGAAGATGAAGATGTATTGTACCGACCCTATTTAGAATTGGATAAGAGTAAGATAATGATGATGTAATTTTAAATTAGGAACCCAACTGTGCCAATAAGAAAGTACAGGGAGTCTCTTAGGAGGGAGGGAGTTTAACGTAGTATAATTAATACTAATGATTTCGTTCGACGAAGTTGTTCGTGTCAACTTACCTAAGCTTTTTTTTTGTTCCCAAAAGAAAAATGACAAATTTTATATCTTATATATCTCGATTTATAGGCTTTAACCGTCCCATATTTCATTAATATTAGTTCAGTGGATTAGCCGTAAACTAAAATATCATCGTACACGTGTATTAATATTACTGTAGGCTACAGTATGATCTAGCGTTTATTATGTTTATCTACGCGCCATTACAAGCTACATCAAGCAGGTGTGGCCGTTCGATACTATTGACGTAACAGTTTGTTTTCGTTGAAAACCAACACAGTAGGCGCGCCTCTGTGAGGCATTTTTATTGGTCGACCGTTCCGACTTCAAGACTTGTTTTCGCGTCGTTGCCCGTACAAATTAAGGTCATGCCGACCTAAGCAATACGTGGGACGTATTTTAAATAAGCAAGACACTATTTAAGATACTTTTGTGTGTATTTAAATGAATAAATGTATTTTATATTCGTATCCTGATATAGACGGCGATAGGATTTATTAGTGTTATACGTAACCTTGGATGTAAGTATATTTAGATAGTAGAATAAAATTAACGTTTGAGTAGTTTTCAAATGTTAAAACAGAAATGATTGATTAAATTATTTGAAATAAAACTTATATATAGTTTGCTGTTAATCTGATCTTTTACATAGTCACCAGATATAACTTAGGTGATAAGATATATTATTACTAGATAATAATATTACTTAGTCGATAAGAATGTGCGGATAAAGCTTCGAATTTGTACACGACAGTAATGACTTTATGTAACTAGTACCTATTAAAAATTATATTTTTAAAAGAGCAAACGCCTAGTTTCTTGTTGGCTCTTCTCGGAAGGAACAGCTTTCCGAAGCAGCAATAGATTTGACGATTCAAAAGCACTTGTTTACAAGTTTATTTGAATAAGGAATATTTTGAATTTGAATAGGAGACCGTAGCCTTTATAATTTTTTCCTATGTATCATTAGTTTTATCATCATGCCCTTATCCTACTAAGTGGGGTCGGCACAACATGTTTTAAACATCTTGTCAAATGATTTGAATGTGATGTTATGTAACATAACTTTTTATATTATAAAAATGAATTGTTCATAAAAAACTTAAATGATAGGTTTTAGGCAGCAGAATTTCCTTTTTTCGTTTATTTGACCCCGAAATCCAACATTACATTTAAATGGTCTGGAGCTAAATGTTTAAACTCATGTCGAGTCTATTTTTATATCACCACCATAACCCCTCTCCCCCAAACAATCAAATTGCTCCCACTATAGGCCCTACGTTGGGCAACTCTGGGCTAAAGCTCCTTTGAGTGTATAAAATAGGAGACGGCGGAGCAAAGAAGCTTCTTTACTTGTCTATTATTATTGATTTATTAGGTTGATTTCTAACCAGTGTGAGAGTTTGACTGACAAGTAAGTGGCTATCGTCGTCTTCTTCTATTCTTGCCCCTCTATTACTGAAGGTTGCCTGTTAGCATACTGTAAGCCACTCTGTCCATCGCAAGATAAATAAAATCTCCATCAGAAGCAATACAGGTCTACTCTCGAATGTTTAGTTTTTCCGACGTCCAACGCGCTCTTCCCTTCAATTTTGCCCATTATTATAAGTTGTATATTATTATCTGTTTATTATTTATATTATCTCTTGTGCCCAAGTATGTGACTGAGGTACTCCATCTCATCATCGATTGTAGTCAGGACTATATAATACAATATTCTGAAACGATTGAAAAGTCAAAGCTCAAAACCAATCGAAGCACTTAACTGACAGTTTTTGGATCATTTTATTAGTGATTTGCCATTTGGGTCATTTTATTTTGATTAGGGTTTATAATATAATGGGTTGCTTGTAGATAAAATTCAAGACTGCACCGAGATATATCTCAGACGCCTTCTAGAAACGTCTATTGATGATGTATGACTCCAATGACCTCACATTGATTCCGATTTCACACTCAAATGTAACGTGATCTCACGCGTACCCATTGACGGAATGATGTTTACGCGGATCTTGTTTAATTACTAATGATTCAAATTAAAAGCGTCTTATCTCTTTGACCCTCCAGATATGGTGATGGGTCATGATATGAAGTAATATTATAGATACTTGCAACCATTACTTACCCTTATATATAGTTGCGCGTGGAAAATCTTTCTCATTGTCTGTGGATCGTTTCGTAAACAGAGAAGCGTTGAAGTATAAATATTCATTAATAAATTCTGTTATTGTGTTTTTGAATAGAGAAAGGATGCGTTGTGAAATGAAATATGTTTTTAGCTCTTGTAAGTTATATTTTAGTTTATTAGATTTTGCATATGGCAGTTTTGAAAAATAATGGACAACTTCCGTACCATGCATGAATATGTTGATAAGTCGACTTACGTCCTGTTATATATTTAATCATAATAGGCATTTCAATTGCCCAATTTTCATGGTGAATGGTCCATTAGTTCCTGAGATTAACGCGTTCAAACAATCAATAAATGAATCAATCAAACAAACTAATTTCAGCTTTATATATTAGTATAGATATAGATGTAAAAAAAAACCTCCATTCCTCTTTCGTCATCGCATCTTGCGTGAATGGAAGGAATTATATCACTATATACTTATTTTATTTGCTAATTATTGTCAGGAAAATGTTCTTATGAAAAAATAAGAATTGTAAGTTTAGCAGAACATCTCATGATATTTTTTATGTTATTTGTTGCAGTGTCGATGCGTAGGCGTCGTATCAGCCAGTTCGCACCCCTGCTGATCGCTTTAGTTGGGCTACCAGCGCGGGGTAAAAGCCAGCTGGCTCATCGTCTATCTAGGCATCTGAATTGGAATGGAGAGAGTACTAAAGGTACGTATTCAATCACTAAGGATACGTATATGACAGCGCGTATAGAATAATCTCTAATAGTCTCCATAAGTCTCTATTCTTTTTTTGGAGAGAAGGATTCGATTAGACCCACCACGCTGCTCTACAGCGTATTCGTAGGTTATACATATACTCAGAAATTGCCAGAGTTATTTCCAGGGTTTCCTAACGCTGATTTCCTTCAACGAATTATTAATATTAGAGACGTAAATTTTAAAAGAAAAACTCATTGGTTCCTGACTACACAATCTCACCGTTTCGCTATCACAGCTTTTTAAAATAAATTGCGTATATCTTAATACAATGTTGCTATTAATTTATATAAAATTGTAGCAGACATGGAAAGGCATAAAAGACGATAAATTTATTTACACGCCTTGACCCTCTTGAAGGTATCTGGTAATCTTGTCTGTCACTTGTATTGAGTACTAGGCCAATAGGTTGTCCTAGATTTAATTAAACATATGATGAAGAAAATGTATACTCAATATATTTAATGAAATTCTTAATATGGGTATAAGCTATATTCTAAATCCATAACTTTACAATTAATTTCAATAATTAATAATAAATTTGTAAGTCGATTCAGAATTCTGAAAATATACTTAATCTATAGTTTTAACTTGTACCCATTGCAATGTAGGGATGGACATGGAGTAGATAAAATCGATAAATAAATAATCTGTTTTTTCTGACTATTTTTAATGTTGCCTTTTTAATATTATAATTAATTACAATAAAGGCTAATCAAAGTGGACAATTACGAAGAAATGATAATAGATGCTGTTGGGAAATTCGAATAAAATGTGTAGTTTGGCCGGTTTCATCCAACAATGCATAGTTAATCTTAAAAAACAAGAAAAAAAGTTATAAAGAAAAAGAGGATAATTAAAATAAACGATTTTTAAATAAGACGATTTTTGATGAATAAATAATCGATTTTTAAAAAAATCGATTATTTTTTAACACACCTATTGCAATGTATTGTTGTAGTTATGGTAGGCTTCGGTACAAAATGATAGAAAAAAAATTCGTTGGTTTGAATTAGGTTTATATTGAAATTAATTTTGTTAAAAGTCACCAAAACAAACAAAACAAAACAAGTCAAACAAATAAATAAGTACATAGAATTTAATTGAGTTTGAAATTTTTAAAAGTTTTGTTTGTTATAGTTTTCGACTGTAGTGAATACCGTCGAAAGCATATGGCGCTGTATGGCAGCCATGACATATTTCGCGCCGATAACCTGCAAGGTTCCGCGATCCGCCGCCAGAGCGCACGCGAGGCTGTACAGGACGCCGTGTTGTGGCTGAAAGATGGAAACAGTGTTGCTGTAAGTAAAAAAAAAGTTATGTCTTTTATGTTTATTATATTTACAAACCTAAATGCGAGACAATATTTCAAATATTTTTGTAGGTACATAAAGACATGTAACACTATGACAGGTTTTTATATACCTACATTATATTGTTCCCTATATCTAAAAAGAGCGCTTATTTATTGCTTATTTATAAAATTTCTTAAGATCTTTTTTTATCTTTAAACATATTTTTAACATCTGAAAAGTCATTATTGGTTATAAAACGAAGCTAATACATTTTTAGATACCTATTTTATGTTCACAAAAACGTAATTTAACGAAAGAAAAAACTTTCGAATTCAGCACTGTCTGTATAGGTAATTAAAAAGTAACAAGTTGACAGTTGATACGTTCCGTTTAAGGCATCAATTATTTTAAATACAATTATTAATAATATTATTTAATAAGTTTTCTAGCACATTCCCATTGAAAGTTTATAATATTTTTAGTTATATTTGATCAGAAAAAAGTTAAGAATTTTTTGTTGTATGTATGCTTTCTGTAACAGTTAGGCCCAATTTTCGCAGTCTCCTTTTAAAGATAAATTTAAATTTTCTAAAAGCATACGTTAAACAGCTAAAGCTAGATATTTTAGGGGACTGTTGAGGTTGATACGAAATTAAAAGTTTTTAAATGTTACTTTTAAAGCAAATTTTAAATCACAACAGCGGAACAATATAAAATAACTTTTAGAGGGAATAACTAGATAAATAGACATACGTAATAAATAATCTGCATAATATATAAACGTTGTTTATTAAACGAGGCCAAGTGTGAAAGATAAACGCAATTCCTGGGAAATATACTTGAGTCAATTTTATTTCTTTGTTTACTTTATATAGTTGGTGCTATTAATTGGCAAAAACAAATTAAAATGTACCGGCCCAAGGTATTAATAGAGAATTTGTAACGACATATTCTTAGGCCAGTAAATGATATTATTTCACAGACTGTTTGCGACGGAACTTCTAATTTTTTTTTATGTTAATTATTTACTTAGTATCGTTTTCATTAATGGGAGGATGTCATAGAGTTATGATACTATGGAAACCAGCTTAAAATGTGTCTATCGAAACAAACTGAAAGCTACTAGTCCAACTCTCTCTTAACTCTCTAACAGTCTCTCTTTCTATGTGTGATTAGACAAAGATAAGTATGGGTCTCTTATCTCTTATTATTCGTTAGACACTGGCACTCACAAGCCTACCTATGGTTTTATAAGTTTACATGATTTTGGTCGTTGGTCGCTGGGTCGTTCTAAAAATTGACTGAGAGTTTCGTTAAAATCGGCCCAGCGGTTTCGGAGTCTATAAAAGACATACAAACATCCATATTTATATTAGAGATTTTAAACATTATTGATAGAAGTTTTAAATTAATTTCAAGGCTCAATTTTTTCTTTTGCTAAAATATTTTTAAAATTTCACTTTACAAGTGTTCAAACAGCTGTCGTGGTCAAATGATTTCAGTGCCGCGGCGTCCTCCATTTCGATCGCTCGGGTTGTCTCAATCCTTCCGCATTTTGATATTGTGGTTGTCATAATTTATTGGTTACACTTCAGTGACTGTGTGTCGATCTTTAAATTATCAAGAACGTTGGATGTTTTTGAAAAATTCCAAAAATTATGCTCTTAATAGTATCAGTTACAATATGAAGATACCAATTTCTGACTGCGGATTGAACGACTTTAATATAAAAAGCAGCTTAAGTAACATTTTACCTGCTAGAAAATCTTTATTAAAGAATAAAATCGATCCGTTGCTCCGTTTGAATATGAAGCAAAAAAATTTAAAAGTTAATAGTCTGTTGTCATCAAGGTTGTGAGAGCCCAGAGGGCAGGCACCAATCAGTTTTTCTACTAAAAAATCACACGCCTTTCGTTGAAGGAAAACATCGTGAGGAAACCTGCATATCTCCAGAGAATACTGGGGACTGACTGTGTAAACTGTCAATCCGCATTGGAGCAGCGTGGTAGGTCTTAGCTCCAATCCTTCTCTCCAAAAACGACGAGAGGAGGCCTATACTTGTCGTCTAGATTTATTTGTAATAAATAGGAAGTAATCAAAATATATTTTAAAACGAAGTTCCATTGTTACAGATATTTGATGGCACAAACATTACAAAGGAGCAACGTCGCGAGTTAAACGAATACTGTTTGGCCGATATGGGCTTCAGGATTCTATTCATTGAATGCGTTTGTGAGGACCAGGAGATGCTTGAAAGGAATATAATAGAGATCCTACATTACTCCGCTGATTACAAGACAATGACCGAGGAGGAAGCAATCGATGACCTTAGGAAGAAATTGGAACATTACATGCGTCAATATGAGCCGATTGATGCCAGTATGGAGACCATTAGCTTCGCTCGGGTCGAAAATATGGGTGAAACGGTGACAGCGCATAAAATTTCAGGACAAAAAGAGTCCGGAATACTCGGCTACTTATCTGGGATGAGGGCTTTACCGCAAACCTTATATTTCACACGGGTGAGTGAAGTTAATTTATCGTCTAATTATCTTAATTAATGTGATAAGCTTGTTTTTCTTTTTGAGACGGAAAATCTATCGCAGTGTCTATAAACATCGCAAATCCGTTCCATTTGTATAAACATGTGGAAAATAAGCAAGTCATATACATGTAAATAAGATACTTAACTAATGCATACTTGTAATCAATCGAGTGCAATATTGTTTACACAATATACGAAAACGATATTCGTAGTGCGATCTGTTTTATTTCACTTTGTAAATAAAGTTCTTCGTATTTTTCAATCGTTGGACTTCCAATGCTAGACGTAGGTCTCTTTAAATGATTTTCACATTACAATCCATCTTGCAGGAGTTCTGTCAATGCTGCGTTTTCCAGTGCGATGTCGCTGTTAAAGCACTTTAGTACTATAACGCGCATCGGTTTTTGTTCTATGTACTGTTTATCTAAAAGGCTAGTTATCATCAGATATTCTGACGAGTTCAATTTCTATACAGTCATTTTATTTTCAGCCACGTTTATTTTGGATTTAGATCTATTGAAGGCATTTCCATGCCTTACGTCAATCTTACGTTACTTACGTTTAAATAAATACTTAGTACTTAACATCCTGTAAATAACATAAATAAATTAATCTTTAAAAATAGATATAAATTTTATATTTGTGATGATAAACATAATCATATGTATAAATGTATTAACTATTTGTCTTGTACGCAATTTAGAATAAAATTTATGATCCCTGATTATTCCATTTACGGACGAAATCGAGTTCTTTGCCCCAATACCTTGGAAAAGTTCCAAATGGAACAAAGAGTTTCAGTTCAGAAACAAAGCACGTGTTTATAATACTTCCTTATATCTGACTGAATCTACATTAACTCCTTGATTTAAATTGCCGATGTGACCAAAGGAAAATACATTTTCCTTGAAATCATAACTTAGCTAAATATTTATAATGTACTGAGTTTACAATAATATGTAGTAGTCTGAATATGTTAATTAGGAAATACTAAAGGCCACGGGCTGCTATGGCTCAGACTGGTTTCGATTTCCCCTAAACTGTCATTAACAGTTCAAAAAAATTCTCCAAACTTCAGTAGCTTATCCGCTAGGTCAATATAAAGATTGGCTAAAAATTTCATAACAATCGGTTCAATTATTGAGTCTATAAGCATCACACTATTTTACTATACATCATATTTTCTATTTCATATGTATAGTTTAATAATAGGCTTGTTAAATATTACGGATAAAATATCATTTTCTTAATTCCAAACGATTCTTATAGATTTCTCGTTTTTTATTTCTATAGATATCTCGTTATTTACAGGTTTATATAGATATCTCGTTATTTACAGCACGGTGAAAGCGAATACAATGTCCTCGGTCGTATTGGAGGTGATGCGGTACTATCGTCGAGGGGCGAACGATACGCACACGGGCTCGCTGTTCATTTAAATGAATTGGCTGCCCGCGAACCTCTCACTGTTTGGACATCAGAATTGCGTCGCACCAAGCAAACAGCGGCCGAAATCATGGCACCCAAGCGAGCTATTCGTGCACTCAACGAACTTGACGCCGTAAGTATTACGATATCTTGTTAAATATGTATGGGACATAAGTTGTTAGAAAGCGGCCATTACGTAGTAGAGCTCATCTAAGCTTAAATCACGCGCCTCACTCTCGTATTTACCCACTCAAGCAAATTTAAAATGTAATACAATGTATTCGTCAATCTGGTAGTATGGACAAGTTACTTGCTAAGGAACGGTTGTTCTTGAAATTGTTGTTCAACTAATTTAATTTTCTCCAAATGCGCGAGAAGGCGGACGTCGTGTTTCATACAATAACCCAGCACTACTTCATATAGAGAGCATTGCCAGATTTATCACGCGACTAGTTTGATAGCTCTCACAGAGAAAAAAGGTAATTATAAACATTACCACACATTTGTATCAACTACTTAAGTAGCCATTTCAAATTAGACAAGCTTTACCCAGTGACCATAGTTTCGAAATTCTGCACACCAGTGATAAAAGCCTACGACTTAACATTTAAAAGCAACTTGAGATCTTTAAACATAACAATGGCGCCATCATTAACGATCAGATAAATATATCTAGTTCAAGCTTGTTAAATGTATTCAATCAATGGTGGGGGTTGCACCAATTACTATATAACTTGTTTGGGTGTATAGCCGTCGTATAGCCTATCTCCTGATGATGCTTCAGTTTTGGGGTGAAGCAATTGTTGAGTTTGTGATAGTGAATGTCTATTGTGCTGGAGCTTTGTAGAAATGTGTTTTGACGAATCCTGCATGTATCAGATATGAAAACGGATAATCAACTCTACATTTAGCATTATTATAGATATTTTCTATTTATTTAATCGCGGAATACAGCTAAATAATGTTATTATTACTTTTGTGTTATGGGTCTCCGCAAAGTAAGGCCTACTATTAATTATTTAATCTTTGCCCATTTAATATATTTTTGATTTTCTTTTAATTATAAGTGTGATGTCACTGTCATTATTATAATTATCTTGTTTATTGATCTTCCTTGATAATGTTCAAAGATAAACGATAGTGTGTGTCGTGATAATTTCAATATGTATTTAAATTGTTTTTGATTCTTGACTAATTAAATTGTTTACTCGTGGAACAAGACTAGTCAAATACTTTACGTAGTTTTACAAGTATACCATAATTATTGCACTATCATTTAAAATGTTAATTTAATACAGGCAAAAATGGTGCCTCAGTTTCTATATAAATATTATTTGGAAGTTCATAAATCGCCCTATCCAAAAAATAAAGTCACATTTCCTATGCTTGTACATGGGATATGTAATTTTATTCTTTGGAAAGGGTGATATATTTGCAGTTAGTATTTCTATCTTAGATCTTTCTAAAATTCACCAATTATTCTATAAGTTTAAGCCACACAGCTCTTTAAAAGACATACAAAGTAATTTATAGAATTAGGCGTTAATTTGCGGAGGTCCATAATACAATACTAATGACAATATTATTTTCCTATAACCGGGTATGCGGCTATAATGCGGATTGGAGCAGTGATGGGTCAAACCCTTTTCTCAAAAAAAGAGAGAGGAGGCCTATATCCAGCAGTGGGATAGTAACAGACCGTTATTTTACTTTTATTGTATCATTGACTAAAAAATAGTGTTATTAATAAAATCAATGTTTATAATTGTTCCATTTCCAATGAGAATTTCTAATAGATAAGTTATAAACTCACACTTAGCAATGACCTAGATCAAGAACATTATGCAAAACATCATATAACACGTGACGAAATGGAAAACTTATGTTAACTGCGTTTGATCTATAAATATTGACGATCTTTATTACTTCTATTACGCCGTTGTGACTTAATAAAACGTTCTTCTTGACATTGGCGTAAAAATATCTTGATAGAATATTACAATTTGGCGGTTCATTCACATCCCAAATCTATAAATTCTTAAGCCAGTTGGCTCGATTACAAGAAATCGTTCGTTAAAAATATACCATGTTGATGTATTCTAAGTTTCTACGATAGACTTTAATCTCCGATGCTTCATTCGTGGAAACATACAAGGAAAATACGATGAATCATAAATGGCAACTCTTCCAAGTTTTTCCAAGGAAAACACAGGGCGTTGTGACATTTAAGTATTCTGCGAAATGTAATTTTCTCATCTTATGTATCTTGTAAATCTCTAAATCTCGAATTAAGGTTCGATTTAATTTCTTTCTTTCTTAAAATCCAAAAGTGACCATCGTAGAAATAGCGTTCCACGGTCTACAACTATTTGGATCTATCAAATCGATAACTCAAAACAAATAACCATGAAAGTTAATATAGTAAGACGATTAGGCCACTGTAAAAGAGATATCCGATACATAAACACCTCAGACAGACTTGTTCCAGGCCATATCTCCATCTAATAAAAGCCTACCAACAATGCGATTGGCAATTTATATGTTAACCAAATCAAATCAAAATAATCTTTATTCAACTAAGCTCTTCCAAGCATTTTTGAATCGTTAAGGATCAATATGAATGAAGCTAGAACGAATGTTGCTCTTACCGAAAAGATCCAGAAAGAGACTCGGCGGTCAATCAAACATTTTCAATTTTATATTATTAAACCGCAGTCTTATATGAAGCTGGATTTTCAAATCCAGGCATTTTTTTCATCCAAATAATGTTCAATTTTATAATTGCTTTACGTATATCTCTTACAACACATTCAAAATCATCGGCTATTCAAATGCTGCATTCCGTCCATCGACACTTTACTTTACATGTCACTGAACTGTATAGATCTGATCTAATCTTCAGCATTGTAAATCAATTAAATTGAATATTTGTTGTTTGAGTATTGATAAAAACTAGAGGGAGGCCGAAATAAAGTTGGAATGTTTGTATTGATATGCATATAAAAGGATAAGCACCAGAGTTAAACATTCAAAAAACGTATTTTCTACCTTTTTAAAGGTAGGCAACGCACTGGCTCCGCGAGAGTTCGTGGGCGGTAGTGATTACTTGAGATAAATCAAATGCTCGTTTGCCATCCCGTTCTATAAAAAAAAGAATATTGCATTGCATATGATGAGATAAACTTTCTTTGTCATCAGGGCATTTGCGAAGGTTTGACATATGAAGAGATGCAAGAGCGTTTCCCGCAAGAGTTCGCTTGGCGTGACCAAGACAAGTTGCGGTATAGGTACCCATGGGGCGAGTCCTACATCGACATCATGACCCGGCTGCGTCCAGTGCTTTCGGCTTTGGAAGATGAGCAGAACGTTGTAGTGGTCGGCCACCAAGCTGTTCTGCGCTGTATGTTGGGATACTTTCTTGATGCCAAACTTGGTAAGTTGTTTTTTTTTAATTTATCGATACCTTGGATTTGACTGATGTTTAAAGGTTCAACGGCTTTGTTTAGACCACGATTGTCCCAATCTCTGCTTATTTTTGTAAACCAGTGAGCATTTATAACAGCATTTATAACATAATCTGAAAAAACTATACTAAACCATTTTAAATGGATTTCTTTCGTATCATTTTTATGTTATTAATTCATTTGAATTAATATTTATATGCAAACTTATATTTATATGTGCAAGACAATAAATTGTAATCGCAGCCGTACAAACTAACTTCTTGGAAATAATTCATTTTGAACGGAAGTTACTTGCATTTTGTGTATGTAAACATTTTAGTAGGCTCTACGTCTGCAAAAATTGTATATCCAGTTCAATTAATGCTATGTAAGGCATTTTGGAATCAAGGAAGTCATGATCAAGCTCGTCTTATTGTTATAAGGACTTATACCACCGTTTTAATTTGTAAGCTTCAGGTGTTTAAATTTTGAATGCTCAGAGCCTGTTTCACAAGTTACCAGTCACAAGTCACAAGTGTCAGTTCGCTTATTCAGAACATATCACATTCTAGGAATCTTGCGTTTCTCAGGTTTCTGATAGGCTTATTCAGCACTTAAAGTCCACAATAAGTTAACAGGCTGTTATTTTGTTTTTCTGCTTGATAGCAAATACCTATTTCAAAATGATCGCGAATGACTTTTTAGAGCCTCTTTTTAGAGACATTTATCTGCTACTTAGTTTATTTGTCGGTTAACTATACGACACATTATCAGTAACTTGTGAAACAGACCCTAAGTGTAATATTCTATATTGTCGCCTAATCCAATAACTCTATCGTATATTTAAACAAATTTACTTACGACCTTCTTTGATTTTTAATGATGTTAATTCATAACTAATCTTTTGACCTACTAATAATCTGGAGTAACGTCCTAAATTTACCTCGTTTCTTAGAAAAGATTACACTAACTAATTACTCGTGCCAAAACACGGCTTCGAAAACTTCGTTTATTTTGCACTTGTTAGATATACACAGATTTAATTGATAATAATTGATTTATAATAGAATTTGAATTATAATTAATAAATATGTATATTAATCTACAAACAAATACGGTTTCAAAATCGTATTAACAAATACGATTTTAAAATACAATACAAATACGATATACATATTTATTAATTATAATTCAAATTCTATTATAAATCAATTATTATCAATTAAATCTGTGTACATCTAACACACTCGATTTTTTTTTGTAAAAGACTGCGGCAAAGCGTAAGCGTCTTTTTATTAATTGTAGATATTCCTTTTATTTCTATTATTTATTTTCAGATGAGCTGCCGTATATGAACGTGCCTCTCCACACTATAGTCAAGCTAACATCGTACGGGTACAAATATAAAGTTGAGATGATCAAGTTGCCTATAGAATGCGTGGATACACATCGTAAACAACCTAAGGTAAACCATATTTTCCAAATATTTTAAGTTATAACAATGTAGGAGTTGTAACTAGTGTTCTCTCTTACCCATCTGCTGATATATTTAAGGTACTAGTTAATATATTTTTAAGAAAGTAATTTAGTTTAGTTAGTAATTGGTAATTTAATTTTTGTATATATTAATTTAGGCGCCGATGGGACTGACATATCCTTGAAGGATAAGTCCTAAAAAAAATAAAGATAAAAAAAAAATATTTACCAAATATTTTATGCATGTCATGCATCTCAATTGGACCATCCCTTTCTCGCCTTACTCTCTCCCTCTAGTCAATATGCTGTATAAAGTAAAAGTAAAATAATGGCCTATTTTACTTTACTATCACACTTCTGGGCACAGGCCTCCTCTCTCCGTTTTTGTAGAGAAGGATTGGAGCTCGTACCTACCACGCTACTCCAATACGGAGGAAAGAAACCCGGCGGTCTATGTTTTATTATTAAACCGCAGTCCTTTATGAAGCTGAAAGGATTTTAAAATCCAGGCATTTTTATCATCCAAATAATCTTCAATTGTGTTAAAACGCTTTACGTATAGTACATCTCTTATACTTAAGTTAAACCTTTCTTTAAACTGGTCTAGTATAGATTGGGGAATTTTATTGTAGAAGCGAATACCGAGTACATCATCATCTTCCTGCCCTTATCCCACTCTAAGTTTGGTCGGCACAACATGTTATAAACATGTCACATGATTTGGCTGCGTTTTTACGACCGGCCGCCTGCCTGACATCAACTTACCTTAGTCGTATTTTACGACACCTCGGTAAGAGAGAGAATGGTCTATTCTACTAAACCGGATAGCACACGGTGGGTCAACTTACCTTAGTCGCCTTTTATGACACCTCGGTAAGAAATGAGGTCGGTTATACATATTCGTCTTATACATATTTGTGTAACCTATTCTACTTTCTAAATGTACATAGTGTTTTCACAACGTCAGTAGGATATTTCTGTCTACCCTATGAATAACCTCTATTACTAAAACCATATCGTCCGATTACTTGAATTGAATCGGAAACGACAATTATCTTTTTTATTTTATCCACGAATATACGATATTGATAACTTAGTCCAAGGTAAAGGCTAAAGGCACGAGGCTTAAATGATGACAAATATTTGACTAGATTAAACCTCAGATAACTTATCGTCTAATAATGTATGCTCTAATGTCAGATAGTGATAATCTAGACTGTTTCAGGCTTAATTATTTTCTCTTTGCTTTGTTAATATTCTGTAAACTGAACAACAGAAAAATTCTATCGCAAACCTTATATTATGTCGTGTAAGGAGATCATTAAGTAACCAAAAATATTTATAATAGATTGATAATAGCTAGCTTTAACCTAAACATTGTTAGTTCTTTAATAATTAATTGACAAAAAAATAATAACGAAATTAATATTCTGCCAATTCTAATAATCATAATGCTTGCTCTATATTGAAAGTCGCAATTTGGTTATTCTTTGTATAATAAAACTATCGGCCTGCTCCGGCTTCGCACGGGTATAAAATATATAGCCTATGTCACTCAGTGAAAAAAAATGATTAAAATATTTCCTGTAGTATTTTACAATTCCCCTTTCCCTATACCATTAAGGTTTCCACGAAGATCTTTGGCATATCTAAATTCATATATTACTTTTTTAATTTTTTACATTTTTACATGCGGAGAAAATTTAATTATTTACATCACATTAGAAACCTCAAAAATTACAGTATTTCTCTACTCCATATTGAAAGTTATTATACATAGAAACCTTCCTCTTGAATCATCTATCTATTTAAAAAACCGCATCAAAATCTGTTGCGTAGTTTCAAAGATTTAAGCATACATATAGGGACATAGGAACAGAAAGAGAAAGCGACTTTGTTTTATACTATGTAATGATGTTTGGAATTGGAGGTTTGAATTTTTCATGTTATCGTGTAACCACAATTTATATCAGCAATAATTATTAACAATATTAGTTGTATCGTTGTTCACAAATCACTTTTTATTCTTTTCCTCATATTACCTTTTGGATTGTTCACGATAAGCATTATTTGACGTTACGTGAACGTCATTAAATTTATTAACCGGTAATGCGTCTATCATATTCAATTGCCAATCACTTTGGATTTATGATGAAGTTATTAATAATAGTCAATTGTTTCGTATTTTCCTAGTATTGCGTAATATAGCGTATAGTTTTGCAATACTTGTTATGTATATTATTTCTACAAAATTATTAAGTAATTAATAAAATAAATTAAATTGGTTTATACTCAGTTTACATAACATTTAAAAAATTCTTTTATAATGTAATTCTGTTAAAACATAGATTCCTTATCACAAAAACTTTAGAATCAATGTACCATATTTTTATTTTATTTATTTATTTATTTCTTATTAATAAAAATACTGCGTAACCCACATTTACAAGATGTTATTAAAAAGAAAGTTATAATTTGGCCGTTGAAGTGGGAGAACATCTGACTCCTAACTAAGAAAACTTGTGTTTAGGATTATCATTAATTCTGCAGCCTTGTTTATTTTGCCATACTTTGTTATGCAATATAAATGCTCTGGATTACCACAAATGAAAGAAAAACCATGATTAATATTCTAGTAATATAAAAAAGTAAAAGAAAAAGAATCAATGATACTGCAAATCATAACAAATATTTTAACTTCATTTCCATTCTCGCATTAACAAAGTCCAAAGTAATTTATTTGTGTACCCACTTATCAAAGTGACAGTAAGCTAGCGATGTAAACATTGGCGTAAAAACAAAGATATAGTGCTTGCAAGAAAATAACATTGAGCTTACTTGAGTAAGATATCAGATGGAAATTTTATAATGTATTTATGTATTTTTAATAACGTATATAACAGTAAGTGAAGTAGATAAAGATATAGATTTATTTTAAAAAACCACAGACAATGTAATTGAAAGTAGTTGTGGTAAATTACTGTTATGATTAATATGCGAAAAACGTGAATCTGTAAGTGTAATAATTACCTAATTTCGAAGAAAAAATTAAGAAAATAAACCCTCAAAGGCTATCGATAAGGGCTATGTCAATATTTGCATGTATATAAATTACTTATAAAATTATTCTTTTCTTTAATGCCATTGTCACAAGTTATTTAACATATCAGTAAGTTTATAATATACTCATGTAAAATAACTACTAATTTACTTTTTTTTCTTAGAATTGCTCAATCACCCGTACCACGGCAGATGCTCTGCTAACCGTGCCCTCCCACTACGATACGCTGCCATCAAACATGTGGCAAAATTCCGAAGCACAACTTTAGGCGACGGGCCCTCGGACCACGGTCCGGAAATACCAAACCAGCATTACTATTGGGAAGGTCCCAATATGAACCGAGGCCCAATTCGAGGTTGTGAAAGACCACGGATGGAAGAAGTTCAGACGCCATTTTATAGCGATCCGCGGGAACATTCGGTGTCTCGTTTCTTCATAGTTTGCGAGAGAGAGAAGGATGCCGAATTTCTCGTTTATTCTTTATGCGCGAAAGTGACAGGTGTATTACGTACGCTATTGTTTTTAAACTTAAGACTGAAGAAACAATCCGGCACGTCAATAAATATTGTGTTCTCTTTCTTTTTTTTGTATTTTACTTTTTAAGTTACGTTATGTTAGTGAAAGTAAAATAATATAAATTAGATCATATCGAAATTATATTTTAATAAATCTTTATCTATTAAACATAACCTAAGTTTCATTTTGTTTATTATAACTATTAATATTTTTGAATATGTTTACGAATTTTGTTTTGGGATTGGGATTAAAATTGTTCTAAGTAGACTTTTAAGTAGTTATATAATATTAAATCTATTTTATTTTAGCAGTTATTATAGCGTTGAATCCTAAACGATAACTGCCAATTACTGTTTATAATAAATCTAAACTTTAATTTGTATGTTGTTCGTATGATAATTTCTGAAGTTTGTTTGAACATGACTGTTTTTATTCATTTATGTAACAATTAGCCGGGATCTCACAGCAATTTTATGTAGATGATGAAATAGATAAGTCCACAATTGGTATGTCTATGCATTTTTATTGTCTATTAGATCTTTAAAAAAAGTATAAAGTGACATAAGTGAAAAAATAGTATTTAGAGATTTGACTCGAAAAAAGACTACTTTTAAGGGGCATTAGATATTTATTAAATGCGAAAATTAATTAGAAATTTGATTATGAAAGCGTGAAATTTGTTTATCGTTTTTTTTTTACTTTAGAGATGAATTGACTTATATCGAAAAGTTTATTAAATTAAATTTTTATTTTATTAGCTAGTTATATGTGACTTTTGATAGTTCGAAAAAATATTATACTATATGTACTGTCTATAATAACCTGTCTATCTACTATATTCAAAAGTTATTCTGTTTATACCCATTCTGCTTTTTTTACTATTTATGTATATGACTCTGGATTCATGCTTTTGAGTCAAATTTAAAGCCAAATTAAAAAAAATATAACATTCGTCTCATGCCCCTTAGAGATGTACTTAAATGAACTTAGCTAATTAATAATGATGCAATCCATTTAATGATTTTTTTTAATGATGCGATCGAGTAGTATACAGTCTGTTAAAATTATGAAACAAATAACCTGACTTATGTAAAAAAAAATTAAAAGTTGATGCCTTGTATTGTATTAAAGCGGATATAAGAGTGTAGATCAATGATTAAAAACTATATTATTCTCTTGGCTATATGGATGATTCTTACTGCATGTAATATTGAACTATTTTAAATATTTTAATTTTAAGATTGATAACACATAAATGAAGTTTTAGACGCGTTTAAAAATAAATAGAACGTACGTAATTTTAGACTTTAACGTGACAATAGATCATGCATTACTTTTTACGTATTAGACATGGTTATGTTCTATGGTAGAAATTTAAGTGTACTCTAGGTTTAGGATTCTAGGAATTCTCTAACTGTAAGTTATTGAGAATATAACAAATATGATGTCACGCTCTTAGACGGCGACCGTAGTATATGTGGCGGCATAATTAATGTGGAATTGATTTGTAGGCACTTTTTTTATAATAAACAATGATATAAAATGGTCTTTCATTTTTTTTACTTGCATCTGATGAATGAACTTTTTTTTAATGAGATGATAGTTTTGTTGATGAGATACGAGCAAGATTACGTAACGAATTAAACTCGTATTTCGAGGTACCACTAACGGGAGGAAAAGGAGAACGGAAGTTGTAGCATAGCATGAGGTAGCTTTGGGGAGCTTTAGTGAGGAGAGGTGCGGAGTAGAGTGTCACCGCCATTCAATGTAGTCGTTCGTTGACTTTTGAGAAAATTGTTGCTTATTTATTGACTTATAAATAAGCAAAAATTTTCTGTGAAGGCAAAATATCGTTGTTATATTATGTACACGTCTATGAAAAGCCCGGAAAATGAAACAAGATGAGTCAACTTTATATTTTTATCTTTATCTTATAATGGAGTAATCTTCAATTTCACTTGATCGATACGCCGATTTCAGGTAGTAAAAAGATCTACGATTATATTTTCTTATCAAGATAACGTAGACGTTATTTTATAATATTTTAATATGCCTTATCATGATGGTTTTGATTGATCTATTCATTATAGCAATTTGCTGGAAGTGTGGATGGATTTACTGGCTATAATATTGCTGTGAGACATTTAGTTTTCAAATTAAAACAGATATTTGTGGAATAAAAAAATTTAAGACGGTTTATTAATCCAAGAGATATTAAAATGTCTTTCGCCAGGATATTCTCTGTGTATCCATCTTATTTAGCGCCTGTTTATCACAGATAATACACTATAATATGACATTATATTATTATTATATATGAATATTTAATTTTATTATTATTATTTTTTAAACCTAATTAACGCTTATAAATTTTCAAAATAAATACCATACGATTAAAAAAAATTAGATTTACTATTTTATGCTGTCTACGATCTCGCCTGACGGAAAGCAAATGATGCAATCTAGGGTGGACTGCTTTTATCCACTATGCAAACTTTTTTAAAGTTTGACGTTCAGATTTTAGGGTCTTTATTTTATAATATGTATAGATAAAAACGATGATCCTTTTAACATTAAAACCAATAAACCGAAGAATATATTTTTAATTAACATGGAAAATTATAAAAGGAATTGTAAAATTATATCTATACTAATATATAAAGCTGAAGAGTTTGTTTGATTGATTGATTGTTTGAACACGCCAATCTCAGGAACTACTGGACCGATTTGAAAAATTCTTTGAGTGTCACATAGTCCATTTATCGAGGAAGGCTATAACATCACGCTAAGATGAATAGGTGAGGGGCAGCAACAAAAGATATTATGAAAAGGGCAAAATTTAAAGATCTCCTTGCGTACGCTAAGTAAACGGTGGAAGTTATTCAAAAATCATATATTAATCCTCTCTAAAAGTTCAAACAGAAGTCCGCGACAGCATAGGTCTAGCTTTGAAGGTTAATCCGCTTTAACCATTTTAGGGTTATGAAAATACTATATTACGCTTTTAATCTTTCCACGCGGGTGTAGCAGCTGGTGATTGCTAGTGTTTTATATTGTTATATACGAGCTGTTGCTCGTAGAACATGTAATCTTTTTTATATAAATACAGGTATAATTGGATCAATAGCCATGCATAAATGTTAATAACAGTTATCATGGCGCGGTTATCCTATATCTGAGATTTGTTACGTCATTATAAAGTAAAGCATATAATTATAACAACGCTCAAACTTCAACATGCTGTGTGTAGGTTGATATACATTTGCTTAGTAATCGCGTTTCGATCGCCCATTGATGAAGTGAGAGGTTGTATATGACCGTGACTTATTTCATTGACTGATGCTGTTAATAACCCACCGACCCCTAGCGAAAATACTCAGGTGTCGTGTTATTTCCACAGAGTACTGTATCAAGTATTGTTAAACAAATCGCGTGCATTTGCACACGCTTTATTTCCAGTGACGTTCTATTTTTAAGTGTATTTTTTTAAATTGCAAGATAATGAGACTATGGTAATTTGTGATAGTGCCAGTGTTGTTTTTTTTTTAAATAATTCTACAATAAAAGTAAGTATCTTAAAAATACATATAAAGTACAAGTAAAAACTTGTTCTAGGATGAAAATCTAATTTAAAACTTTAAAAAAATATTAGGGTATTCGTACACAAATGGTATTTTATAAAATAAAGTAGCAATAAAATTAAATTAATGCTTAGTCTCAGATGAAGAGTAAGTGCCGAAATAGAGAGGAGGCCTTGTTGCATTTATTTATCTTTCAATTCTCAATTTGATGGAACTTCTTGTCTCATATTTGCAATTCAAAATAGACATACCCTCCATTTAAAAATACCTATATCTGTTGTGTTATCTAATAATCAGTTATGCTATTGAATAGCACAATATAACTGTAAAAGTTATTTGTATGTACTTGCTCTATATATTAGTGCCATTATTTTTATTTTAGTTTTTTTTACTTAAATAATGTATGTCATCAAAGATTGCTTAGGTTTTCCTTACATTTTGCTGAATAGCACTTTACGTTTGTTGGTTGTTCGTGTCTCCATATGTAATATATAGATGTACCTACGTTTTAATTCAAACATCTGTTTAAAACAACCGCGTATGTTTAAGTTCTATTAATTGTTATCAAATGTTTGATTTATACTTATGAGAAATACATTGTGGAATCAGGAATTTATCAGTTATATGTGTTTTGACATAATTGTTTCTTTTATTAAAATAGTTTTAAGTAATTGCATCGATTTAGTGGATGTTTATAGCGAAGGTTATAGGTAGATACTCGTAACATCAAATAGAAATAGCGATGATTCATCGCAACCAAAATTTATTTGCACGATTCATTATTTTATAATCCGTGAAATAAGATGATCACGATTGTTAAATTTTTAGCAACAGATGTAATAGCCAATCGTAAAAACATAAAATAGGTTTTTTCATACTTTTATTTTTCTTTTTTAATAAAAGTAATGTTAAATTCATAAAAAAAATCATAATTATTTTGCTATAATACGTGGTAAGAGATTAGAGAAAATCTATGTAATGTTAAAAATAGAGTTTACTATCCGTGTTACTTATGCATGACGGATTCGTAAACCGCATGCACTATCACCCCACTAAACTCTACTAGCACTGCATATATTCACTACCACAATCTCTACAATCGTTTCGCTCCTTAACCGAAGCATCATCAAGAGATAAGAGACCACTCAAATTGAAAATGCTTTTAGATTTTTGAGAGTAATGAATTATTTACACCAAGTTTTTGTTTGGTATAAATATTAAACATTTATATCAAATGTGATAGAAAAATATTTTTAGGCATGTGGTAATCGGCTGAGTAGCATAGACTACCCTCATTTCTTACCGAGGTGTCGTAAAAGGCGACTAAGATAAACTGACCTACTTTATGGTATCCGGCTGAGTAGAATAGACCACCCTCATTTCTTAACGAGGTGTCGTAAAAGGCGACTAAGGTTAGTTGACGTAATGCAGGCGGCCGATCGTAAAATAGCTAAACCATGGAACAACATGTTTAAAACAAGTTTTGCCTAACCCACGTAATAATATAATAAATACACTTTATTGTACACAGAGAAATCTAAAACGAAATACAAAAAGAAAAAGAAAAAAAACCATAGTAAATAAGATGACGTACACGAAATACAAAAAGCATAGTAAATGAGTGTAGAGTGGGATAAGAACAGGAAAACAATGTAATAAAAATTTATTATTTATTTATTGGTTTTTTTAATAGTCGTAATCATACCGTTCTTTGCGTAATGTTCACCAATAAAAGTTCCTAAAAAAATTCGTAACAACAAAATAATATATTAACATTAATAACATAACGTCATATATTTTGTTTTCCATTACGATTTTTGACAGGCTTGTCTCTATACTGCTCTTGAATCACGATCTAGTAAAGCGACGCTAGGCGTTTGCCTTGATCGCAACAAGAGACAATCGCAAGAACTCATACATACCTTCGAATCGATATTACCATTTATTATCATAGAGTTAAGATTTATATTTAAGGTAACCTCTAATACTGCTGCTTATTAGTAACTGCTTTTTATTTCAAAATAGTCTGGAAAAGGTCGCATCATTACATTTTTGGTAGTGCATGTTCATTTTAAATCTGCAGTACTTCCAAGCTACTTTAATATTGAAATGACTTATTCTTGTATATATGTGTATTTCCCGAATTTTGAAAACGGCTCATTTTCATAAAATTTGGCATGTAGGAGTTTTTTTTTAGATCTAGGGAGGTTTTATTAAAAAAAATCGTTTTATCCCTGTAGCATTGAAAAACTGCTAAAATAGGAATACATTGCAAAGCTTAAATTTGCCGTCATTTGCAATTTTTGTAATAGCGCAATGGCAAACAGGCAGACTGAATATGTGAAAAAACCTTCTGGCCTTTCTTTTTTTTTTCATTTTTTGCATTTTTGTTATATCTTTACGCCGTGTGATATCCGGCTAAATAGAATAGTACCACCCTAATTTCTTACCGAGGTGTCATGGTCAAGGTAAGTCGACCCGCCGTGTGGTATACGGCTGAGTAGAATAAACCAACTTCATTTCTTACCGAGGTGTCGTAAAAGGCGACTAAGGTAAGTTGACCCACCGTCTGGTGTCCGGTTTAGTATAATAGACCACCCTCTTTCTTACCGAGGTGTCGTAAAATACGACTGAGGTATGTTGACGTCAGGCGGCCGGTCGTAAAAACGCAGCCAAATCATGTGACAGAATGTTTATAACAAGTTGTGCCGACCCCACTTAGAGTAGGATAAGGGCAGGAAGGTGTTATATCTTTAAAAAAATTACCAAACAAGGTTCGGTCACTCAGGTACTTTACCTCTAACTGAGTTTAAATATTGATATGATTGTAGAGTTGAAAATCTTTCATTTTGTTTTTCACTGAATGCATATACTAACGCCTTCTTAATATTATTAGCAATAACTATTCAGAGAGATGAGAAAATATATTCTTAAAGCTTACTTTAATGTTATATTATAAGTTCCTGCAAACAATGCTAAATGCAAAATGGATGTAGTCGTTTTATCAAGTAGCGATATATAAACGAATTGTTGCCCACAAATATCACAAATTTAATTAACCTAGTGACAGTGTAGTCGTCCTTATCTAATAATATCGTAGTTAAAATAAAAAAGTAAATGATTTTACTATGTAATTAAGGCTAGTAATGACCTAATAGCATTAATAACCTTTTAAATTATCTAGTTTTATGCTGCCTTCATCATCTTCCTACCCTTATCCCACTATAAGGGGTCGGCACAATATGTTAAAATAATGTTGTCATATGATTTGGGTACGTATTTTACGACTGGCCGACTGCCTGACGTCAACTTACCTTAGTCGTATTTTACGACAACGCGGTAAGAAAGAGGGTGGTCTATTCTACTCAACCGATTACCATACGGTGGGTTAAGTTACCTTAGTAGCCTTTTACGACACCTCGGTAAGGAAATGAGGGTAGTCCATTCTACTCAGCTGGATACCCCACGACGTAGTTTTTATGTTGTTACAAGTTTGAAGGAGTTTTTCAACTTTTTTAAAGATTATTGCCACAAAATATCTATAAGCAAAGTGTTCAATTTCGCAGAATGTTGAATGAACAAGATTTAATGGTGGCTCGCGCTTTAGCTGCAGAGTCCAGAGAAAACTCGCCCGGCGGTTCACCCGGTCCTCTACGGAAGAATCCGCTTACATCTGTTGTAGAAAAATTAAATACATTCAGGTAAATTTATGGACTTATCACTTACTTTATTGAAAATAAATTGAATATTGATATTTTTTCTATATATTTTTTTTAAATTATTTAATACATACATACATTTAATACATTCAACTCAATTGATCTTAACTTTTCAAATCTAAAGTGTCACTTGTCAGCCTTGTTGCCCTTGTAGCTATTTTTGTTATTTGTCTGTGATTAAATGTTTTTCTAACCTCTTTATAATATGATTTTTACGTAAATTTCGTTATAAAAGTGGCTTATATGGTGTTAATCTTATTTATTATAATCAGTAAATGTCGCATATGTTGTGTATTTATTAAGCATGAAATTAAAATTGTGGATATCGATAAATAGCTGTTGTAAACATGGAAGGCAAGAGCAAGTTTAAAAACCCTACAACTAGCAAGGAAACAGAAGACGAAGAAGAAAGGTAGGCCTAAAATATACTTAGGGATATCAATTCAACATTTTTCTATTTACGTTGCCAATATTATTGATCGCAACACTTGTTACACCTGTCCAAAGAAAATTCAAATTCAAAAAATTCTTTATTCAAATTGGCTTTAACAAGCACTTTCGAATCGTCAAATTACAATGAAGCTACGACTGGTTCGGAAAGGTGCTCTTACCGAAAAGAACCAGCAAGAAACTTGGCGGTCACTCTTTTCAAAATTAAATATTACAATAATGGCTTAATTAATTAAGAACAAATTAAAAAATTCACAATATAATCTAGTACGTAGCTGGTCGCAATTTAAAATCAAGCTTTCTTATCATCAACATAGTCCTCAACAGCATAATAAGCTTTTTATGAATAAGTG
The DNA here is from genome assembly GCA_029227775.1 of Morpho helenor. NCBI lineage: Eukaryota > Metazoa > Arthropoda > Insecta > Lepidoptera > Nymphalidae > Morpho > Morpho helenor. The sequence goes on along the minus strand of JARGCU010000022.1, from coordinate 4,223,106 downwards.
GTGTCTTTTTAATTATTGCATTTTTGAACTTGTGTAAAGATGTATCTACACCTTTTCTTTAATATTTTGACTAAAATTTAATTTATAATGAATTAAAATAGCTTTATTAGTTCATAAATAGTATAATTGTACATCATACACATGCTTTTATATGTCAATAATTCATTTTAATGTCTCATGTATGATATAAGTATCATATGATATACATACTTCTGTTTCAAAAGTAATATGTTTCATAATGTCAAGAGTCATTTTGTAACATATTACATATTACCCTCACTATGAAGTGAATGACAATTATATTAGCTCACTCGCCTCCGTACATCTCTAATATTTAATAAACCTGCATCCAATTCTACTTATTATATATTTGTAACCTCTGTTATTTATTTGTCTTACTTTTAAGATGCATTTAATTTGCTTAATAATTTTTGTGATGTGGAGACACCGTAAAGAGACTTATCTCCAGCACTGGATGTCCATCGGTTGACGAAGAAGAATAGCTGCCCGCTACTTTAGATAGAATTCATGTGCCTATCCGGAATTCATTATGACTACCTCAAGTAGGTACCTAGTGTCTTTTTCATACACGTTTATGGTCTGGTATGGCATTATCTGATTTTTTTGAACAAACTACAACTTGTTTATAATTGTTTGTAACTGGAAAAATGTGCACGTAACTCAGCCAAGATAGCAATCGTATTTTTTTTGTAGTTAAACAAATGAGAAAGCTAGTTGCAGCATGTTAATTAGAATAATTAAGATGTCCGCCAAGTTCTTTATTGATGTAAGCGGTTAAATGCCTTTATTGTCTTTTCCTGTTTAATTAGGTAGCTACAAGTTTTTCAGTTCGATCTTTTAACAAATATTAGAATGTTATGAACATTGTTACGTTGTATTATTTTTTTAGTATAGACAATTTTACTTCACACATCAAATTATTATGTGAACAACATTATTTATTTAAACGTACGTATTTCATCTCTGTGTGTGTGATATGTAAATAAGATAGATAGATAAAAACTTTATTGCACAAACACATAAAAATACATGTGGACTTAAAGTAAACTAATTATACGTATAAAGGGCGGCCTTATCACTGAGTAGTGATCTCTTCCAGGCAACCCTTGATATAAGTATGAGTAGAATGAGTTTGTATTTTTAGTTTTATGACAGATTGTATCCTATATACGTACGTTGCTGTATAACGCAAACATAAAAGCTAAATTGCCCACATAGCGTTATTAACCTCATATCACATAGTTGAAGTAATAGGCAAATTTAAATTTTGTCATTTCTGTAATAATTGGGTTTGCTGAATGTGAAATTATTTGCTGCAAAAAGGAATCTACGGATGTAGAAATCAATATAAATCTATAATTAAGCAAGTTGATATACAGTGACTCCAGATTTTTTAAATTTATCCATACAAAGCATTAAATTTTTATTATAATATCATAAAATGTTAGGAATAAGTCCGCCTTTGTACATGAGCTATTTTACTTTTTCTTGTTCTTTTCTAACCATATGTATGTACGATAAAGAAATAAATATAATATGTTCAATGTGTTCACAGTAAAAAAAATCATTGAATAATTAATAAAGACCTGCTAAACTAGGGTTGCCACCTTTTTTTTGAAGAAAAATAGTATTTTTGTTTTTAAATCAAAAAATATAGTACTTTTAGGAAATTCAGGAAAAAAAATAGTACACATCTATTTTCAATCATAATTTATTTTTCCATGATTATTTATTATTACTTGTCGCTGGACAACTAAGCCCCGTAAATACATAAATGAGTTTCGTTCAAACATTCTCTATACAGTGCTGCGTTCCATTCACAGTTGATCCAAAAAAAGCGCGACCTATATTGTTTTTCTATAATATATAGTACAATTGACTAAAATATAGTACGATACTATATAATATAGTACGGGTGGCTAAACTAATGTCTTATTCTATCGGGTTAACCCGACTTGTTTCGAGCCCATCCAGTGCACTTATTTATAAACACTTTACACGACGGTCCCTGCGGGAACTTTACTATACTAGTCGGACTAACCCGATAAACTAAGACGTGAATATAGCCAGTTTCTATACATTAATTATGAATACTACTCACGATAGTTTAAATTTGAAAAAAGTTAGATAAGTTAAAAAGAGGCCGTACTAAAATAAAAACTTACATAAAATATATTTGCCCTACATTTTTCACTGCGTCACCCAAACCAAAGCAGAACGATAAACGATAATACAAAAGATGTAGGTTATACCATAAAAATAACACTACATTTTTGTACAAGAGCATTCAATGTAAAATACGACCGTTCCAAATTCATTCATTGAATTCACAAACAATAACACGATGTTCGCTTCAATTGGCTTTCTCATTTAACTATAACGATCTTGATTACTGTCTTGTCTGAGTCAATAAGTAATAAATTATAGAACCAAGCGTTTGTTTGCTGAATTTATTTTGCTACAATCCGCGTTTGTTAAGAATATCTACTGTAAACGGACATTACAAGAGGTCGCTGCTATCGTGCGTATTACTAGTGTAGCTGATGGATAACGAACTCGCTGCGGCTCTCTGTCATCGAGCGTCCTACGAACACAGTCGAGTGCCCGGCGTAATGCGCAATAACAATGGAGGTTGCGATGGCAACGGAATAATCACACAAGCCATCTTGTGTGATGTGACGTTTGCTTTGGGATATGGTATTAATTACTAGTGCTGTAATACAAGTTGAATTATTACAGTTTAGGGTTACATTAGGTGCTAGTGGTGTGGTCACTTATCCTGCATGTTAAAGATATGTCTGCTTCCTGCACTCAACCTTACATAGATTCTCTTAACAAAAGCGGTTTATAGTAAAATAATTCTATCATAACTTCTACAATAAGTAATAGATATTCTACTAGTACGTTCGATGAGCATTGATGGATATTTTAAAGCTATTAGCATTTAAATTGCGTTGTATACATAAGTCTTTAAGTGAAGAAAGAGTATGAGCAATTAAATGTATAAACAAATTTATCATTTTGCCTTTCTTCGCTTGTCTGACTAACACATGAAATTATAATGGGCCTGTTAGTCATTCGCTGAATAAAACAATCGCTTTTACTTTCACTAACTTTAAATCCAGGACAACGGACGGTTTTAATCACAATTAGTTCTCAGCGAGTGGTTTTGCGAGCCCCGTCAGTGTTCTTGCTAACACTTTCACAGGCGATACTTTCGTTTTTAGATTGCTGAAATTTTCATCTTCATAATTATTGTTACTTTCTACTACTATTCAAACTCTTCCTGATTGAAATCTCCTTCTTCCTTCATACCTTCTAACGTTATACATACATTAACATTATTTATTATATACTAGGAGTCCCGCCCCAGCTTCGCACGGGTATAAAGCATATAGCCTATGTCACTCAGTGAAAATCACAGTATTTCTCTCTACTCCATATTGAATGTTATTATACATATAAATCTTACTCTTCAATCACTCTATCTATTAAAAAAACCCCATCAAAATTTGTTGCGGAGTTTTAAAGATTAAAGCATACATAGGGATAATACATACAAACAGAGAATGCGACTCATTTTATACTATGTAGTGAAGTTTAGCTGTTATTTTGATAATTGTCAAATTTTTTACCATACTTAACCAAAGACAAAATTACGTATAGCTGTCATTTATGTTTTGTCATTCCATGTCATAGTCGTTTTTGTTATACTACGTTTTATAGTGACTTGACGGGATAAAATAAATGCGGTCGAACGGGATAAAAAGTATCCTATGTCCGTCTCCTAGTTCTAAGCAACCTCTCCACTAATTTTCAGCCGAATTGGTTCATCCGTTCTTGAGTTATAAATAGTGTAACCAAGACCAACTTTCTTTTATATATATAATAAGATTAACATTAACATAGTATATTTTCTCATTAATTAATTAATTAATTATTTCTATCCTTTTCGTCATTTAGCCTATATAATAAATATTTGAAACTTAATTATTTGTACACCCCCACCGCTGATATTTCATTAAATCCTCTACCCTAAGGTTGCCTGGACGAGATCGCTTTTAGCGATAAGGCCACCTATTGTAATAATACTTTTTTTGTTAATGTCATGTACTGTTGTGCCATAAAGTGTATTCTATTCTCTATTCCATTCTACATTTTATGATTTCTAAAAACTTCATCTCACTCTATCGCACTCATTATTACTCTAAGTGGGATCGGCATAACATGTAGTAAACATTAACATAGGAAGATATTTTACGACCGCCTGCCTGTCTGACGTCCACTCAGCCGGATACCACACGGCGTGTCATATTACTGTAATCACCTTTTACGACACCTCGGTAAGAAATGAGGGTGGTCTATTCTACTGAGCCGGGTACCATGTAACATACCCACTCTATCGCACTGTGGCATTTAAAACCTTGACACGTTTTCTCTATCATAAAATTTGCGTAATATCAAAAATAATAAATGTTAGGTCACAATCGGCATATCATTGATTATGTGTTCACGTGGTAGTGCTGTGGCGAAATCGATCACGTCGTCCAGTGTAATCATATAAAATTTATATATTATAATTATCGCACGCAATAAAGTAAATAACTAGTTCGCTTTAACAAAAGTAATAATAAAATTATTTTGTTATAAGCACCTATTAAATAAATAGTATATATATGTAAGGCTATGGACTATTCGTTGAGTGGAGTGGACTATTCGTGTTTATGTCTGATACACGCAGGATTCGTAAAAAAACATATGCACAAGATACACGCAGGATTCGTTAAATCATATGCACAACCCTCCACCACCGCCACCACAATACACAAACACTACACACGTTCATAATCACAAACTCTTCGACAAAATCGCAAAAAATTTCGCAAAATTTATTATTACTTTTGTATTAAGGATCTCCTCAAAGTAACGCCTAATTCTATAATTTATCGAGTTCAGTTCTTTTAGTTTTTTTATATATTTTGTAATCACAAAATGTATTATAAGATAAGTAGATGGCTAAATTTAGAAAAGTATACTTTCCTTATATTAATTTATATGATAGATCACATCTTCTATGACGAGACATTTATAAAAAACTCTACGAAATCTACGTAATATCATGTATTTGTATTGTAAATATTATTGTAATGTGTGTAAGAATAACGAAGTGCTTAAGCGATGTGTTATTCATTACATTAAGCTTCCATAGTAATTCACAATGTTATCGCCAGTAGACAGCTTTTGTTTTGGACAATGACGCCTTATTCGCTCGACATGCTTTGCCGGCATGTTCTGTTGTGGACTGGCAGACCGTCGGTATCCTCAGGCGCGCGTAGACGTGCGCATTGTCGCCGCTTTCGGTCTGTTTCCGTGGAACTAAAAATTTAAACTCAAGCTGTGCAATATTTAACAATCCAGCCAAACGGGGCTCACGTGTATGAAATTTTGCAATAGCTACGATTTTGCGAAGGCCGTGCCCAAACGTTCGTGTTGTGAAACCGATTTCGGTTGAGTTTTCTATATTTTCTCAAAGTACACCGTGTACGACTGTGCGTAACAGTTACAAACTTTGCGCGAAGTATATCTGTGATGTACTAAAATCATCAAAACATGCTGTCAATTGATTCATTGTGGTGTGGATCGGCGGAGGAACTTTCGACGTTGAGAAGCAAGGGTGCAGAGAGATCAGAGTACAGATTTAGACGTAGACTGTCAAAGAGCCTTATCCCTCAGGCATTGCTGCACGCCCTTCCGGAGCCGCAGGTGCGGTCACACCGGCAGCGACGTTCAGGCACGTGGCCGTAAGTGTCAATACGTCTGTACGTTGCAAGTATAATAAACAATGAATCTAATTAATCGTTAACAGGGCCTTAGTATAGTTTATACTTTTTATTTGACTTAGTATCGTATTTAGGGTTTAAAATTTGGAATCTATTTTTAAAAGGCTGACATCTAATTGAGATAACATTTCGCATACTTATCTTCGATGACAATGCAATAATAATGTACCATAATATTGATCGGATTCTTAACTTCAATTAAAGTCTTAATTTTTTTAAGCTCATTGGATAGATTCGTGTCATTTTAAGATCGTTATACGCCTATTAACATAGATATAGCAACATTGATTAAATAAATACCTAAATATGTCTTCATCTTTTATTCTCCTGTATCATTCGTCAAAACCTTTTATGTGCATCTATCTTGTTTTCGGCCTCCGTCTAGACATACATATATCAATACACTAGTATTACATATAATATAAATATTTTCGCTTATATCAACGGCACTTAGATATTTAAGCTTACAGCCATATTAAATATGATAAATTACAAGAAAGATAAATGTAAGAAATATTCATATTGTAAATTTTTAAGCAGCTTCATTGACAAATCTGAATTTTCATTTATCTTTTTTTAACATTTATCTTTATCAATATTGACATATCATTGTGTGCTTTTATGTATATATAAATGAAGTCATTCGTTTATAGATAATGATTCCAAATTTTGATAACGATAATTTCGCGAGTGTTATGTGTATCGTTGTATCGCACGCTGTTAAGAATTGAATCGAAGCCGCCAAAATTAATTAGACGGGTTCTGTGAAACCAGATCCTTTTATCTGGGACTGTTTACTGGGGCAGCGTAATTGGATTTCAGTGTCAGGTAATATCCGGTTGTTGACCCTAATCATGGGTTTGCACAGAATGCACGCTTACTCAATTCTAAACTTAGGTATTAGAATCTGCAAATACGCTGGGCTGCGAATGGCGAATAATGTGAATCTTTGTTTGTGTCCGCCTCAGATCTATAAAATACAAGAGTGTGTGGATTTAAAGAATGAAGCGTTTTCGATTAAACCTGTGGAATTTACTTTAAGGATTACTGACTAAAGTTCCATTTACATCAGATCGAATGCTTATCCTGTACCCACTCTATGAAATTCGGTAACTGTAAACAGAACATTCTTTCGGTTTTCTTTCTACGTTCGCAAAGAATATATGGAATATACTATGAATGGCTCGCTCGTTTTATGTTAAAGAAACTAGAGCGCGCGAATATACGATTTCAGAATTCTTGTGTTCATGCGCGCTCGTTGCCCGGAGCGGTCTCTTCAAAGCATTTATTCGGTTGATCTCATGCAAAAATTCTTGTTTTTGGATTTTGTTCGTTGATATTTTTGTGTAAGGGCTAAGTAATTTTACACTAAAAGATCGTAAAATAATGTTTTTGTTCTAGCTCCACGTTCGTCTTTAAATACGTCTATATACTATTTCTCTATGCGGACATAAAAAACTAAGTCAACCACTATCGTTAGCAGATAGTAAGCATTGTTGGTTCGCTCTTATTTTACAGATATATAAAGCTCATTATCTCCAAAAATACGATTCGCTCAGTAAAAATATTTATAAATGATTCACTCAATTGTTGGGCTGAGCTCCATCTCATTTTTGTTGATCTGGCTAGTCGGTAAACGATATGTTTGGATGTTTACAGCTTCGGCGTAGGTTCCAAGAAAACCAAATTAATCTGTGACGATCGTATATGCGTGTTTAATGGATGCTTGTGAAAAGAGTGCTATTTACTCATTCTTATTAACTGACTAATTATTTGGCCCCGTTTTAAGCCAACTGTCCTTATTGTTATGTGTTCCATTGGTATTAAAATTGTTATTATAATTGATCTAGTATTCGAATCGTCCACACATATATATATTTAAAAAAATATTTTTTAACTGCGTGAATCAACTTCTATACATATTGTAAAACAAAGTCTCCAAAAGATTTCTGTATACGATAGATTTTCTCAAAATCTAATGGATTATTGTTATTTAATTATTAAGATATCACCGCTTAATAAGTATAATGTCACTTTTGTCCTTAGGTTGCAACGTCCTAGTTGCAAATTATTATCAATTGCTCAATCTGGGGTCCTAACTAATACGGATGCTGGTCATCAGTGCTCTTAATCCAAACAAGATGGTAGTTCGGTTTGGTAGTAAACTTTTAAGTAATAAATTTATTTTTTCTATCTATTTATATCTACCTTACCCAAGTAATTTTCAAAATCTTTATAAGTATGAGTGATTTCTGATTAACCACTTAAGGTTTCTCCTCATGAATTGGAATGAGAAAAATTTAATTTGTCAAAAATGTTGAAGGCAAATAAGGTTGAGTATTACTAGATTAGTACGTCATTAAACCACAAATATTGCTAAGAATTAATTGGCAGAAAAATAGGTTCTTTTATAGGTGTCTTATAAAAAGTATACTTTATATATTATCTTATATTATATTATATTAATGTTTACGAGTGCACATTTCAGATAAAAAAATTGAGATTATTATTTTTAACGATACAAGCGTTACTTAGCGTTTATTAAATCTGCATGATTGAGGTGCGAGAACGAATAGTACATTCATACATTAAACATTACATGTAAAGACATCGCCTATACTGACGTCTTATTGTATCGGGTCAGCCTGACTCGTTTCAAACCTGTCTGGGATTCTTACTCTTGAGCTCTTTATGCGGCATCATCGCGGTGGATATACTCTATAACGAGTTCATGAATAAGGGCTCTGGATAAGCTTAAAACTTATTGGGCCGACCAGATACAATAAGACGTGAGTACATCTGGTTTCTGTACATAAACTATAATAAATATATGGGATACTTACACACACGGTCGTCCGTCCCCAAAGTAAGTAACTTAATATTTGTGTTATGGGTGACAGACAACTGGTGAATATATACTTATATATTTTTTAAATCGGGAATCGAACCCGCGAACCGCGGAGCTGAAGGCAGGGTCAGTACCCACTGCTACAACGGGCCAGTCAAATACTACTATGAATACTTACTTACTTAGTTTAAATTAAGAGTACATAGATTTTCTATAATAGTAGATCATAGAAAAATTAATTAGTTATTATTTTTGTAACAAGTATTTATTCGATTAATTATTCATTGTTTATAACCCAGACCTTGCCATTACTCTACGTCTAAATCATTTTCTATGAATTTCATAATGAAAATTATAATTACAGTATTACAAATGATGCATTCCCAAAACAACAGTTAATTGCAAGCTAATTATCAAGATGAACAACACCTTTCACTACTTTTACCGTTATCATAAATTTTACTTTAATTTAAAATAAGAATTTTTATACTTTTTTAGCGTAAATATATGTTTTTTGTCTGTGTTAAAATGATATTTGCACAGATCAACTCTTATTATAACATATAGGTACACCTAATTCAAATAAAATTAAAAATTAACTGTTAAGCAGTGACATTATGAGTAGCGTAGCTACGGAATGAAAAGCCGGGGGCAAAATGAAACTAGGGCCTTACTAAACTATTTAAAATTATGTACTTGTTTCGCATTCTTCGTGTTACGGATTCGACTTTTTCAAAGGGGGGGGGGGGGTGTCAAGCTCATAAGGTCCCTCCGGCAGTTTGGGCGCCCTGGAGCACTGCCTCTAGCCTTCCGATAGCTACACCCATGTACATTATCTTAACAATTAAACTTGTCTTTAACAATTCTTCTTATAAACGGTTTATCAGTATATTCTTTTTAACTTTAAGGCTCTCACTGCTTAATAAAAAATTCCCAGCTCGTTGTCCTTGCTATATTAACTTATCACTATCACTACATATTATAAAACAAAGTCGCATTCTCCGTATGTACGCATAAAACTTTAAAACTACGCAACAGATTTTGATGCGGTTTTTTTTAATAGATAGAGAGATTCCAGAGGAAGGTTTGTACGTACAATAACATTCAATACGGAGTAGAGAAATATTGTAATTTTTGAGGTTTCTGTAAATAATTACATTTTTTTCCGCTTACATTGCAAACGCAGGCTAAACCCTACGAGATTTATCAAAATAATGTACTAAGTATTTGTACACCTTGAAAAGGTCTACAGAAAAGTCCGCGATGGTATATGTCTATCTCTTATGGATAACCCACAATAGCATTTTTTGTCATTTACTTTTTACGAAAAATAATACCTTATTTTTGAAGCAATTTTTATACAATACAGCATTAATCCTTATCCATTTAAGTACCTTAAATAAATTGTTGATTTAATATAGATCAATATGGCCGTTTACAGCATGTAATTTAAGTGAACATTTTCGGAGATATTACAGATTTAAAATGCCGTGAGGACGCCGCGCTTCGCGCCTATAACACTTCGACTTTAGCAGCTAAGTCGCTCTTTAAAGAGTTTCTTTAAAGACATTCTGTAATTAATTGTAAAAATAAAATACATAGGGAAAATGTAAAAGTAAATAAGTAAAAATGTATTATATGAATTTACATATTCCAAAGATAGCAGAAAATCTTCTTGGTATAGGGAAAGGAAATTGTTTTTCTCCAAATTTAACGCTTGCGGGCCACGGGCAGTAATGAATAAATCAAAACTACTAGATCGATTTAAATCATTTCTTTTTACACTGACTGGCATGGGATATATATTTTATACCCATGCGAAGCAGGGGCAGGTCGCTAGTTTAATAATATGTTAACTATTTAATTCATTATTTCTGATAACTTACGTAATACTATGTATACCACTAATAACTCGTATTAATATAGGCATGTTTCTCCATAACATCATGTTGCGTTACCAAGACATACCTAAAGCCGTTATTCAAGTGCTCTACTAATCTATACATGTTATTTCCACTATGTAATAAAGTGTTAGATGGAAATGTAAAAATGCAGTTGATTTTAAATCGTAGATTTTAAACTTTCCAGATTCATACTTATAATTATATAAAAATGCGGGTCACATCGCTATAAAAACGAGTTACCTTTATAAGGTTTGATATTTCGGCAGGCTTGCACTCCACTGTTAGCTTGCGCGAATAATAAAATAATATTTTAGTATAAAAAGGTTATATATAGTGTTTTTCCATCAACGGTCAAAAAAAAACTGAGTTCCACCACGCCACGGAACGTTACCTGTTTAAAATGTTTTCGCGCCTCTTTTATTGTCCAGAAATGCAAAACTATCTAATACAACATTAATTGGCAGCACTGTCTTTCACCACCGTGGTCACTTACCAACTGGATCGCCGCGTCTTCGTTCCCGAGTACAACAACTTTTATTTTCTTTTTTCTACCCTCACGTGAATTTTAGATTGTTCAGTAGACAGATTTGCTTATTAAGTTTTTTTAATAGAGTCTGCTGAGCATTCTCCATATTTGGAGAGTAGGGTTGGAGCCAAGACTCACGACGTTGCTACAATTTGGATTAGTAGGTTATCCATATCTTCACAATCCTCTAGAGATTTGTAGGTTTCCTCACCATATCTTCCTTTACCGAAAACTGTGTAATAAATTGCAATAATAATTACACACAAATTTTTACAAAAAAACTCATTGATGCCTGACCGGGGTTTTGGACCCCTAAAAGAGTCGCACGGTCTCATTGGCTATCACAGCTTTAAAGTGTAATAGAACCAAATTTAATTATTATTCTAAAAAAAACATTAAAAATGAGCAACTCTTCATTTTCTGGCGTGTTCTCAGAATGTAAAGATATCTGTAAAGGTATATCTTCACGGATACGATCCACATATAGATATTATGTAAATAAGCGTATTATACTATTAATACTATTTTTTTATAATTCTCCGAGAAAACCCACCGTTACATTATTACATATGCGTCGCACTATTAAAGACAGACAATAACAGGAAAACCAAAAGAATTATGTGTAAAATCTACTTTGGATATCAATAGCAGTAACCATCTTCCTTGATGTATTTTAATCGTATATCCTCTTTTAAATATAAAATAGCACAATATACTCGATGACAAAATTCTAACACTTTATGATAAGAAATACTATTCATATTCCGTCTTCTTAGAGTTTAAAAGATATTTAAATGTCAACTAGTAAGAAAACTCAAATGGTAAAATTTTTGAGACCTCTGTGACCAAACCAAGGATAGCCCTAACGAGTTTTCTATAAAAAAAATCACAAGAATAAAATATATAGCAAATAAATAAAAAAAATTAAAAACACGTTTTCGAACTAAAAAATAAAAAAATATTAGTTTTGTTGCGAAATAAGCGCATAGAGGTTTTTCAACTTTGTTTTATTTCCAGTTTTTAGTGTGATTGATTGTTAAAAGAACCAACTTTACGCTACCTGCATCATCAATCTCCTGCCCGTAACTCTAAGTGGGTTTGGTGCAATCTGAAATAAACATGTTGTTACATGATTTGGCTAGGTATTTTACGTCCGGCCGCCTTCCTGAAGTCAACTTAGTCGTTTTTAATAAATCAGATTAGTCTATTCTACTCAGCCAGATTCCACACGGCGAGCCAAGTTACCTTAGTTGCCCTTTACGACACCTGGGTAAGAAATTAAGGTGGTCTATTCTACTCAGCCGCATACCACACGGGATGTTATGCTACCTGCATGTCCGGAAAATTCTTGCCAGTTCTTATGAGAACAAAGTTATCGGTCTAAATGCCTATTTTGCTGAACTTTATTTTGTTCTTATCGGTTAGAGGTTTGAACTGATTGTTTTTTACCAAATAATAAATTGGCAGACAGTAAGATAGAGTAGCGAAATCCTGAAATGTCATTGCACAAATTTTAACCCAAAGTAGATTTGGTGGTTTGAATAGCAATTTAAACCATCTTTTATATTCCAAGCATTTGCATACATACGTGTGAGTTTTACAATATTGACCCATCCTTGAGCTACATACCACTTTAGTGTATAGGTATATTGCTAGACCTGTTTGTTTGAAACTGCGTTGTCATGGCAACTTACATATTTAATTACCTGCCACTTGCAAATACGTATTCATTTTTTATGTCGAACACTATTCACGTAACAAAGCCTAGTAATGAAATCCAGTGCATTCAAAGTACATCCGATCAGTTCCCAAGTTGATCAGTTGCCTAGCAAATATCTCTCTTATTGTAGAGACCATTCACCAACATAAATCGTAGCTTTAGAATTATCTAGGGATCTGGAGGTTTTAAAAACTTGCCCTCACTGTCAAACGAATGTTGAATGGAAATAGTCCGCAACAGGATGTCTCCATCTATTATGGTTTAATAATTACCTTTAATTTCAATGCGGGAAAAATTCTGTTAGACTGATTTCCATGCGGCCGAAGCCGCTGGCATAGCTAGTTCTTTAATAAGTCTCGACAAGACAAAAATGATGTTTGTAATAAAAAATCATACTAGCTCCACGCGTTCTGCTTTAACTCACGTACCTTGAAGTAAGTAAGTAGCCTATATCCTTGTCAATCCTTCAAAAATCAACATTTAATCGATGCGTTACTTCGTCTCAGCGTCAAGCAAGAACCGACAAATACTCGTTCACATTCATAATTTTAATGTTAGTATAGATACTGTACATTGTACTGTTGGGGTAAAAGTGCGAATTCCAATAAAGATAATTCCTCGTTTATTGAAACCGGTCCTCTCGTTTAGGGCCCACAAGGCCAAATTCTCCGGTAAATGGTACATTTGCCACATACAAGCATTTTGAAATCATTATTTATATGCTGCTGTATAATATAATGAACATTATCATTGTTATTGTATTTAAATATGATTGACCTGTTACCTGCCACATCGCTATTATAATCGCTGTAAAAAAACTCATAAAATGACCAAACATTTTAGCTGTTTTAAAAAAAATACATTTATTAAAAGAACTTGTTTCTTTATTTACGAGTCAGCCGCCTACCTGACATCAACTTTCTTTAGTCGCCTTTTACGGCACCTAATTAAGAAAGAGGGCTGTCTATTCTCTCTATACTCAGCGGGATACCACACGGGGGGGGGGGGGGATATATATTATAATACATAATACATCATAATTATTATGTTTTTACTGCGCGATAGATTCTCCTCGTTCTGGATCATCCAAAATCATTTGGGTTATGACGCCTATACTTAGCTAAAGCTTAGGTAATTAAAGTGATTAGGTTCGACGATTCGGTAAAGTAAGTCCGTTGGACTGGAGCACAGCCTCGTATAGGGCTTCAGTTACAATAGTTTGTGTATTTTCTATTCAATTCAATGTACGCAGGCAACCCCAGTTTTTGTTTTTATTACTCAATTCGAAGTCATTGATTGATTAATTTTTTTTGAGAATATGAATGTCTATATATTACTGCATTATGTTTTATTTTCTGAATTGTCTTAAAGTGAAAGGAGGACAATTTGAAAGATTTTCTGAAAAAAGAAGATTTTATAAAAAGATCAATGGGACTATCATCAGCATCAGTCAGCTAGTACTAAAATTGTACTGAGTAGCTAAAATTTAATCGTATTGGAGTTGGAAAATAGAATGATGTTCATTCATACCTATCTTAAGAAGTCACGATGAACAATTTACATTTGACCTTTTTATCTTTGTTTACGTTTGTTCATTTTCATCGTATCGTGGAGCTAGCGTGCATGAGAGAGCAGAACTGTGAGTGCATTAGCACGTGAACACATAATAACTATGCCTTATTTACTTTGTTTATTAGTAAACATTGTATGGTTATATTCAAATCATATGCATGCTTAATCGTAAATTTATATACAACACATTATATGCCAGATTTTCTTGTGTAGTAAAAATTTCATTTTAAAGTTTTTAATGAAAAGATGTGTGGTATCCGGCTGAATAGAATAGTACCACCTTATTTCTTACCGAGGTGTCGTAAAAGGCGACTAAGGTAAGTCGACCCGCCGTGTGGTATCCGGCTGAGTAGAATAGACCACACTCATTCCATACCGAGGTGTCGTAAAAGGCGACTAAGGTAAGTTGAACCACCGTGTGGTATCCGGTTAAGTAGAATAAACCACCCTCCTTCTTACCGAGGCGTCGTAATATACGACTAAGGTCAACTTACCTTAGTCGTATTTCACGACACGATGACACGACGATGTCAGGCAGGCGACCGTCATTAAAATGCAGCCAAATCATGTGACAGCATGTTTATAATATGTTATGCCGACCCCACTTAGAGTGGGAGAAGGGCAGGAAGATGATGAAAGTTTTTAATGAACTTGCAATGTATGTATGTGAAGGTGGAATATTGCAAGTAACATTTGACCCACTTGCCGGTGTCCGATTGAACTGAAATTTTCCATACTGTTCCAGTCCCTATAACAATGCATGTTTATAATAAGCATGACTTGATGCTACTGCCAAGATTGGCTCCAGACGAGGAAACTTCTCAACGGTTAACAGTAGGGATATAAAATTTTGTTAAAAGTTTTTTAAAAGTTAATTTTATTACAGTTTTATATTACCATCATCTAATCTGATTGTGATATGGAAGTGTAAGATGTTATTATCGTACTCTGGAAGGAAAAGTCGTTGTGTCCATTATTTTTAGTTTCTATAAGACCTGTGATCAGACCGCAAAGTTGCTTGGTTGTTAAGCTTTATCGTTAGCGTTGTAACATACTACAATGTAGTCATTATTTGAGCCAATATTTAAAAAAAAAATTCAACGTTAGATACAACCTATGTGGAACCCCAAATATTACATATAAAACGAATAAAGAAATAATTAACCACACCGCAACTGATATTTACAAAGATATCTTATCGTTTAGCGTAACAAAAAATGGCACTTCATTCATACACGACGAATAGTGCTACAAAGTTAGTTTTATCGGAAAGACATTCTAATGTAATTCAAATAATTCTATCATATTTATTCAGAAAAGAAATTTATTAGGTATGTAGATATCCTCATTAAACACACATAAAGAAATTTTTCAAATAAAACTGTTAAAATTTTACTTGTGGAATTGAACCTGCAAACCTTCAGTAAGTATAACTCTACTAACTCTACAATCATTACGCTATCATGACTTCATAAAGCATCATCATCCTCCTGCCCTTATCCCACTCTAAGTGGGGTCGACACAACATGTTATAACCATGCTGTCACACGATTTGGCTGCGTTTTTACGACCGGCCGCCTGCCTGACGTCAACTTACCTTAGTCATATTTTACAACACTTCGGTAAGAAAGAGGGTGGTCTATTCTACTAAGCCGGATACCACACGGTGGGTCAACTTACCTTTGTCGCCTTTCAGCACACCTCGGTAAAAAATGAGGTTGGTCTATTCTACTCAGCCGGATACCACACGACGGGTCGACTTACCTTAATCGCCTTTTACGAGACCTTGGTTAGAAATGAGGGTGGTATTATTCTATTCAGCCGGATACCACACGGCTTCATGACTACATAGAGCATATTTTAATAAATCTAAAATTTTTAATAATATAAAATGTCTATAGATTCAATAAAGTAATGCTTTTTGTTACCATATATTTAATAACAAGTTCCTTATCACGCAATCGTTGCTATCGTGACCAGCTAGTCTGCGTCGATAAAGAGTCACACTTAGGTCAGAATTGTGATAACACCGGAACACGAAGTTAACATAACTATAAACCTAGGTAAGGTTATTCAGTATGCATTTGTATGAGACGTTGTTATATACATTTCGTTAAGTGATAGTGGCAAAAATCTGAAGATGTCACGAAGAGTGTAAGAAAATTCTAATTTTAAAAGAATTAATTCTAAAATTTTATTCAATTTTTTCCCCTATTAATGAGCTCAGGAAATTTAAAAATAAATTAAAATATATAAAATATATTTTATATATTTTTGAATCATAACATTTAATTTTGTGATAATATTTCTTCACAATATTAAACAAATGAAAAGCTCTTTTCGTACGTAAGTATTGTTTTTTTAAATTTTTATTTTGCGCTTTCCCGGTAAATCCACCAAAATCATTATCTACAGTTGTATCGAATTTATGAAATTGAATACAATTCAAATCAAATCAAATTTATTTCATCAGTAAAGTATCTTTTAAAGATATCTTGTTTAAAGTACACGAAACTGTTACATACACCTTGGATTTGTGGAAGATCTAAGCAGTTACGAGTATCATCATTAAAAAACAATTGTCATCATACTATGGTTTTTTTGTTATCAGTAACATTCGATTTCTCTTTCTAACAACGTTAAGTACAATAACATTTCAGTAAAGATCACTCCTTATCAAACTTTAATTGATAATAGTTGTATCAGATATTTTCATGTCTCATGTGTAATTTGACCAAAACTTTTTCACAGAGAGCTGTGGTAGCCCAGCGGTAACACCGTGCGCCTCTTTTGAGGAAGTCTAGGGTTCAAACCCCGGGCAGGCACCAATGAGTTTTCTAGTAAAACTTATGTGTCTAATTGATAATTGCAATTTATCACGCGCTTTTCGGTGAAGGAACACATCGTGAGGAAACCTGCATATCTCTAGAGAATTCTGGGGATATGTGTAACCTACCAATCCGCATTGAAGCAGCGTGGTAGGTCTTAGCTCCAATCCTTCTCTCCATAAAAAAAAACGGAGAGAAGAGGCCTATGCCCAGCTGTGGGATAGTAACAGGCCGTTACTTATACTTTTGACAGAATTTTTTGGCAGTGAACCTCAAAAAGTTTGTGAAATGATGAGTTGGGTAAAAATAGTTAATAGCCAAGTAAATGTTATCTACTTTTATAGTCTATCTATCTAATCTACTTTTATATCTGTATGCATATTATTATACATTTATATTCTTAATATTCGTAGGTTTGTGATAAAATGTCTTTTCGATCTTATGGAAACCGACTGATTAGCCTAAAATGGACTGCGATATTTCCTGTTGAAGTTTCATTAGAAAAGGCATTTGATACGAAAAAATTGTGTCACATCGTCTCTATAAATGGATAATCACTGGTTAAATGTACAAAGAGTTCTTAAAGAATCTTGATCAGATTGTCTAGTTCCGTTCCATCAAGGTCTAGTTCATCTATCCTTCAATCCATCCGGTCGACTAAAACAACATCTGCCGATGGGGGTTGCCACTCTAACATCGATTTTAAACTATATCATGAATCCATACTAATATAAATGCGATAGTCCGTCTATCTGTAACGATATGTTTATAAAATGTTGTGCCGACCAATATTGATCCAAATTGGCACTTTTGGAACCGGAACTTTTGTTCTGGGTCCAATCTGCTCCAGGCGAGTCTAGGTGGTAGCGACTTGCCTAAGCCCACCATCCGCCGCCCTGTCAGGGGACCTTTGGACGTTCCGAATGGGGTATATCGAACGTCTGGCTAACAGGTCCCCGAGGCGTTCGGTGCATCTGGTGCTCCCGATCCACCGGTTAGCGGAGGGGGACTTCTTCTTTGAGGGGTCCCTAATAGGAGGAGGTGTTCTCTGGGATTAGAGCTGCTGTCGGCGGGGATGGGGGCAGTGTGTACAACGATACCCTGTCCTTGCCATCGGCAGCGTGGTGGAGTACACATGTCCTTTTAATTGGTGCGAGTACAACATAAATGCCGCTTGTCCCCGTCGGGCGCGATACCCATAAGTGGGTTTTTCCTGTATAAATAAAAGAAAAAATCAATATCAATATCGTAGTAATTGTATGAAAGTGCAAAATTGAGAGTTTCATTTTCCGACATACCCGTTGTTGGGGTTTTCCAAAAAAAAATTGATGGATATATTATTAATACCTACGACAAACCGAGACCATCATTGGTAGAAACAATGACAACAAATGATGACTGGAATTTTTTTAATAAATAGAAAAAAATACTCATAAAAACAGTGATGTTCGTTTTCCTCTTCAACTAAATAAAGGTATCCAAACAAGTTTTGCTTATATGTACATAACTCAAATAGCTAAGTGGTATGTTTTTTAAAATTGTTAAACTTTATTGTCCTCGACATATTTTCAGTGTTCATAGTTGGTGTTTCTAGTAATATATATTAATTAACATTACGAGTTCGTTATTATTTTTTATAGTAATCAAGAACACGACAAAAACCGCTCATTATAAACCTGTGGCGTCCGTGAAAACTTAATAATATTCCGTTTGTTTGATAAGCTAATATAAAAACAGTTAAGATACCAATTAATGCAACATTTTATAAAATAACCAGGTTTATATTCAAGGCTCTTAATGACTTAAGATAGAATGTTGCTACTTTTCCATTTTAGCAACATTTAATAGCTAGTTCAATTGGCTCATCTTATTATCAACTGACAGGTCGATTTCTTGCTGGAATTGCCAATTATTTGAGCTTGTCAAACTCGTAGATGGTCTAAAAATGTTATGTCTTCCGGTACATAGTTGCCTCTACAAATTGTGTTGTGCTGTGAACTATGTACTATGCTCATCGCCACTTCAACTTAGCAATTCATTGTCCTTATTTCTCGACATCAGACGCATAAGGTCGAATATCGACATAAGACCAAATTGATTTGTTTACACAGCCGGTCTAAACTCGTCAAGTTCTTTGTAAAATGATCTAGGAATTATATTTTTATTTCCATTATTTTCGAAGATACAGAGTTGCATAAGGTCGTAATATCGTATGATGATTTTCACGTTTTCGTCGATGGATAGTGTTACATGATGTTCAAAAGTTCATAATATCATTTACTTTAATCGACATTACAAGAATTTTCGAATCGTCAAATGATAACGAAGTTACCATTATTTGTTACCAATACACTTTACTTAGTAATTAGCAATTATTCCTTTGGTTAGTGATCTATCTTTGTTAGTTCTACAACCGATAGTTACATTTAAATACTAATGTGACTAGTAGGTTATTTTGGGAAGTTGACTCTTCGGCTTTATATAAAACTGAATGTATAATATTGCGACATTGTCCCTGGTCTTTTTGTGTAGTTTTTTCAAAGTGTATTCAATCTACACGTGTCGCAGATAGATACCATCGGTTCAATTGATTTTAATCGCACGGATCTTTTTTGTCATCCTCTCCTTTTGTGTAGGTATTGCCGATTTTGTACGTTGGAAAAACTAATAATTATATTTTTCTATAATCTGTGATACAGCAAAAAATAATGATGTTATAATCTTATTCTACTAATTCTTGTATGTTTACGTCCATGCGTATAGACTAAGGCAGGGCTTCTTAAACTGTGGGTCGCGACCCCCAGGAGGGTCGCGAGACTACTGAAAGCAAAAGGCGTCGCAAAGATCTGATACTTTTCAATCATTATTGATACAACTACATGGCTGCAGCTGTCCTTTAAAGAACTTTTCTATCAAAGGTTTATTGATATTTCTCCTCTTAAGTTCCTTTATTACCCCTTTTCATTAAATTTAATTAAATAGTTTTTATTAAATTTATGATTGGTTAGTTTACAACAATTATAAATAAAATTTTAAAATTAGTATACACACTACGTACAAATATAAATACAAATAAAAATCATACAAAATACTATTGTAGTTTTATTATAACTATTTTTTGAAAAAAGTGGTAATGCAAAACTGTTATTTACATTGTAAAATAGTGCGATATTACATCTACATCTACGGTTAATATATATTTCATTATATGGAGGGAGTCGTTTAAAATTTCCTAAGCTTGAAGGGGGTTGCTATTTAAAAAAGTTTAAGAAGCCCTGGACTAAGGGATGTTACGAGTTTCTAGCTGTGACACATATACCAAAAGATCGGAACTTCCAATTGACTTCAATAAATTGTTACTTTCAAAGTTCCTGATTTATTTTTTAATTTATCTTAATGTTAAAATTTGACCGATTAATCAGAATAAATACTAATAATTTATTGGCCTGCTTTTAACGATTTTCTCAATTCTACGCTGACTCCGACTAGAATAATTAAATTCCAGTAAAAAGTTCAGTAAACCCATTCCATCCGGTTTCAGTGACCACCACATTGACATTTATCAATAAAGTAGCATCCGTAGTAATATTATAAATGCGAAAGTCTAGTTGTCAGTTACGCTTTCAAGCCTAATCCGCTGTACCGATATTGATGAAATTTAGCACAATTCAAGTTTATAGACTAGGTTTTTACGGAAAGAGGGTACTAAAACACATTGCATTATTGAGGGTACTTAAACGCCAAGGCTGGCGTGAATGAAGTCGCGTTTATCAATAGTAAGTTTTATAGCCTGTTACCTCACTGATGATGGGGAAAGGTAAATTGTTTCCTTTCTATATAGTAAATTCCTTTTATATAGTAAATTGGAACTTAAACCCATGGTTAAATACGATCATGGTTATGGTGCTTTAGGACATTCACATATCCCAGGAATTATTTAGGATATGCCAGTTTTAATGATTATTTTTAGTTGCTGAAGTATGTATTTAAGTAAGTATTTTACCAAAATTAATTACTAGATTAAATAGTTAAATTTATATAATCTTTTTCTTTTTCTCTATATTACCCGTATTCTCTTTCTTCTTCACTTCTTGTCCTTTTCCCTTCTGTTACTCAAAGGTTGACTGGAAGACATCCCTTTTAGGGATAAGTCCGCCTTATACATGTGCTTTTAACTTTTTCTTTCTCTTTTCTAATCATATGTATAAAAAGAAATAAATAAATAAAAATAAAATAAAATAAAATAAAATTTCAGTGAAAATTTTACAATAATTATACACTCGGTCACTTTAACTATTACGGCTATATTTAACAGTCAAACACACATAAGATAATGCGCTGTCAATTTGTTATCATCCTAAATTCATTAAAAATATTGTTTAGGTATACCAGTTTATATTGTAGTTGCTAAAATTTGCTTATTAAATGATTCTTTTATAAATTAAGAATTTGCTATTTTCGGTCTAACATTAACGTTATTAATTACATTAATTAATGTAAATTGTTCATTAAATCATAAAATTATAAGGCATAGAAAATTAAAGACCAGTTTATAATTTATAAAATTTTCATATCTTTTTATACAAGTTCACAGCTATTCTATCGGATATTCTGACGGAATACAGTATTAATTATTATACTTTTAAATTACGTGTTTGGTCAATGCTCGATGTTTTTTTGCAAGCATAATGTATTGTAACATAATGAAGTATTACTGTAATGAAATATCGCATATAAAATCAAATAAAATGAATCTGTATTCAAATAAGCTTTCTCAAGCAATTTGAATCGTCAATAATCAATATGATTATTGAAGCTAGGACTGGTTCAGAATGCTGTTCTTACCGAGAGGAACCAGCATTTTATTGTTTAACTAGCGGCCTGCCCCTGCTTCGCACGGGTATAAAATATATATCCCATGTCAGTCAGTGTAAAAAAAAAAGATTAAAATCGATCGAGTAGTTTTGATTTATTCATTACTGCCCGTGGCCCGCACGCGTTAAATTTGGCGAAAAGTACATTATTTTGATAAATCTCGTAGGGTTTAGCCTGCGTTTGCAATGTAAGCGGAAAAAAATGTAATTATTTACAAAAACCTCAAAAATTACAGTATTTCTCTACTCCGTATTGAATGTTATTATACGTACAAACCTTCCTCTGGAACCACTCTATCTAATAAAAAGAACCGCATCAAAATCTGTTGCATAGTTTTAAAGTTTTCTGCGTACATAGGGATATAGGGACTTTATTTTATAATATGTAGTGATGACTATAGTGTGGCAAAAGGAAATAGAGTAGCCTGCATGCGACTTTGTCGGCGTAAAATTAAGTGCTGAGATAGAAAGTAGGCTTTGGCCCTACACATTCAATTTTAATTTGCGAGTATACCAAAAATCTAATCGATTTATTGATTCTTTCGAAAGTGAATATTGTTATTCTTATATAAAAGTTAATAAAGTAAATCCATATTTAAAATCAAATACAAGAATACACATAGTTTTTAATCAAAATTGTCTTAACAATATTTAAGACAACTTTTAGTTAAAAAACCCACGCGAAGAATTGTGGCTTCCATTATTTAATAATATTTATCAGATCTCAAAACAGATTAACTTAAATATGACAATAATAAAATAAAAAAATTGAAATTACAGTGCATAGAACCACGAATCTGTATATAAAATTTGATGCTTTTAGCCATTTTTTTAGTAGATTACCTTGTACCAGAAAGCGAAAAGTCAACTTGTAATTTTCGCATTAATCGATTCTAATAAATTGACAAAACAAACATTGTTACCAATATAATTTACTAGCTTTCACCCGCAACTTCGTTTAAGTTTTGTCGCGACTTCGTTTACGACTGTTTTTGCGTAATAGGTTGATACATTCAATGTCATTCTATTCTATCTGTCATTCATTATTGTTGAATTGCCGTGTGATATTCGGCTGAGTAGAATAGCCTACCTCATTTCTTACCGAGGTGTCGTAAAAGGCGACTAAGGTAAGTTGACCCACCGTGTGGTATCCGGTTTAGTAGAATAGACCACCCTCTTTCTTACCGAGGTGTCGTAAAATACGACAGAGTTAAGTTGACGTCAGGCAGGCGGCCGGTTGTAAAAACGCAGCTAAATCATGTGACAGCATGTTTATAACATGTTGTGCCGACCCCACTTAGAGTGGGATAAGGGCAGGAAGATGATTCATTAGTTGTAGAATTAACAGGATTTTTGTAACCTATTTGTTACGGTATATGAGGAATAATTGTGCCAAATTTCACCGATATTGGTACAGCGGATTCGCTGAGAAAAAGTAACAAACACACATCCCTACTCACATAAATTCGAATTTATAATATTGGTAGGATTATTATCGAAAGTACTATTTATATTCCTAACTCTTTGTTACGATTATTAAAGGTTTCATTTTTGTTGTTTTCGAGTTTTATTGATTTTGATTAATTTGCATTTCAAATTAGTCCCCTTAATTATTCATAATTTTCCATCAGTACGCAAAAGCGAATCTTATAAAGCAAAACCTCAAGGTCAGCGAAGCCACTTAAGTTTCAACGAGCGAGTGCTTAAGGCTGTGATGCGCACGCGCCGCTTAACCGCACAGTCACTTGTCGACTTGATTTGAAACCAATCATCCCGCGATATTTCAAATACTGTGTAATAAGAACTCACTGAAACTCGTGTGTCTGAAAGTGTATTTTAACTATTATTTCCGGTCCGTGTAACCTTCGCGGAAGTATCGAATAATTAGTGATGTTGTGTTATAAAATGTCATATTCACATAGTGTGCGATAGTTTGTGTTTGATAAACATTGATTGTAAAAAACGTGTTAAGGAAATTCAAGGTTATTTATCGAAAATGTTGAGAAGGCAATTTTCACATGAATCTGGTAAAACTGCTTTAGTTCGTGCTAGAGAGGAATATTTGGATGGAGGGTTTGTACAAAATTTTCAAAATAAGCATTTATATACGTTTCTGTAGAAGAAGTATTCATTTTAAAACATGAATCAAATTATTTTTCTTTGTTATTTTTAGTCATTATGGTGTCCTAATTGATGAAATCATTCATTAGTAAATGTTGTTTTGTAGAGAAAGAAATAGAAGAAAGAATTTTTATTCGTACTTTCTGTTATTTTGTCTAAATCTAAATCTAAGTCTAGGTTTTACATGAAAATATCTTTCTTTATAGCTCAAAAAAAATTCTGTCAATGTCAGAAAAATGCCAAACACACTTGTTGAAATTAAGATTTATGCCCTTAAGCTAATGGAATATGTAAACAATCTACATATAACAATAAAAAAAATACAGTTAATTACGAATTGAAGTTAAACTAACAATACACTCAAAACAATTACACCTTTGACCGTAAAAATATTAATGTTTCATCAACTTGTTGGTACATTTCTATGTTTGTTAAAAATAAGGTTTTAAAAATATATATACTGAAGTAGCAAGGTCCATAAACATAACATATATTGTACTGCTATATTATTAATTAAATAATGATAAGAATTTTTATTATATCATCGTGAGTGAAGTGATGATTTGAGATATCTATAATAACGCTATCAGTTGTTGAAAAGTAATTTTCCGGTGATATGTAATACAAACACTATAACGAACAAATTCTATAACGATATATATCAATTCTATGAGATATAACGGACTATAAATATTTATCCAGTTCGGAACTGCTACTTATGAGTTATGCGATTCTTTGTCATAAATGGTTATGCGATCTATATAATTTATTCAGATTTTTTAAATGAGTTAAATGTATGCTGTAATAACCCTTATATATACTAATATTATAAAGAGGAAAAATTTGTATGTATGTTTGTAATGTGTTCACGCAAACACTACTGGACCGATTTCAAAAACTCTTTCACCATTGGAAAGCTGCATCTTACTCTTGTTCAAGTAAGTACTTGTTATCTTAGCAACATAGGCTATATTACATCTTGAAAAAAAAAGAGATCCCTTATAAAAATGTAATAAGTTGTAAAAAAATAAAAATTACGCGGGTGAAACCACGGGATATTACTAGTAGCTTTTACAACGTCACCGGACAGGACGGGCGAAGGCATAAGCTTCGGGTTATTAAAACGCGGTGTAGAGCGCAGAAACTCTATCGGGGACCTCGTCTCATGCTCATGCCAGGAGGGCTGATGGTGTGATTAGTTATCACGCCTTCATTTTCATATCGTACTACCAAAATCCTTCCACCTTAATGTCTAAAAAAAAACATAATATGTTTAACTCGTCTAGTCACGTGATATCGTAATATTTTTATTAACAATCCAAGTACAAAAATGAAAAATACGTTTCATCGTCTCCTTTTTAAATGGATTAACCTCGACTACTGGACAGAGGTGACTTCAAGCGAGCTTTTTGAGTAGTATCTCTACACAGTAGGAGGGAGTCTACTAAAGTTAAGGAAGCTGGACTCCAAAACAAATACGTTTTATTGCTAATAATAATGTTAAGGAAGTGTGTTCTTTTAGATAATGTTTATCAAGTGGACGAACACAAAGCAGTCTATTTGCTCGTGTCACGTATGAAACAGGAAGTACGTGCTGCTTTATTCGTTGTGTACCAAAAAATAAATAACATACAATTTTTATAAATGTGAAAGTGTGTTTGTTTACTATTATACATCTGAACAGACCAACGTGGTTTATAGCATACACACATCTCCTGCCTTTATGTCACTCTTAAGTGGGGTAGGCACATGTTGTAACATGATTTGGCTATGTATTTTACGACCGGCCGCCTGCCTGACGTCAACTTACCTTAGTCGCCTTTTACGACACCTCTGTAAGAAATCCTTACAGAGGAGGAAATCTCTTACTGAGGTGTCGTAAAAGGCGACTAAGGTAAGTCGACCCGCCGTGTGGTCTCTGGCTGAGTAGAATAGACCAGCCTCATTTCTTACCGTGGTGTCGTAAAATACGAGTAGGGTAAGTTGACGTCATTCAGGCGGCCGGTCGTAAAATACGTAGCCAAATCATGTGACATGTTTATAACATGTTGTGCCGACCCCACTTGGAGTGGGATATGGGCAGGAAGATGATGTCGATGATTTTGACGCTGAAAAACCCGTTAGGGCTAAAAAGCATACGCGCTGTCTGTGCGTAAAAAACGGTCAAGCGGAATGTTGAATGTTACGGCAACGCGTCGCCGATTATCAAATTTCTGTTAAATCTGATCAGTCTCGCATGGTTCGATAGTTCGATTACTGACAAGGTCAAGGTTCTGCGATTATTTACTTGATTTTGTGAATTAGAAAGGTGTCAAGGTTCACGTCGCGTAAGATTAGGGTTGCCACCTTTATTTTAAAATAAAAATAGTATTTTTCTTTTTAAATCAAAAAAATATAGTACTTTTAGATAATACAGGAAAAAATAGTACACATCTATTTTCAATCATTATTATTTTTCCATGATTATTTATTATTACTTTTCGCTGGACAATGACAAAGGAGTTAGAGTTACTAACTAAGCCTCGTAAATACATAAATGAGTTTCGTTAAAAACATTCCCTATGCAGTGCTGCGGGTGCCTTCCATTGACAGTTGATTAAAAAAAAGCGCTACAATTAAATTAACGATAAAAATATAGTATTTTTCATCCTATATTGTTTTTCTATAATATATAGTACAATTGACTAAAATATAGTACGATACTATATAATATAGTACGGGTGGCAACCCTACGTAAGATCTTGGCGAGTGAACTGATGTACCGACCTACTTGTCTAGCTGATTAAGGCAGTTGATTTTTTTGCGATGTGCTTAGTCTGCTGATAAAAATGTTTGCTATGTTTATTTAAAACATTTCTATTTCATTACAATGTATACAATAGACAAAGCAGGAACCGACATAAGCTTGCGGCTCCTGCTTTGCGCCTTGCAAAAGTGCGTAACTCGTTTGTGGGTTGTGGTGGCAATTTCGGCATTGCCATTACAGCAGTTTAAAAACACTGTTAAAAAGAGGCTGATACAGAAAGCCTACTATACTCTTGAAGATTATTTAGAAGATAAGAATGTTTGGATATAGCTCTCTTTGAACCTGTACAAGACAGTAACGACTTAATGTAAATAGTATTAAGAATTATATTTTTAAAGGAGTAACCGCCGAGTTTCTTGCTGGTTCTTCTCGGTAGGAACAGCTTTCCGAACCAGCAGTAAAGTTGACGATTCAAAAGCACTTGCTTACAAGTTTATTTGAATAAAGAATATTTTCAATTGAATTGAATTGAGAAATCATTATCATCCAGCTTATATTTATCTTAAAACTCACTAAGCAGAATAACTATTAGAACTAATTTTTTATTTTATTTATTATATTTTCTTATACTATAGGATCCCGCTATAAAACTACCTTCACACAGCTATATTATGGATGAAAGATATTTTTTATCAAATAAAATATGTCAATAAATATATTGCGAATGGGTTGTCTAAAAAATTTAGTCCAGATTAGAGAAATTTAGAGATGATTAATTAACAATTTAAAATATAAAAAAAATAATCACACGGGCTTGCGTTAATGAACAAATTCCATTCCAATCGAAAATATGAAAGTTATAAAATGTACAAATCTAGCCAGTGTAACTTAATTGAGTAACTTGATTTTTTTAGACAACCCATAAGCAATATATTTATTATATTATATTTGATAAAAAATATTATTCGTCTATTAACCAGCTCGGTGAAGGTAGTTTTATAGCGGGATTTTATACTATAAGAAAATATAATAAATACAGAAAAAAATATTTACCTCAAATAGTTATTCCGCTGAGTGAGCTTAGACTGTGAGATAATACGTTAGCTCGATAAACAAGCTACATTTGTACCGAATAATTTTTAAATCTATGGATACGTAACAGACAGACTTACGCATTTGTAATATTAGTTTGGAGTATATTCATAAGTATGGTTGTATTCAATATAGCGCATAGGTACATCGTAGGGACCGCGCGCGTCGCGGGCGCACACTGTTCCCTAACATGGCTCTGTGACAGACGTGCATTGTGTTCAGGTATCACATATTACTAATATAAATTATTTCGCTTTTATTTAAACCTTATATAATCTAACGTATTTATTAATTGTTAATAATTTGAAAAAAATGATAGTAAAAATTTATAAAGTTCAGCGACAATTAATTATTTAAAGTTGTTTATTTTTGAATTTAGAATTTACATTGATAGTGTTATATTTATGAAGGATTTTTGTGTCAACCAATTTTAAATTCTATCGGCCCTTTATTTGCTATGTTTTGTTACTTTTAGCTCTTGCACAATATTTATTTTGTGTGGAAATTTTCCAATGATTTGCGATAAAATAGTTATTCCTAAAACAATGCAAGTTTTATATACAAGAAATATTTATGCTCTTTCATAACTTACTAATATAATAAGTATATTTGTTTTTCTTTCTTTCTCATTAAACGAAGCAAAGCATTTGATATTTAAGAATATTTTTTTTAATATGAATCGTTTTTTATCATTTTTTGTATGAATAGAAGGGTCTGTAATAGGTTATCTTATAACTTGAAAGTTAAGTCCACCGCTAACTAAGCTAGTACTTAAGTTAGAATGTTCATCACGGTATATTTGTAGTCATTTTCTATTACTGAATTAAAGTTAACGATTCAAGAGAACTTGGAAAAGTGTATTTAAATAAGTTTTGTTATTTCATTATATTTAATATGATATATTATTATTTCATTTGTTTGTTTTCGTTAAACTAAAAATGTGTAGACATTGAATTTTTCCTCTATAGAAAATTATTGATAGAATTTTTATTCTAAAGTTTTCACGGGAAATGAATGTTTCGTTTTACGCTATAATAGAGTGCGACCAGGTTTAGCTAAAACTTTGTCGAGTCATTTTGGACGTTAATTATATCATGTAGGTTTATTAATATGTACATAAAATTAATATTCATATTATTAAAATGTATTGTATTTATGGTAAGCAACTCAGAAATACTTGGTTAAGCTCTACCTTAAAACAATTTAATTCCTTATATCAATACCAGGCGTGGATATGTTGATAAATCGACTTACGACCTTTTGGTGTTTAATCATAATAGGCATTAGGATTGACCGCTGTGTGGTATCCGACTGAGTAGAACAGATCACCCTTATGTCTTACCGAGGTGTCGTGAAAGGCGACTAAGGTAAGTTGACTCACCGTGTGGTATGCGGTTAAGTAGAATAGACCACCCTCTTTCTTATCGACGTGTCGTAAAGTACGACTAAGATAAGTTGACGTCAGGCAGGCGGCCGGTCGTAAAATACTTAGCCAAATCATGTGACAACATGTTGTGCCGACCCCACTTAGAGTGGGATAAGGGCAGCAGGATGATGAGGCATTAGGATTGACTAATTTATATAGTGAATATTTCAGTGAAGTCTATAAGTATTTTATATCGCACATACGAACTTGTGAATATTTAAATAACTCTCTTAAACGTATAAAAATGTAAACCTACATATGGCTGGCGTGAAAAGTGTGCGTTTTCGACTTCTAAAGTTATTCACGCCTTCGGATATTATCTATACTCGATATATTGTTTTTTTTTCTCTTACATTTAAATGGAGCATACAGATTGATATCAAAAATGATATCCAGTTATACAAAAAGCTGGGGTTTTATCTTCCACGCAGATGAAGTTGCGGTCATTTATATTATTTCCTTATATCTAAAATTTCATTTATATGGACAATAACATTTTTCTACTTAGAACACGAAACATGGTAAAACGGCCTCTGACACGCAATATTAAGGCGACCGCCATTATAAGTCAATAAACATTCTCACTTGTCGCATTGTTCAACTTTTTATATATTTTTATTTATACTTCATTATTCCGACGACGCTTGTTTGTGTGCAAGCCGTGTATCCGGTTGAGTAGAATAGACCACCCTCATTTCTTACCGAGGTGTTGTAAAAACGACCTATGTAAGTTGATGTCAAGCAGGCGGCTGGTCGTAAAGTAGCCAAATCATGTGACAACATGTTTATAACATGTTGTGCCGACCCAACTTAGAGTGGGAAGATGCTAATGATGATGCGATACACATTTAAAAATGCTTCATTCTATCGTTCAGCTTCTTACTTTCTTTATTTCTGATCTAAGATTATAGCATTGCAATTATGATACACTTCAAATTTCACTTAGAACATCTATAATGTTTATGGTGAATATTCTAACGATCAAATAACGATCGCAAACACAGAAACACGTAATACACATACAGCGTCTTCGCCGGCGAAGACGAGGTTCCAGTTTTCTAACATCGGTTGGTCGTGGCTTCTTGCCATCCTACGGACGTCGTAATCAGTTATCATACTATCGGCCCTCCACTACACTTCGCCCTAAGCCGTGGTCCGGCCTCACAGGAGGCACCCTTAGGACGACGTTCCCCGACGCTAGTAGAGCTTCTGCGCTGTACCTTTAGCATTCCACAACCTTAGATATGCTTATGCGCTCGTCCGTCGGTAACGCTGTAACAGCGTAGAGTCAGTTCGAAAAAAAAATGGTGAATATCTATGGCGCCTAAACAGTTAAAACCGTTTTTGCTTATGTAACCTGCTGAGTATCTAACCTGTTGTGATGGCAAGCAACTCTCCTCTCTCACGTATTTTAAACATATATCAGCACTTAAAAATTGCAAAAAATAGCAATAAAAATGCTAATCTAAATCTGAAAATAACTCAATGTTACATGATACGCCTCGCCTTGGGCCCCTCACCTTGAATCCCCCCGACAAGAATGCTAACGTTGACAATGAAGTGTTTGTAAGTAATTTCTTATCTTGGTTTACAGGAGAACAAGATCTCTGAACGCACCGTCACCCATACAACAGTTCGGACCATGCGGCAGGATAATGAAAAACTCTGCAATGGTTATGTAAGTTTCAATTTTATTACACAAATTATTTTATATCAGAATATTATTCTCAATCAATCAATTGGTCCTCTTTTTTATTTGCTCTAGTTGTGTTTTCCGGAATAGGAACTCTAACACCTAAAGGGCTTGAAGTCCATCGGTTTTTCGAATCAAGCAGAGGTACTCCGTGCATAGCTCTTTCCATCTCCCGCTCGGTGTAGCTCTCTTGTGCTGAACTTTCTATCTGAATCTGAGCTTCTTTATAAGGCCCATAGTGACAAAATTTTGAACATAGCAACCGCATCCATTAGTTACTATAACCCTCAATAGTGCGAAGATTTTGTACATTATAACGCTTTACTTAGGCATAAGTTTGGTTGTTATAGACCATTTATAGTGATTGGCCGACTTCATACATTTAATTCTTAATTATTTTTGTACATAGTTAAATGTATCTTATTTAAATTGCAGGCAGATCCAGGACCCGGCGTCGCAGCGGCTGACGTGGTACAAACCGCCGCTTACGGTACTCGTCATCAAGAAGTTCCACGACACGTCAATACTCGCGCCTTTTGTCCAACTCGTGCATTGGCTTGTTCATGTATGTACTTACTTTGACACTGGCATAAGCTATATGATGTGATAGTCTGAGGAACGGTGAGCCCGTGTCACTATCTCTAGGGGAGTCATAAGTTTAAAATCTAGGCAGGCACCAATGAATTTAAACTTACGTGCCTAATTGATATATGCAATTTATCACACGCTTTTCGATAAAGAAAAACATTGTGCAGAAACCTGCATATCTCTGGAGAATTCCTCGGATATCTGAAATTTACCAATCCGCATTAAAGCTACGTTGTAGGTCTAAACTCCAACCCTTCTATCCAAATATGGTCTGTGCCATGCTATGGGATAGTAACAGTTACTTTTATTTTTGTGGCGTTAAGTCCACTTCTAAAATGGTAAATTGACGCTTCTAATCACTACGGTTAAATCCTGGTGTTTTTTTTTTTTATTTCTCCGAAATGATATATGATTCTAGATTGATTCTGATTTCCACATAATTCTAGCGTTAAAAAAATATTGATTATATTTGACTATGCCTAAAATATTTTTTACCAGATTAAGCTACTATATATATTTGACGTAACTGGGGAATAACTTAGTAATTAAATAAATACGTAAATATTTATAACATTACTATGCTATAATTCACGGTCAGACAAAATCTATGGATGCTAAATGTAGTAACATTTGACGTAGACACTCTTGTCTTATCTTTTTTCATATTCTTATACACGCAGTATAAGTTAAACGTTACAATTAAAAACCACCACTATTACTCTAGCACGGCACATATTCACTATCTCAATCTCAACAATCTTCGCACTCCTAACCGAAACATCAGCAGATAGACTCCACGAGAAAATTGCAATGCAAATATCTCGTGCAATTAATTGATTTTTATGATATCGTCCTAGATGATAATTTTTTTAACTTAAAATTTTATTGTATTAGCTAAAATGTTATTGTATTAGCTGTATATATTACTTTGTAATCATCATTATATTAACAATACCCTTTATTTACTTAGTCATTACCCTAAATACTTGAAAGTCTGTTGAAAACCGCAAGGCTGTGGAATCAATATTAAAGGTTGCGGGCAATGAGATATTATTCAATGACAAATTCAATAAATATGTGGGTCAATTACACACTGTATTTAGATGGATGACCCAAAGTAAGTAACAAAATACTTGTGATATGAGTAACAGACAAATGGTAGATGTACATATATAATTTTAAATACACCCAGAATCGAAGAACCAACAAATTATAATTAGAAAATATTGGTTCTCGATTGAAATCGAACTCGGGACCCAGGGAGCTGAAACCAGACCACTGCCGCCTGAATCAACAGGCCAGTCATTAAGGATCGTGGTATATATATATAAAAGTATAAATAAATAAATAATCGATGATCGACCCGATCACATAACTGGATTTGATCAAAATATTTTGTATTAAAAATAAATCTTTAGCTGATATTTGCAAATTGACTTACGTTTTGCGTTAACGAAAAATGTAAGAAAACATTTCTATTTATTAGAAATTCCTGGAAGATGAATATATCCAATACCATTCTGCATTGGACCAGCAGTCTTGGATTTAAATTCCAATTTGTTTCACCAAGAACAGAAGATTATTTTGTTAAGCACTAGAAATGTAAAATACCTGATGGCTATATTTTTAATTTTTGTAACAACGCTGCCTTGTCGCTACTGACGCCGATGAAGATGTGACGCCGTGACGTCACATCTTGCCATAGCCGTTCGCGCCATTTTTGACGTGGGAGATGTGACAGCCGCTGTCATTAGCAGCTAGCCCGCGAATAGCGAATGAGAGTTTGCTTTGATTTTATTTTTGCAATTTTTATGAAAAGAATAAAACTGATTTAGAATAATTCTTTTATTAACATGTAGTTTTGTAACATTTTTTAATACAGATTGTGACTGACGCAAAAGTCTCCGCGCCTGCTGCAATTAGCAACTGTACTTGTTAATTAAAAAAATATATCTTGTTATTATACGTTTAATATAAACTCCAGTACCGAAGCCACTAACGTATTCCTAAAATTAATTTTATAAACGCAGTCATTGTATTCATAATTAATACAGTTGAATACAAATTAACATATTATCAAGTATTTTAATGCTGTATTATCTATCTGTTCTATTATCTAGAAACCTCATTAAGTCCTCAAATTTAAATACTACTATAGTTTATTCTACGTTCAAATTATCGTAACCTGAATTTATAGAAGCGCGTGTTACTCTGTTAAAGTTCAAAAGTAATTAAAAAATTGTTTTAACATATTCTGCGGTAAAAGTTAATTTATTGGCTGCTAAGTGTAGAAGTGGTAATCTTTAATAACTTATTACAAACAGAATTAGTACATACCATAATCCAACTTAATTATTATAAATGCGAAAGTTTGTGAGTATGGATGTATGTTTGTTACTCTTTCACGGCGAATCCGGTGAATGAATATCGATGAAATTTTGCACGATTATTCCTTATACACCGGGGTAACGTCAGTCAGTCCTAGTTTATTCGGGGAACGGGCAGTCTCGAGAAATTTAAGTTCTAGGATTGATGCCCAACTACCTAATTATTATTATTATTTTGTTTCTTTTTTTCAATTATGTAAAAATTACCGAGCAAGGATTGGTCAACCATGTTATCATTGCTTTTAAATATACTTTTTTGTATACGTGGATTATAGCTAAATAATTTTATCACTTTGAACTATACAATTCCGTAAAGTAACGCCTACTTCTTATTATTGACTGACCCGTTGGCGTAGTGGGTAGTGACCCTGCCTTCAGCTCCGCGGGTCGCGGGTTCGATTCCCGCCGAGGGCCAACATTTTCTATAAATGAATTTGTTGGCCTTTGAGCCTGGGTGTATATTTGTATTTAAGTATGCATTTAAAAAATATATAAGTATATATTCACCAGTTGTCTGTCTACCATAACACAAGTATTAAATTACTTACTTTAGGGACGTACGACCGTGTGTGTAAGTGTCCCATATATTTCTTTATTTATTATCCTTTTTCTCAGGACAAAAGCATGGTAGTGTTCGTAGAGGCGGCAGTGCTAGATGACACAATCCTCAAGGAGTACGGTGACTTCACATCAGTCAGGGAACGGCTGATGACGTTTCGGGCTGGTACTGACGATCTAACGGACAAGATTGACTTTATCATCTGCCTCGGGGGAGATGGCACGCTGTTGCATGCCAGTTCCTTATTTCAGGTAAATTGTCTTAACAATAGTAATAATATTAAAAAAAACTTTTAGTTAAAATACACAAACGAAGAATTGTGGTTTTTGATTATTCAATAATATTTATCGGATAATATCTTAAAACAGAAAGATAAATTAACTTAAATGTCATCATCATCCTCCTTCCCTTATCCCACTCTAAGTGGGGTCGGCACAACATGTTACAAACATGTTCGGGTTAAAGACATTTATTTTTTCAAAAGATCAATGTTCGTTTAACTGAGAATCAAAATTAAACTATCTAATTTGCTTAAGACGCATGCACCACTTAACAATTTGTAAAATCTTAGCAAATTATTTTACTGATATATGTTATATGTTGTCATATGATTTGGCTACGTATTTTACGACCGGCCGCCTGCCTGACGTCAACTTACCTTAGAGGTAGTAGAGAGAAAGAGGGTAGTCTGTTTTACTCAACCGGATACAACACGGCGGGTCAACTTACCTTAGTCGCCTTTTACGACACCTCGGTAAGAAATGAGGGTGGTACTATTCTACTCAGCCGGACATCACACGGTATATTCAATTTTTTTTAACTTGTACCACATAATCTTGGTGATATAACATTTATGGAAGTAACACCTAACCACCTACCACCTAACCTACTTTGCGGAATTACGTAATAAAAAATTTCTATCTTTACTTTTTAATCTAATATATGTATTTTCTACTCCAGCAATCTGTCCCTCCAGTGATGGCATTCCATTTAGGCTCATTGGGTTTTCTGACGCCTTTCGAGTTCAGCAATTTTCAGGACCAAGTCATGAATGTATTGGAGGGTAAGCACAATTATCTATACTTCTATATAAAGCTGAAGAGTTTGTTTGTTTGATTGATTATTTGAACGCGCTAATCCCAGGAACTAACTTACCGATTTGAAAAATTCTTTCGGTCTAAGATAGTCCATTTATCGTGGAAGGTTGTAGGCTATATAACATCACGTTAAGATGAATAGGAGAGGAGCAACAATAAAAAATATTCCGAAAACGGCAAAAGTTAAAGTTTTGTTGCTTGCGCTGAGTAAACGGTAATATTTATTAATAAATTGTTCCCCTCTAAATAAAAGTTCGTGTCAGCATATGTCTAGCTTTTAAGGTTAACCCACTGTAACCATTTTTACGGTTATCAAAATACTATATTACGGTTTTAATCGTTCCACGCGGGCGGAGCCGCTGACAAATACAAGTATTAAAATATATTGTGATCATAAGTTAAATACGCGTAAATAATAGTCAATGCGATTCATTTGTACTTTAAAGAGCATTATTCTTGCATTACTTTGTTTGGACGGTTCTTTGTGTTGTTTTTATTACAACATAAGTAAAAAGGTAAGTACCGGCCTGTTACTCTCCCACTGCTTAGAATAGGCCTCTTCACTCCGTATTTGGAGAGAAGGATTGGAGCTAAGACCTACTACGCTGCTCCAATGCGGATTGGTAGGTTACACATATCTCCAGACTTCTCTAGAGATATGCAGGTTTCCTCACGATGATTTCCTTCACCGAAAAGCGTGTAATAAATTAGAATTATCAATTAGACACATAAGTTTTTAACAGAAAAACTCATTGGTGTCTGCCCGGGTTTGAACCCGTGACCTCATCGAAAGAGTCGCACGGTGTTACCGCTGGTCTACCACAACTCCGATATTACAACATGTCGTGTCCAAAATGACTCGCTTTAAAAGTAAATCGAAGTTGTTGCAATTTTCAAATAGTCGCTTTTTATTCTATGACCAAAAAAAAGTAAATTAAACTTTTCTTCTGGATATCAAATTGTAATTTTATTGCATTAGTTATTTACTAATATCTTTTTTTAAGAATTCTGTATCTAAAGTAAGGTTGTTGTTGGCATGTTACTATCCAGGTTTCCTTACAATATTTCACTTCACCGTAAAGCGTGTGATAAATTGAAATTATCAATTATGTGTCTAACATAAGTTTTAACAGAAAAGTAGGTAATTGGTGCTTTCTCGAGGTTTGAACTCGTGATACCTTTAAAATGTCGAACGGCTCACCACTGAACAAGGTAGAAAACTTGTTCTGGTTTTTGCCTGTATCTAATCCATCCAAAAATACTTAATGTCTTCAATGTTACCAGTACATGTACCTGTGGCGATTAGGGATGTAGCTTGAACTAGAAAAAACCGATTAATAAATATATATTTTTTTTATAATCGATTGATCGATTAATAAATAATCGAATATTTAGAAACTATTTGAATAGTTGCATTTTTAATATTAATAAAATTAAAGGCTTTTTAAAGTGAACAACTACCAATAAATAATACAGATGCACTGTTTGCGAAATTTGATTAAAATGTGTAGTTCGGATACATTGGTTTTATCATTTCAAGGTCACGCAGCGTTGACCCTGAGGTCTCGACTTCAATGTGTGGTGCTGCGAAAGACAACTGAAGATGGTAAAGATAAGAAGAAACCCACTACCATTTTAGTGCTGAATGAAGTTGTCGTCGACAGGGGACCTTCGCCATACCTCTCCAATATTGATCTCTTTCTGGATGGAAAACATATAACCTCGGTTCAAGGCGACGGTGAGTAGAAATGGTTTTTTTAAATAATTTATTTATTTCATATGAAATGTATAAATATATAAAATAAAGCAATACTCGTAATAAATTGATCTAGCCGTGTGGTATTCGGCTGAGTAGAATAGACCAACCTCATTTCTTACCGAGGTGTCGTAAAAGGCGACTAAGGTAAGTCGACCCGCCGTGTAGTATCCGCTGTTTAGGCCAACCTCATTTTTTAAAGAGGTGTCGTAAAGTACGACTAAGGTAAGTTGACGTCAGGCAGGCGGCCGGTCGTAAAAACGCAACCAAATCATGTGACAGCATGTTTATAACATGTTGTGCCGACCCCACTTAGATTAGGATAACGGCAGGAAGATCTGATGATGTTAGTAGTTTTCTTAACTACATTTTTCGTTTGACATCGATAAAAAAATTTCTTGCCGTGCGGTATCCGGCTGAGTGGAATAGACCACCCTCATTCCTTACCAGGTGCGTCTGTACGCCTGTCTGACGTCAACTTACCCGAGTCGCCTTAGACTCGGATAAGTTGACGTCAGACAGGCGGCCGGTCGTAAAATACATAGAGCCAAAACATGTTTAAAACATGTTGTGTCGACCCCACTTAGAGTAGGATAAGAGCTGGAGGATGATGATCAATAATAATTTCTCCACTAATTGTAAGTAAGTAAAAGTAACGGCCTGTTACTATCCCACTGCTGGGTATAGGCCTCCTCTCTCCATTTTTGGAGAGAAGGGTTGGAGCTAAGACCTACCACGCTGCTCCAATGCGGATTGGTAGGTTACACATATCCCCGGAATTCTCTAGAGATATGCATTTCCTCACGATGTTTTCCTTCACCGAAAAGCGTGTGATAAATTGCAATTATCAATTAGACACATAAGTTTAATAGAAAAACTCATTGGTGTCTGCCCGGGGTTTGAACCCATGATCGTCTCTAGAGATTCACACGGTCGCACCGCTAGGCCATCACAGCTTCTCCACTAGTTGCGATACTAATTATTATGGAATGCAGTGTTGCAAAGCAGAGATGTATTGTTCCAGGTCTTATAGTGTCGACGCCAACGGGCAGTACTGCGTACGCGGTGGCCGCGGGCGCTAGCATGATTCACCCGTCCGTGCCCGCGATCATGGTGACACCAATCTGCCCCCACTCCCTCTCCTTCAGGCCTATTGTAGTACCAGCTGGAGTAGAACTCAAGGTATACTCATTTATATAGGTCATACTCATTTTGGAAAAATTTGTATGTATGTAATGTTTTCACACAAAAACTACCCGATTTCAAAAATTCTTTCGCCATTGGAAAGCTGCATTTTTACTGACCAACATAGGCTATATTACTTAAAAAAAATAGGGATCCGTTATAAAATTGTAATAAGGTGTAAAAAAATAACACTCCTCAGTTATAATAACTTTTTTTTAATTATAGGGAAGTAGAGTTCCCTTATATGTTGTTATATAAAGTATCTACGAGTTTAAAGTGTGACATACAAATATCTTCAAGTCTGGTCGATGAACCATTCTTCCCTTCCATCACCTTGATAACCTTTTATTAAAAACATAATTCCGCGCTGATTTCTAGTCTTTAATAGCAGAAAAGGCAATAAAGTACGATTTAAGATCATCGCTATTTTTAAAATTTTTACCTTATTCCTTTGGAATTCGGCATTTCAGTTCTGTTCTCTTTGATTGAAACCAAAAATCCTAGTTAAAAACAATTTTATTTGAAGACATTGAGGAAACATACTGTTATAAAAGATAAAAGAGCTTATTTTACCTTAATATTAGAAATTGGTCCTTGTAAAATGACCAAAATCTTTAAATGCTTATAAAAATACTTCTACTAAAATATATAAAAAATATGAATGATAAGATAGTTTTGTTGATTTCGTAATAATAGACTGTTGTAATTTAATAGTAGAACCTTGATAAGTTAAAAAACATTGTAACTACAAAAAATAATCTGCTCCCTTCCCCTCAGACCCTATAACTACCCCTATAACTTAAAATAACGCAATCTCTATAACTTAAATTAATATATTAAATGTTGACCTTTAATAACTTAAAGAAATATTTCAACACACTCTGTAACTTAAAGTATCTGCCAATTCCAGTAATATCCAATCCAATCGAATGGAATGTGCAAAATAAATAAAAAAATCTCAATTTAATACTTGCATGTGTTAATCTATTGATTCTTAGAGATCCCTTAAAATTGCACTTGCCCTTATAATTTAAAATATTTTGTGCTTCCTTTGGATTTTAACTTATCGAGGTTTTACATAGTATAGATATAATCATAAATGAAATGAAAATTATTCCAAAGAGGCCAAACTCAACTCTCAAATGCCCTTAAATTCTAAACAATCAACAAGTTAATATTACGTTAAGCATAATCAAAATTCAATCGATCTACAGACTGGCGCGCAAAGCAATATATAATACGCATCTAACATTTTAGATCGCTCTGTCGCCCGACGCTCGAAACGCTATGTGGGTTTCTTTCGACGGACGCAACCGACAAGCGTTGCAACACGGAGATAGGTACTTAAAATAGCCGACATTATAAAACCTCTTAACATTTTAACTAACTAGATTGCATTGCTTCGCACTTTAACATTTCATGTTTCTATTGTATTAATATTTATTGCTAACTAAACAAAATCTTATTCAGTTAGATGTTAAGATCAAACCAATGTTTTTAACCGATAAATTTTATTATAATTTATCGGAATTTCGCGTCGCGCTTAAACCGATTTTTGCTGTAAAGATTTGCGTCCAAGAAAATTAAGTTTAGAAATTGTCTTTGCTACAGAACTGAAAAAATAATGTTATTGCAGGAAATAAACATTTGGTATAATAAAATAAGTTAATCTAAAATATATTTCTACTATTTTTTATA
Source organism: Morpho helenor (assembly GCA_029227775.1). Classification (NCBI taxonomy): domain Eukaryota; kingdom Metazoa; phylum Arthropoda; class Insecta; order Lepidoptera; family Nymphalidae; genus Morpho; species Morpho helenor. Next base: position 4,182,625 of record JARGCU010000022.1, on the reverse strand, counting down.
ATTCGTTCGAAGCGTTTCTAGTTTCGTATTGAGGTGTAAATTTTTTTAACTTTTCTGAGCTTTCTGAGCTAGCTCAGCCTAGGAGCAGCTAACGGATGAATTAATAAAATACAAAGTAGTTTATGGTCCAACATAACCACATACCTTGAATGAATGAATGAATGAATAAAATATACTTTATTGTTCACAAAATTTTAAAATAACAAAAGACAGAGAAAAGGGACTTTGCGCATCTTACTGAAGGCGGTATTGAATTTCAGAGAAGGATAACTTTAACAGAAAAGAAATTACCATAAAATATTAATGACGATCGTACACCTTTATTAATAATGTTTTGCTAACGTTTTTCATGGTACATTATTAATAATACATAAATGATTATGTATATTACTGTTAAAAGTATCAGATATTAGAACAGGATATTTTTTTCTTTTCTGCTGCATTTGAAAAGCAACTACTAAAGTACTAACTAAACTGTAGTTTGACTGTCCAGTGGATATAGGCCTATATATCCACACCGTATTATATGTTATGTTATAAAGGATACAACTCTATTAAAGTAACTGAGCTTGTTTCAGATAAAGCTAAGCCTAGAGGCCCATAACTTAGCCAGCGTTTCATTTGATGGCCGCTCACAAATGATACTCAGACCCGGTGATAGGTAATAAACCGAAATCTTTTATATTTGGGCACATTTACATTGATTAGGGCCACATGTAGACATTGGTCGTGCGTTGTATTAATCTTGGTTCTTAAAAACAGAATCACTTGTCTCTTATTATGCCAATGATATTAGTCGCATTTTAACTTTACAGATTTCCGATCCTTGTAAATTACGTTAATACTAATCTATACTAATATTATAAAGTGAAAAATTTGTATGTATGTTTGTAATGTTTTCACACAAAAACTACTCGAACGATTTCAAAAATTCTTTCACCATTGGAAAGCTGCATCTTTACTGAGCAACATAGGCTATATTACATTTTCAAAAAATAGGGATCCGTTATAAAAATGTAATAAGGTGTTAAAAAAATAAAAATTACGCCGGTGAAACCTCGAGATATTACTAGTACTGTGTAAATATACTGGTCAAATCCCAATAAAATCGATCTACCTTTCTATTGGCCTCGACGTTTCAGCAGAGTTGTATTCGCCATGGTCACGAACGGACTCTTAATTCTGTAGTGACTTCGAACCTAATATAAAAGCAGCTCGATTCTATCGTGATGTGACCCGTATATGTCATATATATATATATATATATATATATATATATATATATATATATATATATGTTATACCCCAGTAATTATCAACTGTAAAACGTTCTAAAGGTTGTCAAATAAGTAGTCAAAGCATAATTTATAGAATTAGGCGTTACTTTGCGGAGATCCATAATACAAAAGTAATAATAAAATTATAATTCATCGCGGATTATAGCAAAATAATTTTATTATTACTTTTGTAGTCAAAGCATATTAACTTGTTGTAATGCAATTTTTCGTTTGTTAAACTAATTGGTGGTTTGTTAAATTTAGTATACAAAGGAAGTGAAACTCAAGTCTTTATTATCAAAAAATCTTATTACCATTGTATTTTTTTGTACTAAATAAAAAAACAAGCTATAATTAGACGACAAACAAGAACTAACCTTAATGCTACGTACAGCTAGAGTCTGGATTAAATTTCACCCTAAGTCTCCAGGAAACAAAAATTGATTAATTCAAACATTGACCACATTTCATATATCAATTCTCATATTTCAATGAATAAATACTATGGCATAAAGCTATTTGATTTTGAACTATTGTTCAAAGGGAATTACGCGATTTTTTTATGTAACAATATATTCAAGAAAGATTCGTAACTGTGCTTGGTTTGATCTTTGCATGCTATTAATATTTATGTTTATATATTTCTCTTTGGGCTCCGAAAAATTTAGAGCCTAAAAGTTCTGAATCCAATGTCAAATTATCTTTCAATGCAGAAAGGAATCAATGGCCACGTCAATTCCGCCTTCTCCAAATATATCATAGTTTCATTATGCTATTAAAAAAACATATGTATATAATTCAACCAATTCATTCCATAATCATTATATATATTTTGTAAATGATATATGAGGGGGTTAAAATCAAACCTAGATAATCTATATAACCTAGATAATTAAACTAAAACTAAACCTATATATCCAAAATAATTAAAATTGAGTAAAATGAAAATTTTGTTTTATGTGTTTAATTCTTGAAGTTTCAACAAATAAAAAATATTAAACACAGATTTAATCACTGTGAATTTAAGTAATATCTTTACGTTTTCTGCAAACTGTAATATAAATATTTAAAATTAGCTAAATTTGATTGTGACTTTAGGATTCAGCTATTTTTGATTCTAATCCCCTCATATATACGTTAACAAGTCAATATATACATAATGTTTCTATGCATTTTGCTTGTAGATCACATAAATATAAAATTATTAAGTTTTTTTAAATTAATGTACAGGCAATACTAATAATTAATTATTTTATAGTCTGTACGTGACGACATCAGTGTATCCAGTGCCGTCGATATGTGCGCAGGATCAGATTTCAGACTGGTTTGACTCACTCGCCGAGTGCCTACATTGGAATGTAAGAAAGAAACAGAAGCACATGGACGACCTCAGCGATATAACCCACTCCTCCAGCGACCCTCTAGAGGAACTCGACGCCAACCATCAGACATTCAACAACACCAATTGAATTTGGAGCGTTAGGATTGAGGCCAAATGTGATAAGGACATAGAGTTAATATACATAGAATATGGAATTCATAAGTCGAAGAGGGAAGAGAAGTTGCCCATACTTCTCTTTGTCTATTCAGACATAAAAAAGAGAGACATATACGTTTATTCATATCTAGAGTGTTTCTCAACGTGGTTTATTATAGATACTGTCAAGAAACGATAATCATGTTACCATTTTCGATTCATATAGGGGTGATGGCTTCCGCTATTGGATTCCGCCTGTATTGGGTTAGTTAATACTGTTGGGCTTACCACTAATATTGCTTATCTGCTGTCCTTACTGTTTATTTAAAATTTATACAACTTGTATAGATTATCTACATTTTGGGCTAAATTGATTAATATTTATAATACACATTAGTAATACACCAAAGAAAAAGAAAGCGAAATGGGGACAAATATAGATATAGGACAGCATATCTTACCTATAATTTTGAAGCATGGGTGCTTGGGAGGTAAAAGATTTGACATATTAAGGAGAATTATTTACAAAGTATTTAAAGATTTAGAACTATCGTTATTGCGCGGTAATGAACAAAAGAAAGGAAACAGATAAATTGAGTTAAGTTAATATAAATACAAATGGCGGAAACCTAAAGGTAGCCTCATTTCACTCCTAATTTTTCGACGGAACATTTTAGTTTGGGTCCCTTACTCTATGTACAATAACTCTATGGATAAGGGCCTACGTTTCTCGTTTCTATATATTGTTGTTATAGTTGTAAAGGTTTAAGGTGAAGTTCGATTTGGAAGACTGTTCTATATACTTCTCATTTTAGTTAAGACGGCGGAAATGGTTACTACTTAAGTATTTATCTAATTTTATGATTCCTTTAAATGTTCTACATTTTATTAGGAGATACCGAGGACCAATTACCATTGGGTATAAGGTACTTATATATTCGAGGAATTCGAGGAAACACTAGTTCTTTAAAAATTTCCCTTTATATGGAATATATATTGTTTATAATGATAAAATGATACTTTTTTGGGTGACATTCGTTAAGTATGTCAGTCAATATATGACAAATATATTACAGTTTACTACATTATATGTAGGTATATACAATTTTATACAGTACAGTAGTTGGTAGATACATATAGTACAGACTAAAAGAAGTCTGTCCATCACAACTATTTCGACTCACAAGTTTCTTTACTGAACTGGTACATTATGTAATATGTGCTAAAATAGAGCACTTTGTTTGTCTCCAATGTTCTAATATTTCCATTATAACAAATGTCATCAGTTAATAGCAATTAAGTACTATATCTATCTAAATTAATCTCATTTTGATTTATAATTTAGAAACACTTTCAATTCCAAATTATGACCTTACATATTGCCCAATGAAATTTCATAAATATTTCTTTGTCATATTGAAACATTATCTTATTAGATTAACTCACTTATATTCCTGTATCGACGCTTTATCTTGTATAACTATCGTTATTTTATGTATATAACACATATGGCATGTTTATGAAATGTTGGTTTTATGTCTATGTGCTATATTGTGATAATGAAATACAGATCACGTAGGGGTCTTATTGCGTTACAATTATTGAGCTATTTTTATGTAATAGAGTAGCATTTTAACATTCCCTTGCACACTAAAAGAATCTTTGGTATAGTAGTAATATTTTGGTCTTTTCAAGATCCATTACAAGGGTTTGCACATCTTGGTAATTGATAATGATGAGATAAAATATAAGTTATAAAATCCCTCGAAAAGACCTTTATTCAAAAACAATCATTGAGGTCAAATTAGTTAAGATTTTGGATAATTTCCTACTGAAATCTAAAGATTTTTTTGCAGTCTCCGCCTCAAGTTTGTATAAAATGAGAAAAAGCATACATAATGGCATAGTGCGATGATTTCACCGCTCTCTCATTTCGTTAATGCCCCAGGCGGTGACAATTGCGCGCGAATCTAGAGCCTAATATATTTTTAAATTTCCTCAAATAATCCGATAGATTCCATACAGATAACAATTTTCTTAAACTTCAATCATTTCATAACATATGCACCTTTGAAATTTAATAAAAATAATAATGAATAGGATGAATATTATCAATATAGAGGTACAATGCAATTTTCACAAATACGTATAAATTTTATAGTTGAGGTGCTACAGGAAACTATACAGTGCCAATATAAACATAGTTGTAACAATTGCACAAAATAGTTTTAGTATTATGGGGGTTCTATTAATTTACATGTGGTTCAAAGTATCAACGGACGAATTGTACAAAGTGTAATTGCTTAGGACTATCAATACAAGTTAACATACAACTATAAAAACTTAGGACCAGTGTAGATATAACATAATAAAATATTTATTGTAATTTATCAAATCATAATTTTACAATATTGGTAGTTTCATTTAATTAAGTTCCAGTTAAAAATATGTACTAAAGTTTTCGGCCTTAGATGTCGCGTTCATACAGAAAATCTACTTACAAAAAAAATAATTTATATTATTACGTTATTAATCAAATAATGGCAACACTCTAGATATACTTTGCCATAGTTAGGTTCAAGATCTATGTACGATATTTTGTCATATTTTTATCACATAATATTAAGGCAAATATTATTTTCAATCTATTATAAGTTAGTGGCAAAATGTGTCACTTTGGATAAATCTAAAGAAAAACTAACTTGCTCTGATGGTAACTAGCAATTGGTTGTCCTAAGACTTTTCTATTATAAAATAAGGTAATATAAGATTTTTAAAATCTTGTCTATTTAACTTAGTTTGTTGGAAATGTATGACATGAAATGATTATGTAAAAGTCTTAAATGTGTTTTATTAAATTATGAAAATCTGGAAAATTGAGTTTTATTTCTTTTATTTACCATTCAGCGACCAGTATTAATTAATATTATTTTTTTGCTAACTGTTGTGTAATGTGTACCTAAAAATCACATATATTCCGCCTTTCAGTATTATTTGCTAAATCTTTTCAAGCTCAGGCGGCACGTCTATGGAACTCCACTTTACAGACTTGTCTATGATGAACGCTAAGGGTTAATATCCAATACAATAGAATAGATAATAAAAATATCTGACACTGACAACTGAAAAGCAAAGAAATGCCAAACGAATTTGACATTTGTTTGCTTTAACCTTAACATTATTTGTTTTTCATAAATTTGAAAATGTCGAAAACACCCTTATTAATAAATTTTATAGCAAAGCGAAGTATATCAATGACGGTTCCTTGCCAAGGAAAGCGAAACTTCAGGAAGTTTGTGATTGCCAATAAGAGAGGTTCTCGAATTCACAAGCAGAATCAAATGGGTCCCAACCCTGAATTAGAAATAGATAAACGTGGAGTTCGCGATATAGGATATGTTTTAAACGGCCGCTTTGTTCGAGTACCCGAAATGATACCAGAGCTAATAGTTCCCGATCTAAAAGATTGCGATCTAAAGCCTTATGTATCGTACAAAGCAGAAGATGTTGTCCAAAGTGAGTTTACCCCTGAGCATTTATTTGACGCTGTATACAGCAAAAAGATCGTCACAGACTTTAAAGAAGGCAAACTAGATTCTGATGGCCAACCTCTTGAACCTTCAGAGGAGGAAAAATTACAACCAGAAGAAGCAATTCAAAGAGCAAAACGAACAGGCTCTGACATATTTTAAACATTATTCTAAACATAATTCATAGTATTAGAACTTAGTTTGTGTATTTAAATATATTTGTTATTAATAAAAAACAAGGTGTTTCAATCACATTTCACTTTATAAATAAGTTTATAATAAATAAATATATGGGACACTTACACACATGGTTGTCTCCCCAAAGTAAGTAACTTAATACTTGTGTTATGGTAGACAGACAACTGGTGAATATATAATTATATAATTTTTAAATACATACTTATTTACAAATATACACCCAGGCTCAAAGACCAACAAATTCATTTATAGAAAATGTTGGCTCTCGTCTGGAATTGAACCTGCGACTTGCGGAGCTGAAGGCAGGATCACTACCCACTGCACCAACGGGCCAATCAAGTATTATGTAATGACTGTTATGATATATTCTTAATTGACCAGTGAATGCCACCATTTAAAATTTTATGAAATATCTTATAAAAACAAGGTCCCCTGCCTTGTTAGGCTATCTGTCTTTTGGCCATAAATTGAAAAAGTACTGCACTGACTGATTCTGGTAGTTTTGACAAATATTAGATAAAGGCATTGATTCACCAGAAGGTTTGTGTATATTTTTTGAAACATGTGAGATATTTGCTTTAAGTTACAGAAAGTGTAGCTATCCAGACGCTTTCATAAAAAAACTGCCTAATCTGAGATGTAAAAAAACAATTTATCGAACAGATATTTTATAAAATTACAAAAGCTACATACAATTAGGTATGTGGATAGCTATTTAGAAATGTAGGCTTTTGCTCTGTTTCAACTTAATATGATGTTATGTTAGTTACCTCAAGAATTTCATGCTTAAAATTAATAATATATTATTGCATTATTAAAACAAACATGTGCATAATAAGTGTTTTCAATTAATACCATGTAACATCATGCCAGTAAAGTAAATTTCTACATATGTTATATGAAGTATAAACTTTACTATTATAGCTTAATAGTACCTAAATTTTTATGCAGTCATTCACATTCAGTTTTAATAACTTGAAACTTAACTAAATGTATGACTGAAGTTATCATAATTTAAAGGCAATATTATTCATTAAAAATCATAATAATTCTGATAATTGCATAAACCATATAGCATAGCAATTAATAAACAGGAAAATTCTTGCTACTACTAAATTTGCATTATAATAGTACTGGAAAAACAAGTTCTATTGTAAATAATTATATGCATCATGCATTTATATATAAGGTCCATGTCAAAACAGAATATGTATTGACTTCCTAGCATTATAATTTACGAAGTAAATTCTAACAAAGATATGCCAGATGGATAAACCATGCAAGTTTTGAAGATTTAATTACAGTAAAATTTTGATACAGTATGTTAATGAAATAGAAATTAAGATAATTTACATAAATACATATTAATTGCCTACAGGTTGGTGTATGAATTCAAAGGTAGGCACTATTATTTTATACATAGTACGAAAAAATATTGCTTAGAAATTAGACAAATAATTGAGATTGCCTCAAAAAAGAATAAATCTCAATTTTGTAATAGATTGACTTCTCTTCAATCTTTTTTTTATTCAATTTTTATATTATTTCAATCTGTTACCTATTGATAAATTGTTTTAGTATGAAAAATACTATTTAAAACTTCAAATTTGAACAATTATGAAAACTTTTATTTCAAAAGTTTTGTAGTTAAAATTAATAATCGTACAATCATTACGTAAGTTAATATAACTGTATACTTTAATTAACAGATATGACTAGCCGGGTCATTTCACTATCAGTAATAATATCACAAATAGCAAGTAATAAATTCATCTCAAATAGCAATAATATTGATTTGTTTTATTTGAATTTCATTTATCGCTTCGCGCGGCTGTCACTTCGGCGCGTGCGCACTTATTCGAATTTCTACTTATACGTACATATAGATATAATGGGAGGTAATTACTCCGCTATGGATCCGATGAATGTGCCTGTGCCCGATTTACGAAAATTATTCGAAAGAGATGGTTATTTAAAGCCTTACGAAAGAGAACTTCGACGGCGGTAAGTCTTAGTGCACGATAATTGTTTTTAAATAATTTCAAGTGTGTTATTGAACTAAATACAGAGAAATAATTTGCAAAGAGAACTAACTTTGAGGTTAACATTTCTGTTTACAGTTTTTTGTCAATAAAGCTGTTCTAGCGCTTCACTTCACTTTCTAGTCTTTGTTAATATTTATTTTTAAGAATGTAGTCTTTTATTTACTTGTTAAATGAACTTGTTTACAACACTGTGAAAAAAATATTATTCATAATTGATCACTAATGTTATTAAATATAACTAATAATAACATATTACCCCATTGTATAAAACTAATTTATCAGCGCCTCAAATGCTTTATTTTGCGGAAAGACATTTTCAATGTCAAACTTAAGGTCGTATCAATATCATAACATACATGGAAGAATGTTAAATGGATCTGTCGTGGAATTTTTTTTAAATTTTTCTTGGTATTTTTAAAATATTGTTTCTACGTTTACAACGTTTACATGTTTATACTCTCTATTATCAATTTTTGTAACTTAATTTTACCATTAGCAAATTGATAACAAATTGAAGATATTATGTTTGTTAAATGACTACATAGTATAAAACAAAGTCACATTCTCTGTTTGTCCATATATCCCTATGTATGCTTAAATCTTTAAAACTACGCAACAGATTTTGATGCGGTTTTTTTAAATAGATAGAGTGTTTCAAGAGGAAGGTTTATATGTATAACAACATTCAATATGGAGTAGAAAAATACTGTAATTTTTGAGGTTTCTAATGTGATGTCGTAAATAATTACATTTTTTCCGCTTACATTGCAAACGCATGCTAAACCCTACGAGATTTATCAAAACGATGTACTATGTATTTGTACACCTTGAAAAGGTCTACAGAAAAGTCCGCGATGGTATATGTCTATCTCTTATGGATAACCCACAATAGCATTTTTTGTCATTTACTTTTACGAAAAATAATGCCTTATGTTCAAAGCAATTTTTATACAATACAGCACTAATCCTTATCCGATTAAGTACCTTAAATAAATTGTTGATTTAATAGAGATCAATATGGCCGTTTACAGGATGTAATTTAAGTGAACATTTTCGGAGATATTACAGATTTAAAATGCCGTGAGGAGGCCGCGCTTCACCCTATAGCACTTCGAATTTAGTAGCTATATGTCGCTCTTTCAAGAGTTTGTTTAATGACAAGGAAGCTGTTAATGTTGTATATAAAGATATTCTGTAATTAATTGTAAAAATAAAATTCATAGGCAAAAATGTAAAAATAAATGAGTAAGTATATGAATTTAGATATTCCAAAGATCTTAGTATAGGGAGAGGGGAATTGTTTTTCTCCAAATTTAACGCGTGCGGGCCACGGGCAGTAATGAATAAATCAAAACTACTGGATCGATTTTAATCATTTTTTTTCACTGAGTGACATGGGCTATATATTTTATACCCGTGCGAAGCAGGGGCAGGCCGCTAGTATAATATATATGTCTAAATTATTTTATATAAATATACCTAGTTTTAGTTATTACCAATTTGTGTAACGATACAAGACATGCTACATAAAACTGCACTGTCCAAAACCTTTTCTGCGTCCATGTTGCATTATATTATATGTTGTTTGATATAATATACATTGAGATGAATCTATATATGTTATGTTAATTGACGTTAAGTACACGTCAATTATGTACACTGTAATCTTTGGTACACGTGTATTAATTGGAAATAGAATAATTTAAGGGTATGATTGCAAAAGTGATTATTGTATCATTGCACAGCCTATGTCGTTGAGTCTCTGATGATGCTTCGGGTATTGATTGGGCTTTGAGTATTGAGATTGTGGTAGTGATTGTGTGCAGTGCTTGTGTACTATGTTGGCGATGGTGGTGTTTTGTGATATTATAGTGCACAAATAAGGTGTGAGTACGGATTTTGTTTCGTACAGGTTTACGAATTTAAATATAATATACGTTTACATTAATTTCTGTTTGCACCCTACTAAGAATAATTAAAATATCTTAATGTTCTGCTATTTTATTTATTTTAGTTATTTTAAAGTATAGATATTGCCATTTCTTTTAAAAATATATACATACATAATTAATCGAATTAGGCGTTACTTTGCGGAGATCCATAATACAAAAGTAATAATAAAATTATTTTGCTACAATCCGTGAACAATCCGTTTTCATACCAGATCCATGCAGTATTCGTAAAAACTTATGCACAAAACTCCACCACAATACACAAGCACTACATACATGCACTATCACAAACTCAAAAATCGTTTCGCCCCGCAATCGAAACATCATCAGGAGATAGACTCCATGACAAAATCGCAACGCAAGCTTTTCCTATCTCCTTTTTTCTCAATTTACAGTTACGCGTGTTTTAAAGATCTATGGGACCGAATTCATTCATGGGATGGCGGTGTGGAGACTTTCACAACGAGCTATAGGTACTACGGACCGCAGTTCGGTTTCGATGGCTCAGTTGTCTGGAGAGAATGGGCTCCCGGAGCACACAGCATGCATCTGCAAGGGGACTTTAGTATGTACTATATAAAATACTAGCTTTGCCAGCAGCTTTGCCCGCATGGAAATCAGTGTCCCAAATTTTTTACCAAATTGAAATTTTTAACATAAAAGTAAAGTTAAAAGTAAGTAAGTAAAAAGTAAGTTTAAAAGTAGATATCGTGAGTGATAAGAGATTTTTGAATATCTTTCACTTTCACTTAGTAAACAATTAGCGCACTCAATGAAAGCTTTAATTTTGCCGTTTTCGTAATATTTTTTATTGCTGCTCCTCTCCTATTCATCTAAGCTTTATGTTATATAGTCTATAATGGACTATCTTACACTCAAAGAATTTTTGAAATCGGTCCAGTAGTCCCTGAGATAAGCGCGTTCAAACAAACAAACTCTTCAGCTTTATATATTAGTATAAATATAGATTAGTTCATTGAAATTCAATTCAAAATATTCTCTATTCAAGTAAACTTGTAAACAAGTACTTTTGAATCTCTACTGCTGCTTCTAAAAGCTGTTTCTACCGAGAAGCGCCAGCAAGAAACTCGGCGGTTGCTCTTTTCAATATATAATACTTATTACTAGTCACATTAAGTCATTACTATCTTGTACAGGGTCGAAGAGAGCTGTATACACACATTATAATCTAAGTAATCCTCAACAGTCTAGTAAGCTTTCTGTATCAGCCTATTTTTAACAGTGTTTTTTAAACTGCTGTACATAATAGCAAAGCTAAAATTAATTGCGGAATTTTATTATAGAATCTTATACCCAAACCTACAAACGACTTACGTACTTTTGCAAGAAGGAAACATTAATATATATACAAGTTGTAACTGCGACTTATTATGCGAAAACTTAAATGTGTAAACACCCTTAATTTTACTGTATTTTAATCCTGATCCCGAACAAAAAACGGGAAGTCTTTATCCTATATACTTCTTCTTCAATCGGTCCCTCATTACTGAGGATCGTGGTCATTTGAAGCCTTTCTTCGTATAATCTGTCTCCACATGTTCCGATCCATAGTAGCCCTCACCGTTTGATAGAATCTGGTCGAGGAGGTGGCTTCTTTCACTTGGTCAGACCATCGTGTTGGCGACCGGCCTCGTGGCCTTTTGCCTTCTGTGTTGCCAACAATGACCAGCTTTTCCAGATTGCCATCTCCTCTTCGCATTATGTGGCCGAAATACGAAAGTATGCGTTGGAGACAGATAGTGGACAGACGGGTTTTTAAACCGAGTTGAGAGAGAATAGATACATTTGTGCGTTTGGCCGTCCAGGGTATTCGGAGCATTCGCCTCCAGCACCACATTTCGAATGCATCTATTCTCTGTCTCTCCCTCGCTCGAATGGTCCAAGTCTCTACTCCATAGAGAAAGATCGGGAATATTAATGCTCTAACTAAACGAGCTTTGGTTTTATAGCTTATTCCCCGATTTTTCCAGATGTTCTGAAGGCGTATCATCTGATCTTTGGCAATGGCTATTCTTCGTTTAATCTCCGGGACACAGCTACCTTCGTTATTTATATTTGATCCCAAATAGATAAAATCGTCCACTGTATTAATGCCTTGGATGTTTTGGGCATCTGACAGCTTCCTAGCACGATCTACTACCATTAATTTGGTATCCTATATACTAAACCTGCCATATAAGATTCAAAATTAATAACTATTGCTCTAGCGGATAAGCCATGACAACTTAACTGACAGACAGACATACGCATTTACAATATTAGTATGGATGATATGATGATAGTAGTATATTATCTTAATACAGCACAATATTATTTGTTTTGAATATGCAAGATTAGAATTGCCTTAACCTAAAAACCCTTTGGCTCATTGCAACCGATTATATTTGAATGCATTTGCAATTCAAGGCTTTCGAAAAAAGTTACATGTTCTATGCTAATATGTGGAAGATGTAACCTTATTCTTCGGATAGGGCGACTCTTTATTTGAGTTGTTGGTACTCAAAGTCGCCACCTGTTTGTATCATTCGCAAACTTAAACTTCTTCATCAAGCGATGGACGTCTAATGCTGGACATAAGTCTCTTCACGGGATCTCCATATTCGATCTTGTGCAGCTTGGGTCCATGGGCTTCCCGCTATTTAAGGTTATCAGGCAACTTCGTGGGTGGTCTATCGATGTTACATTTTTCAGAGCGGGATCGCCATTCCAAGATGTTAAGGCAAAGTTCTTTCTCTTTGTCATCGCATTATCCCGCTACACGGGGTCTGCTTTTCCAATCATGCGGCGTCATTCATCTCTACAGTAGGCATATTCTTTGCAAAGTCCTTAATTCCTCATGTTCCTTTGGACAGACGTCAACCAGCTGGTCAGGGGCCTGCCTCTTCCTCTCTTTCCGTGGGGATTGAGATGCGTTGCATTGTGCGTTGAACCTTAAGGCAAACTCATTAAAGATTTAATTAAATTAAATAATTTAGAGGTTAATAACATGTAGTTTTGGTTTGGCTCTCTTACTTATATAATAAAAAAGTACAAAACACAGTGAAACGGAAACCTAAGGATTTCGCAACCGTAATATTATAGATTTCCGAATCCTGCTTTTTAGATCCTCTAAAGGGATTTCTCTTTTTTTTTTTTTTACCTATAATTGCATTTTAACAAACTCTATTCCTTATTAGAAATCCTTTTTCAGACGGCTGGAATCCAAAAAGCCATCCCTTTAAAAAGATAGAGTATGGAAAATGGGAACTTTACATCCCAGCAAACCCAGATGGGTCCCACCCTTTAAAACACCAGAGCAGAGTCCAGATTATCGTCAACGATAACCTATATCGAGTATCTCCATGGGCTAGTTACGTCAAACCATATGAGGGATTCACTTATCAACAATTTATTTACAGGCCTGATGAAGTAAGTATTATATTATATTATTTTCTTAGAATCAGAGTCACTTTTAAAAGCTTTTATTTAAATTGCCGTGTGTGTATGTGAAGATGGAATCCTGCAAGTTAAATTGAACAAATTTCCCGGTGTCCGATTGAGCTGAAATTTTACATACTAATCCAGTCCCGATGATAATGCATGTTTATGAGAAACTTGACCTTATGCTGCGGGGATTGGCACCATCTAACTCAGGGAACTCCTCGACGGTTAACAGTAGGGACATGACATTTTTTTTAAAGCTGTTACTATGTTTAACTTATTATTAATAATAATTTTAACGTACTATGCAATATGTATATTTGAAATTCTATAAAAATCAATCATTTTCCTTTTTAAATTAAGAATTCTAAAATACGAAACATCTGCACAAAGCACAAATCATTTCTCACAATCATAATGTGATATTATTTTATCTGTTGCTCAGCCTTTCTATTTAATTTCTATAAATATAATCCCAAATATTGTATATTTATAAATATACCAGTTTATTTATTATTACATTTTTAGTAACATTCAAGAGTTTAGAAAATACATCCTTTTGCCTAGTTCAGCATACACAATACAAAACAATTATTAAAATTGTAGAGATTCAGAACACGTATTCGGCAAGCCGTGGTTTTGAGATAATTAGCTGCCCATAAAAACGACAGATAAAGTTTATAGTATTAAAGATTATTGATAAGTCGTTTCAATTTACATTAGATTGGATATAAATTATTATCGTTTAACTGCTCGTTTTCTCTATAACTATGTACTTAAATAATTTATTAATACATTAAAAAAAATTGGGACGTAAATATGTTAATTTTTACTCTTTACACCTTTCTACTTTTCTGTCAATTCTCTCAATTTCCTTCCTCTTTCTAGTCCCTTCTTCCCTTCCGCTCTCCTATCCCGCTCATCTGCCCCTGTCTTTACTCTTCCTCTGCTCTTCATCTAACTTTTCCTCTTTTTCATCAAACTCTTCTCTCTCCCATCTAAATCTCTTTTATCTAATTTATCCCCACGCACTTTTAACACGTTTAAAATTATTTCTTTATCTTTATATGGATAATCAACCTTTAATTTCGCACGCCACTGTCCATAATATGACTCTTGACTTATTTATTTGATCCTTATCATTTAGTATTGTTTATTGTTATTATTAGAGGTCATCCAGAACGTTAGGTAATATAGTTATTTTTTAAATAGTATATTTAAAACATGCCTCTTTTAAAAATATCTTTCTGTCATCAGCCATACAAATTTAAACACAGTAAAGCTAGCCGTCCGGCGTCTCTGCGAATTTACGAATGCCATGTGGGAATAGCAACGAATGAAGGACGAGTTGGCACTTATCTTGAGTTTAAGGACAACGTTTTGCCCAGAATTAAGGGCTTAGGTATGGGATATTATTTTATAAACCATTAAACATTTAATATTATTTATAGAAGTATAGAATTTAGGCGTTACTTTGCGGAATACTGCTGCTTTCTGCTAGCTTGGAAATTACCAACGTAGGTAATTATAGTTTTGCTATGAATCATTTCTCATTTGATCTCATTTGATGAAGTGGTGATTTGAACTAAGAGTATGGGCGATGAGCAGAGCCCATAGTGCGGATAATCGATGGGCGTTTGGGCCTTATAGTTTTGGATGGGGACTATGCATAGGAAAATGCAGCTTCGGTATACTGCCTACGAGGTAGATTGACCACCTCAAAAAGGTTGCGGGGAACCTCGGGATCCAAGCAGCAACACGATCGTGTTGTGTGGAGATCATATGTCCAGCTGTGGATAACCATCACTTGAAGAAAAATAATAATATATGGGTAAAAATAATCAGACCATGGTTAAGTTTCTAATTAAAAATGGTCATTTTTTTAGATGTAGGCTTAAAAACATCATATCTCCGACGTGGGATACTTTCTTACTCATTTCGGAAGTTGTGATACTTGTACTGTGTGTGATATCTTATCACATTATAGCGCAGATGCGGGTTGTGGAAATAATCCGGGGGCAACTTCAATAATCATTACTACGACGTTATCTCAGAACGCGATAACTGGGACAGTCATTTCTCTAATTTATAATAAATCTCTAGTATAACATCTGGCATATATGAAATTATGATGGTTCAGATTTTATATTTAGTTTTGACTTACTGCGTAACTCTCCAACGATAAACGTTACTTATATCCTACACCAAGATAATACTGTCTTACAAGATCTGTTTATTAAACTATAAAGGGAACAATAAGTCAAATATTAACTTGACATAATATATTTTATAGTGTGTAAGGAATTTAATATAGATATAACTTGTACATTTTTGTTATATATTTTGCCGGGAATATAACAAAGTTCAAACCCATGGCAGACACAAATAACTTTTTACTATTAAAACAACAACTATTACAACTATAGTGCCTAGGTTGGTTACTAAATATACAATTTATTACACAGTTTTTGGTGAGGAAAACATCGTGAGGAAACGTGCATATTTCTGAAGAATTCCGATCCATTTCAAGGATAGAAATTAAAATAACTAAAGTTAAGAGGCCTTAACTAAATTTAAAGTTTTATGTCTGTCAGTCTTTAAAGTTGACAAAGAAAAATAATCTCAATAATTTCATCAATAATATCTCTTATTCTAATAGCAGTATTATTTCATTGCAGGATACAATGCAATTCAATTAATGGCTATCATGGAACATGCGTATTACGCTTCATTTGGGTATCAAGTCACAAGTTTCTTTGCAGCTAGCAGGTAATATCGTTTATTACATTGTTCTGATTTTTCTTACATGTGCTCCATTTGTTACCATAGCAAAGTTTTTCATATGTGCCCTAAATCATTTTGGATGGACAAAAATGGTACAAAAAAGGATCTAAATATCTCATGTAGTTGCAAAGTATAAATATCACAATTTCATGTTTCCCACTACGGAATAGAAATTTAAAACCGCGGTTTGTGAAGTGAGTAAAACAAATCTCTTTGCCACAGTAATTTAATAAGCCCTTATTGCTTCTACAGCACAACTAACTATATAACAGCAAGGCAAAAGCAGAAATATTACATAGTACAGTTCCGTTCAGAGAATAAAGCGTAGAAGTTTTATTACAATTGGTGGTTGGTCTAAAACGCGGCGCGAAAAGATGCGCGAACGTTAGGCAGGACCTCAGCTTATGACGACTTTTATTAGTGGACTGGAGTTTAACCGTAACTTGTCATCCCACTGTTGAATGTGTAACATCAAAGCTCAGTTCGCTCATGAACTCCCTTATTTTGTATAAACAAAAATTCCCCAATTAGGGAATAGACTATACCTGAATGATATCTAAATGTGTTCAAATCTCTCCGTCCCATTTTGTTATACGTGGATAATAATCTGGTTAAGGTCTTAGTGAAGTTCTGACTGTTCAAGAGATTGCAATGTCGATACACGACATCATAATATTATTATTTTTTGACAATAGCTCTTATTTATTGATTTTAGTCGCTATGGAACTCCGTGTCAGCTTAAGGAGTTGATTGATGCCGCACACGAGCTTGGTATATACGTGTTACTCGACGTGGTCCATTCCCATGCCTCTAAGAACACGTTGGATGGTTTGAATGAGTTCGATGGTACAAATGCGTGCTATTTCCATGATGGCCCCCGTGGGACACATACTCTATGGGACAGCAGGCTGTTTAACTATTCTGAGTAAGTTTATGCTACAAATTCAAATTCAAAATTTTTTATTCAAATAAACTTGTAAACAAGTTTTGAATTGTCAATTCTACTGTTGATTCGGAAAGTTGTTCCTACCGAGAAGAGCCAGCAAGAAACTCGGCGGTTGCTCTTTTCAACTTAATACTTATAACTAGTTACATTCTATCTTGTACAGGGTCTGACAGTGGCTACGATTAAACACGACAGAATAAAAAACGTTAGTTAATTGACCATCAGATATAAGACTCACCCGTTCGACTGGCCTCTTGTTGGGCCTGGGTGTATTTATTTCATATAGTCACAACTAATACAAAAATATCCGATTGTAAAGTCATTGGTTTAATTACACAAACTGCCCTTTTTCTTTTGTGGCCTACATATCGTCTTTAAATGTAATTTTCACTATTAATTAACAATACCTATCTGTATAAAAATAGCATTTCGAATATTTATTTTTAAAATAAACTAACTAACTATAAATGAACTTACGGCTTAAATAATGCTGATTTTAATAAGTCAAAATCAAAAAGACTAATATTAGTAAAGCGCTTTTTTAATTTCCCAAAAAAATAAAGGTCATAAAGAATCAAACAAATAATTCACAAAATTATTTCAGAATTGAGGTGCTACGATTTTTATTGTCTAATCTACGGTGGTATCAAGAGGAATATCAGTTTGATGGGTTCAGGTGAGGAATCAATATTTTATGCCGCGGAATAAACTGTTGACATTGAGAGAATATATAGATATACATAATATTTTCTTAATTTAATCTCTTTCATTTAATGCCCTTGAGCTAAAAGAGCTTTGGAGTATGTAGTTTAAGATTCACATATCAGTATATGAATATAGATTATTTATAAAACTTTTTTGTATAGGCACTAATGTGACAAAAATATATCAGCTAAAAAGAAATACCAGAATCTTTTATTTGTCCAAAGGCCTAAAAGTAATTATAATTGCTCATACAGGCCACCTTTATAAAGAATTCATTAACATTGTTAGGTTCGACGGCGTCACCTCCATGTTGTACCACAGTCGTGGTATCGGCGAGGGCTTTTCCGGTCACTACGACGAGTATTTCGGCCTCAACGTGGACACTGAAGCTTTGGTCTATTTAATGCTTGCCAACGAGCTAATTCACAGTATTGACAGAAAAGCCATCACTATTGCTGAGGTGAGTTTATAATTTACATTAAATATAAAATAAAATAATGGGACAATTACACACGGTTGTAAGTCCCAAAAGTAAGTCATTTCTTTTATGGATGATAGACAACTGGTATATATATATATATATATATATATAATTTTTATATAAGACTAAAATACATTAAAAATGTCCAGACTTTGCCGTCCGAATTAGTAGAATAGACCACCCTTATTCGTACCGAGGTGTCGTAAAAAGCGACTAAGGTAAGTGGACCCGCCACGGGGTATAAGGCTGAGTAGAATAGACCACCCTCATTTCGTACCGGGGTGTCTTAAAAGGCAACTAAGGTAAGTTGATGTCAGGCAGGCGACCGGTCGTAAGATACGAAGCATGTAACAACATGTTTTGCTGACCCCAATTAGAGTAAGATAAAGGCAGGATGATCATGATATAAGCCAAATATGACCGTGAAGGAATGTCCATCAGTTGAAAAAGAAGAATAAAAAGGCTTAAGGGAGGAAGGCGGGGTAAAGTGTCACGAAATCGGATCTTTATTGTTAGCTAAGATTGTATCGCTTAGGTGTTTTAAGGGTTTAACGGATTTGTTAATACATACTACACCTGGATTGACATGTAATTATATCGACGAAATCTATGGTACCAGACAAAATCTTGGGTGTTATTTATAACTCGTATGCGCTGCGTGTGAAGCTTGAAGTCAGAGCGTGTTTATGGAATAAATATTGATATATTTGTGATTTTCGTAAACGATTCTTAAAAGATATCATTAACTATTTCAGGATGTATCAGGTATGCCAGCATCGGGGCGGCCGGTCAACGAAGGTGGCACTGGTTTCGACTACCGCCTGGGTATGGCCATACCGGACATGTGGATCAAGCTGCTCAAAGAGGAGAAGGATGAAGACTGGAAAATGGGCCACATCGTCCATACCCTGACTAACAGACGTTGGATGGAAGGCACCGTCGCCTATGCTGAGAGTCACGATCAGGTATAATAAATGATTAAACGTTTAGACATGTGTTTGAAACATTTTCATACCTGATACATGTAGTATTCGTAATAAAGAATGCACTAAAAACTTATTACAAACTTTTATACTAAAGTTTTTTTGATCTTGAGTAAAGTTCAAACAAATTGTGGAAAATAAAAAACGTATAACGATTTATAAAAACATATAACGAAGCTCATAAATGATCTTCAAACTTTCTGAACCCATAGTCATTTAGTACATAACGTTGATATTCGCTAATTTACCCTCCATTTTTATTCTTCGTCTCAACCGATAGATGTCCACTGCAAAACATAGCTTGTTTTAAGACTTATCTCCACACACGTTCTTGTTCCTTTTGCGATTCAACTACGTTCTTAAGATCATCCGTCCATCTATTATGTCACTCCATCGCCTTAGGTCTTTAATTTCTTCTATTTACTATGTGACCCACCATTCGCCACTATAGCTTGGCAACCCCTTAATCTATATGGGTAGTTTTGATATTCTACGAAACTCTTCATTTCAGATTGAATAAATAACAAAACTAATATAATTCCTGATATCTGATAGCAGCAGAACTGAAAGAATTTTGGAGTTTTTTCTACTACTAGGTTAATAATAATTTTGTTTGACATGTTTTTTTATAACCAGGCCTTGGTAGGGGATAAGACAATAGCTTTCTGGCTGATGGACGCCGCGATGTACACTCACATGAGTACGATGAGTGAGCCCAACCCCGTCGTGGAGCGCGGGCTGGCTCTGCACTGCATGATCCGACTCATCACGAATGCCCTAGGGGGAGAGGGTTACCTCAACTTTATAGGTAGGTACATTACACGCGATATAAGCCGTAGCCAGCCATTTTTGATTCAGTAAAAGTGTTTAAGTTGTAACTCATCATTCTCCTGCCCCTATTCCACTCTAAGTGGGATCGGCACAACATGTTTCGATTAGTTATTTTATAACGAGCCAACTGCTCGATGTCATCTTACTTTAGTCGCCTTTTACAGAATGGACCAGCGATTGTCCATGGTCATATAACGACTAAATGAAGTATGAGTTTCTTGTATCCCAAAAAACCTAAGATTAAATCTTACTTTCCATAATGACTTTAGATTTAAAAAAATAATTTCCTTTAATTACATGAATACTTCATTTTGGAACATAATTTTATTTTGCATATTATTTACTATGCTGATATTTAAATAACGACCATTACTTGATAATTTCTACAAAATCATAAACCGATATTTTACAAACTATATCGTGTCGCCACCGTGCGACCTTTTAAAAATTCGCTTCTATAGTGGGGGATCTAGTCACGCTAAATTTTCCTATGCTAAGATGGAACTCCATCTACTTACGACCCCAACCTACTTCTGTACTATCTGTCTAGCGATTGCTTGTTCCTGTTTTTACTCATCTTTTTTATAGCATCACTCTGTAGAATTTGCTTGGTGGATATTATAATACTATATCTAGTAATAAGGTCGCTCTTTGTAGGCATATTTCTAGAGAATTCTGAAAATATGTGTAACGTACCAATTTGCATTTGAGTAGCTGGTTCTTAGGTCTAACTTCTCCCCAAAAAGCTAGAAGTCCTATACCCAATCGGATGATAAAAGGCCGTTACTTTTATACTTCTAACTTATCTTTATATAGCAGTCTTTATGATGTACCAGGTAACGAGTTCGGCCATCCCGAGTGGTTGGATTTCCCCCGCGCCGGTAACAACTCATCTTACCACTATGCGCGCAGACAGTGGCACCTCGTCGACGATCCACTACTCAAGTACCGGTACCTCAACCAGTTTGACGTGGACATGAACGCTTTAGAAGAGAAGTACGGCTGGCTGAGGTCCAATCCGGTAGGTGCCATAGATTTTAGTCCGCCATTTCATTCTTTACCCCGCTTTTAATGTCGAAATTACCAACATATCCCAATGGGCAAAATGTTATTTATATCATCATCATATCTGCTAAATACGACGCTTCCATAGCTAATGATTTTATCCGTGGCTTCCAAATAAATTGTATGTGATTTCTTCCACTAGAACCGTTTGGACTTTACAGCGACGGATACATTCACTCTATCTCATTCAAACCTTCTTTTCAAACAGTTTATTTGCAATTTTATATTATTCCTGCTTTTTTTGGGCTTAGATTCTAAAGATAATATTATTTATTCCCAAATTTTAAGAAAAAGTCTAAAATAAAAAATGATGGGCCTTGAAAGTGCCATGTTTATCTTTATCATCGGTAATTTATTACGAGGTTTAAATTAGACCCAAAGACTTTGGGTATCTGTAAGGTCTAAACATAAAAAATATATTATTTTACTTCTTTTTTTACATCATTAATTTCATTCATTGTTTATCAAAACAGCTTATGCTATCACCACACCCACCATCATTTAGAGGAATGTACTCGAAACGACGTTACGTGAATCTTCTTGAGAAGGTATTCCCTCATAAATTGATCAAAAATGGATATTAATTGGTATTTAGTTAAATGTTGGAAAACGGTTATAACACGTAAAAAGTAGTTGTGACGTTTTTTTTGGTTATAATTGTATTTGAGTGTATTGAATGATAGGAGAGAATGGTAGCGAAAAACATGCCGTGCCGACGTCGAGTGGGATAAGGGTAGCAGAATTTAAAAAAAAAATACATAAATATTTGTGTGTCTGTGTCTGTATATTGTGTCATTTTACGAATATTCTTACAAAATAACGAATCCTGCATCCGAATGATTAATGGTGATAGTCAAATATCATTAAAATGTAATGCAATTTAACATTTTATTTCATTGTAATATTGAAAGTAATTTATAAAACCTCCTCTGCTATGTTTAAATGGTGATGGTTATAATATGAAAGTACCTTATAATAATATCGTAATTTGTATCTAGCGACCTTTGCATATTTTCACTGTTGCATCTAATTTATTGCATGTCTGCATGCTTTAGACTAAGTTCTTTCATTTCCTTATTTTCAGAAGCCATTTCTGAATTTATAAACTTTTTAGCGCCATACTTAAGATTTACATACAATGTTTTACATTCTATGTAATTAATTTAGAAAACAACGAGAGTTATAACGAATTTCCATGTATTCCAATTTATATGTAAAAAGATTACAAAAATCCTGCATCATAAAATTCCGCAAAGTAGACTATTTAATGAATTATTCACATACGTTTTAGGTTTGTATGAAATAGCTAATTATGAATAATATAGGTTTAAATTTATATATAACTAAGTCAAGTTCCTTTATTAATAATTGACTATATTACAGAACATTTTCCTTTTCACATCATTTAGAGCACATGATCTATAAATATTTCTTGTTTATATACTTGAGAATACTTAAATGATTGCTTATTAATTGACTGGCCCGTTGACGTAGTGGGTAGTGACTCTGCCTGCAGCTCTGCGGGTCGCGGGTTCGATTCCTACCGAGGGCCAAAATGTTCTATAAATGAATTTGTTGGTCTTTGAGCCTGGGTGTATATTTGTATTTAAGTATGTATTTTAAAATATATAAGTATATATTCACCAGTTGTCTCTCACCCATAACACAAGTATTAAGTTACTTACTTTGGGGATGAACGACCGTGTATGTCCCATAGGTATATTTATTTATTAATTGTATTGTATTTTGAAATTGATAAGGATAAATTGGAGGTTTAAAATTAAAACATTGTTAATATTTCAGGCTTACGTATCTTGTAAACATGAAAGTGACAAGGTGATAGCGTTCGAACGCGCAGGACTTTTGTTTGTATTTAATTTCCATCCTAACCAGAGTTTCACGGACTACAGATTAGGCGTCGACGTCCCAGGAAAGTATCAGGTTTGTAAAAACAGCTCGTTTTCTAAAGGCCATCTGGTAAAAATATAGTGATTTATATTCAATAAAAAAAACGTGTTGTAACAGAGGTGTCGAAAAAGGCAGCTAAGGTAAGTCGACCCGCAGTGTAGTATCCGGCTGAGTAGAATAGAACACCCTCATTTTTTACCGGGATCTCGTAAAAGGCGAATAAGGTGAGTTGATCTGCCGTGGTATCTGGTTAAGTAGAATAGACAACCCTCTTTCTCACCGAGGTGTCGTAAAAGGCAACTGAGGTAGGTAGACCCGCCGTGTGGTATCCGGCTGAGTAAAATAGAGCAACCTCATTTCTTACCGAAGTATCGTAAAAGGCGACTAAGATTAGTTGATCTGCCGTAGTATCTGGTTAAGTAGAATAGACCACCCTCTTTCTTACCGAGGTATCGTAAAATACGACTAAGCTAAGTTGACGTCAGGCGGTAGTAAATTATGTAGCCAAATTATGTGACAACATGTTTATAACATGTTGTGCCGACCCCACTTAGAGTGATGATGATGTATCGGACCATAACATGCTGTTACTATTTCAGGCGGTATTATGCTCTGATAGTAAGAAATACGGCGGTTTCGGGCGAGTGGAGCCGGACGGCGAGTTTCATCACACGTTGAACGTACCATGGGGAAATAGAAAAGATTCAATACAGGTATGATTACAAAAGTAATGATTGATGACCATCGCCACCACACTACATAAGTACAGTATACTTTGATTACGACAATCTCAAATTTCATGTCGCCCCGTAATCCAAACATCATCAGAAAATAGACTCCACGAAATCGCGAAAAAAAATTGCCATGCAATTTTGTGCTTCGAAATTGTCGTAGCGGAAATTCTCTCATACGATAATATTATTAATTTCGAGCAGAGTTTTCAACGAGTTTATTAAGGTGAATCGAGTTTCATTGAAGTTCGCCTTTCATGCTCGTTTTAAGATTATCGAACATTCTCAATCTGTCTGAGATCAATCTCAATTAATCGCATTTATAATACTACTAGCTTTTACCCGCGCAACTTCGTTCGCGTGGACTGTAGTCTTGAAATTAGGAGAAGCTTCTGTCACCATCCAAACCTTCAAATATCACCATCACAAAAATCAAGTCGATCCCGGTATATAAACATTAATTTTGCCAAATTTCATCTATATTGATTCAGCGAATTGACCATGAAAATACAATACGTTACATACAGACTTTCGCATTTATAATATTATTAGTTTATTTATTTTACTAAATAACCCGTATTACTTATATTAATAATCCATTTTTATTACAATGTTAAATTTTCTCAGTTAAATTTGTCCAGTAAACGAATAAAATAAAATATAAATACTCTTTAAAGATAACTCCTTTGACGTAAGCCGAAAAACTTTGAATATAATACTTCGTAAATACAGATTTGACTTGATTTTGACACATCGTAAATAAAAATTAGTTCCATAGGTTTATTATAGATGGCGTTTTGAATGTCATCGTATTTAATTCCTCCTGAATTTAATTCCTGTTGAATTAACAGGATTTATATAGCCTATATGTTACCCCGGTATATAAGAAATATTTATGCCAAATTTCATCGATATTGGTTTAGCGGATTGGTCGTGAAAACGGAACCGTCAGACAGACAGACAGACTTTCCCATTTATAATATTAGTAAGGATAGATATATACTTGAATATACACTTTATATTTTTCTTACAGGTTTACATCCCCTGCCGGACAGCTATAGTGTATGCCCGCTGCGAATAAATATACCTTAAATATCATTTTAGTAGGCTGTTATTACTTGTATGTGAAGGATACTCTTTACACGTTCTGGTTATGTAATTCTATATAGAGTTTTGTGCATTATGCTCGGCTTGATTGTCAAAACTTAAATATTTATATTATCTGCGGCAAAGGGCATCAATATTTTCCATAGAGTTATTATATTAGATAGATATGGGCAAAATGTATCCCGACAGGAAAAGAGTGATTTATATCTTTTCGATTTTGGGATATATATCACTGTTTTGTACCATTTTACTCTGTGTACAGAGCTTTATTATCTCTCCAAGCTGTAGCTCGGAGAGATAATAAAGCAGTTAAGACTACAAATATCATTAATATCTATCATTTATAATACAAACATGCAATAGCTATCCGTCTCTCTTTTACGTGTATATTGCTATATAGGCCCATGTCTTTCTCTCTAACTCTGAACAAGCCCTAGCTCATCACGAAAATTGACTTTTAAATATAAAGATATAGAGATATAATGAAAAGATATATAACTTTCTTGTGTATGTATCTTAGACGAGGAAACCGGAAAGATGAAACACATATACTTATCTTTGTCTAATAACACATAAAAAAGAGAGACAGATAATAACTCTCTTCTACTTTCTCTTTATTGTCAAAGGACATATTTTATGATGGCTCACCTACTCTAATACAATAATTCTATAATATACTATAATTGACTTCTTAGAGTATCCTTCATATGTGTTTAAAATTTAGAATATAATATAAATATTAGATCTCTAATAAAGTGCTACTGTATTTGTATAACTAGTTATTGTAGCAAGTAGAAAATTAGGATTCAAATGTTTCGAATATATATGGGTGCTTCATGCAGTTTGACTAAATCTTTGACAAATCACTTGTTCTTGTATGCACATAATACATTCTGCATCTAAAATATGGGCTAATATTTTTTGTCAAAGATATGCTTTTGTAAATATACATATTTGCACCTGTTTAATTATTTAATTCATATAAAAAATTGTATTTAGCTCAATATTTTGTTTGGTTGCTATTTGGAGCTAATTTTTTATATTTTCCAATTTTATGTAATGAAAAGACTTAGATAGTAGTACAAATATTATTTTATTATATTATTTTTAAATAAAATATTATTTTGTAATTAAAACTTTTATTTTATCTCATGATGGTACACCAATAAGTAGATTGTTTTTAGGGGTACATGATAAAGGCCTTAATCTAGATAATGTTACTTTGTACCCAAACTGTTCAGCTAATCTGGCTCTATCTGAGTCTATAACAGCCATACATCTTGCTCCTCTAACTGTCAGGGGATGTTCTTTGTGAGTTTGATCTGCAGTGTGACCAATGCACAAATATTGGTCTATACTCATATTTTGAAACTTTGTACTCCTTGGGTAGACAAGTCTGTCAGTTGCATGTAGTGAGCCATAGCAACACGGACAGATAACAAATTTTGCATTTGTTTTCAAACATTTGTCCAACACTAAATCACTAGCAATACCACATGCATGTAAAGCTATTCCAATATCGAATTTTCCTATGAAGAAATCTAAATTGCATTGAAAGAAGTAAACATTCTGCAGACCCATTTTATCTACTCTCTCTCGAGCCCTAAGAAGGGATTGTTCCTTATTTTCTAGCAATATAATTGTGCATTTTGGTAGAAGGTAAGCAATAAGAATTCCCAAGTGTCCACTACCACTGCAAAAATCTACAATGCAATCTCCATCCTTTGCCATAGCCAAAACTGCTAAACATAAATTTTCTAACTGTTGTGATTTCCTAATAACTCTCTCGTCTGGTAAATGACCTGCTGCAGGATTTGCTCCATCAGGAATAATACTCCAATCAAGCTTTGTATCAAATCCTGTATCACTTAACCCTAATTCCATGCCTTTTTCAATGATTTTCAAAGCATTTTCAATATCTTCAGGTTTAGTAAACAATCTCTTCTTAGGATTATGTCTCTTAGGATCTGACTTATATAGACTGACATCCTCTATTTGTGGTAACTGGATATTTTCAATAGATACTTGTCTAATGTCTATCATTAGCAAAATATCATTAAAACTTTTAATTTCTTTTATATTTTTTATATTTGTGAACCAATCATATGTAAGTGGCAATAATGATTTCATTAATACATCCCCAACACTTTTAAGCACAATATAATATGATGGATATAATACCAAGTCTGCAAGAGTCAAAAAAGGACCCTCAGCAAATTGATGATTGATATTGAGATCTTCAATTCTAACACAACAGTCAACCTCTAAATCTTTCTTAATATTTGATTTCCATTTCCTATTTTTAGGTTCCCTTATACTATCTTTACCTACATTTTTAACATTAACATTCTCTGAGCTGTGTTCATTGTTCAGCGAAAGGTTTTCTTTCTTTAAGTCTCTAGCTATTTTATACACATTATGAATCCTTACAGGTTTGTTTAAATGATTTTCAAACCTAACTAAACTTTTGGGTATTTTCACTAATTTTTCTTCATTGATTAATTCTTTAACAGCACCTAGCAGGTCA
Organism: Morpho helenor; assembly: GCA_029227775.1. Lineage (NCBI taxonomy): Eukaryota > Metazoa > Arthropoda > Insecta > Lepidoptera > Nymphalidae > Morpho > Morpho helenor. The sequence goes on along the minus strand of JARGCU010000022.1, from coordinate 4,154,637 downwards.
ATTTCACAGAATTTAGTCCAAATGGAGACTTCGTTTGGAGCTTGAAGGCAACTTTTTCTAAATCCCAGTAAACCCTCTTCCGGCTCTTTAACAGACTGTACTGATGATCTGAACTTGCAGATATGCCTTGATACCGCACACAGTCCTGTGATAATTGTATTGCTACATAAAACAACAGGATATACACACGATGATACTTGCCAAGGAATTTTGCAACTGTCTACAAATTTTATATGTTCAGTTTTCAGATCTATGAGAGATTTGTCCGTAATATTAACTGCATAAACAAAGTTAAGTTGAACATCTTTACTGCAACAATACTTATATATACAGTAAGTTATTAGTGTCTCTAAGGGGATTTTTAATATTCCCGTATGATTATACTCCTTTTCTGATGTATTAGTAAGTAAAAACAATTCGTTCTTCATAGTAATAAAGTTAGGCATTGAGCATTCATTTATAGTAACAATTTAACTTTATATACCTAATTCTTAAATTTACAAACACTAAAACACTATGGGTAATTTAAGGTTAAATATCAGGGCGGTTTTACTACAGGCGCCAACACATGTTATCTCGCATCCCTCTTGCACATGTACGTATTTATGAATGAATCGTATGAAAATAGTCTCAGCTGCATCTCGCTCCACTCCTACATACATATTTTTACGCACTCATTCTCATTTTGACTGTCTATCATATAACAAGACAACAAGTTGATTTTATTAATGAATGGGCGGTGTATTAAGCGATAAGCCAGTACGTGTGTGTGAGTCACCGACAACCGTTCACGCATACAGTTGCAGTCCGGTAGTATAGTCAAAAGGATCAGATAAAATGCCTAACAGTAGTCACGTTTCCGAAGAGAGTTCTATGGGGTTAGATTCGGCTCCAGACCATCTACAGACTAAAGAACAAGAATCTCCAACAAATTATGTCACTTTTCGCAACAAACAACAAGAGTCTGGAAAACGGAATGATACATTTCAAACTATTGTATTGAGAATGCTAAGCGAGATGCAACTCCAACAAAAACAACAAGAAAGTCGAATGGACAACATTGTAGCGACACTTGCGGATATAAGAAACGAAATGAACAAGAATCAAAAAGCTCACAAAGACCTGGAAAGGGCGGTCCTTGATATTGCAAAGGAGCATACAAGCATAAATAAAAAGATTAAGAATATAGAGGAAAGACTAAATGAGCAACTAAAAGAGCATGATGTCACATTAGATAATGCGCGTATATCAGTAATGGAAGAAAAGGTAGAGGAAATTATGAGAAAGCAAAGAGAAACCTGTGTGGAAATTAAGAATGTACCTTATAAACGAGATGAACAACTTTTACAAACAGTCCGAGAAATTTATCTTAAGTTATGTATTCCATACAATGAAAAGGATATAATAGAATGTCATCGTATTTTTTGCAACGAAAATTCAAAACGCCACATAATTATTAAATTTCATTCGATTATAAATAAAAAAAACTTTCTGCGTGCCTTGAAAAAATTTAATAGAGAGAATAAAAATGAGCCACTTAGTATCAACAGCATTGGTTTCGTTGGAGAAAACCAACCCATTTATGCTTCTCACTACCTTACACCCACTGGTACTAAACTATTTTATCTTGGAAGACAACTAAAGAAAAATTTTGGGTATAAGTATTGTTGGTCCAATTATGGTAAAATATATGTTAAGAAGGAAGATAATTCTGCTGCCATTCTTATCAAAAACCAATGTCAAGTCGAGAATTTGATGAAAACTGACAACTTACTTCTAAATAACTAACTAATAAAATAGTAATAACTACCAGTATAAATCCTAAATAATTTTATTAGGTGACAGTATGAGTGCCAAATTAAATTTTTTCTTTGTGAAATACAGTGATAAACTACAATGTACCGTGTGATATTAGTTTAAGTCTAAATTTTCCTTTTTTTTCTCTTTAAGTAATTGTTTTTCTTTATTATTGTATGCAGTCTTGTTGTTTTATCTCGGTGGGTGAGTTTTCTTATTCTGCATTCATTTTAGAATTCATAAAATTAATAAAGTACTTATTATACATAAAATAAGCCGAAATATAATTTACATATAGATAATATACATATTAAAAACTTGTTAAAAACATATACATATATAAAAATTGTAAAAATAACTAAGTATTTAATACTTTATCAGCTTCTAAAAACTTGACATATACTGCCGCATTGACTATGTCATCCGCGCAAGCGACGGTCGATGGTCGTCAACTGTTATTTTCTTACTTACCCACCTATATAAAAAAATAACTTAGGAATTAAATTTATTTAGGTTCGGTCGAAAGTCTGGCTTCCCATAGCACAGGGAATCCTAGTTTGGGGGCCAGGATTTCGCTATATGTTTTAAGTTGTATATTATTGGGATAAAAAGTTATTTAAGCATGTAACAAGTTATTGTAAAGTTGAAAGTTGAATAAATAAATTAAATTTTTAAATTTCCCGTTGTAAAGTTCTAGTACTTTAATTTTTACTAAAATGTATAATTTTGTTTTAATTTAGTTAGCAAAATTCTTGAAACAAATATCACTAGAAGCAAATTAAATGTATCAAGTCTTATTTCACCAGTAGCTGTTGAGATATTTCTTAAAATGAGAAATATAACAACGAAGAAACGTGCAGTTATAAAACAATAAGAAGAGGATTTACTTAATCATTATATAAATGTAAGTGTTGAGTTTTAATGAATTTTGTGCATCTCAATAATAGTAAGAGCTTTCTTAAAATTTACATTCTCACATCTAAATATAATCTAACCTTGCATGGATAGCCTAAAACCTTTAACATGCAGTATAATTTTTATTTCATATTTGACTTAGTTATCGTTATATAAAAATTATGATATGTACATTAATTTCGATTGATGAATTAGCTATATTCATTATTATTATATTAAGGATATGTCTTGCGATTTTATATAGCTTCTAGTGTCTTGTAGTGCAATAAATGATTAATAATGGAACATTAAAGTGAAAGTTTTTTAGAAGTTGTTCTAATTGATCATAAGTGTGTATCTATCTTAGTTATGAATAATTTGGACATAACTTAAATGGTCTACTTAATATTTTTTTTTAGAAGTATTTTTTAATTGAAGTTGTATACTTCATTGTATTATATTAGAACTTTAAAAATGATTGTCAAGTTTTTTATAATGAGACTCTGATGAAAAGGGAGTAAATAGCAAAAGAGAGCAAGTTTATTCTGTATAAAGCAATATAGGGTATATTGCTTTATATAACACTATTGTTGATTTTTAATTAAAAAGCAAAAGCAAAATTTAAATTTACGATTTCATTGCAGATTCAAGAATCCTCAGATCCAAGATTAAGAGTAATTTTTTATTTTAATATGATTGTCACATGATGTTATTTATAGTTATGATTTGAGATATCATTACATTTACAGTGCTAATAAAAGATATAATAGTATGTGTAATGAATGAAAGAATAACAGCAATATTAAAAGACTGTTCTATAAAACTGAAAGTAAATATTTATGTAATTTATAAATCACTTAAAATGTGCAACTGTTCATATCTAACAGAAATTAAATAACAAACAATATTTCTCCTTCATACTTATGCAATAATAAAAAACAATTTTTCTAAAAGTGAACCCATTTACTCTTTCTTAACAAATCAATGCATAATGACACAGACAACATTTTTTTTATATTATAGAACAACTATTCATATAGATTCAAATACAACCTTGTTCATAAGAGGTTCTATTTGAAAAGTAACAATTTTTAATTTTTTTAATTTTTTAAAATTATTTTCAGAGATGGAATAGCACTAGACTAAGTGCAACTAAAGGAAGGTAACTAATACTCAAGTGAAGTCTGAATTTATGAAGCTAAGTTAGATTCCCGTAATTTTAGCCACAGATGTAAGCGTGCACTCAAACATCAGTAGCCAAAAGCGACTGGGAAAAGAATTAAGGTTTTACATGTATTGCAGGTGCCAAATACCGGCTCTTTGCCAACCGCAACACATTACCATTACAAAAAAAAAATGTAAAAATTAATTTATTGAATGAAATTAATGGATTAATTTTACAGGAGGGCAGTCCGACAGCTGGCCTCGTGACTCCACGAGCTACGCTGGTCTGGCCTCGCTGCTGCCAATGGAGACGTGCCGCCGCCCCTCACCCCAGGCCGGCCCGTCCGGCTATGCCGCAGCTGCTGTCGCTCCGCCGTCGCCTCGAGCGCTCGAACAGCGCCAGGCCGAACAGTAGCGTCAACCACCAGGACCTCTGTAATTTGAGAAAATGCATTTGAGGTAACTAATACTCAAGTGAAGTCTGAATTTATGTAGCTAAGTTAGATTCCCGTAATTTCAGCCACAGATGTAAGCGTGCACTCAAACATCAGTAGCCAAAAGCGACTGGGAAAAGAATTAAGGTTTTACATGTATTGCAGGTGCCAAATACCGGCTCTTTGCCAACCGCAACACATTACCATTACAAAAAAAAAATGTAAAAATTAATGGATTGAATAAAATTAATGGATTAATTTTACAGGAGGGCAGTCCGACAGCTGGCCTCGTGACTCCACGAGCTACGCTGGTCTGGCCTCGCTGCTGCCAATGGAGACGTGCCGCCGCCCCTCACCCCAGGCCGGCCCGTCCGGCTATGCCGCAGCTGCTGTCGCTCCGCCGTCGCCTCGAGCGCTCGAACAGCGCCAGGCCGAACAGTAGCGTCAACCACCAGGACCTCTGTAATTTGAGAAAATGCATTTGAGGTAACTAATACTCAAGTGAAGTCTGAATTTATGAAGCTAAGTTAGATTCCCGTAATTTCAGCCACAGATGTAAGCGTGCACTCAAACATCAGTAGCCAAAAGCGACTGGGAAAAGAATTAAGGTTTTACATGTATTGCAGGTGCCAAATACCGGCTCTTTGCCAACCGCAACACATTACCATTATAAAAAAAAAATGTAAAAATTAATGGATTGAATGAAATTAATGGATTAATTTTACAGGAGGGCAGTCCGACAGCTGGCCTCGTGACTCCACGAGCTACGCTGGTCTGGCCTCGCTGCTGCCAATGGAGACGTGCCGCCGCCCCTCACCCCAGGCCGGCCCGTCCGGCTATGCCGCAGCTGCTGTCGCTCCGCCGTCGCCTCGAGCGCTCGAACAGCGCCAGGCCGAACAGTAGCGTCAACCACCAGGACCTCTGTAATTTGAGAAAATGCATTTGAGGTAACTAATACTCAAGTGAAGTCTGAATTTATGAAGCTAAGTTAGATTCCCGTAATTTCAGCCACAGATGTAAGCGTGCACTCAAACATCAGTAGCCAAAAGCGACTGGGAAAAGAATTAAGGTTTTACATGTATTGCAGGTGCCAAATACCGGCTCTTTGCCAACCGCAACACATAACCATTACAAAAAAAATGTAAAAATTAATGGATTGAATGAAATTAATGGATTAATTTTACAGGAGGGCAGTCCGACAGCTGGCCTCGTGACTCCACGAGCTACGCTGGTCTGGCCTCGCTGCTGCCAATGGAGACGTGCCGCCGCCCCTCACCCCAGGCCGGCCCGTCCGGCTATGCCGCAGCTGCTGTCGCTCCGCCGTCGCCTCGAGCGCTCGAACAGCGCCAGGCCGAACAGTAGCGTCAACCACCAGGACCTCTGTAATTTGAGAAAATGCATTTGAGGTAACTAATACTCAAGTGAAGTCTGAATTTATGAAGCTAAGTTAGATTCCCGTAATTTCAGCCACAGATGTAAGCGTGCACTCAAACATCAGTAGCCAAAAGCGACTGGGAAAAGAATTAAGGTTTTACATGTATTGCAGGTGCCAAATACCGGCTCTTTGCCAACCGCAACACATTACCATTACAAAAAAAAAATTTAAAAATTAATGGATTGAATGAAATTAATGGATTAATTTTACAGGAGGGCAGTCCGACAGCTGGCCTCGTGACTCCACGAGCTACGCTGGTCTGGCCTCGCTGCTGCCAATGGAGACGTGCCGCCGCCCCTCACCCCAGGCCGGCCCGTCCGGCTATGCCGCAGCTGCTGTCGCTCCGCCGTCGCCTCGAGCGCTCGAACAGCGCCAGGCCGAACAGTAGCGTCAACCACCAGGACCTCTGTAATTTGAGAAAATGCATTTGAGGTAACTAATACTCAAGTGAAGTCTGAATTTATGAAGCTAAGTTAGATTCCCGTAATTTCAGCCACAGATGTAAGCGTGCACTCAAACATCAGTAGCCAAAAGCGACTGGGAAAAGAATTAAGGTTTTACATGTATTGCAGGTGCCAAATACCGGCTCTTTGCCAACCGCAACACATTACCATTACAAAAAAAAAATGTAAAAATTAATGGATTGAATGAAATTAATGGATTAATTTTACAGGAGGGCAGTCCGACAGCTGGCCTCGTGACTCCACGAGCTACGCTGGTCTGGCCTCGCTGCTGCCAATGGAGACGTGCCGCCGCCCCTCACCACAGGCCGGCCCGTCCGGCTATGCCGCAGCTGCTGTCGCTCCGCCGTCGCCTCGAGCGCTCGAACAGCGCCAGGCCGAACAGTAGCGTCAACCACCAGGACCTCTGTAATTTGAGAAAATGCATTTGAGGTAACTAATACTCAAGTGAAGTCTGAATTTATGAAGCTAAGTTAGATTCCCGTAATTTTAGCCACAGATGTAAGCGTGCACTCAAACATCAGTAGCCAAAAGCGACTGGGAAAAGAATTAAGGTTTTACATGTATTGCAGGTGCCAAATACCGGCTCTTTGCCAACCGCAACACATTACCATTACAACAAAAAAAATGTAAAAGTTAATGACGTACGAATTACCAAAACTGCGCAATTTCAGAAATCAGTACGACACCTTTATAATGGCTAGCCCGTTAATAAAACGTCTAACAAAGTAGCGCGCTTTTGAAGCTAATGTTCGACGATACAGAAAACGAACATTACCAACAAAACGCCTACACAGTATGGGAAGAAAGAACACTGCAGTGTCCACCTCAACCATACTGTTAAATGAGAAGAAAAAGCCCTGCAGCTTTTACAGGAGGGCAGTCAGACGCTGCTAGTCATTAAATATTAAAGATTACAATGTCTATATTTACCTAAGCTATGATTAAAACAGAGTAATTATGCAAAAGTAATAATAAAATTATTTTGCTATAATCGGCAATGAAGTAAAATAGAAAATGTATATAATGCTAAATGTAGAGTGGACAATTGGTTATCATACCTGATACATGCAGGATTCGTAAAAAACACATGCACAAACCTCCACCACCGCCACCACCATACACAAGCACTATATACATTCACTATCACAAACTCAACAACTCAAATGTTTGAATTTCAACAAACATTCTCGGATAAAATGTGAGTAGTTATCCAAAACTTAATAACAAATAAACTATACTTTTGCACTATTTAATACGAAGAAAATTGAAACGTACTGACTCACCTGAAACGTTCGTTATACGTAATATATAACTGTAATCACTTTTTACTTACGCAAAAATATATAAACCAACAAATGATTTTTAATTAAAATTAGACAATTCCATAAACTTCTTGTTAACGCACACTATATACAATAACACGATATAATAGGAATACCACAATTCCCGTTCCGAGATGCACTTCTCTTGAATGACGAACAAGGACTGAATGTCACTGAAACGTTTTATCAAATGGAAGACTCCCCACTCCAGTCCCCACCGAAAACAATAACGGCACAGTGTTGCCCCTATTTAATCAAAAAGGGCGCGATTAGGGTTGCCACCTTTTTTTTGAAGAAAAATACTATTTTTCTTTTTAAATCAAAAAAATATAGTACTTTTAGGAAATTCAGGAAAAAAATAGGACACATCTATTTTCAATCATTATTTATTTTTCCATGATTATTTTTTATTACTTTTCGCTGGATAATGACACGGAGTTAGAGCTACTAACTAAGCCCCGTAAATACATGAATGAGTTTCGTTCCTACATTCCCTATGCAGGGCTGCGGGTGCGTTCCATTCACAGTTAATTAAAAAAAGCACGACAATTGCAATTAGCGATAAAAATATAGTATTTTTCGTGCTATATTCTTTTTCTATAATATATAGTACAATTTAAGCTAGTGTTTTTCAATTTATATATACATTTATTAAAGCAGGGACCTCGAAGCATATAGCATTATAGTATATCCTTAGTGTTTTTATTGAACTGTAATAATATTGGGAAGTTTTATTTTTTAATTTTAAAATATAAGTAAAAATAAAACTAAAATAATAAAAATAAAACTTTTCCTTCTATAGTAATATTTATTGTGTATGCTTTATTGAAGTGTTGTATATCATATGTCATACCCAATATCAGTTATATTCTATGTTTTAGGTGGTTATTTCTGAATAGTTTTTATTCTTTCTGCGACAGACAATATGGATTACAGACATACTTTAATTATTTAACAGAAAGTTATTTGTTCAAGATACTTTAACATACTATCCCATTTAGTTATGCACATTTCAACTAGATTTTTTGTCTGAGTAACTGTGTCTGGTCGAGGCACTGCTACTGTTGTTGCAATGAATTCATTAATATCTGATACAATGGCTGATATTCTTCAAGTGAGTTAAAATGTTTCAAATATAAATCATTTTTGTTTGTAAACACAAAAATTGGCATGTGTATGTTTAAAGTAACGGCCTGTTATCCACCCCAGCAGTGGGAACCATAAGCTTCCTCTATCCGTTTTTTGGAGAGAAGTATTGTAGCAAAGACCTACCATCGCGTTGCTCCAATGCGGATTGGTAGGTTACGCATATCCCTAGAATTCGCTAGAAGTATGCGGATTTCCTTACCATATTTTCCTTCACCGAAAAGCGTGTCATAAATTGCAATTGTCAATTAGACATGTGCCTGCGCGGGGTATAAACCCATGATCGTCTTTACAGAGTCGAACGGCCTCACCGCTGAGCTATCCATAGCTTGTTCCATATTTATTAAAATGTATTTGCAATAATTTTCAGATGAACCTGGTCATAGCCAAAGAGAGTACTCATTGGGATGACGTCTAAGGGCTATATGCTGTTGATGCTTTATGGGATGAAGCACATGATTAGGTCAATTGATTTGACTAGATGAAGGCAAGTAAATATTTGATGTAAAGTATGTCAGTCTGTCCATTTCACTTTCTATTAAAACTGAAGCTTATATGTCTAATGGGCTAACTGCGTAATCCGTTTGAGATATAACAAAAAATGTTTGGTACAATTTTTCCTCTATTATAGTGATGCAAAAAAGTGTGTGATATAAGAATAGCTTAAAAGACATATTAGTGATGATCATTGGAACTTTGTCACATACAATACAGTATTTGGAAAGCATAATATTTTTAGCCTGGTACTGCTAACAGTATAAAATCAAAGATATTTAACATAACACAAAGATTGTCACAGATACCCCTTATATTTTATTATTAAAAAAACAAAATTTATAATTATAGTCTCTATTCTATACTTAAAATATAACTGTAGACAAAGTTATAGACACGAAAAAAATATTTTCCAGACACTATTTAAGACCAGTAGAAGCTAAAAATATATTTTTAAAATTTAAAATCTCTGTTATTTGTCAATGCATCATTCTCCTACCCTTATCCCACTCTAAATGGGGTAGGCACAACTTGTTTTAAACATGTTATCACATGATTTGGTATCTTACGACCGGTCGCCTGCCCGACGTCAACTTACCTTAATCGGTTTTCGCGACACCTCGGTAAGAAATGAGGGTGGTCTATTCTACTCAGGGGATATCAATGCCAAGATTGTCTGTAAGACTACCTTTGCAAACTAATGTTCTATCTATACATTATTAAAGAATAACTTATTTATTACAGGTTAAATATGCTGCGAACTCTTCCGCCGGGAAGTGTCCACGAGCCCGATGATGCAGATGAACATATATGAAGAGCTTCAGTCGAATCATAATTATTTAGCCTCATTTATTGACATTAGTAATAACATTTTCACAGCGCGAATGCTTTTATTCACTAACAATTTATTTTGCCGCCTGAACCATTCGGAATTTTGGAATAAGGCTGTAAAAGTCCGCTTCAATGCTAGAGGACTCAAGAGAAGGTTGTGTCTTCAAAATAGTATTCATATTAGTATAATTGACAAACATTATGAAGTTTGAAACTTCTTAACTAGGACCCAATGGATTTTTTCTCAAATCCGTGGATAAGGGGGCTCTAGCACACTAGAACGGATCATAATTTGGTTTCATTGTTTAAAACATGATTGGTTAATATTATTGTTTGATAGTTATAGTACCTTGTATTCCATCAGAAATATTTTCCAGACCCAAGCCATATCATATTACCGGTTCAGTATATTGATATATCGGTCATGTGCAGCAATAGCGGTACAACTCAAAAACTTATATTTTGAGATGAATGGGTTTAAAATTTTCATTACTCAGGAAAATGAATAACAATTGCTTAGTTGCTAGTTTAATTGTTAGTTTGCTTAAACGACGGGCTTATAATGAATTATGAGTTCTGCCTGTATTGCTGCTAAAAATTGTGTATTTTAACATTAACACCATTTATTCCTATTCAGAACACGTGTTTTTACTTGTGTAGCAAAACTAAAAACCTGAGCAATCCTGGGAGTAATATATTTTCAAAACAGGATTATTTAAATTGTGAAATTTTTATAATTACGCTATTGTCTAATAAAACTGAAAGATTTGATCTAGTTAAAATTATATTATCCATCACAAAAACTTATATCTTTGGAATGGCATTATATGGCATGTAAAGCGTTAAATAGTCAAAAATGTATATAACTTAAAAAACTATAATTCCTGGTTAACTTGCATTAATCATAAATATGATTTGTTAAAAGTTTTTTGCATAATCGTAATCATAATGCGAGTTAGACAACGGTGTATCAATTAAGGAGAATTCACAGTACTGCAGATACTTGGAAAACGATAATGGAAATGGAAAATTTTATCGCAAGTAAAGTTATAGAACTATGATACATTTTTTTTTTTTTATTATACAGGAAAAACCCCTTATGGGTACCGCCGCCCGACGGGGACAGGCGGCGGTTATGTCGGACTCGCACCGACTAAAACGACCTGTGTGCTCCACCACGCTGTTGATGGCAAGGACAGGGTATCATTGTACATTTTGCCCCCATCCCGCCGACAGCTCTGATCCCAGAGATTAAACACCTCCAGGTAGGGGCCCCTCGAAAGAGAAACCCCCCTCCGCTAACCGGTGCATCGGGAGCACCAGATGCACCGACCGCCTCGGGGACCTGTAAGCCAGGTGTCCGATGTACCCCGTTCGGAACACCCGAAGGTCCCCAGTTAGGGCGGCAGACGATGGGCTTGGGCGAGTCACTAACACCTGAACTCACCAGCAGCAGATTGGATCCAGAACAACAGTTCGTGGAACCGCTCCGCCGCCTCCCTCCGCCCCCCTCCGCAGAGCTATGGGAGGCCATCGCTGCCCACGATCGCTCCCTGCCCACCGTGTTTGCTATGTCACGGTCGACAGGGAGAGATCGCGCCCCAAGTAGGGGCCCCAACGCCTTGGTGGGCGTTTCCGCCCCCACCGGGTAATTTTTTATAGAGGTTTTCTTCCTCTCAACCCAAAGGTCCCCGTTCCCATTGCTGGGCTTCCGGGTTCCGCCGACGGTGGCCGTAACCATGTCCAGCCAGACTTAGAGTAAGCCCAACTGGACCCGTCGCTCATTAGGGACTTCACCCCAACCCCCCGAAGTCCCCGGCCCGTCCAGATTGCCCTCTATTATCAGAGGGACAACTGGATTGGCCACCCCTCAGTGGTCCGTTCGCCAAGACTAAGCTTGCCCAGAGTGCGCCACGAGGAGGCCGACCACTTTGGCACCCCAGAACTATGATACATGAGGCAAAAGTAACTAACTAATATTACTATTATTAACATTTAAAAATTGATTCAAAATTTTTATTATTTTACTATATATACTCCATAAGTATAGAAACATAACAAGATGTAAACAAACAAAACCATGTGATTCAGGAGTGACAAATATGTCATAACAATAATATTATTAACAAATGAAAAAATTGGGATTCAACTGCAGTTGTCAAAAGAATATCTCTAATATTTATAAATGTAATTTTCATAAATTGATTGGTATTTTCTAAAATTAAATATTTATACCTTTAGTATAGCAAAACAGCAATATATAATTTAATAAAATTCAGCAGATACAAATTAGCCAAGTAAACTACCTAAAATGGTAATTGGATTAACCAACTCAACATAATATCAATATTCTACGAGCTTCACTCTGTGATACTTAAATGTGTAGTAATTTAGTGTATTTAATATTATCCATCGTTTTCTTTAAAAATTTTATAATTCTTATTTATTGTTTCAAAGTTTGTAAAAATTATTGATAGCAATCACGCCATAATAAAGTGGTGCGAATACTATCAATAATTTTAAATTCTTTAAAATAATTAAAAATTATATTAAATGTTAGTAAAATGTGTTGTATGTAATAAAAAAGGTACTTTATAGTAGGCAGATAATGCCTACTATAAACTACCTGTTTTGACATGTTTACATTTAGTTAAATACTTAACCCATGGAGTATAGTTCCTCATGATGTTTTCTTTCATCGAAAAGCTTGGTATCAATTGGCACATTAATTATGGCAAAATTTCACAATTTAATTCTTACTTTATATGTATAAATCCGAAGTGTTAACTGGTTTGATGGAAAATATTATACTTAGAGATAAAAACCACTAATATTCTATAAAACTACTACCAATATATCTAAAAAAGACTAATATTTATAATTTACCATCAAGTATACTCCTTTTAAGTATAATGTTTTTTCCTAAATACTAAAACGGTAAAAATGAAAGCATCTATTGTTTCAAATACTAATCTTGTAAATTTGTTTTCGAGTGAATACTTATAATTAATTATATTTAATAATAATATATAATAATTTAAATTACAATTCCTATATTTTCAAGATACATGATCGCCGATTCTGTTTCCTATTTAAAAATAGTAATCATTTTTGAAGTTGCACTTTTAGCGTGTTTAGGAAAAAACTTTTTTTTTTAAGAAGCATGCACATAGAAATGTAAAACGGCTGTTGAATATAAATTTTTTTATTACAGTAAAAGTCTATTAAAGAATTTCCTTAAATATTTTGTTTTATTAAAATCTAAAAATCATTAATATGTTACAGGAAAACCGGTTATCCAAATAATCGGTAAGAGTAAAATGCGAATCGATAAAAGTTTGACATCACTAGTTACGGTTTTAGCGCACCAAGTACATCACTAATTTTACTACGATTTTACGTCATACGTTATATATATTACTACTCCATATGTGAGAAAGAGTCAGAGCTGAGACTAAATCCGTTTTTACGAATGAAACGGGTGAGAGGCAGATAGTTTTTTATGAATGAGAATGTAAGTAGCTATAGTGCTACTCTGCACCCCCCCATACCACCGAAAATAGGCTCGCGCCAATGTATGAATCTCAACCATCTATTTTATAGTTAATAATCTATGGTTAAATATGTTAAATGTTTTCACTTTTTCATCATCCATGTTTTCCTACTAGGGATGTGAAAATTTTTAATTTAATTTCATCAAAAATCGATTATTTTACTCATCCTTTTTTAAAAGATTGAAAAAATGCAATGTTGGATGCAACCAACGTAGCCAAACTAGTAACTAGTTTATTTGAATTTCACATTAAGACTTATTCTAATGAATCATTTATGCAAAAAAGAAAATTTTGAAATAGTTTGAAAAATTCATTATTAGTAATTGATTTTTTCGATTTATTCATTTTGAACGTAGAAAAATCGTTTTTTTCACTCCCAGTCACAACCCAAAATTTTTGGTTTTTCATGTTTTCCTAGTAAGTGAGTGATAAAAAACTACCTATACTATATATACTCTGTGTCTGTAATTTATAATTTTATATAAAGACTAGCCTTTTTTACCCGCAACTTCCTTCGCGTGGGCTGTTGTCGCGTGATAGGTTGATAATAGATAGCGCTTTTTAGTATCATCCTATTCCTGTAGAATTAACAGGATTTCTATAGCCTATATGGTATTCCGGTGTATAAGGAATAATGAGCCAAATTTTATCGATATTGGCTTAGCGGATTCGCCGTGAAAGAGTACGACACACATCGATACCCACAATCTTTCGCATTTAGTAGAATAATCATAGAATTCATGATTTTTTTTACTCAATATTGAATATAAACATTGAAAAAAATTATTTGGAATGATATTTCGTAGATCTGTATTTAATGATATCAGACCTAAGAAAAATTCCGAAAGTATTGCCATTATTTTTATTTTCTTATTGATAGATTGACATTTGACATTTGACAACTTTATATCGTATAATTTGTTTGTGGTATTTTGTCTGTTGTAAAAAAAAAAAAAGGTTACACAAATGTAATGTTATGAAAAAGTTACAAAATCTCAAAAATTATCTCTTCACAGTCGCTTCTTAAGAAATATCATTAAATACAACCATGCTAGAAATTCTTAATGGATTCCTTCTCGTTTACTTTGTCATTCTTTGCACGCTCAGTGCCATAGTACCAATTTTAGTTAAACCAGTGAGTATAGTCCTGAAACAAATATCGTTCCTAATTGTTTCGTCATGCTTTTATATAATATAACCTTTCAGATTGTAGCCTGTTTTGCAAGACCTTCGAACGAAGAAAGATCTATTTTGACTGAGATCATATATCTTAAAGCTGAACAACAAAAAATATCCATGAAAGATGAATTTGCAATATACTCGAAAATGCAGCGAAAAATTAATAAGCTTGAGAGTGAACTAAAAGAAAATTCACAGAGTCGTTTAAGTAAAAGTTTAGCTATCAAAGGATCAGTAAATATCATCGTGCAAATTGCGATTGCTTTGATTATTGTTGTATCAGTGGTTTGGTTTAGAAGAGAACCTATAGTGGCTGTAAATGGCAACCTCTTCCCACTTACCACAATCCTTAAATATCCAAGTGACACTCCAAATGCTGTATCCACACATGTATGGGTGTTAATTTCTAATGTATCAATAAGGACTTTGCTCAGACCTTTTGTTGCGTAACAAAAATATTACTTATAATTTTTATGTAATACATCCTATAAATAAATAAAAGGTTTGAATGGCTGAATAAAAAGAATGTAATTTTTTAATGATTTATTTAAATAAACAAATTTAATAGTATCTTATACTCAGTCTGACATATGTCCAAATCTATTCATAGAACCAAAAATCTGTTTATCCATTCTACTTTACCATATATGATCTACAATAAAACTATAACATAAATGTAGGATCAAAAACATATTTATCAGTTTACTTAAGTAAAACAGTTCTCGCACTATTTATGTAGGACCCTAATGATCATACTAAATAACTAATATTTACAAGCGCTATATCACAGCTCACAACTTACTAAATCTGTTCTAAACTGCTCATTATTATTACAATATGGAAAACATTAAACAAATATTCTCTGGGTTTATTCTCTAATAAAATACATGTTAAATAGTTATCATTCTTGGAATATAACAATTTGCTATATAGAAATAGCAATACAACAAACTTTTATACACTTTAAAACACTTTTATAAATCACATAAAAAATTGAAGAGGCAGCTATGATTTGTCAACACAATTTTATATTATCTGTTGTTCTATTGTTGATATTTATAAAATATTAAGGCTTACTTTTTAAAACATAATTCTTCGAGCAAATATTTTGAAAAGACCTATTTGAAATTAAGACATTATAATGATACCCTAAATAAATTTAGCCACAAATGTTAATTATATTAATTTCTTTAAATTATTATATCCATAACATGGATATAATAATATTCAATATCCAATAACTTTTCTAGAAGACTTCTTTGTATTGATATTGTATGACAATATGATGATAATGAAAAAGTACTTTATAGTAATAAATAATGACAATATTTTTGTAATTTAGCACTGGGTAATTTAATTTTTAACAATTATATTATATAAAAGTATGACCTCGCAACAAAATAACAAAGTCACTTAATCCAAATAATATACTTCATATAGATCAATATGTAATAAGTTTTTTTTAAGTAAACTTATTGTGATTAAGTTATAATGTATTATTTCAATTAACAAAACCAAGTAGATCCATGAAATCTTTTCTAAACAGTAACTTTGGTTTTTGACGCTATTTAATTTTAATCTTACTTATATATAACCATTCTATACAATGATTGACACATGAAAGAGAAATCAAGAGTTTTTATTTGTAGTAAGTGAGACAACATGAGTTTGCTTGTCACCTAAAATATGTGACCTGTATTGATAAAAAACAAAAGACTAGAAAACTATGACTAAACTAATATTCTAAAATTTAAGTGGACTATTACAAAAGATTGTTTGATTGATGCAAACATTTCTAAATAAATAGATGACTTTATTTTTTTACCAAGAATAAAGAACTTTTATCAGGTAACACTTCGCAAAACAAGTTGACCTTTTTACATGTAATAAAAAAAAACAAGTAATTACTAACTCCGTTTGCTAAAATTCAATATTATATTGAATAAAATTGTTCCACAAAAGATTAAATTCTTAGTTTATTTTTTATTATTAAAGATAGATTCTGGACTGATTATTTGTAACAAACATACACATTTATTTACACTAATGAGGTGATTAGATTAAGCTTTATTTACTACTTTCTTTAGATCATTATTTCTACTTAGACATTCTGATCTGATAAACAATGCTGCGTATAGCACCTTAAATAAGCAATATGTTCTGTTGTTTTTAGAGATGTTATAGTCCAATACAATATCCATGTCATGCGTGATTAACTTAACAAGTCCAAAATGCACACTTTTCAGGGTAGCCATTAATAGTTTTACATTTAGCACACGTTTCAGGGAGTTACTTAAATTCTCACAAGTTTGTATGTTCGATATAAAAGACTTATGGAGTTCACTAAATTCACCATATAAATAAGGCTATTATAGTCTTGACTATTCAAAAGCACTTGTTTTCAATTTTACTTTAAAAAATAAAAATTTGAATTTAAGGCAATCATAGTGTTGACGATTCAGAAGCACTTGTTTACAAGTTGACTTTAAAAAATAATATTTTGAATTTGAATTTAATGTTTAGTATGATTAAACATAAGGATGTAAGTCGACTTATCAACATATTCACAACTGGTATCGGATATAGCCTCTACAAAATATGTTTTAGAATATCTTATAAATGAGGTTTTTCAGTCAATTCCATTAATTACAACCAAATTCTACACTTTTGGAATAGGCCACTTTCTTAAACATAACGATATAAACATGAAAATATATTCGAAATGTATATTAAATGATAAACAACACCTATATACAGTAGAACCTCGATAAGTTAAAATCCAAGGGAAGCTGAATTTTTTTTTAAGTTATAGAGTTTTTAACTTATCAAGGGTTTGTAAAAAGGGGGGATAGGGTATCTTGTGGAACATTAGCTCTAGAAAGAGCCACTGATGTTTTTATGTCTAAACTGTTTGATCCATATAATCAAACATTGTTCGAAAATAGGAAAATCAGCCATTTTTTCTCTTTTTACCTAATAAATTCTTGTTTTTCAACAATAAGTGATAATGTACTCTCATTTATTCCAACTGACATTACTGGGGTCTTTTTTTAGTTAGTTTTTAACTTATCAAGGGTTTGTAAAAAGGGGGGATGGGGTGTCTTGTGGATCATTAGCTCCAGAATGAGCCAATGATGTTTTTATTTCGAAACTATTTGACCCATTGTTCCAAAATAGGAAAATCAGCCATTTTTTCTCTTTTTACCTAATAAAGTCTTGTTTGATTGATTCCTGTTCTTCAACAATGAGTGATGCCCTAACAGTATCTTAAATACGTTAGTATGTAAGATGGAGTCGTCCATATATGCACGTTTCATGAATATCTTGGTGCGGCAGTAGGCTAACTTGAATTGTTTTATCTAATATGTCTTTTCTGTTTATTTTGTGTTTATTTGTTAATTCTAACAAAGTTATAAGTCTGTTACTAACATTATGAGCCCTTGTTGCTTGCAAATAAATACGACGTGTGGTATCCGGCTGAACAGAATAGCACCCTCATTTCTTACCGAAGTGTCGTAAAAGGCGACTAAGGTAAGTTAATGTCAGGCAGGCGACCAGTCGTAAAATACGTAGCCAAATAATATGACAACATGTTTGTAACATGTGTGAGCCAACTCCAACTGAACTAACTGAGATCTGAAGGAAGGGAACCCCGTTATTTTAACTTACAGAGGTGTTTATGTTATCGAGGTTCTACTGTATTTATCAATCTCGAAGCTGCACATAATTTTCGTTTCTGTCTAATTTGAAGCGTATTCTTTCGTAAGGACGAAGCTCCTCTAACAGGCCATCATTTCCTTTGATCATCTAATGGAGCTCTACGCTCGTTCTACGGTTCTCAACGTGCTCTCTGCTTCCAGCTAGGTATTTTCGTAATACGGGCTGTTTAAGTGCGTGGTGAGTAGATATACCACCGCCTCGTATGTCGACATCATTATGGCTGTGTTTGGTATTTGACGGACTAACTGTGTACCGAGGCCCCTGTAGAAATAAAAAATTAGAACGTAAAACGTAGAAGTTAAAAGTAAAGTTTATAACATCATAAGTAAAAGTAATAAGAATATTATTTTGCTATAATCCGCGATAAAAGAAAATGTGTAATGCTAAATGTAGAGTGTACTATTCGTTCTCATAGGTACCTGATACATGCAGAATTTGTAAGAACTCATGCACTA
The DNA here is from genome assembly GCA_029227775.1 of Morpho helenor. Classification (NCBI taxonomy): domain Eukaryota; kingdom Metazoa; phylum Arthropoda; class Insecta; order Lepidoptera; family Nymphalidae; genus Morpho; species Morpho helenor. Next base: position 4,135,747 of record JARGCU010000022.1, on the reverse strand, counting down.
CCCGACACCGATGGCACAACAATACACAAGCACTGCACACATTCATCACCACAATCTCAACAATTGTTTCGCCCCGTAACCGAAGCATCGTCAGGAGATAGACTCCACGATAAAATACTTTTGTATTATGGACCTCCGCAAAGTAACGCCTAATTCTATAAATTACATCATAAGTAAGTAAGTAGCGGCCTGTTACTATCCCACTGCTGAGAATAGGCCTCATCTCTCCGTGGAGAGAAGGATTGGAGCTAAGACCTACCACGCTGCTCCAATGCGAATTGTTAGGTTACACATATATCCAGAATTCTCTAGATATATGCAGGTTTCCTCTCGATGTTTTCCTTCACCGAAAAGCGTATGATAAATTGCAATTATCAATTATTATAACATCATAATCCTTTTGAATTTAAAGTGACGTGAGTGGTATTCATAATTAATGTATATAAACTGGCTACACTCACGTCTTATTTTATCGGATGAGCCCGACCGACTAGTTTCAGTAGACCGACTAGTTACTATCCTACCAACTAGTTTCCATATACCGACTAGTTACTATTTTACCAACTAGTTTCAGTAGACTGACTAGTTACTATACTACTGCTGAGCAGTAGGATAGTATTTAGTAACAGCCATAGCAACAGTAGGATAGGAGTCATCTTTCCTTTTGTTTATATGGAAAGAGTTGCAGCTAGAGGTATCACGCTGCTCCAATTCGGATTGGTAGGTTACACATCGCCCGAGCTCTAGCTTGGGTATGCAAAATGCTAATATCAATTAGGCTAATAAATTGTAAGACAAAAAACTAATCGGTGCTACGTGGGGTTCGAAATTATGACTTCCTAAGAAGGGTCTCAAAGTTCGGTGTTTTACGGAATTCAAAATATAATTCTGCCCTAAAATTACGTTGTATAGATTATATTTCTAAAACGTATATTTGTTGTTCTCAACTTCAAACACGATCATATTATCAATTTAACCTTGAAGACTGTTTATATGGAGATAATTAACAACCTCGCAAATTATCAAGTCGTTTGATGAATTATCGAGACGACGTAGATGCATTGAGACAATTTTCAAACCTTCTTGTTTAGTCCATCCGATGATACAAGAAAAGTCAATAAGTAATAAGGCCTTAGAACAGAGGCACTACGCTGTTCTTAGCCGTGTGGTATCCGGCTAAGTAGAATAGACCACCCTCATTTCTTACAGAGCAGTCGTAAGAGGCTACTAAGGTAAGTCGACTCGCCGTGTGGTATCCGGCTGAGTAGAATAGACCAACCTCATTTCTTACCGAGATGTCGTAAAAGGCGACTAAGGTAAGTTGACCCACCGTGTGGTATCCGGTTTAGTAGAATAGACCACCCTCTTACCGACGTGTCGTAAAATACGACTGGGGTAAGTTGACGTCAGGCAGGCGGCCGGTCGTAAAAACGCAGCCAAATCATGTGACAGCATGTTTATAACATGTTGTGCCGACCCCACTTGAAGTGGGATAAGGGCAGGAGGATAATGAGGCACTACACTGTTCTGATGTGGATTTATAGGTTACACATTTCTCCAGAACTCTCTATAGATATGCAGGTTTCCTCACGATGTTTTCCTTCACCGAAAGGCATGGAATAAATTGCAGATATCAATTAGACAGATGTTTTAAAAGAAAATCTCATTAGTGCCTGCCTGGGGTTTGAATCCGTGGTCCTCAAAAGAGGTTCTCACCGCTGGGCTATCACAGTCCTAATGTCAATAAGGTATATTGATTATTCCATAACCAGAATGTTCTGTCCCTACAATATAATTATAATAGCGAATGTAAGTCGGTGTGTTGTTTTTCTTGTCCTTATTGTGATTCTTATAATCATACCGTTTGCTAGAGACTAAAACAAGCATTTTTTTTTATTTAAAGTATGTCTAATTTTGAAATTAAATACGTTGTTATTGAAGTTATTGTGAATTGCCATTAAGTGATCGCAAGAACCCATATACATTCTACTGGTATTCAGTAGATACGTGATTAAGAAATAGAATATTACCTATAAACTCCGCGATACCCTTCCTCCATCCACACCGTGTGCAGTGTCTGCCAAAATTTCCGATATTTATCCCCTTCCTCTCGTAACCGCGTCCGTGCTACCTCTGGACAAGGAAACGAACAATAATATATTATATAGAAATAAGTATTTTATTTATTTATATGTGTATTTGATATTTGGCTGAATAGAATAGACCCCTCATTTTTTACAGAAGTGTCGTATAAAATTAGGGGTCATCATGTCGTCGGAGGTGGTGGCCGGTTGTAAATTACCTAGCTGAATCACGTTACAACATGTTTATAATATGTTGTGCCGACTCCACTTAGAGAGGGATAAGGGTCAGGAGGACGATGATGATGTTGTACAATCATCATCACTCTCTTACCCTTATCCCACTCTAAGTGGGGTCGGCACAATATGTCTTTTTCTTCCATTCTCCTCTATCATTCGTCAAATCGTGTGCCACTTCTTTAACATTCACATCATTTTTCACACAATCCATCCATTTTTTTTCTTTTTCGGCCTCCCCTTAGTCAGACATCCATCCATATTCATATTTTAAACTCTTTTGGTCACATGAAAAGGCGGAAAGAAAAAAGTACTAAATAAATAAATTTTATTTCTTTTAAAAGTATATTAAAAAAATACGCCGGTCGTTTTATAATGTGCGAGCTGCAGTTAACGTCAAATCTCATATATATGTTGACTAATCGCATAACTGTGCCACTAAGGTCAAATAGTTATGAAAACTTTCCTCACATTATCGCGCGCAAACGCTGTCACGTGCAAGTCTGTACTATGTTAGAAAACTCATAAATCATAGAGATATGTTACTAACTATACTCATCAATGTAATCTAGAGATATTTTTCTATAAATAGGTGCCCGCAGTTATAGTTTTTAACAAACAACACACTGACACTTGACATTAATGGACAATAGATAACAAACAAACATTCTAAAGGGGAATTAAAATATAAACATAAAGGGATATGTGTCTATAATACTCACAAGCAATTAAATTATGAACATATATTTATTTTTGTTATTTCTTCATATACCAAAAAGAGAACTGTTTTAAATCGTTTACTTTATTAAATACTTTTATTTTTTAACGTAAGAAATAAGTAGAAAAATAATGACCATTTATCCTTATTTTTAAGGAAATGTTTAGACCCACCACAATGCCTCAATACAGATTTGCCGTCGGACAAAGAGAAACGTCGGAGAGGAAGGACGTCGGGAAAATTGTCGAGAGATATACAATTCCATGTTTTCTTTCATCAAAGCGCATGATGAATTGTAAATATAACTTATAAAGGACATAATTTTTTATAGAAATCTCGAAGGTAAATAGCAATCGCTGCTTCGCCCGCGTGGAAAGATTAAAACCGTAATATAGTATTTTGGTAACCAAAAAAATGGTTAAATAGGGTTAACCTTAAAAGCTCGACATATATTGTCGAGGACTTTTATTTAGAACTTTTAGAGGGGAAAATTTTTGTAAAAAATGATTTTTGAATAACTTTCACCTTTACTCAGCACAAGCAACGAAACTTTAACCTTTGCCATTTTCGGAATATTTTTTATTGTTGCTCCTCTCCTATTCATCTTAACGTGATGTTATATAGCCTACAACCTTCCACGATAAATGGACTATTTTAGACTGAAAGAATTTTTCAAATCGGTAAGTTAGTTTCTGGGATTAGCGCGTTCAAATAATCAAACAAACAAACAAACTCTTCAGCTTTATATAAAAGTATAGATAATTATGCTTGTATTGCATGATTTTTGAATAACTGTCACCGTTTACTCAGCGTAATATTTTTTATTGCTGTTCCTCTCCTATTCATCGTTCATAGCGTGTTGTTATATACCTATATAAATCTTGAGCTTTATATATTAGTATTGATAATATAAATCGTCTCAGCCTTAATGCTGCTATCAAAGCCGGGGTCCTATCAAAACACAACGGGAAGTGCCCTCTTTATGACTAGAAATAACCGTTAGATTTTCTTTCCTTATTATAACAATATTGCTTTATTTGTAAAGTTACTGCGTCACTTAAACTATACCGCCTTTTTCCTTAAAAACAAGCGCCCCAATGATCATATCTTTTTTTCTTACATTGTAAATATTAAACATTTAGTATTTAACAGCAAACTAAACGCCAGCCAAAAAATGGCGTCCATTTATTCACGTTAAACAACATTATATTTGTTCTTAAATTACTTAAAATATCCAAAGTAGTAAATTTAAGTTAAAGTTCAAATAAAGTTTTATTTTATTTAAATAGACGTTACTTTACAGAACCGGACACTAAGCTATTAAAATACGACAGTGATGTCACTTTTCAACTGCGTGAAACTATTGCCTATAATTATTTTTATGCATGTCAAGATGAATTTAGTAATTTAAAGATAATCGTATCGTAATTTTAGGTAAAAGCATTTTCTTTTAAAGTACGTCATTAATTTTGTCTTTCTCAAATATTTTTTGTACGAAATTCTCCCATCTGAAATTCATCATCCTATTAAAATAATGTACCTCATAATTTTAATTACTAAATTTGTTAAAAAGTTGTGTAAATTTATTGTAGATAATAAGTTAGTTACCTATTTTAGTTATATATAGTTGTAACTAATTTGGTTATATTAGTTTTATTTAATTCCACAATTATATATATTTTATACTATTTTAGGTAGTTAATTTAGAGTAAGGTAGAGGCATATTCTAAATGTCATTACTCGTGTTTTTGCCATTTTACGTGACACTGGCAGAGTGATTTGCGCTGTACATGCCTTAAACCAAGATAATAATAATAATCTTGTCTTTGACATAAATTAATGCTCACCGTGTGGGTAAGCGATGCATGAGGCGACGGTCTTGGAGAAAGCCCCGGCTGCCATGAACTCGAGGAAATCCCTCGGCGACCGCTGGTCACTGGGAACGCCGTCCAAACTCCTGGCGGCCATTAACCTCGCCTTGACACCTTCGTACAGGACGAAATGGACTACCGTTTCACTGATGCCCATGTATGACGCTGTAATCCCTTTATAGAAGCCCCTTATACCCTGGAACAAAATATGCTTTCTTTTATTAGTTATTGATAAATCACCCCATGCGAAGAATAAAGTTACATGTTCTATAAGCCGTGTGGTAGCTGGCTGAGTAGAACAGACCACCCTCATTTCTAAGCGAGGTGTTGTAAAAGACGACTAAGGTAAGTCGACCCAACGTGCGGTATCCAGCTGAGTAGAATAGATTTCTCTTATTTTTACCGAGGTGTGGTAAAAGACGGCTAAGGACAGTCGACCCACCGTGTGGTGTCTGGCTGAGTAGAATAGACCACCCTCATTTCTAATCGAGGGGTTGTAAAAGACGACTAAGGTAAGTCGACCCAACGTGCGGTATCCAGCTGAGTAGAATACAATTCTCTCATTTTTTACCGAGATGTGTGTGTGTGTGTTTATGTTGGGTATATATATAGGTTGTTTATTTACAAGGTAAATAAACAACATTTATTATTGTAGTTGGAAACATTGAGTACAAAGATATCACAGGAAAATTGTGCGTATTATCTATTACGCTCTGAACTGATCTTTAGTTAAACTTCTTTACATATAATAAATTTGAGGGGGGATTTATTTTGGCACAACAACGTAATTGGTCAAATATACAGATACCGAGGGGAACATTGTCTATTGCTAGTTTCATTCAAATGCGTTTTTCTAATAGAGCGAGAGCCCTTGAACCACAGACCTTCGTCATTTTATAAAAGCGTTTATCTCCCAAAGCCGCGATAATCCAAATTCCATAATGTACCATCTTTTTTACCTGTATTGGGAGCATGCGCTGACAAACTTTCAACCTTTATAAAATGACGAAGGTCTGAGGTTCACGGGCTCTAGGTCCATAACAGTAATCAAGTGATGAAGTTGGCAAAATATGATCCAAACAGCAAACTAACGTTAGTTGAACGAAATTCTTATTCTTATAAAGCAAAGGAATCAGATATTATTTCAATTTGGAAGTCGAAAATAAAGCAGATAATCAAGACTTTTTAAACGCCTATAGTTTTTATATTTGTATTTGTGGTTTGCACCATTTCTTAGACTATCTAATCCATATTTACAATTTATCGTGAAGTTTACGATGAAAGAAAACATCGTAAGCAGGTTTGTTTCAGAGTAATTTTTGGAGTTTATACAACCTGCCAACCCGTACTGAGAGCATCGTAGCTGAACGTGTTAAATTATACTAAACTAGTTTTTACCCACAACTTTGTTCGCGTGGACTGTTGACGCGTGATAGGTTAATAATAGATGGCGCTTTTCAATGTTATTCTATTCCTGTAAAAGTAACAGGATTTCTATAGCCTATATGTTACCCCGGTGTATAAGCAATAATTGTGCCAAATTTCATCGATATTGGTTTACCGGATTCGCCGTTAAAGAGTAATAAACATACATCCATACTCACAAACTTTCGCATTTATATTATTAGTAGGAGTAGGGAGTTGGATTATGATCTGTCGTGGTTATACCAGGTTTCTTCTTCACTTTTTATACACCAAAATATTTTGTTTCCAATACCTTAACTACATATAAATAAATAGTGTTATCCCAAATGTCAGTATTCCACAAGATTTTCGTTTGTAAAGAGGTATGTCCCAGAGTTAATTAATTGAACATGTCAGTAAATTATTTTATCCCATTCACTGTACACTTAGAAATCTTTGCTCCCAATACACGCTTTATTAGTTGATGCCAAATTATTTTATATCTATAGTTATTTTAAAAGTTACAATGGTATTGTCAATTACCTACTTATATAACACTTTCTTACTTATATTGACTAGCCCGTTGGATTCTTGGATCCAACGGGCTAGTCAATTCAACAGTCCTCGATCTACTATACCGTATATTAAAAAGGTAATTTACCGTTTTAGCGTATATCCTCTTAATACATTGCCACGCCGTGACGTTCGCGCCATCAAGTTGCAAACGCGTCTTCACAAACCAGATGGGGTTAGTCATCGTGCACGATACGAATCCTAAAATAGAACAATAAACTTCATTATTATCTGCGAATACTAAGCAAAACTAAAAGGTAAACATGCGGTATAAATTCACTTGACAGAATAATATGCCTAGTTAAATAATTTAATCTATTCACAAATGATAGCATCGCGATAAATTCAACCATATATAATTAGGAATAACTTCAAGTTATAAATAAAAAAGACATATCTATAAATAAAAGAAAGTGTTGTTAGTTACACGATTTAGAACTAAAGAACGAATGAACCAATTTGACTGCAAAATTGGTGGAGAGGTTGTTTAGAACCAGGAGACGGACATAGGATTTTTATCCCGTTCGACCGCGTTTCCACCAAGTCTCTATAAAACGTGGTATAACAAAAACTACTATGTTACAGCGTTACTGCATATAATTTAAATGAACATTTTCGAGATATTACAGATTTAAAATGCAGGGCATAGCGATTGCGCGCTTCGTTCTATAGCACTTTAAATGTAGCTGCGATCGGACGGGTTTGTTTTTCACATGGCCCATATGTCGCTCTTTCAAGAGTAACCTCTAAATAAAACATGTATGTATTGTGTAATGACAAGAAAGCTGTGAATATTGTACATAAAGACATTCTGTAATTAATTGTAAAAATAAAATACATAGGGAAAATGTAAAGTAAATAAGTGAAAAATGTAGTATATGAGTTTATTTATTCCAAAGATAGCAGGGAATCTTCTTGGTATAGGGAGAGGTGAATTGTTTTACTCCAAATTTAACGCGTGTGGGCCACGGGCAGTAATGAATAAATCAAAACTACTGGATAGATTTTAATCATTTTTTTCACTGAGCGACATATATTTGAGTGGCTATATATTTTATACCCGTGCAAAGCCGGAGCGGGCTACTAGTAATAGATAAATTAGGAACCGAAATAAGCTTACGACTCCTGCTTTGCGCCTTGTACGTAAACCGTTTGTGGGTCTGGGTATAAGATTCTATAATAAAATTCCGCAGTCAATTTTAGGTTTGCCATTACAGCAGTTTAAAGACACTATTAAAAAGAGGCTTATACAGAAAGCCTGCTAATACTTTGAGGATTCCTTAGAAGATAAGAATATGTGGGTGGATGTAGCTACGAAAAATAAAATATAAAAAAACAGTCCATTAAATTTATCCAGAAACCAAAATATATAAAAACTTGGTATTAGATGGGGTTTCTCAATTTCATCCTATTCCTATTGAATTAACAGGATTGCTATAGCCTGTACCTTACCCCGGTTATAAGCAATAATTAAGCCAAATTTCAACGATATATGTTCAAAGCAATCGCCGTGACAGACATACTTTCACATTTACAACATTAATATGGATGTTGTAAAAAAAATAATACTTTGTATGTTTTCATATTTGTGCAACGACATCTAATTTGAACAAAAGAAAAGTAGGACACTTTTGTCCCTGCTTGTAAAATATACACTGTCGATATCGAAAGAGAAGATACCTTAAAAAATTACAACGATAACCAATAATATATATCATCCTGTCCTTATCCCACTCTAAGTGGGGTCGGCACAACATGTTTTTCTCTTCCATTCTGTCCTATCTTTCGTCAACTCTGGCGCCACTCCTTTTATATGCATATCATACTTCACACAATCCAACCATCTCTTTTTAGGCCTCCCTCTAGGCACATATCCATCCACATTCAAATTTAACACACGTTTGGTCACATGATTTTCATCCCTCCTCATTACATGTCCATACCATCTCAATCTTGCACTTCTCGTGTTTTCTATAATGGTCGCAACTTTCAGACTTCCCCTTATATACTCGTTTCGTATTTTATCCAGTTTTGTCACACCACACATCCACCTTAACATTCTCATCTCATTTGCATGTACTCTTCTTTCATCCGTCTTTTTCATTGCCCAACATTCTGATCCATACAATACGACAGGTCTTATGACCGCTTTATAAATTTTTCCCTTAACTTTAAGAGGCATTCGAGGGTCACAACGATAACCAATAAAATATTTAAAAGATAATCCGTGAAAAAAATTATAATCGCACATTTCTTATGCATCACGAAGTGGCGTCAATACTATCAAGTAACAAAATCTTTGATATTGTCGTTAGGGCATCTACTGACGTATCTAGACTTAGATATATAAATAGATGATAGATACATCGAATGCGGTTGTTTACTAGATGCTTTGAAGCCGCAAACGGCTAAATATAGATCTAAATACTGACCGCTTGCCAATTTTAATACTGGGTCAATTTCACAACTAGTATGAGTAAATGTTTCAATAATGTTTTCAAATATGAGCGTTTAAACATACAGGAAATGAAAGAAATAGTATAATAGACTACTATTTCACTGGTGGGCAAAAGGCAGATGTATTCTTTCTTAAGATAGAAGTAATTGGACGAGCCATGCATTTGAAAGATAGATTAGTAGATTACACATATCTTATGAATTCCCTATAGATATATGCAGTTTTTGTTACAACAATAAGCATATAATTAACTAGTAATATACATTTTTGATAACCATAAAAATGGTTAAAGTGGACTAACCTTAAATGCTAGACATATGATGTTTCGGACTTTTATTTAAAACTTTCAGAGGGGAACAATTTAATAATACATGATTTTTGAATAACTAGCACCGTTTACTCAGCGCACACAAGGAAAACTTTAAATATTGCCGATATTTTTTATCCCTGCTCCTCTCCTATTTGATCTTAGCGTTATATAGCCTTCCTCAATAAATAGACTATCTTACACTGAAATAATTTTTCAAATCGGTCCAGTAGTTCCTGAGATTAGCGCATTGAAACAATCAAACAAAAAAACTCTTCAGCTTTATATATTTGTATAGATGATCAGTTATTCGTTCATTCATTTGTGGAACTAAGAATTTATAGAAAACTTATGTCATTTATGGTCATGGATTATGACCCTTGCAAGCGCCAATGAGTTTTTCTAGAAAAACTTGTTTCTAATTCATAATTCCAATTTATCACACGCTTCTCAGTGAAGGCAAACGTCGTGACGAACCCTGCATATCTCTAGAAAATTCTAGGGATATGTGTGACCTACCAATCCGCATTGGAGCAGCGTAGTAGGTCTTAGCTCCAATCCTTCTCTCCAAAAACGGAGAGAGGAGGCCTATGCCCAGCAGTGGGATAGTAACCGTTACTATTGCTTTACTTTGTCATTTATAAATTTGAAATTAGTATGGCCTGATTGGAACGTGTATCTCACAAATTGCTTATTACAACAGCTAACTAGAGAGAACAAATTTGAAAGTTATATTTCGTAAACCATTTGGTCATTTACCTTTCGTCCGATCGACTTAAAGAGCATTTTTATATATTCGTGCCAGTTCAAATGTTATTTCAATCAAACAACCAGTAGCTTCATTAATCATATTGATCCTTGACGATTCAAAAGTGCTTGAAAAAGATTATTTGAATAAAGATTATTTTTATTTGATTTGATAGCAAAAAAAGGTAAAGACAAATTCCAGATATGTTAACTGTAAAAAATTAGGGCTGAGAGATAATATTTTGATAAGTGCTTTTATTTAAATCTTTAACTTCCTCATATGTCAAATAATGTAATCAATTCTCTACGCTTGGTTCCCAATGTTGAATTGAGCTCAAGGCTAATTTATCTTTGTTGATAATAAATCAATCAATCATAAATATATAAATTCGTGTAGTTTTCCGTAGAAACAGGCTATTAATATTTGTATCTATAGATATATCAATTTTTGTAACAAATTTGTTGTTGATAAAATATATGTATATTAATTTATTGTAACATGAAAAATGCTATAAAAAATTGTCTTAGAAGTTACAATCAATATGCTATCTATATACTTAAAAGATAACCTTTGTGGATTTTCTCTAAACCTATTAAAGGGTAATAAACCGACTATACATTGTTTAGTTTTATCGATAGACTTATTGTAGTAGAGTAGGGGAGCTTACCTAAATACTCTCTTTCTCGCATGTGTGTCGAGAGAAAGATAAGTAATCACTACATAGTATAAAACAAAGTCGCATTCTTTGTTTGTCCATATATCCCTATGTATGCTTAAATCTTTAAAACTACGCAACAGATTTTGATGCGGGTTTTTTTAATAGATAAAGTGATTCAAGAGGAAGGTTTATATGTATAATAACATTCAATAAGGAGTAAAGAAATACTGTAATTTTTGAGGTTTATAATGTGATGTCGTAAATAATTACATTTTTATCCGCTTACATCGCAAACGCAGCCTTTAATATAGCAGTATTTTGATATTTATCAAAATAATGTACTAGGTATTTGCATTTTTCACTGAGTGACATGGGCTATATATTTTATACCTGTGCGAAGCCGGAGCGGGCCGCTAGGAATATATAAATATAAATGTTTATATAATATTTACTTAAAAATATAACTATTACGATTTATAATTAGAAACCTCAAAAATTACAGTATTTCTCTCCAGTTACAGTACACAGTATTCTTTACAGTATCTATAACAGTATCCTTTGCCTTCAATCCTACATTATGCCATATTTTTAATGCCCAAAACCAAGGATAGAACGATTTTTTCAAATAAATCTAGCTAGATCGATCTTTGTCCCCCAAAACCCCCATGCTGAATTTCAGGAAAATCTTTGGAGCCGTTTTGAGATTCAGAAAATATATTTATACACACATACATCCAAAATTAAATATTAAAGATTCGTTACCGTTAAATTACCTTGGTCTCAAATATTATTAATACTTTAACATTTCAATGTCAACGTGAACATCGATATGGCCACTGGATAATATTCAAATTGGTTCTTGACCTCGTCACGTGCTTGTTCCGGTTTTTACATTAGTTTACGTTTGCCTAGTGGATATAATTTTTTTTTTGTATAGAGCCATAGAAAAACATTTCCTACCTTTTTGAATAATACTTTGACTGTACTGGTTCATCATTCTCCTGCCCTTATCCCACACTTAGTGGAGTCGGCACAACATGTTGTCACATGATTTGGCTTCGCATTTTATGACCGGCCGCCTGCCTGACGTGAACTTGCCTCAGTAGTATTTTACGACACCTCGGTAAGAAAGAGGGTGGTCTATTCTACTCAACCGGATACCACATGGCGGGTCAACTTACCTTAGTTGCCTTTTAACACATCTCGGTAAGAAATGAGGGTGGTCTATTCTACTCAGCCGGATAGCGGCTAAGGAAGACGACTAAGGTAAGTCGACCTAACGTGCGGTATCCGGCTGAGTAGACTAGACTACTCTCATTTTTTACCGAGGTCTGGTAAAACACGGCTAAGGACAGTCGACCCACCGTGTGGTGTCTGGCTGAGTAGAATATACCACCCTCATTTCTAACCGAGGTGTTGTAAAAGATGACTAAGGTAAGTCGACCCAACGTGCGGTATCCGGCTGAGTAGACTAGACTTCTCTCATTTTTTACCGAGGTGTGGTAAAGGACGACTAAGGTAAGTCGACCTGCCGTGTGGTATGCAGCTGAGTAGAATAGACCACTCTCTATCTACTATCCATCTACTAAACCGGATACCACACGGCGTAGTTTATATCTAAGTACGTATCTAGGTTAATCGCCTTTCACGTCACCTCGGTAAGAAATAAGTCTACGTGAACTTCAGGTCTGAGATTAAAATGTGAACTGCCCCACTTATTATAATAATAATATAAGTATTTTCAAGCAAAGTTGTTTCTCAAATCGTTTGATACAAAGAAGTCTAAACAGCTGATGTCTCGGAGCAGGGAAAATGTAGCAATTGTAACAGGCATTACTACTGGGCACTGCCTGTTAAACAGACACCTGTCAATAATGAGAATAACAGAAGATGCTGCATGCTCAGAGTGTGGAAAGGAAAAAACGAGTCTTCACCTTATGGCTGAGTGCCCTATGTACTCGCTGGTAAGATGGGAGATACTAGGTAAGGATGAAATTGAAGTTGAAGATCTGACAAATATCCCCTTCAGGGATATTATCAAGTTCGTAAGAGATACGGGTAGATAAGAGCAGGTGACAATGTCGGGACAGTGAAACCCTTGTCCCAACATGGGTGGAATAGTCCAGAATAGGAGCTGACCACCCGCCCTGCACCGACAGGCGTCGAAATTAAATAGATAAATATAAATGTATTTCCTTTAGCATCATCTCATACCTGCTGCACTGGCCGCCGAGAGATGCACTATAGGCGTGTCCGGTGGTATATGCTGGTTTAGGATCGCCTTCGCCTGCGAGTACGTGCAGAAGTAGATCGCGCGAGACGGCGCCACTCCGACAATGTTCGGACCGAGGCCTTTGAAAAGTGCGCGCGCGCCTTCATTCTGAACTATATGCCTGGAAACAATGAACGTTAATAGAATATATTCAGCATAAATGTAACAAAAAACATTATTTCACTTTATTCTGCGGTATAACAAAATCTATGTCATGAAAAAAGCCACTTATCACACCTCTATACGATTTTTTTCTGGAGTTTATCTCCTGATGGTTTGGATACAAAGCGAAATGATTATTGCTTTGTCGAAGTGAATGCGTGTATAGGCTTCCTGTTTAACTCTGACCTCGCCTGCGGGGTACAAAGGCGCGGAGGTAGGACGAGAACGAGGACTGAGTTAGGTGTGGGCGTTCACCTCTTGTATATCACGCTATGAGCACTCGCCGCCCGCATCTACCTCAGTCGCCGTTCATATCTACGCGCGCAGTACCTCGCCGGCAAAGTCTAAGTAAAACGATTAGCCTATAGTATGTAGTGTGGTGGTAGTTTGTGGTATGTGCAGTTTATTTCCATCCAACATGTGTATGGTATCTTACTGCATTCTACATTTAGCATTAGATAGAATTTCTTAAATTGTTAATTAAAGCAAAAAAACCTAATTACTTTTTAAATTAACTCTTGTATGAAATATAATACCTTACTAATACAGAATTAATGATTAGTGCATAACATAGTCCGCTATATATTAATACATATTTTTAAACACTAAAATACTGATAAACATTTTCCAGTAAAAATATTGATGATCTAAGTTAAAAAGTTTCACATTATCGGTTTGTTTTAAAATCAGTTTTCCATTAGTTTAGTAAACAAAGATGGTTGCGTCGAAAATTCGAGTACTTTGTGAATGTAATACTAACGCAGCTGAAACGAATCATCAATGCTGTTTAAAAATACTGCGACTAACCAAAACATTGGTACGTTCAGTGACCTAGAAACTAAATTACAAAAAATTGGCCGGTCACGATGCAATCCACTATAGTTTGCTCAGCACAATTAACTGCCAATATCTAATAAAACAAATACAATAACAAATATAAAAAATAACTGATAAAAACTTGTTACTGTTATAAATAGCGTCATTATAACTAATTATTAGAATGGCTCTATGATAAGTTTGGAATTCTATTATCAATGGAAAAATTGCCAAGAAACTTTTTCATTGTTCCATTATGAAATACTACTAAATGTAAGTAGATATATATTCACGCCGTGAGGTATCCGGTTGAATAGAATAGTACCACTCTCATTTCTTACCGAGGTGTCGTAAAAGGCGACTAAGGTAAGTCGACTCGCCGTGTGGTATCCGGTTGAGTAGAATAGACCAACCTCATTTCTTAACTAGGTGTCGTAAAAGGCGACTGAGGTAAGTTAACCCACCGTGTGGTATCCGGTTGAGTACAATAGACCACCTCTTTCTTACCGAGGAGTCGTAAAATACGACTAAGGTAAGTTGACGTCAGGCAGGCGGCCGGTCGTAAAATACATAGCCAAATCATATGACAACATGTTTGTAACACCCCGACCCCATTTAGAGTGGGATTTATTTGTGTATAGCAATATGCAGCCCAAATAGACCTAGGCCTGTGCTAGGGCTAGCAAGAGTCAACAATATTTCTATTTTGCTTAATGCCAGGTGACGACTAATTTGAACAAATATAAAAAAAAAATTAAGGGATAGATTATGAATTTAAAAAAAAATAAAAAAATATATAAACCTTTCTATATACTCAAGAAAAAAAATAGTAATAAAACCCACCACCATTAATATAATTTTAGTGTGTGTGTGTTCCTGTGTGTGTGTGTGTATATGTATGTGTGTGAATATGAAGATAACGGCATCTCTAATTATATAACCCTTATCGGGTAAAAGCAAGAAAAATATCAAAATATCGCTCGACCTAGATGATATAGAGCGTCATATAGTCGCAATTAGTCTACGTTCTGAACGGACTTACTTCCAATGAGAACCCTACTGTCTAACTTCACTAAGATCCACTTACATATATACACTTCCGCTATTAAAACAACTGCAGCAATTTACCCTCATTTTTAAATCAAAAATCGAAATCATTACAAAAAATATGTGTGTGTTTGTGGGTGCGTGTGTGTTTGTATTTGTGTTATTTATTTCTTTTTATACATATATTTAGAAAAGAGAAAAAAAAGTAAAAAAGCGACATGACATAAATGTAAAGGTTGACTTATCCCTAAAAGGGATCTCTTCCAGTCAACCTTTGAATAACAGAAGAAAAAGGACAAGAATTGAAGAAAGAAAATACGGGTAATATAGAGAAAAAGAAAAAGTTTATATAAATTTAACTATTTAATCTATTAATTAATTTTGGTAAAATAAATAGATGAAAAAGCTACTAATAAACTTTATGTTCTAACGAATAACATATCCGGTTATTTACCTCAGGTATGCGATGGATAATCTTAAGAGGTGGGCTATGACGATATTACAATTTACGCACAAGATATAAAACTATTTATCCCCATAATTACTGCAATCTTATCAATTTCTGCAGCAAAAGATTGTAAACAAAAGCCGGACCATGACGTGAATGGTAACAGACTGACTAGAGATAATTAAATGTAAACAACACTATCATTATTCGACATTGGGTATTTTAAAACTCGACATATATTTATCTAGTTATCTATTAATGGCGTATAACATGTCAACAATATTTCAATATTCATTCAGATGAATGACAAATACGAAAAAATTTTTTATCCTTGCGGCTTAGTGATTTGTACTGTTTAACATTCAAAACTTAGATACGTAATATCAATACAGTATATTTCCACCAATTTAATACACTATTTACAAGACTTGCAGAGGTACTTTTTATTTAGAAATTATTCATATTTTGTTATCATCATCATAATTATATTGATACACGAGTAAGTATATATGTAAAGTGTTAACATAGAAAGCGTAATGGAAAAACAAATTGATAGACATGTGCTAATATTGTTTGCGGCTCTAGGGCTGATACTATGTATATAATTTTTAGCGCAAAGTATATAATTAATAATTAAGTTCAAAGCGAAAGTAAATATATGATTATTACTAGCTATTACTAGCTTTCACCCGCTTATTATTATTACTAGCTTTGTTGTTACATATAAAACTTACATATAATAAAAATAGAAACAAAAAAAAATATTTAACATGCACAACATATGAAGGTGTCACAACATGCACCAAAAAATTATTAAACAATGAACATTAAAATTTTTTTACATAAAATCTTAAGCATGTGATATTAATATTATAATAGGTAGAAAAAAAAACCAATAATATTTACTGTGAACAAAAGAAGTAACTAAAAAATTAAATTGAAAAAAAAAGATGACGCTTTTCAATGGTATCCTATTTCTCTAGAAATAACAAGATTTCTATAGCCTATATGTTACTCCAGTGTATGAGAAATAATTTTGCCAAATTTTATTAATATTAGTTCAACGGATTCGCCGTCAATGAGTTACAAACAGACATACGCACAAACTTTCGCATTTATAATATTAGTAGGATATGAAATGAGATTGCTTTACTATAAAATGTCATGATAATCTAACAAGATATATACTCGGATTAGATAAATGTAATGAGATTATACTATAAAGATTAATTTAAACCTCCTTATCGTTAACCTGATTTGAAAGAATGTTATGTGATGGGACGCTACATCAAAGATTTATCAAAAATATATTCAAAAAGTATAATTTGTAATAATAAGCCTAAAGCAAGCATATAAATCATATGATTTTAATTGAAATTGATAATAATTTACTAAATTAGTAAAAAAAATTATATCTAATAAAGAAAATATTTTGTGGTGTTGCTGATCTTTATTATTATACAAAAGTAATAAAAAAAGTATATTGCTATAGCAAAATGCGGTTTATAAACCGCAATGAAATAATTTAGTCGCGGATTATAGCAAAATAATTTTATTATTACTTATGGATCTCCGCAAAGTAAGGCCTAGTTCTATAAATTACTTTATTATTATATTTTTATGACAATTATTATTTACTCCATCTTTAGATGTAGATGATCTTTTTTGTTGTCAAAAAAGTAATTATGAAGTTATTTTTATAATCACTTTTATATTATTTATCTCAGAAAAGTAAAGCCTAATTCTATAAATTACTTAAAAAGCTCATTTGAAAAAAAAAAACAAATGTCCTCGTTCCAAATTCCTAGCATCGACAGCCCTACTCAACATTAAATGCGAATTATTTGTTGTAAAAATAAATGAGCAAATTTCTCACGCAAGTCTCTCGTGACACACTATCTATTAGCGTATGTGCGATAACTTTTCGGCTTCTACTGGTTTCAACTAATTCTTCTTTATTTTGTTAATATTGTTGATATGTAAACGGAGATAATGTTATCAGATAGAGATTATTATATAAATTGCGTGTTCATTAAATAACTTATTGAGAATCTAGTGACTTTTGCTATATAATTAGATGCATGTATTCCGTATAAGTTACAAGTATAGATGAATTTCGAGTAATGCTTATTTCAGTGTAATTGCCAAGATGATGCACATCCTTTCTTTCTGTTGAAATCGCTAAATGTATATCAAGAAACACAGACGTCGTTGTAACTATCAGTGGTTTGAACCATTTATTGTTTATAGTTATTAATTAGCACCACATCCCTTACTCTTTGGGCTAATGACGCGCTAAGATGGCGCAAGACTAATTTATTCTTTATTACTGGCAATATGCTGTTAGTAATAATAAATTTAACAAGATCACCACGAAGGACAGTCAAACACAAAAGCATTGTAGACGGTGTGAAATATTGGAAAGTAGAGAGCAGGAACTTAAATAAACCGTACACCTCCTATCTCATTTTCATTATTCACTAGTCGCATTCACTCACTCGCTTTAAAAATTCGCAAGAGAATTTACCTCGTTCAATATAAAATTCTCAGACTTAGCTTGAACTAACTGACATTATTTGACTAAAAAAATGAACAGCGTAATAATGTACCGCATCAGAAAGTTGTCATTTTATTTGTGTTCACAAAATTTGTAGAAAATAGTACGGAATCTAGGCTACGTTACGCCTTACGATCTATGTCACGAATTTAATCATAGCTGGATCACAGATCGAAAGTTAATTCCAACATTCCTAATTTAAGATTTTTAAGTCAATATGCTACAGAGTTACGATCTTAATTTGAATTGAAAATTGAATATCCTTTGAGTTGAGGCTTTTTAGATTAGATAAGATCATTGTAAGCGATAAGACATAATGGTTACAATTGCAAATTCTTAAGATTAAGGTTGTTACGTTAATCTGATTGCGATTTAGGTATATTAAACTTTTTTTTAACACAAAATGATAATTATAAAATGCTCAAATATTTTACATGCACTTATCTCACTATTTAAATGTAATGACGTTTCGCTGCGATTTAGTAGGAAATTTTCCGTTCTTGTACGTATTTCAGAATAATAAAATTCTGTAACAGTATTTTTATACATTATTTAGTTCGCAATTCAATGTAACGTTTTATTTTAAAAAATATCACACTTCAGTATCGTAATGAATAGGTTCCTATGTGGCTCTTTAACACTGGTAAAATCTCAATAACAAAAATCACATCGATTCGCTGCTATGTTCTAACTTCTAGTTATAAACGGCATCTATTTTAAAATGTATTAAACCATCCACTATTTAAATAACAAATCGATGCTATAATAATTTTGGTCATATAAAACATTTATTTTTATTTGTATGTTTTAGTATGACACGAGTCGATAGCCGAACTAAAATAAGCAAATTAAAAGAAATCGAATGATTTGTTGTCGATTCAATATTTCCTCCCAAATCACGCAACGGCTGCATGCCAAGACGTCAATTTGCACGATAGAGCTACGTACACAGTAACGCAAAAAAATAGTTTAAAATTAAACCTTGTAACCGAGGAGTGATGAGTGAATGATAAAATATGTCATAACATTTTTAGAGACAGCAGATAACTTATTGGTACGTAATAATAAGAAGGTTTGCGAGAGATTTTGAGATCGAAATCGCTCACCATAACCCACCAAGTCCGGCTACATAAAAAAAGGTTTTATCGGTAAATTGATCTGCATAATCTGTGCCAAAGTCATTGTTAAGAGATAAAATATCATTCCTATTACTGTTCTATTGGTTCGTGTTTCCAAACCTGCTTTCCAAATAATGTTATTATGCAACAAATATAATATTATAATCATTAACTGTACCTATGCATATTAATTACGATTTAAGCGGTACTTTATCCACAAATATTCGCATCTTTAGAAACAACGCAAAGAAAACTTGAATACCATTTTGTAAATTTCCGTTCGGAAACAGGTTAGCTATTTTTAAATGTTGTTTCGTGTTTGGTTTAAACCAAACGTTTAGAATTTATAAGATAGTGATGAATTTATAAATAAACAATGACAATAAAATACTTTTATTACCTTACAACTGTTTTTGTGTATAACTGATAAAGTTTTTATATATTTTATTTATATACCGTTTTTCATTAACGTCTACAAATAAAATGAAAATAATTTATTGATACAAAATTTCATTATACACTAATAGCAAGGGCCCCTGCACTAGGTAACCTGTATTGCTGGGTGCCCCGCTCATCCACCAAGACAAGTAATTCATCAATAAACATAACAAATGGACAATTAAACTTAACATTAAATTTTTTTTTATATTTTTAAATTTATTCTAATACACACTTATATTAATGTTCGTGCGCGTGCGTGTTTGTGTGAATGTATGTTGCGTGTAAGTGCTTGAGTGTGTGTATGTAGACATCGTTGATTTTAATGTTTCTGTGTACAGTATTTTTAATTAAAACTGTTCAATAAATTAATATAAAAAGCTAGTAAAGCTTAAGTAGAAAATGAAATATGTATATATTATGTGAGATGAAGCAAAAAACAATTGAGCAAATAGTTACAAAGTTACAAGATTACGCCTAGATACTTCAGCAAATAGATCAGTAGCACTTAACACACTTGATAAGGATAACCTTGGTCACAATGTTACAATGAATCATTGCAAAAATTGAGACTATTATGGCTATGTTTATATGAAACAAGCAATTTTATTAAACACAGACATAGTTACTGAATCAATCTATTTCCAAGCAGAAAAACTATTTTATCAAAATTGCATTAATGGCGAGTTGATGACCTTTTTTAGACAATCGGGCGCTATATCAACGCATATAAAATGCTAAATTAAAATTTTTAATGATTTATTTTTTTTAAACATGAACAACAATGAGGCCGAAAGTTACAGTATTTTTTTTCTTTAACTCAACTATTTGGAATCGTAATATATGATATGATAGTTACTGGACTTGCGGACTTGCAACTTAATTAATTGTGATATAATTGTTACTAGACTATTCGCATTTGCGGACTTGCAATTTACTTAATTGTGATATAATTGTTACTGGACTATTGCGCTTGTGGACTTGCAAGTTATTTAATTTTGATATAATGTTACTGGATGATTAAACTTGTGGACTTACTAACTTACTTAATTATCTTAAATTGTAACTCGACTATTGGACTTGCGGACTTACAATATAATTAATAGTGATATTATTGCTAGTGGACTAAGACTTGTACACATTTACTTAAACTACGGGTATTTGCAGTCAAAAATTAATAGCTGTACCAACGTTTCTAGTAATAAAGGCGTTATAATTATAGGAATTCTTACCTTAGGCACTGTATGAGACTCATCCTTGCAGCTGTCCTCGCGTGGCCCGCTCTCGCATACTGCTGCACCTGGTAATTGTTGGACATCAGCATTCGATCTGCTTGATTGGTGTAGGCGAACATTGCGCCCATCGTACGTCTGTAGCCCCATTTGGCCTCCTGTATTATATGGCCAATTTAATACATTTATACTGAGCACGTTAAATTCAAATTCAAATTTCTATACTCAAGTGGCTTTTACAAGCACATTTGAATTATCAATACAATAAAGAAAACAAAAGTAATGAGAATATTATTTTGCTATAATCCGCGATAAAAGAAAATATATGTAATGCTAAATGTAGAGTGTACTATTCGTTCTCATACCTGATACATGCAGAATTTCTAAGAACTCATGCACTACCCGACACCGATGGCACAACAATACACAAGCACTGCACACATTCACCACCACAATCTCAACAATTGTTTCGCCCCGTAACCGAAGCATCCACTCATACGCATAGACTCCACGACAAAATCGCAAAGCTTTGCGATTTACAAATAGTACACTCTACATTTAGCATTACATATATTTTCTTTTATCGCGGATTATAGCAAAATAATATTCTCATTACTTTTGTATTATGGACCTCCGCAAAGTAACGCCTAATTCTATAAATTATTTAAATACAATAAAGCTTGAATTATAAATACGACTGATTCGGAAAGGTGGTATTACCGAGAAGAATCAGCTAGAAACTCGGCGTCTACTCTTTTCAAAAATAAGTATTTATTGTTAGTTACTTATACTAATAACCAAACTCCATTAATTTATTTGGATTTTATTAACATCTAGTGATACACGCAACTTCCTTTACAGTTTTGGAGATAGAATACACTCATGTATATAGTATATAATTTTTTTCCTATTGCCGAAAGAAAATCAGGAATTTTTAATCCTATAACTAGCCTTTTATTTTCAAAATTCATTTATTCATTAAGAAAATTCTTCTATCACTATATAAAGGTTGGAACCTTTGAATAAGTCAAGTATACTCGTGTCAGAAGCTCCTGTTCCTTAACTTAATAAAAAACATTACAATAAAGAATAAATGAGTGTATATGTGTGCAATATGTAAGAGTACATATGTATATAAGCTTTAATTGTACCAAAGTAAGTAACGGCCTGTTACTATCCCACTGCTGAGAATAGGCCTCTTCTCTCCATTTTTGGAGAGAAGGATTGGAGCTAAGACCTACCACGCTGCTCCAATGCGGATTGGTAGGTTACACATACCTCCAGAATTCTCTACAGATATGCAGGTTTCCTCACGATGTTTTCCTTCACCGAAAAGCGTGTGATAAATTGCAATTATCAATTAGACACATAAGTTTTTAAGAGAAAAACTCATTGGTGTCTGCCCGGGTTTGAACCCGTGATCGTCTCTAGAGATTCACACGGTCGCACCGAATTGTACCAAATTACATTTATATTGTTCCAGAGGATTAGCTGTGAAAGTATAAGATAGACAGAAAGACTTTAGCATTTATAATATTAGTAAGGATTTTACAATATTCATATCTTTTACAGCCTTGTATAGTTTGTATATTTGGAGTGCAGCAGTTATCAAATGAATGTTGACTTCCTTATTATTACACTTGTGGTTCAATAACATAATTATATATTAATTTTGAATACACGATATGATATGATGTTTGTTATAATTGACGATTATTATGGTTTGTAAATGTGTTTAATTAACAATCGAAAAATTTATAAAAATTTCTAACACTTATGCAGTACGATATTTACGAAACAATCGTAAATAGGTTGTCTGATTTTCAAGAGATTTAGTCGAAGTTGAGGAAGCAGGAGCTGTAGTTTTACAACAATGACATACATCACTACATATTATAAAACAAAGTCCATATTTCCGTATGTACGCATAAAACTTTAAAACTACGCAACCGATTTTGATGCGGTTTTTTTTAATAGATAGAGTGATTCCAGAGGAAGGTTTGTACGTATAATAACATTCAATACGAAGTAGAGAAATACTGTAATTTTTGAGGTTTCTGTAAATAATTACATTTTTTTCCGCTTACATTGAAAACGCAGGCTAAACCATACGAGATTTATCAAAATGATGTACTAAGTATTTGTACACCTTAAAAAGGTCTACAGAAAAGTCCGCGATGGTATATATCTATCTCTTATGGATAACCCACAATAGCAGTTTTTTTCATTTACTTTTTACGAAAAATGATGCCTTATGTTCAAAGCAATTTTTATACAATACAGCATTAATCCTTATCCAATTGAGTACCTTAAATAAATTGTTGATTTAATATAGATTAATATGGCCGTTTAAAGCATGCAATTTAAGTGAACATTTTCGGAGATATTACAGATTTAAAATGCCGTGAGGACGCCGCGCTTCACCCTATAGCACTTCGAATCTTTTAGAGTTTGTTTAAAGACATTCTGTAATTAATTGTCAAAATAAAATACATAGGTAAAATTTAAAAGTAAATAAGTAAAAATGTACTATATAAGTTTATATATTCTAAAGATAGCAGGAAATCGTCTTGGTATAGGGAGAGGAAATTGTTTTTCTCCAAATTTAACGCTTGCGGGCCACGGGCAGTAATGAATAAATCAAAACTACTGGATCGATTTTAATCATTTTTTTACACTGACTGACATGGGATATATATTTTATACCCGTGCGAAGCAGGGGCAGGCCGCTAGTATTCTATAAATACTTGTTTTTGTTAAATTTAAAGCAAGTTAACCATAAAATTCTCAAAATGGTCTATCACTTGTAATATCAGTGTAGTAACACATGCATTACTATCAGTTCTTTTTGTGCTTGTGTCAGCTTGTATATATATCTCTGGATGATCACAATAAATAACGATTTTTTGATAATCACACCATCATTTATTATTTATATTTTTATATAGAGTAATTGTAAAAATGAAAAAAGTAATTGTAACGTCAAAGTAAATTCCGTACATTTTTTATGAAGAATGCTAAATGAAAGTAAACTGGTTAAATTGGCAAATTGTCATTTGAATTTATTCGGCGGTCGGAAACAAAGAGCCGGAAAGCGTGTGTGTGTGAAATACAACAATGGACAATTATTTTGACTTAATCATTGCGCGTACAATCGTTACTGCTTACAATGAAGATAACTCATACAATAATTTATTACAACACCAGAACATTTATTCATAAACTTCGAAAGTAAATTGTCATACTGGTTCATTCAGAGTACTTTAACAAGTGTAGTATAACATGTCATTCATAGGAATATTATAAATTCGTAAGTCGAAAGAAGATTTAATGAAGAAGACACTGGAAAACTACTACAATATTATTATAAAACAACGAAAGTAATGCGAAATGTAGAGTGTAGGAATCCTGCATGCATCAGGTATGAAAACGGATTGTCCACTCTACATTATAGTATACAGTCGTGGAGTCTATATCCTGATGATGCTTCGGTTGCGGGGCGCTGCGCATTATATATATTTTTTATTTTACTTCATCGCGGATTATAGCAAAATAATTTTATTAATACTTTTGTATTATGGATCCCCGCAAAGTAACGCCTAATTCTATATTTTTTTTATAAAACAACGGTTAATTAAGCTGTCACTAGCAAAGTTATAATAGCTGTGGGGAACGGGCAGGCTAAAAAAGTGAAAATATCTCACATCAAGTCCAGCTATCATCATCTTCCTGCCCTTATCCCACTCTAAGTGGGGTCGGCACAACATGTTATAAACATGCTGTCACATGATTTGGCTGCGTTTTTAAGACCGGCCGCCTGCCTGACGTCAACTTACCTCTGTCTTATTTTACGACACCTCGGTAATAAAGAGGGTGGTCTATTCTACTAAACCGGATACCACACGGTGAGTCAACTTGCCTTAGTCGCCTTTTACGACACCTCGGTAAGAAATGAGGTTGGTCTATTCTACTCAGCCGGATACCACACGGCGGGTCGACTTACCTTAGTCGCCTTTTACGACACCTCGGTAAGAAATGAGGGTGGTACTATTCTATTCAGCCGGATACCACACGGCGTACATCAAGTCCAGCTATCATCGACCCTTATTTTACATATAGCATCTTTTTTTTTTCTTCTAAAAAAAATACCTAGCAAAGCTTCGTCAACCAAAATGTTTTTTATATTAAGAGACCTTAAAAAAACCTATAATAAATTCAGATAAAACTAACTGCGTTTGTATAAATACCCTATACAAAGAGTTTCAAAAAACGATTTATTTTGATAACATAACAACTTAGCCTACAAAGAAGTCGAGGTACATAAATTATACATATAACAGTTAAAATTACGCGAACCAAGGTTCTTTTAAAGATAGTTTTTTTTGTTTTGTTTGTAATGTTACCTCTGACTGCTATCTGACGGAAATCGACCGTACCCTTTTTAGTCTGATTCAAATAATGGCTTATGTTTATATATCTCCTTTTTTCCTTTTTTTGTGGCGTTACAACCACACGCATTAAAAGATAACACATATCACATAAATTATTTATAGATGTATGCAGGTTTCATTAAAATGTTTTCCTTCACCGTTTAAACCCGTGGTTTGAACCCATGAACCACGATGAAGGTCACATTATATCAGTATAATAATATTTAGAATAATTATTTTTCGTTAGATACATAATTACAACATCAAGGTTAGTACCTTCTTTTAAGTGTATGTTATTCGTTCTAGTATTTCCGCCGCGTGGTATTCGGCTGAATAGAATAGATCACTCTCATTTCTTACCGAGGTGTCGTAAAAGGCGACTAAGGTAAGACGACGCGCCGTGTGGTATCGGGCTGAGTAGAATAGACGACCATTTTTTTTACCGAGGTGTCGTAAAAGGTGACTAAGGTAGGTAGACCCACTGTGTGGTAATCGGTAGAGTAGAATAGATCACTAACTTTCTTACCAAGGTGTCGTAAAATACAACAAAGTTAAGTTGACGTCAATCAAGAGGCCGGTCGTAAACAATCAGTTTTATACAATGTTGTGCCAACCCCACTTAGAGTGGGATAAAGGCAGGAGGAAATAAATATATATAAATAATTATCATTACCGGTCATTTACTATTCTGAAAATAAATCTGACACGCTCCTAAGTTTTTTGATATTATGTGTCTACGCAGTAGATTTTAGGATTAAATCTAAATTTAAGGATTAATATAGGATGGTTGTCAAAATTGGAAACAAGTGTTCATATAGCTTCTTTCCGACACATGATGGGCAGACAAATGGTGAAATGTTATGAAATAACTAGTTACGGTTATCTACCTAGTTAAGAACTCGGTTATATGACGCAATATAAAAGTCACGAATACAAAAGTCAAATAAAATTGTAGTTAATGTATAGAACCGGCTATACTCACGTTTTATACTATCGGGTTAGCCAGACTAGTTTCGAACACATCCGGGGCACTTATTAATGAGCTAGTCACTAGTCGGGCTAACCCGATAGAATAAGACGTGAGTATAGCCGGTTTTATACATTAGGTACCTAACTATGAATACTACTCACGATAGTTTAAATTTAAAAATTTCTTACCAAAATAAAATCGTATTCAAAATCCTAAAACGATTCATATTATTAGCTTCCAGACGGAAATATTCGTCTTCCTTATTCCGAATGTACATATCAACATTCGCAACAACCTATTTACGTTGTTGTTATAGCTGAATTTAATTTGATTAAATTTATTATTATTCACGGAAGAAATACCAAAATTTAGTAGTCATATAGTTCGGTATTATAGTCTTCGGCAGTAAAGACAAACAATCTCAATGACATAATACGTCTTTATTAGAAACCATACAAAAATGATTGTGTTTATTTGACCTTGACTAAACAATTGCGTCGCAATTAAAACGTATAGCCTTAACACACCATGAAGTAGTGAAAACCGAAAATAAACTGGATCAGTAATAATTTACTATGAACAATACTATGAGCAATATTGTACAATAATTGAGCGAAATATATTTTATAAAAGTTTTATCTTGTTTTTCGTTTACAAAATTTTATCAATTGTTTGTTATGATATCCATAGACACCAAAGGTCCACATCCTGCTATCCTCTATGAATCAGATGACTTGTATCAACCTGTGATGTCGATACGGAGATAATACGTAACCCAAACCAAAAGTTCACAGGTTAGAACTGTGGGCAACTACCTATGAGTTTTCTATAGAAAATTATAGTCGATTATTTACTATTCTTGTGGGGGGAAATATGGTAAGAAAAATTGCATATCCGTAGATAATTCTTAGATTAGATTAATAACGTTTTTTAATCCACATTTACATCAGTTTTGAAGATACAATAAATCTCTCCAAAGAACGAAAGCAGGCGATATTTTTAACTGCCTTGAAAACTGCTTATTTAATTTTAATAGCAATTACCAACGAGTATCTTGTGAATAAACCAATGTCTTGATTCACATATTTTCGGTATATATAAAACAAAGCGAGATTTTTGCAAGACTTTTGTTTAACTATATATACATATTTATCTTCTATCTCCGAAGAGTTGTAACCACCGACCTTATTTTCAAATTTATTTCTGTAACTATTTTGATATATTACCTTAAGTTTTATTTATAATACAATAAAAATTAAACAGACTATACTCTATAAACACCAGTCACAATCTCAATTATAGAAAAAAATTGCAAATGTTTAAGATAGTGACTTAATAATAAAAGTGAATCCATTATAACTTCAAACTTCATCAGACCTTTTGCAGACAATTTTTGTACGTAAAAGAACAATATAAACAGCGCAGATACGACCGAACAAACAACAGTTATCATGACATCATGTAATGACGATCAATCAAGTTGTAAACAAATTAGAAACCGAAACCTTACATACAGACATCTACGACTCAGACGTAATTAATTTGGTGTTACTGCTACATATAAGCAATTTCAAGATGAAAGAGCCAAGGTTTTTATTTCAGAACTAAACAACTAATTCTAAATATTTACAAAACGAAAAAATTTTGATATATTACAAAATTTTTATCGATAGGATATATTTATTGATTAAATAGAATATTTTTCTTTTTAATTAAACATTTCTCATCGCGTTCAATTATTAAGAATGTTTAAGAAATTATATATTATAAGAAATTAGAATTATTATAGAAATTAAAATTTATCATGTGCAATGCTAGATTTCGGTGCCAAATTGAACAAAAAAAAAAACAATTTTTCTTCCTAAAACCTATTTCGGATTTATTTTATTTATTTATGTTTTTTTAAGTGGACAATTCAATTTTTAATATTAAAATTTATGTATGTTACTTAGGGGGGCAAAATAATTTTAAACGACCAACAAAGGTCGGGAAACACTGCTACACGATTGTGCTTAACCTTAATCATCTGTAATCGCCAATAAATATAAATAAATAATAAAGAGGAGCCATTATACATAACAGAGTATCTCTTATATCGTCAAAGATAAAAACATTATTAAACGTACTTACTCATCATTTACTCAGTAATCCTAACATAGTCTTTAATTGTGCATTAAAAACCATAAAGTATAATTGTAAACAAAATATAGTGCTCTTAACCCATAACAATAAAGATAACGACATAACATGAGGTTCGTAGCGAACTCTGTTTGAAACAGGTTTTAATGGTCTATGTATAATGCCCCATTAGTTTTTTATATTCTTTAAAGGTAATGACAGTTTAAATTACTCTTTATAAAATACAAGCTATACTCCGTGTTTCCTTATGCTATTCACAAGTAAATTTAAAATTAATATACTTACCTATAGTACCTGGTTACAGACGAATAGCTATTGTTTTTTGTTTTGTTTTCCTAGATTTTCCAGGAATAAAAAGCCTATGCGTTATTCAGTTTTAGATCTACTTTCACACAATTTTCCGTTTTAGTGTTAGCAGGATATAACTTTAAAAAAATCTTTTATTCGTACAGGAATTTTGTACAAGTATATCAATCTTTTTATGATAATCCTTTGAGATAACTTGGAACAATGGCATTGGAATTTTAAATAATATAACGATAACCAATTATAAATAAGCATACATCGCCCTATCCGAAGAATAAAGTCACATGTCCCATGTATAAGCATAGTAAATGTGACTTTATTCTTCGGAAAGGGCGATTTTTTGTCTATGTGCTAATGATGCAAAATCTTGCATCAATGAAGAAAGAAAGAACGAACGAAAATTCAATAAAGATTTTAAAGAATTGATTATAAAGGTATGAACATGCGAAAATACTTGGGAGTGCGTTTAGTTTAGTATATAAAAATAAAAGCATGATGTCAGACATGATTCCTCTAAATACCTAAAATCACATTCACCCGTCGTCATGCATACGTTTAAAAAATAACAAACAGACATCCTTTTTTATAACTCAGCAAGTGCATTAGTTAGTGAATTGCCGAGATTAATATATGCAACTGGGTCTGCATTCCATCAACAATCAAAGAAAACATGGCTATTTATAGTGAGACCTTGAAACATGTGCTGTATGACATTGGGCAAGGTTGTGTCTTATCTGAACCATCTACATAAGAGTCCTTTGATGTTGTAAATACACTTGACTTATCATTCAATCTATCTATATCCATTCTATATATAATCTGTACTAATATTATGAATGCGAAAGTGTGTCTGCGTCTCAGAACGTCATCACAAGTAGTCTGCTGGATCAACATTGATAATATTTGGCATAATTAAAAATCATATATAAAGGATAAAAAAATCCCGTTCTCCTTTAGAGATCAAGCAAAAAAATATATTGTATTATTGAAGGTACTTAACGCATAAGTAAGCTCTAACAAAATCGTGAATATAGATATTATATTTAGCTAAGAGATTTTCACTGATTTTTCAAGGCATAGGCGAAAAGAAATATGTTAGAAATTTGACGTTTTGACATTTGCTTTATATTCTTTTTTCAAAATTCAAACCTGTCTTTATAAAGATTATAATAAACTACCCGATTGACTTGAAATTTGGCACAAAAACTTTTTATTTAGAATGAATAAACATATGCTTTATTTATAACATTTGTTACATGTTATAACATATATGTTGGATGGTTATGATGTCCCCTAAGTGTGTAGAAAACGAAATACTTAATATTTTTTTGTAGATATTTAATTCCAATAGAGTAAAGGTGTTTTAAATAAAATTAATTAAGAATGAAACTCGCGAGCGAAGCAGCGGCGACAAGCCGGTGTATGTGTATAATTTAATTAAACCATCATCTTCATAGTCTTTATAGACTCTTTATATTTTCGTTTAGTCTCGTTAATTTTTGTACTTTGTTATGTACTTTACTTAATCTTGGTACCCATAAAGGATAATGAATGTTAGCGCCGAGACTGCGCTTGATTCTTATTTTAGAACTTTTTGTCACGAAATTGTAAACATGTTGTTGTATCGTTTTAGTCAATATTTACATTTCTTGGTGGAGCCGAATGTTTTTACACTTTTAAGAAATGCTGGTTTTTTTCAGTAGCACAAACTTTTATCATCTATCTAAAGACCTCTTTCAATGTTTCCTCACAGCCTCCTTCCTCGATACGATATAAATTTACGATACAAAGCACACAGCACACATACTAAAAGAATACCTACAAGTGCCTAACTATAGTTAACACCTGGTTCCGACTCTGGTATATAAAAAGATTAGCCAACAGTTTATTATCGATCGATCTGTTTACAATCAAGTATTTTGTTAAATGCCGTTTGTAGTAGTCGACACCAAGGCTTTTTGATGTATGAAGGTATGTTATAAAATTCGCCTTTGTCCTTACGACTGTAGCGTATCATAAGTTAAATATTTCACCCTGTGGAGATTGCTTAGCTGAAAAGCTGAATGGTAAGGATTATTGAGGGAAAGAAGATTGTTAGGTTAGCGCAGACCAGCTCAAGACGGACACAATGTTTACGAAAGTGTTCATATGGTCATAGACATGACAAGATCGTAGGAAATCAAAACTCTGGATAATGTTCTGGCACATCGCGGATCTCAGTCACGAGGGACCAGCTAGAGAGAAATTCGCGAGTTGCAGAGTCTAAAGAAAGATAGTCACAGATAGAAACTTTCTGCTACCAAAAATCGGATCATTTCCTCTTGATTTTACGTGATTACTGCATCAATAATGGTTTTGATAGAGCAAGTTCTAGTATTAAAAGTTACATTAAATGATCTATATAATATAATAAAATATGATAAGTCATTAAAAATAGTTTATGATGATTTTTATCTCTACCTTTCAAATTGTTCTTTAACTAGTTAATATTTAGCTCGACATTCGTGATATTCTAACAGTTGCAAGTCCTGAGACATGATAATTGTTATTTAATATAACTGCATAAGATACCACCGATATAATACAAAATAGTCAGGGAAAGACAGTCAAGTCACGAACTATTTTACCGTAGTACGTGACATTTACATTGTCTACAAAAAATGGAACAAGGAACAGCAAAAAATATTGTATCATTATACAGTATCATTCGATAACATGATAGAGTGAAATATTATAATAACTATCCGTGACTTTCGACAGTGTGACAGCGTAACCATTACAAGGCGCGTCAAATTCCAGTCAAACCCATGAGCTTTCTTCATGACTCGTGTGAAGCTATGCGAACGTAGTCTTAACCATGTGATATTTCAACGCCGTTTTGATATATATTTGGAAAAGGTTGTGATGTTGTATTGAGAATTTGCCAGCATTTTAAACTGTACCATCTAGATGCACGTTATAGCTGATAAGTCTTATATTACGATATCTACGATAATTTCTTTTCTTTAATCGATTAATTTTCTTTTACTATGGACTTTCTAGTACATTATTGTACCTTTTAACACTTCCGAATACTTTTACTATCAATAGTCCTAATTTGTTGATAAGATCATCAAAAGTAATAATAAAATAGTTATATTATTACTGTTGTATTATGAATCTTCGCAAAGTAACGCTTAATTCTATAAATTATTGATTCATTCATCATTCTCCGGCCTTTATCCCACTCTAAGCAGGGTCGGCATTCTTTCCTACCATTCGGCAACTCTAGCGCCAGAGCTCCTTTTATATGCATTTTGCTTCAATCCATCCATCTTTTTTTCAGTCGGATGTTTATTATTAGAAAGTTTATTATTGTGAGGACTTAAAACAATAATAAACATCCTAAATGTAAAGCACGGTATGATATTCAAGAGTCAACAGTCTCATTAAAATGTGCCCTTAGGCGGTCTAGACTACTAGAATAGCGCGTTACCTAACCGGTTTGGAGCGAAAATAGAAACGTTTGAAATCGCAAGTAAAAAAGGAATTACCATGAAAGCTACGTGGGAAGTATATTTATAAGAGATGCACTATGCTCTGTTTATCATTTGCAATGATCACATAATGTGATGATATTTTATTAAATTAGAATTCCCTCGCAGCGTCAGTGATCAATAAAATGCAACTGCGTAGAAAGACGCTAATTCACAAGCATGGGAAATTCGCATAAAAAATTAACGAATATGAATTAACATGATTGAATTACATTACCATTTAATTAACATATTTGCGTCACAGAGTACGATGTTCTTTGCATAGCTTTACGCTTATGCTATTTAATATATTTTAGTGATGCAGTGATCAAAAGTTAGTTAGTTAATTTAGTTGTACTGTAAACATTTTTTAATATTCAAATTATAATTCTATTAATTATATTGTTCTAATATAAAAGTAGTAGGTATGTATTATTTTTTTTGGTCATGTTGTGTGTATTTTTTAGGAATTATTACATTTAGTTAAAGTTTAGTCTCTATTTATATAACTTAGTTTGCCTATATATTGGTGTAAATAATTGTAATTGTGTAGTGTAAATAATTTTAAAACCTAATAAATTAATAAATATGATACTAAGTCATTTGAATTTTACAGAATAGTACCTGTTTGAGATTATATGTTTACATGGTACCTAGAACCTTGCTTGGTAGCTTCAAAATTGTAGACTTCTGTCGATAGTTCTTTTTCTTGTACAAATCTCTAAATTTTTATCCTGATCACGTAGCATATAGCCATCTATAGCCAAATAACAAGTATGAATGTTTAATATTACGTACACCACAGACCGCAGCGCGCAATTTGTATATTAAATACGTAATCTATACAGGTTTTATATTATAACTAGAGGCGAGTGGTCGCCTGGTTTTTATCTGCTGCTTTTTTATTTCAATATGATTGAGTATGTTTTGACTTGAGAACTGCGCACTATTTTCATTGATGATATCGAATTCACTAAAACATTAATAGTTTTTACGAAAAACTTCTAAGCTATTCCTATTCCATAACTATAGTTTTTCTCATACTTTACTTACTAACAGAAAGACCACGTTTTATCAAGTAACACCAAGACTTGTCCATATAGCTTAAATGGTCTCTTTAGCGCCAGCTAACTATTGAAAGTACTTAATTAAAGAAAATTTTGAATTGAAATTTAGACACCTGGTAGGTGTGAAAAATATAAGCAGTATAAAAATTATACGCAATTCAAGTTGTTTGTTCGTTTGTGTGCCCTGAAATATGTTGCGCTAAATATGACTTTTTTCCATCATCATTGTTTTTTACTTACCCGTATCCCACTCAAAGTGGGGTCGGCACAATATATCTTAATCTTCCAGTCTCTTCTTTCATTCGTCAATTCTGGTGCTAATTCTTTGATATGCATATCAATTACACCATCGAACCATAACGGCCTCGTTCAAATGACATATCCATCACTCATAATTGAAAACTCTTTTGATCACATGATTTTCATCCCTCCTCATTACATGATCATACCAACTTATTCTCGTATTTCTCATTTTTTCTATTCTACTTTTAGGAGTAACTTTCAGACTTCTCCCATTTCTCATTCCATGAAATCTTGTCACATCACACATCCACCTTAGCAGTTTCATCTCATTTGCATGCACCTTTCTTATTCTTTTTTTTTATTTCTAAGGTCTAAGGACTTTATTTATTAGACACCTGGTAGGTGTGAAAATTTATTTATTCCTTTTATTTATTACCCATTTAAGTTTAATATGCAATTCTTCAATTATACGATATCAGTCGTCTTACCACGTCAAATACACTTCCATCAATTCTCAGTAATTGTGCTCATCACTGAAAATCACCTGATCATCTCAAAACATATTTACCAGTTTGTTGCTAACTAGAAATATATTCAGGCTTTTTAAATGCGCCACTAAAGCGTGCCAAAATACTTTTGGCATGAATAACTTACCCTAATCTAATCAAGTCAATTATGACTTATGCCAAAAAACACTAGATTACTCGTTCTTCTGTTGTTTTAGTTCACATGAATCATATATTTTGAGTGCTTTAGGCGAAAGGGCTCGCCTATTCAAGTCAGTTCGCCAGTTTAATCACAAGTCTTCAAAATAGACAAACTGACAATAATGTGTACGCGTTAATCACATCAGCGTGTATATTATGTATTGAATCTTAGTCCACTCTGGAGCCAGAATATCCTACTTACTATCTATCCTACTTAAATGCGAAAGTTTGTGAGTATTATTAATAATTATACTTTCTGAATATTTTATTTTATTTTTGAAAAATGTAGCGTCCCCCGTCACATAACATTCTTTCAATCAGGTTAACGATAAGGAGGTTTAAATTCTCTTCTATAAAATATAATAATAAATCTAATAAATCTTTATAGCATAATCTCGTAAATTTGTCTAATCCGAGTATGTTTCTTGTTAAATTATCATGACTTTTTATAGTAAAGCAATCTTATTTCATATCCTGCTAATATTATAAAAAATGTGATATTTATATTGAATATATAAGGTTATTTTTTGCTATCAATCATTGTAAAGTCACAGTAGCTCATTTGCATAACGTATGGTCTAAAAAGTTAAGATACCAAGGATCTAGCTCCACCTGCCTTGATTATTTTTTTCCAGTTTCATATTTTAAATTACTGAGCAAGGCTCTGTCACTCAGGTATTTGTCATAATCAATTTAATAATTTGACTGGGGAGATTCTATCAATACAACACAAGGAATGACTTTCACGCTCATTCTCACTCACAAGCTATCATGTGATTGTGATTATAGACTTTTTAAAATTAGAGTTAAGTAAATACGTTTGATTTAGTTCTCAGATGAAATAATTTGGTTTATTTCATTCATTACGCATGTTTATTTATATTATCATATCAAAAATATTACCCACTGTAGATTTTCAAAATAACAGAATTTTCTTCATTCTAAAATATTTCAACGCTTTTTTCAATAAAAAAAAAATAATAATTACTACAGAATAAAAGGCAGATAGCAAATTTCCTGTCGATCAATAAATTGGCCAATTTTATAACAATAAATACAAGTGTATGTTTGAGTACAAACACTGTTTGTTTGACATTATAAATTACCTAGGTAAAGAGCTTATTACAGTAAATTGTATGCTACTTAAACAGATTCCTGTAATCAGTTAAAAATGGGCTTGTAATGTTCTGACTGTAATTTTCATAATATGTTCACTTATGTATAAACACTCAAGTTGTAGGCTAAAAAAAATTGATTGTGATAAACATAAATATAAAATAAGTTGAATTGAGTTTCAGAATAATAGGCAAGAATAAAAAAAAAATCAAGTTGTCCTAACCCTGATTAGCAGTCAGATAAGGCCAGAAAAATATCCCTAGGTTCATGTTATAGCTTGAATTTATAATGTAATTTTTAAATTAAAACAAATAATTATAATTATTCTCTTATAACATAAATTTCTAGAATTAGGCATTACTTTGCATATAAAAGTAATGATAATATTATTTTGCTATAATCCACAATAAAAATTTTATCCAAATAATATTTTCATTACTTTTTGTCCTATAACATTAATGCCTCAAATATAGATGTTATTATATTCTTATTATAATAAAAAATTATACTCTACTTATTATTTCATTTATTTAAATACAAATTTACATTATATTATTAAATATTTATTATATAAAATGAATACAAAAAAACATTTAAAAATATAAAAAAAATTGTTCCAGACTGAGAAACCTCCTCACAATCCGTGCCGTCTCAAGCAAAACTGCCTTTTGTATCCTACGCTTGATCCAACAACAAAGTGAGAGCCTCTTAAGATGTTGGTCAAGGCTCTTCGCGATAAGACCATTAACTGACACAACAATTGGTACAATTGTTGTTGAATCAATATCCCACATGGCGGTTATCTCATGAGCTAGGTCAAGATATACTATACTTATTATTAAAATTAATAATATGTTTCATACCTGATGTTTAGGAATCTTAGAACAAACTCTCTTTGAACTAGCAGCGCCCGAAGGAGGCGGTGGTGGTATACCAACACCTTTTGAGGATTGCAGCCTTGTCTTGACTACTTCTAGAGGACAAGTAACCACTGCACCAGCAGTGCCTGCGATCCTAGAACAAAGTGATGATGATTTTTTATGTAACAAATCTTTCACAAAGATAAGGTTATTGTACCAAAACATGAACTATTCATAAATATCAACTGGCCAGTTGGCGCAGTGGGTAGTGACCCTGCCCTCAGCTCCGTGGGTCACAGGTTCAATTCCCGCTGAGGGCCAACATATTCTAACATTCTATAAATTATTTTGTTGGTATCTGAATCTGGGTGTATATTTGTATTTCAGTATGTATTTAAAAAATATACAAGTATATATTCACCAGTTGTCTCTCACCAATGACACAAGTATTAAGTTCCTTACTTTGGGGATGGGCAACCATTTAACATCTTAAACATGTGACATATTTGCCTATACGTCATATAACATATAGGGTATTGAACATATTGTAAACACATCTTATATTATAATAACAGTATAATATTTATTTAAGCTTCCATATAATGGATAATTTCAATTTATTGAATAATATTAAATGATTAAGAATAAATTATGTTTAATTAAATTAATAATGTCAATTTACTACCATTATTGGAATTTTTAAACAAAAAAATTTGCAATATATTTAGTTTTAATCTTGTTGATGATAAACTAGGAAATATCATTTGCCATTTTTAAATTAAATTAAACACAATCAATATAATTACACAGCTATTCATATAAAACTAGAATGTACAATATTTTTTTTTTTTAAATATTGTGTAATCATTTTACATCAATAATTAACAAATGGTTAATTAGTGATGATTGGGTAGCAGATTCAGTATTTCAGGCTGCTAATATTATATTATTATAGATTATATATATACAAATGATAATAACAATATAGCATAATAATATATTAATAGCAAGATGAAAGTATAATTAATTTTAAAGGAATGTCAAATTAAAGCAAAATAACAAAAAAAAAATTCCTGGCAGTAATTTAATGCATTATTCAAGAGTACACATTCATATAAGCAACCAATAATTTCAAATTATTCACTTAATCTCAGCATGAATATCCTAACTTTGTATTATTGTTTTTCCTTTATTGTTAAGTATTTCATATAAAGAACAATTCTATTTTTTTTTCATTAAAATCAAAATTGTTTAAGGTATGCAAAAAAACATTATAAGATATAAGAATAATGCTTTAACCATTTCCAAATTTCTCAATATCATTTTATTACACAATACTTAATGTATTATTATTGGAAATTTACCTAATAATATATTTATTATTAATTATCATTTTGTGTGTTAGTTTCCCATTGATTGAATCTAATAAAATCGAAATTTTTTCGTAAAAATATTGCACATATCCTACTCGATACACAAGTTTATTTGCGTTTTAAAAATGGAACAAGGTCGATAAATAGGAAAAAAATGCCGGAAAAAGAAGGTATGAAAATTCTATAGCTTTTTATATTGATATCGAGGTAAATGGGCCCGTTCGGAGTATGGCGTAAACATCAGTTACAGCCCACATGTCTATGTTGAGTATGCGATCGACATGAAAACTTAGAATATATACATAGACTGCGCTTTATTAGCATATTTTTTAAGCAAACATTTTACTTACCCTCCAGCTACTAAATGAATTGCTGTATCCTTTTGAGACATTTTAGAAACACCGGAATAATTACATGACTGTAAATTACGACGTCTAAAAATAAACAAACGCACTACAACCGTTTAAGCAAAGTGTACACCGTGTATATAATTATAAGTACACACTTTCCAACACTTAACAGTTACATCATAGAAACTATTATAAGAAATATAATCACAGTTGATAAGATAAAATTGTCTCCATCAATATAACAAACACAATTTAAATTTGAATCTACGACCAGCTCTCATTTGTATACAATATCAACATCAAACGGAACCTCCTACACTGACCGCAAGATAATAAACTGGGGTTCACGTGCACAACCACACGTTCGCATCGTCGACTTCGTCTGAACGAGCTTCAGAATGCACTGCATACTGATTTTTATGTTATCAACGCAAGGCATATTATTGAACTAAATAAATACGTAAACATGTTAATCAGTACTGTCAGTCTGTCACAAAAATGCCATAAAAATACTATTTATTTAATACAGAACAGTGGAAAAACACTGTATACAGTTCATAATATTATAATACATAAAAATAAAATATTATTATTTTCTGGCCTTAAAAAATAAAACAGTTAATAATTGTTAGACTTATGTACATATGTGTAGTGTGTACATTAACATTTTAATGATAAGTTATATTTATATATGTAAAGAATAATCGATTTTTATATTAACCGATTATTTTTTTATATAATTGATTTTTGTAATAAATTTTCTAGACGTTATAGATTCAATTTAAGAAATATATTATTACTCCTAAGTATTAGTCCTATTATTAGTCTGTCATTCTTTATTAGTGTATGTCATTATATTAACCATAGATTATTAACTATAAAATAGATGGTTGAGATTCATACATTGGCGCGAGCCTATTTTTGGTGGTATGGGGGGGTGCAGAGTAGCACTATAGCTACTTACATTCTCATTCATAAAAAAACTATCTGTCTCTCACCCGTTTCATTCATAAAAACGGATTTAGTCTCAGCTCTGACTCTTTCTCACATATGGAGTAGTAATATATATAACGTATGACGTAAAATCGTAGTAAAATTAGTGATGTACTTGGTGCGCTAAAACCGTAACTAGTGATGTCAAAGTTTTATCGATTCGCATTTTACTCTTACCGATTATTTGGATAACCGGTTTTCCTGTAACATATTAATAATGATTTTTAGATTTTAATAAAACAAAATATTTAAGGAAATTCTTTAATAGATTTTTACTGTAATAAAAAAATTTATATTCAACAGCCGTTTTACATTTCTATGTGCATGCTTCTTAAAAAAAAAAGTTTTTTCCTAAACACGCTAAAAGTGCAACTTCAAAAATGATTACTATTTTTAAATAGGAAACAGAATCGGCGATCATGTATCTTGAAAATATAGGAATTGTTATTTAAATTATTATATACTATTATTAAATATAATTAATTATAAGTATTCACTCGAAAACAAATTTACAAGATTAGTGTTTGAAACATTAGATGCTTTCGTTTTTACCGTTTTAGTATTTAGGAAAAAACATTATACTTAAAAGGAGTATACTTGATGGTAAATTATAAATATTAGTCTTTTTTAGATATATTGGTAGTATTTTTATAGAATATTAGTGGTTTTTATCTCTAAGTATAATATTTTCCATCAAACCAGTTAACACTTCGGATTTATACATATAAAGTAAGAATTAAATTGTGAAATTTTGCCATAATTAATGTGCCAATTGATACCAAGCTTTTCGATGAAAGAAAACATCATGAGGAACTATACTCCATGGGTTAAGTATTTAACTAAATGTAAACATGTCAAAACAGGTAGTTTATAGTAGGCATTATCTGCCTACTATAAAGTACCTTTTTTATTACAACACATTATACTAACATTTAATATAATTTTTAATTCTTTTAAAGAATTTAAAATTATTGATAGTATTCGCACCACTTTATTATGGCGTGATTGCTATCAATAATTTTTACAAACTTTGAAACAATAAATAAGAATTATAAAATTTTTAAAGAAAACGATGGATAATATTAAATACACTAAATTACTACACATTTAAGTATCACAGAGTGAAGCTCGTAGAATATTGATATTATGTTGCGTTGGTTAATCCAATTACCATTTTAGGTAGTTTACTTGGCTAATTTGTATCTGCTGAATTTTATTAAATTATATATTGCTGTTTTGCTATACTAAGGGTATAAATATTTAATTTTAGAAAATACCAATCAATTTATGAAAATTACATTTATAAATATTAGAGATATTCTTTTGACAACTGCAGTTGAATCCCAATTTTTTCATTTGTTAATAATATTATTGTTATGACATATTTGTCACTCCTGAATCACATGGTTTTGTTTGTTTACATCTTGTTATGTTTCTATACTTATGGAGTATATATAGTAAAATAATAAAAATTTTGAATCAATTTTTAAATGTTAATAATAGTAATATTAGTTAGTTACTTTTGCCTCATGTATCATAGTTCTATAACTTTACTTGCGATAAAATTTTCCATTTCCATTATCGTTTTCCAAGTATCTGCAGTACTGTGAATTCTCCTTAATTGATACACCGTTGTCTAACTCGCATTATGATTACGATTATGCAAAAAACTTTTAACAAATCATATTTATGATTAATGCAAGTTAACCAGGAATTATAGTTTTTTAAGTTATATACATTTTTGACTAATTAACACTTTACATGCCATATAATGCCATTCCAAAGATATGAGTTTTTGTGATGGATAATATAATTTTAACTAGATCAAATCTTTCAGTTTTATTAGACAATAGTGTAATAATAAAAATTTCACAATTTAAATAATCCTGTTTTGAAAATATATTACTCCCAGGATTGCTCAGGTTTTTAGTTTTGCTACACAAGTAAAAACACGTGTTTTGAATAGGAATAAATGGTGTTAATGTTAAAATACACAATTTTTAGCAGCAATACAGGCAGAACTCATAATTCATTATAAGCCCCTCGTTTAAGCAAACTAACAATTAAACTAGCAACTAAGCAATTGTTATTCATTTTCCTGAGTAATGAAAATTTTAAACCCATTCATCTCAAAATATAAGTTTTTGAGTTGTACCGCTATTGCTGCACATGACCGATATATCAATATACTGAACCGGTAATATGATATGGCTTGGGTCTGGAAAATATTTCTGATGGAATACAAGGTACTATAACTATCAAACAATAATATTAACCAATAATGTTTTAAACAATGAAACCAAATTATGATCCGTTCTAGTGTGCTAGAGCCCCCTTATCCACGGATTTGAGAAAAAATCCATTGGGTCCTAGTTAAGAAGTTTCAAACTTCATAATGTTTGTCAATTATACTAATATGAATACTATTTTGAAGACACAACCTTCTCTTGAGTCCTCTAGCATTGAAGCGGACTTTTACAGCCTTATTCCAAAATTCCGAATGGTTCAGGCGGCAAAATAAATTGTTAGTGAATAAAAGCATTCGCGCTGTGAAAATGTTATTACTAATGTCAATAAATGAGGCTAAATAATTATGATTCGACTGAAGCTCTTCATATATGTTCATCTGCATCATCGGGCTCGTGGACACTTCCCGGCGGAAGAGTTCGCAGCATATTTAACCTGTAATAAATAAGTTATTCTTTAATAATGTATAGATAGAACATTAGTTTGCAAAGGTAGTCTTACAGACAATCTTGGCATTGATATCCCCTGAGTAGAATAGACCACCCTCATTTCTTACCGAGGTGTCGCGAAAACCGATTAAGGTAAGTTGACGTCGGGCAGGCGACCGGTCGTAAGATACCAAATCATGTGATAACATGTTTAAAACATGTTGTGCCTACCCCATTTAGAGTGGGATAAGGGTAGGAGAATGATGCATCGACAAATAACAGAGATTTTAAATTTTAAAAATATATTTTTAGCTTCTACTGGTCTTAAATAGTGTCTGAAAAATATTTTTTTCGTGTCTATAACTTTGTCTACAGTTATATTTTAAGTATAGAATAGAGACTATAATTATAAATTTTGTTTTTTTAATAATAAAATATAATATCTGATATCTGTGACAATCTTTGTGTTATGTTAAATATCTTTGATTTTGTACTGTTAGCAGTACCAGGCTAAAAATATTATGCTTTCCAAATACTGTATTGTATGTGACAAAGTTCCAATGATCATCACTAATATGTCTTTTAAGCTATTCTTATATCACACACTTTTTTGCATCACTATAATAGAGGAAAAATTGTACCAAACATTTTTTGTTATATCTCAAACGGATTAGGCCCTTAGCCCATTAGACATATAAGCTTCAGTTTTAATAGAAAGTGAAATGGACAGACTGACATACTTTACATCAAATATTTACTTGCCTTCATCTAGTCAAATCAATTGACCTAATCATGTGCTTCATCCCATAAAGCATCAACAGCATATAGCCCTTAGACGTCATCCCAATGAGTACTCTCTTTGGCTATGACCAGGTTCATCTGAAAATTATTGCAAATACATTTTAATAAATATGGAACAAGCTATGGATAGCTCAGCGGTGAGGCCGTTCGACTCTGTAAAGACGATCATGGGTTTATACCCCGCGCAGGCACATGTCTAATTGACAATTGCAATTTATGACACGCTTTTCGGTGAAGGAAAATATGGTAAGGAAATCCGCATACTTCTAGCGAATTCTAGGGATATGCGTAACCTACCAATCCGCATTGGAGCAACGCGATGGTAGGTCTTTGATACAATACTTCCCTCCAAAAAACGGATAGAGGAAGCTTATGGTTCCCACTGCTGGGGTGGATAACAGGCCGTTACTTTAAACATACACATGCCAATTTTTGTGTTTACAAACAAAAATGATTTATATTTGAAACATTTTAACTCACTTGAAGAATATCAGCCATTGTATCAGATATTAATGAATTCATTGCAACAACAGTAGCAGTGCCTTGACCAGACACAGTTACTCAGACAAAAAATCTAGTTGAAATGTGCATAACTAAATGGGATAGTATGTTAAAGTATCTTGAACAAATAACTTTCTGTTAAATAATTAAAGTATGTCTGTAATCCATATTGTCTGTCGCAGAAAGAATAAAAACTATTCAGAAATAACCACCTAAAACATAGAATATAACTGATATTGGGTATGACATATGATATACAACACTTCAATAAAGCATACACAATAAATATTACTATAGAAGGAAAAGTTTTATTTTTATTATTTTAGTTTTATTTTTACTTATATTTTAAAATTAAAAAATAAAATTTCCCAATATTATTACAATTGATTGTAATAATATTGGGAAATATTGATTATTATTACGATTGAAAATAGATGTGTCCTATTTTTTTTCCTGAATTTCCTAAAAGTACTATATTTTTTTGATTTAAAAAGAAAAATAGTATTTTTCTTCAAAAAAAAGGTGGCAACCCTAATCGCGCCCTTTTTGATTAAATAGGGGCAACACTGTGCCGTTATTGTTTTCGGTGGGGACTGGAGTGGGGAGTCTTCCATTTGATAAAACGTTTCAGTGACATTCAGTCCTTGTTCGTCATTCAAGAGAAGTGCATCTCGGAACGGGAATTGTGGTATTCCTATTATATCGTGTTATTGTATATAGTGTGCGTTAACAAGAAGTTTATGGAATTGTCTAATTTTAATTAAAAATCATTTGTTGGTTTATATATTTTTGCGTAAGTAAAAAGTGATTACAGTTATATATTACGTATAACGAACGTTTCAGGTGAGTCAGTACGTTTCAATTTTCTTCGTATTAAATAGTGCAAAAGTATAGTTTATTTGTTATTAAGTTTTGGATAACTACTCACATTTTATCCGAGAATGTTTGTTGAAATTCAAACATTTGAGTTGTTGAGTTTGTGATAGTGAATGTATATAGTGCTTGTGTATGGTGGTGGCGGTGGTGGAGGTTTGTGCATGTGTTTTTTACGAATCCTGCATGTATCAGGTATGATAACCAATTGTCCACT
The DNA here is from genome assembly GCA_029227775.1 of Morpho helenor. NCBI lineage: Eukaryota > Metazoa > Arthropoda > Insecta > Lepidoptera > Nymphalidae > Morpho > Morpho helenor. The sequence goes on along the minus strand of JARGCU010000022.1, from coordinate 4,091,466 downwards.
CTACATTTAGCATTATATACATTTTCTATTTTACTTCATCGCCGATTATAGCAAAATAATTTTATTATTACTTTTGCATAATTACTCTGTTTTAATCATAGCTTAGGTAAATATAGACATTGTAATCTTTAATATTTAATGACTAGCAGCGTCTGACTGCCCTCCTGTAAAAGCTGCGAGCTTTTTCTTCTCATTTAAGAGTATGGTTGAGGTGGACACTGCAGTGTTCTTTCTTCCCATACTGTGTAGGCGTTTTGTTGGTAATGTTCGTTTTCTGTATCGTCGAACATTAGCTTCAAAAGCGCGCTACTTTGTTAGACGTTTTATTAACGGGCTAGCCATTATAAAGGTGTCGTACTGATTTCTGAAATTGCGCAGTTTTGGTAATTCGTACGTCATTAACTTTTACATTTTTTTTGTTGTAATGGTAATGTGTTGCGGTTGGCAAAGAGCCGGTATTTGGCACCTGCAATACATGTAAAACCTTAATTCTTTTCCCAGTCGCTTTTGGCTACTGATGTTTGAGTGCACGCTTACATCTGTGGCTGAAATTACGGGAATCTAACTTAGCTTCATAAATTCAGACTTCACTTGAGTATTAGTTACCTCAAATGCATTTTCTCAAATTACAGAGGTCCTGGTGGTTGACGCTACTGTTCGGCCTGGCGCTGTTCGAGCGCTCGAGGCGACGGCGGAGCGACAGCAGCTGCGGCATAGCCGGACGTGCCGGCCTGGGGTGAGGGGCGGCGGCACGTCTCCATTGGCAGCAGCGAGGCCAGACCAGCGTAGCTCGTGGAGTCACGAGGCCAGCTGTCGGACTGCCCTCCTGTAAAATTAATCCATTAATTTTATTCAATCCATTAATTTTTACATTTTTTTTTTGTAATGGTAATGTGTTGCGGTTGGCAAAGAGCCGGTATTTGGCACCTGCAATACATGTAAAACCTTAATTCTTTTCCCAGTCGCTTTTGGCTACTGATGTTTGAGTGCACGCTTACATCTGTGGCTGAAATTACGGGAATCTAACTTAGCTTCATAAATTCAGACTTCACTTGAGTATTAGTTACCTCAAATGCATTTTCTCAAATTACAGAGGTCCTGGTGGTTGACGCTACTGTTCGGCCTGGCGCTGTTCGAGCGCTCGAGGCGACGGCGGAGCGACAGCAGCTGCGGCATAGCCGGACGTGCCGGCCTGGGGTGAGGGGCGGCGGCACGTCTCCATTGGCAGCAGCGAGGCCAGACCAGCGTAGCTCGTGGAGTCACGAGGCCAGCTGTCGGACTGCCCTCCTGTAAAATTAATCCATTAATTTTATTCAATCCATTAATTTTTAAATTTTTTTTTGTAATGGTAATGTGTTGCGGTTGGCAAAGAGCCGGTATTTGGCACCTGCAATACATGTAAAACCTTAATTCTTTTCCCAGTCGCTTTTGGCTACTGATGTTTGAGTGCACGCTTACATCTGTGGCTAAAATTACGGGAATCTAACTTAGCTTCATAAATTCAGACTTCACTTGAGTATTAGTTACCTCAAATGCATTTTCTCAAATTACAGAGGTCCTGGTGGTTGACGCTACTGTTCGGCCTGGCGCTGTTCGAGCGCTCGAGGCGACGGCGGAGCGACAGCAGCTGCGGCATAGCCGGACGGGCCGGCCTGGGGTGAGGGGCGGCGGCACGTCTCCATTGGCAGCAGCGAGGCCAGACCAGCGTAGCTCGTGGAGTCACGAGGCCAGCTGTCGGACTGCCCTCCTGTAAAATTAATCCATTAATTTCATTCAATCCATTAATTTTTACATTTTTTTTTGTAATGGTAATGTGTTGCGGTTGGCAAAGAGCCGGTATTTGGCACCTGCAATACATGTAAAACCTTAATTCTTTTCCCAGTCGCTTTTGGCTACTGATGTTTGAGTGCACGCTTACATCTGTGGCTGAAATTACGGGAATCTAACTTAGCTTCATAAATTCAGACTTCACTTGAGTATTAGTTACCTCAAATGCATTTTCTCAAATTACAGAGGTCCTGGTGGTTGACGCTACTGTTCGGCCTGGCGCTGTTCGAGCGCTCGAGGCGACGGCGGAGCGACAGCAGCTGCGGCATAGCCGGACGTGCCGGCCTGGGGTGAGGGGCGGCGGCACGTCTCCATTGGCAGCAGCGAGGCCAGACCAGCGTAGCTCGTGGAGTCACGAGGCCAGCTGTCGGACTGCCCTCCTGTAAAATTAATCCATTAATTTTATTCAATCCATTAATTTTTACATTTTTTTTTGTAATGGTAATGTGTTGCGGTTGGCAAAGAGCCGGTATTTGGCACCTGCAATACATGTAAAACCTTAATTCTTTTCCCAGTCGCTTTTGGCTACTGATGTTTGAGTGCACGCTTACATCTGTGGCTAAAATTACGGGAATCCAACTTAGCTTCATAAATTCAGACTTCACTTGAGTATTAGTTACCTCAAATGCATTTTCTCAAATTACAGAGGTCCTGGTGGTTGACGCTACTGTTCGGCCTGGCGCTGTTCGAGCGCTCGAGGCGACGGCGGAGCGACAGCAGCTGCGGCATAGCCGGACGTGCCGGCCTGGGGTGAGGGGCGGCGGCACGTCTCCATTGGCAGCAGCGAGGCCAGACCAGCGTAGCTCGTGGAGTCACGAGGCCAGCTGTCGGACTGCCCTCCTGTAAAATTAATCCATTAATTTCATTCAATCCATTAGTTTTTACATTTTTTTTTGTAATGGTAATGTGTTGCGGTTGGCAAAGAGCCGGTATTTGGCACCTGCAATACATGTAAAACCTTAATTCTTTTCCCAGTCGCTTTTGGCTACTGATGTTTGAGTGCACGCTTACATCTGTGGCTGAAATTACGGGAATCTAACTTAGCTTCATAAATTCAGACTTCACTTGAGTATTAGCTACCTCAAATGCATTTTCTCAAATTACAGAGGTCCTGGTGGTTGACGCTACTGTTCGGCCTGGCGCTGTTCGAGCGCTCGAGGCGACGGCGGAGCGACAGCAGCTGCGGCATAGCCGGACGGGCCGGCCTGGGGTGAGGGGCGGCGGCACGTCTCCATTGGCAGCAGCGAGGCCAGACCAGCGTAGCTCGTGGAGTCACGAGGCCAGCTTTCGGACTGCCCTCCTGTAAAATTAATCCATTAATTTCATTCAATCCATTAATTTTTAAATTTTTTTTTGTAATGGTAATGTGTTGCGGTTGGCAAAGAGCCGGTATTTGGCACCTGCAATACATGTAAAACCTTAATTCTTTTCCCAGTCGCTTTTGGCTACTGATGTTTGAGTGCACGCTTACATCTGTGGCTGAAATTACGGGAATCTAACTTAGCTTCATAAATTCAGACTTCACTTGAGTATTAGCTACCTCAAATGCATTTTCTCAAATTACAGAGGTCCTGGTGGTTGACGCTACTGTTCGGCCTGGCGCTGTTCGAGCGCTCGAGGCGACGGCGGAGCGACAGCAGCTGCGGCATAACCGGACGGGCCGGCCTGGGGTGAGGGGCGGCGGCACGTCTCCATTGGCGGCAGCGAGGCCAGACCAGCGTAGCTCGTGGAGTCACGAGGCCAGCTGTCGGACTGCCCTCCTGTAAAATTAATCCATTAATTTCATTCAATCCATTAATTTTTACATTTTTTTTTTGTAATGGTTATGTGTTGCGGTTGGCAAAGAGCCGGTATTTGGCACCTGCAATACATGTAAAACCTTAATTCTTTTCCCAGTCGCTTTTGGCTACTGATGTTTGAGTGCACGCTTACATCTGTGGCTGAAATTACGGGAATCTAACTTAGCTTCATAAATTCAGACTTCACTTGAGTATTAGTTACCTCAAATGCATTTTCTCAAATTACAGAGGTCCTGGTGGTTGACGCTACTGTTCGGCCTGGCGCTGTTCGAGCGCTCGAGGCGACGGCGGAGCGACAGCAGCTGCGGCATAGCCGGACGGGCCGGCCTGGGGTGAGGGGCGGCGGCACGTCTCCATTGGCAGCAGCGATGCCAGACCAGCGTAGCTCGTGGAGTCACGAGGCCAGCTGTCGGACTGCCCTCCTGTAAAATTAATCCATTAATTTCATTCAATCCATTAATTTTTACATTTTTTTCTTCCTTTAGTTGCACTTAGTCTAGTGCTATTCCATCTCTGAAAATAATTTTAAAAAATTAAAAAAATTAAAAATTGTTACTATTCAAATAGAACCTCTTATGAACAAGGTTGTATTTGAATCTATATGAATAGTTGTTCTATAATATAAAAAAAATGTTGTCTGTGTCATTATGCATTGATTTGTTAAGAAAGAGTAAATGGGTTCACTTTTAGAAAAATTGCTTTTTATTATTGCATAAGTATGAAGGAGAAATATTGTTTGTTATTTAATTTCTGTTAGATATAAACAGTTGCACATTTTAAGTGATTTATAAATTACATAAATATTTACTTTCAGTTTTATAGAACAGTCTTTTAATATTGCTGTTATTCTTTCATTCATTACACATACTATTATATCTTTTATTAGCACTGTAAATGTAAAGATATCTCAAATCATAACTATAAATAACATCATGTGACAATCATATTAAAATAAAAAATTACTCTTAATCTTGGATCTGAGGATTCTTGAATCTGCAATTAATCAATCAATTGTTTAATCAATCGTAAATTTAAATTTTGCTTTTGCTTTTTAATTAAAAATCAACAATAGTGTTATATAAAGCAATATACCCTATATTGCTTTATACAGAATAATCTTGCTCTCTTTTGCTATTTACTCCCTTTTCATCAGAGTCTCATTATAAAAAACTTGACAATCATTTTTAAAGTTCTAATATAATACAATGAAGTATACAACTTCAATTAAAAAATACTTCTAAAAAAAAATATTAAGTAGACCATTTAAGTTATGTCCAAATTATTCATAACTAAGATAGATACACACTTATGATCAATTAGAACAACTTCTAAAAAACTTTCACTTTAATGTTCCATTATTAATCATTTATTGCACTACAAGACACTAGAAGCTATATAAAATCGCAAGACATATCCTTAATATAATAATGAATATAGCTAATTCATCAATCGAAAATATATATCATAATTTTTATATAACGATAACTAAGTCAAATATGAAATAAAAATTATACTGCATGTTAAAGGTTTTAGGCTATCCATGCAAGGTTAGGTTATTATATTTAGATGTGAGAATGTAAATTTTAAGAAAGCTCTTACTGTTATTGAGATGCACAAAATTCATTAAAACTCAACACTTACATTTATATAATGATTAAGTAAATCCTCTTCCTATTGTTTTATAACTGCACGTTTCTTCGTTGTTATATTTCTCATTTTAAGAAATATCTCAACAGCTACTGGTGAAATAAGACTTGATACATTTAATTTGCTTCTAGTGATATTTGTTTCAAGAATTTTGCTAACTAAATTAAAACAAAATTATACATTTTAGTAAAAATTAAAGTACTAGAACTTTACAACGGGAAATTTAAAAATTTATAAAATAAATTTAAAAATTTATAATTTATAGTCTGTGCTAGTCTTTGCATACCATAGACTATGGTGCAGAGCAGGAATACATCGTACATTAACGATAGGTACCAGGTACGTTTTATAGTTAGTAATTTATGATAGGTACTAAGTAATCTAGGTAGCTAAGATCCATAAAATCCATCCAAAAAATAAATAAATTGATCCATCTATAAATCGCAAATCTTTTAACAAGCTGTACAAATTTCACAAGCTTGTCAGAATTATGCAATTTAATTCTTAATTCGATTTAAACTTAGAGGTTCCGTCACAGGTAAAAAAAGTTATTTTTTTTATTTAAGATATATTTTATATTTAAGATTTCTTTGCAGATAAACTGTCTGCTATTTATTGCTACTGCCTTTTATCAGCCTTTAAAATCTACAAAAACAATCTTTAAAAGATGTGGACCTGTTATAATGTTGCGATATATACTTAGATATATTTTTAATATCCAGGTCAATCGATTTCGATATCAACCATTGGTACCAAAGACAAGTTTACACAGACAAATAACTGAATATAAACTGGTTTGACTTGACTTATTTCTGTATTCAATTTCGAGAAAGAAGTTGCATAATTCTCTATATTGTTATTTGGTTATTTCACCGGTATTTGGAAGGATACCTTATCTTTCTAGCTATATATCGCTTAAAAATGTTTGGTACGCGAAGAATTGGAAATTTAATGTAAATATAATTCTATTACTATTAATTAAGCGAGAGTTATAAACAAATTTTTTATATAATTAATTTAAATATTTTATTTATTTTATTTTATTGTGGACCTTACAGTTGTTTTTGTGTATACAAGAAGATTCGACATCTAATACTATTTAAATTTATTAATTACCATAAAGATAGGATGATAGGAACTTTAATAGTAGAATAACAGGTATATGTTTGAACCTATTTTTTTAAGGCTATTAACTAGTACTTTATTAAAGACTTTTTTAATAGAAATTATGGATGATTCTTCCAGAAACATATTTTTCTTTTCGGTTTGTTGACATAACTTATTTGACTTTATTTTACCTTCTTAAAAGTAATCTTAGGTATATATTATTTATTACTAGCCACCACAGTATTTCTTACAGTTCAAAATTAAAATTTATGTCAATAATAGTTAATGTATAGAACCGGCTATACTCGCGTCTTATTTTAGCGACTTTATTATTTAAATAAGATGTGAGTATAGCTGGTTTTATACATTAACTATGAGTACTAGTCACGATAGTTAAAAATAAAAAAATAGTCAATAATGTTTGTTAATTTCATCGCAAGTTTTTCTCATTTAATTTTTGTCTGCATAGACAGCTAGTAAAATAAAAGTTTGGGATGATTTCAGTCGGACAGTGGGTGCAACCCGTCAAAAGCATACCCTCCCAGAACTACCATATGAGTACAATGCTCTTGAGCCTGTAATTAGCCGGGAGATTATGTCTTTGCACCACAGCAAACACCATGCCACTTATGTTAACAACTTAAATGTTGCAGAGGAAAAACTTGTGCAAGCACAAGCAAAAGGTTGTATTTGGCAATATACTCTTGTCTTTATTACTAAGAAATACTTACACTGTTTAAAATATTAAAGAATATTACATTTACTATACTAAATTCAGGGGTATGTGATTATAATAAATAATAGGTTAAATAGGGAAATCTACTTTAGATTTAATTATTTGATTTATTTCACAATAAACAAGTAATATTGAAACATAGGCAGTAACAATGGTACAATTTTTTATATAGGTTTAATATTTTAATCATTGCATTTAACATGTTTTTATTTTTGTTTAAAAAAACCTATTTCTTTCGAAGGATAAATATATAATTTAACAAAACTCAGAACTAAAATGTATTATTAATATATAATTGCATAAAATATATAATTTTCTATCAGATCAAATCAAATCAAATCAAAATATCTTTATTTAAATAAGCTCTTTCAAGCACTTTTGAATTGTCTAAGATCAATATGATTAATGAAGCTACAACTGCTTTGGAATGTTGCTTTACTGAGAAGAACCAGGAAAAAACTTGGTGGTCAATCTTTTAATCAATTTCAATTTTACATTATTAACACACACCACAGTCTTGTATGAAGCTGAAAGGATTTTCAAATCCAGGCTTTTTTATCATCCAAGTAATTTCAATCTTCAATTTTGTAATATGCTTTAAAACTTTCTGTAGACTGATCTAGTTTTGATTGCAGAATTTTTTTGTAAAATTTTATATATTCGATTTAAATATATATTTAGGATCATTATCTAAATGAAATAAAGACAAAGAATTTTCTGTTGTAAAATGATTAGTAGAGACAATATTTGTGATTATACTCCTTTCATAATTTATTCTTCTTTACATTTCAACAGCAGTTGATACAAACACAATTCTTTCACTGTTGAGTGCTATAAAGTTCAATGGGGGAGGTCATGTGAATCATGCTATATTTTGGTTGAATTTATCACCATGCAAAACTGAACCTTCTTGTGCCCTGATTGAAGCAATTAATAAGTACTACGAATATTTTTGTATTTTAAATGTTGTGGATTATATGTAACATATTTATTGTATATCAGCCATAGAGCTATGATATTATAGTAGAGTAGGGGAGCAAGCGTACAATGTAGCCATAGCCTAGCCAATTAAAAAAAAGAAAGCACATGAGGCTATATGTCTATGATGACTGTAGTCACCCTGCCATTAGCTCCGTGGGTTGTGGGTTCGATTCCCACCGAGGGCCAACATTTTCTAACAAAAATTTGTTGGTTCTACGAGTCTGGGTGTATATATGTATTTAAAATTATATAAGTATATATTTACCAGTTGTCTGTCACCCATGACACAAGTATTGAGTAACTTACTTTCGGGATAGACAACCGTGTGTAAGTGTCCAAAAAAAAAAGTATCTTTTTTTATATGTGATTCAATCAAAGATAAGTATTGATTTCTCATCTTTCCTCATTATTATTTGTTGAACACTCGCTGGCCTTTCTATGGCTCCCCTACTATTATTAGCCTGCATTGTATTTAATAATGTAACTTTATTATGGCAGAATACATGTATATAGTGTAATTACTTATTAATAGTTTTCATTAAACATTATTGATTACATTAGCAATAGACTATACTGTAAACAATAATTAATATATTTTATAGAAACTGACTATTATGGAATTCGCAAATCTTACACACATTTCATATTTATTAGGCATCCTCCATAAATATGATTTATTTCACTAAGAGTTATGAATTTTATTTTCTGCAAAAATCTCTAGGTGACATCCAAACTATTATCAATTTGGGTCCAGCCCTTAAATTCAATGGAGGTGGACATATCAACCACACTATCTTCTGGCAGAACCTGTCTTCTAATGGTGGTAAACCTTCTGATGCATTAAATCAAGCTATTCAGAAGTAATTATTTTAATATTAATGTTTAAACCCTGACTAACTAATTAAGCTTGCTTTTTTCTTGTTTTTTTCATGTGTTTGAATTTGTCTAATGGAACTTTATCCTTTTATTTAAATTCCTTATTTTTTATCTTATATTTTAATTTTTGTAAATTGACAAAATGATTTTTATTACTAATATAATACTAATCATTTCTTTAACAATTGGATTAAGATTTTAAATCACTAACTTGATATGCTAGTATGAGGTTCATTACTAATTTTTGGTTAAGTTATTTTTTGCCAAATTTCTTTTTTTTTTTAATAGCCTAATTTATCTTTATTAGTAGGATTAGTATATTACTTTATGGTAAACTCGCTGTAACCCGCGACTTTGTTCACGCGGACTGTTGTCGTGTTATAGGTCGATAATAGATGGCGCTTTTCAATGTCATCCTATTCCTGTAGAGTTAACAGAATTTTTATAGCCTATATGTTATTCAGGTGTATAAAGAATAATTTTGCTTAATTTCATCGATATTGGTTCAGCGGATTCGCCGTGAAAGAGTAACAAACATACATCCATACTCACAGATTGTCGCATTTATAATATTAGTAGGATAGTTTTTATTGGAAATAAGTAGAATTTTATTAGTCTTTATTAATTGTTGTTGTATGTAGTTAAATTCAATAATATATTTTCATCATTTCAAATATTTATTTGGAGATTTTTAATTTTTAATTGTAAAATGTGTCAATTATTTTGACATTTTTAATGTAAAAAATCTTAAATTAAATTTTTGTGTGCAATTATTTCTTTTATGTTTATATATTACAGAGATAATTTATAGAATTTGGCGTTACTTTGCGGAGATCCATAAAACAAAAGTAATAATAAAATTATTTTGCCATAATTTGCGATGAAGTAAAATAGAAAATATATATAATGCTAAATGTAGTGGACAATTCGTTTTCATACCTGATACATGCAGGATGCGTAAAAACACATGCACGTTTTTTATTACAGAGATTTTGGGTCATTGGAAAACATGAAGAACCAACTAGCAGCTGCCTCAGTGGGGGTACAGGGTTCAGGTTGGGGCTGGTTGGGCTACAACAAGCTGATGAAGAAATTACAAATTGCCACATGCCAGAATCAAGACCCATTGGAAGCTACAACTGGTTTGTATATCTACACACAAGTTGTCTTTCTTCTAGAAATAAAATAATAATAAGAATTATATCAATTTTACAGTAAGTTTCTGTAAAACTTGTTATTTTGACTCATTCTATTCATCCATTGGCTAATCTTAAATTCTTGATGCCCTGTTAAACTTGGTTACCAATTTACTTCTTACCAGCCAGAAGTACTAATAATCCATAACGGTAATTGTAATATTGTTATATTAAAGATAAAGTCTGTCACTTAACATGATTACCATATAGGCATATCCAAGTTACAATATGCATATGGTAAATTAGTAATAGTACATAGTATCATTATATTAAAAAGAGAAAAGTTAGATTATAGCTTAGATTATTGTCAGTTATCATTATTTTGTATGAATTAATATTAAAAAATTAACTAAATAGAGAATTTTAAATGGCCAAAATCCAGTTTTTACAACTTTTTATGTCCATGCTATTTGTAGATTTAGCTCTATGTAAATTTTGTAATCTTTTTTATAGGTATTGTACCACTGTTTGGAATAGACGTTTGGGAACATGCATACTATCTTCAGTACAAAAATGTTCGCGCTGATTACGTCAAAGCTATTTTCGATATTGCCAACTGGAAAGATATCTCGGCAAGATATGAAAACGCCACTAAGTAGATCTGCACCAATAAATATTATTGCATTTTTTTTAATAGCTTAAAAAGCTTCTAACCTCAGGTTGGTTAGGATTAGGACACTAGACTGTACCTTGTGATGCCTTTATAAGTTAATAAATCATAATATACTATCTGAAATTTTGTTTTATTTTATTCTTTTCTTTTATTGATTAAAAACCTAAATTCTAGACCAACCTCATTTCTTACCGAGGTGTCGTAAAAGGCGACTAAGGTAAGTTGACCCACCGTGTGGTATCCGGTTTAGTAGAATAGACCACCCTCTTTGTTACCGAGGTGTCGTAAAAAACGGCGAAGGTAAGTTGATGTCAGGCCGATCGTAAAAACGCAGCCAAATCATATGACAACATGTTTATAGCATGTTGTGCCGACCCCACTTAGAGTGGGATAAGGGCAGGAGGATGATGATTGATTAAAAATTCTAGCATCCTGTTCGTTGTTATTTATAGATTTATTGATGTGTTAATAATTAGTTAAAGTTGTCATACTGCTTTGTTATGGAAAAGTACCACATTGGACAGCGAAAAGCGAGCCTTCTAATATTTTCCATTTTAACCTTTACGAGAGAGTTGTACTGATATGACGTTATCATTAAAAATAAACAAATTTGTTTATTATTACTAATTATAGCATTTTATATTGCATAATGTATTTTCCATTTCAACCTCTCTGTTTCCTAAGAAGTTAAGATGGTTCCATGGTTCACAAGCTAAAGAATAATGAAATATATATGTATATATTTTAATTGTTTTGATATCACACATGATATGTAATTTATGTATAAAAATATAAATATTTGAACGTATTATAAGTATTCAAGATTTCATAAAATTGAACGTATAAACGTCAAAAAAAAAACTGTCATTGCTTAATATGTCAGATGATTTTGACAATAAATTGTGATAGAGTTTTTGTGGTGATATAAGTCGCTGCTGAAAATTAATAAATATTTCGAAATATTGTTATAATATACCTGAAAGACCTTTATTCTAGTGTTTCTTAAGATTGGTCCTGGCGTTTTATGATCTGGTAAGCGTGTTATTCTGTTTGATTTTCTGTAATACAAGAGTTACATTTCTGAGTGTTTCTGTTATTGATTTTTTAAGAAAGTTGTATTTATTGCGATACTGCAAGAAGTATTATATTTGATAAGAATTAAAATATCTTTTACTATATATCTTACAGTATGTCTGGAGAAATCACTCGTTGAAAGTTCCATTTTAATAATTCTTAAGACATTTTGATTTTCTGTTTATGATTACATACAAAATCTTTCGTGCTTGAAGGTCGTGTCAATTATTTCGAAATCTAATTCAAAAGTTTCAGTTTTACGCAGTACCTACTTATTACTTATAATTGCCACACAATTTCGTATTATGAACAAAGTGAAACTAAATTATAATTTATTTTATCTCTGGACAGTAGACAATATCTATTTTATTGTATACAGTAACAAGCTTAAAAGTTAACAAAGACTAACTTAATATAAGAACAATTAACCTTTGCCAAATAGATAATATATTATTTTATTGTAAACATGTTACTTATGTAGTTAGTATGTATAAGTAAGCGGCCTGTTACTATCCCACTGCTGAGATAGGCCTCTTCTCTCCGTTCTTGGAAAGAAGGATTGGAGCTAAGACCTACCACGCTGCTCCAATTCATTGGCTGAAAAACTCATTGGTGTCTGCCCGGGTTTGAACCCGTGACCTCCTCGAAAGAGTCGCACGGTCACACCGCTGGGCTACCACAGCTTATGTATATATGTTGGATGTATAAGTGCACACTAATTATTTATAGGTCTAAAATGAATAATGATTATTTATTTACTAAAAACTTAACCCACAAGACATTACAGTTACCCAATTCATGTTGTGGGGCTACATTGTACAAAAATCATAATAAAGCATGCAATAATATATTATATAAAATAAAATATCCAGAAAATAAACATAAAATCATAATATTAGGTTCACTTATTCTGTAAACTAAATGTAATTAATTTAATGAGCTGAAGCGGTTTATTAAAGACAATTTATCAATAAAAATTCCATTCTTAACACTTTTCAATATGAAATTAAATTTTTCAATGTAATCACATGATTACACTACAGACATATGCAGAACACTTTTTACCGATAACCTTAGGCCGAACGTACACAGACTGCACAAGGGATTAGTCTGTGATCAACATACGTGGGCCACTCTTGTAAGACTTAACAGCTTAAAGCTGCCATTAATAACTGCTTGAGCAGTTAGCTATTTCAATTACAAACAAAGCATGCAAGTGGGAAGAGTAACTTGGAATATTGATATGGAATGTACAGTGTAACTGTGCGAGAGCAGTAGACAGCTCGAGCAGTCAGTGATTGCTTGGCAACTGCTTGACCGCACGATGGAATTTCCCAGTGCTGCAAACCGTGCAGTGCAGAAGAAGTCCATCCTGACTGCTTCCATTTGCTGTCCATGTATAACCAGTCTTAGGATGTTAGACCTACAATGAAATACAATACAATAACAAAACTACAATGAAGTCTAAATTTAAAAAAATAATTTTGTTAAGAAGAAGTAATTTACAATAAAGCTGTTTCCTTCATTTGAAAGGATTTTATTTAAACCTTAGCTGTAGATAATTCTTGTTCTCTCTTTTGGTAATTCTCATAGTCAAGGTATTTATCTATCTAACAAATAATTAAGACCAATATACATTATACTTTTTTTTCTATATTGTAAGTTCATATTAAGTTGTAAAGTTTAATTACACATACAAATACTATTATTCACTTAACCTAATTTAATGACTTTGATATGCAGGACCTATCCCAAAATGTTACGTGTACATGCAACATGAAATTAGAACCTGACACAGCAATAGGGTCTGGCAATACTTGAGAGCTAGGGTGTCCACATTTATGTGTGTGTATAGGTGTCTATTTATTATTATTTATGATTAAAATTGTGGTATTGGTCTGCTCATTGAATATTTTATTTTAACATATTTTGTACTACCTCTTCTGGGGAGTTTAATTAATCAGAATGTTAAGCACAAAGTGTTTAAAGTACAATAAGTTAAGTTGATAAGGATTAGTATTTCCAAGTTTTTAATAGTCATTGTCATATTTGAACAAATTTACACAAAACCTAAAGAAATTATATCGGGACGTATTTGTTTTACGATTTGTAGGCATAAAAATGTAGAAAACCTAAATTTTGTAGATAAATTTAAAAACTAAATTTTCTAAATTTCATTATTAAGATTACCTTCTATATGTATACAATTTAATTAAAACTGTATTAATGTAAAAAGTGAATTAGGAATTGCAGAATTTGTATTAATTTATTAGGTCAACACTGGGTAACACAAACAAAATTAGGTCAATCAGGGCTTTAAAAAATGCTGCTTTCAAAGAAAAAAAAAATCAGATTGAATACTAGCCAGTCTTTAAGTTTAACGTGACTTTAAATAGTGTTTTCATATTATTTTTTTTTGTCATACCAAAATTAAAAATGTTTAATATCTGTTGAGATATCTCAACAGATATTTTTAGCTTATTCAGTATACTATGTAATTACACAGGTAAACCATCACTTATATATATCAAGTTGTGCACGTTATTGCTACAAATACGTTGTCCCAGTTATTGTGATAGCATGGTGGCGCTATTGCGATGTGTTATCGAGTGTGGCGCCGCACGCGATTCCGCAGACGGTGAATGTACTCGAGGGTTCTCATCTATTATGAAGTTCAGGAGCTAAAGATATTTCCCTATACAGAAATTAAGGTAGCTGTAACAAAAGAATGATAGAATTATTTTGATATAATCCGCGTTTGTACTCCACTTAGCTTGGGATAAGGCCAGGAGGATGATCAAATTTTTTTAACAGTCCAGAATAGCATATACAGTAAATTACAACAAAATAAAAAAATGTGAATTATAATTATATTTATAATTATTTATTTCCGTTCAAGACAAAAAAACAATCTTCTATCAGCTGTGCCCTGAGAGAAGCAATTTCGTTGTTCAGTATTGTATAATGTATTAAAACGTTCCGTCTTGTTTTTGTTCGGAATCTATGCTGCAAATGACAATGCTGTCAACTGCATAAAAGGTAGACGGAGCTAATTTACGTAATTGTGTTGTTGTCTAGATTTTTTATATATTATTTAATTTAATAAGTCCACGCCGTGTGGTATCCGGCTGAATAGAATAGGACCACCCTCATTTCTTACCGAGATGTCGTTAAAGGCGACTAATGTAAGTCGACCCGCCGTGTGGTATCCGGTTGAGTAGAATAGACCAACCTCATTTCGTACCGAGGTGTCGTAAAAGGCGACTAAGGTAAGTTAACCCACCGTGTGGTATCCGGTTTAGTTCAATAGACCACCCTCTTTCTTACCGAGGGGTCGTAAAATACGACTGAGATAAGTTGATGTCAGGCAGGCGGCCGGTCGTAAAAACGTAGTCAAATCATGTGACAGCATGTTTATAACATGTTGTGCCGGCCCCACTTACGAGTGGGATAAGGGCAGGAGGATGATGATATTTAATTTATTAAGTCCGTTTGGTAAATGATTGTAAGTTTATTAACCTAAAATTGACGGATAACTCACATTTTATTTTATTTAATGTCAAGTTTTCTTAGTTATTGTAGTTATTGTATAGAACCGGCTATTCTCACGTCTTATTCTATCGGGTTAGCCCGACTAGTTTCGAACCCATCCGGGGCACTTATTCATGAGCTCTTTACACGACGTAATCGCAGCGGGAACTAAAAAAAAAATCAAGTTTTCTTGTTATCTGTTTTATATCTGTGGTGTCTAATAAACAAGTACCTGGGTGAAAGAGCTTTGCTCGGTAATTTTAATAAACAATATAAAAAATGCAATTGAAAAAAATAAAGACCACCCTCTTTCTTACCAAGGTGCCGTAAAATACGATTAATGTAAGTTGATGTCAGGCAGGCGTCCGGTTGTAATATACGTAGCCAAATCATGTGACAACATGTTTATAACATGTTGTGCTGACCCCACTTAGAGTGGGATAAGGGCAGGAAGATGAAGAAGTTATGGAGGATAAAAGATTTCTTGCTTAATATTCATGAAATCAGTTTCATGAATATGGCAAGCAGTATTCTTGTCATTGATTCTGTAACAGTTGATTGTATGGAATCGTGTACAGCGGCGGATGATATTTTTCTTAGAGTTTATCTGGAAATAGGTCAGAATCTACAAAGCAATTCAGGGTTCGTTAGTGTTAAACGTCGCGGTAATAGTTTCCGGTAAAGAATTAATAACTAGAAAAATAGGTTAATTAATGGGTAATAAATAACCTACTTCGTATAATTTATATAAGTAGGCGTTATTTTGCAGAATACCGTGGTACAAAAGAAGTGAATTGGAATTTGCAACAAAAACTAAATTATAAATAAATAAGGTGCTGTAATTTTATTTATCAAAATTCATAAAATACACTATTTAAGGTATTGTGCTTATTACACTCGGCATTAAATAGTTTATATAACGCGAATTATAGAAAAATAATTTTATCGTTATTCTGGAATGCTATGTGCACGAAAACCATGTACTTTACTGATAAAAAATAAAGAGTTCCTACATATTTATGTTGAGTAAATATATGAGTGTCCCATATATTTATTTTATTTATTTATATGCATGTGGAATTATAGATGTCTTTCCCGGGGAATAAGTATGGTGAACTGAAGCGCTTCTGTCACTCTTTTCATCTTCCTTGATTTAAATGTCTTTTTTATGTAAGGGACAATTACACACAGTGTCGTCCGTCTCCAAAGTAAGTTGATCCTCGGCAGGAATCGAACCCACGACCCGTGGAAATAAAGGGCAGGGTCACTGTCAACGAGCCAGTCTATGGTTTTCTATACAATTATCAATCGTTAAGACGAGTTCAAGTTTAAGTGTTAGTAAGAGAACTTTTTTTTTGTTTCAGATGAAAATACACCGCAAATCTTTCAGCGCCTTCTAAGGTAGGTACCTAGTAAGCATCGAAATATCTTATGTATGTATATCTGGGAACGTGGTCTATTCTACTCAGCCGGATACCACACGGCGGGTCAACTTACTTTAGTCGGCTTTTACGACACCTTGTTAACAAATGAGGGTGGTCTATTCTACTCAGCCGAATACTACACGGTATGAGAAATGTAATGCATCATCATCCTCCTGCCCTTAACCCACTCTAAGTGGGGTCGGCACAAAATGTTATAAACATGTTGTCACATGATTTGGCTGCGTTGTTACCACTCGCCACCTGCCTGACGTCAACTTACCCTAGTCGTATTTAACGACACCTCGGTAAGAAAGAGGGTGGTCAATTCTACTCAGCCGGATACCACACGGCGAGTCGATTTACCCTAGTCGCCTTTTACGACTCCTCAGTAAGTAATGAGGGTGGTACTATTCTATTCAGCCGGATACTACACAGCATGAGAAATGTTATGCATACATATTTAATTTTAGTATACGTAATGAAATGTTTTTTTTACAACCTTGAACTTTAGACTATTAAATGAAGCTGCGTGTTGAATGTTTTCTTTGCGACCTGCAATAAAGAGGTTGTTACGATTTATAAGTGTATTTTATGCAAATCCAGAATAACATTGCTTTAACGGCAAGGGCCTTTGAATATCCTGTACAAAGTACTTCTCATAATTTAGAGAATTTGACGTCGCTTTGTGGAGATCATTTATAGAATTAGGCGTTACTTTGCGCAGGTCCATAATAAACGGTAATGAGAATATTATTTTGCTATAATCCGCGATAAAAGAAAATATATGTATAGCTAAATGTAGAGTGTATTATTCGTTCTCATACCTGATACATGCAGGATTTGTCCACGACAAAATCTGCATGTATAAGGAAAAGTGGTAGTAAAAAGTTTATTTGAATAAAGATTATTTTAATTTAATTTCATTTGATAAGGAGCTTAAATAGTTTAACCATTTGAAGTTTTATACTATTGTTGTAATTGGGGAAATGGTGCTGGTATAGAATGAGGCTGTTGTAAAAGACTAGGTTTAACCCGCAACTACGTTTGCGCTTTTCAATGTTATTCTAATCCTATTGAATTAACAGGATTTCTATAGCCTATATGTTACCCCAGTGTATAAGCAATATTGTGTCAAATGCCGTGAAAGAGTAACAAACATACATCCATACTCACAAACTTTCGCATTTATAATATTAGAGCTTTTACCCGCAACTTCGTTCTCCTGAACTGGAGCCTTGGAATAAACCAGTAGCTCCTGTGAGAGAGAGCTTCTCTTTCTAGCTTTTGTCAATCTTCCTGCAAATATCTCCATCGGTTTATAATAGATGGCGCTTTTCAATATCATCTTATTCCTGTAGCATTAACAGTATTTCTATAACCTATATGTTATTTCGGTGTATAAGCAATAATTGTGTCAAATTTTATTGAAATTCGTTCAGCGAAATCGCCGTTCACAAAATTTCGCATTTATAATATTAGTAGGATTTACGATTTTCAGTTTACCAAATGCCGCGCGTCAGCCGCATTGTATTATTAAAAATTATTATACACTGTCCATTATATTAACCATCTTTTGACAGATTGACGATTTACATATTTAGTGATGTCCTAAAGATTCTCGTATGCGATACCATTCCGATTATAGTACCTACTATCATTAATCGAATTACGTACCTAAGTAATTCGATTAATGATAACCTACGTAAACTAATAACAGATATAGAAATCAACATTTTGATTTAATATTGCCTTAGTTTTTTGAAAATAAATGTTAATCCGTGTGTATTTATTATAATCATAAAAAATATATTATACATCAACTGGCAACATCAACAGACCTTCCGCTCGGCCGCCATTTTGACGTGATCTGTCACTCTCAACGAAACGCCCGTGATAGTCACACGCATTTACGTTCGCTGAGTGTTCTCTCGCATCTGTTACACCTTGAGTTAAGTAGCTTTATTCCTCGGAAAAACTTTTGTGAAACTTATATTAATTGATCGTGAAAATGCCGAAAGGACGTGTGTTGAAAGCACAATCGAGACAGTTAGTGTTAAAACTTCATGAGTATTTTGAGCAAGAAAATCAAAATGGCGGATCTCTTATACCTATCACGTAAGTCCGAAACCGTGTTGCAGCCGCGTTGGGGATCAGTCTATCAACTGTGACTAAAATCACTACTGATGCCTACGGCAGAAGCGGCTTGGAGCAAAACAAACCATCTACACCAAAAAGAAAGCGCCGGGCTCATAAGGTGACAGCTGTTGATGACTTTGACGCTGACGCTATTCGTCGTCATGTATATGATTACTACTTGAGAAAAGAAATTCCAACTTTGAGAAAACTTATTGTTTCTTTGAAAAGAAGTGGTCTATTTCATGGTGAAAAATCTTCTTTGGTCAAAGTTTTGAACACAATTGGCTTTTCATATAAAAAGTTAAATAAAAGAAAATTATTAATGGAACGCACAGATATAGCTATAGCACGTTGTGATTTTTTAAGAGAGGCAAAGAAAATACAAGATTGGGCAAATATTGTTTTCACGGATGAAACATGGCTCAACGCTAACCACACACTATCTCGTTTCTGGACTGATGATACTGCTGATTCCACTTCCTCAGTACCAATGGGAAAAGGTGAGCGCCTAATCATTTGCCATGCAGGTACAGCAAAAGGATTTGTACAAGACGCACTGTTGGCATTTAAATCGAAGAAATCAAATGACTACCACGAAGAGATGAATGCAAATGTGTATGAAGAGTGGTTCAAAAAAATGCTCATTTCATTGGAAGAACCATCAATAATTTTTATTGATAATGCGCCCTACCACTCCCGTCAAATTGACAAAATGCCAACACAGGCTAATTAAAAGCATGAAATAATTAATTTGCTTCGGGACAATGGAGAAAATGTGGACGACTCAATGTTAAAAGTTGAATTAATAAAAATATTAAAAACCAAAAAGAGAGCAAAACGCTATGTAATCAATGAAATGGCAGCAGAATATGGCCATACTGTTCTTCGGATTCCTCCATACCACTGCCAGTACAACGCAATAGAACTTATATGGGCACAAGTAAAAGGGCATGCTGCGAGATGCAATACAAGCCCCCCATTCACAGCGAATAAAATGTTGCAATTGCTAAAAAATGCTTGCACCCACGTAACGGCCGAGAACTGGGCAAGTGTGGTGGAAAGAACTAAAAGAGTAATATTCTCTGATTGGGAACGTGATATTGCGTTTGATAATATATTATCTACACAAGAGCTAATAATAACTGCTACTGAAGACTCCTCATCGGAGGAGTCTAGTGTTGATTATCATTCCGACAACTCGTGCTAATAAAATAAATTAAAATATCCTGATTGTTTTATTTGTATTCATGTATTAACTAAGAAGAAAGTAAAACTTTATATAATGTTATTAAATGTCTTTTAATACTCGTAACATCGATTTCTACCGATTATTTTTAATCTGTGGCATAATCGTAGTAACCCATTATGTGTGACATCACTAAGTGGGCGGTACCCATCCATAAAGTACAAATATTATTTGTATGATATTTGTACGTAAGCAATACAAAACTTAATGAGCGTGAGCTGTCAAAAGACTGATAATATGATGGACGCAGTATACAATCACCCCTTTTCGCCCAAGACCACTTTAGGCGCGTTAATTAGATCTCATATTTCGAAACTTAATAGCGGTAAGAGCCGCCACCTGCGCTTTTTGTTCTGGTGGCATAATTTTTAAATAAAGCATCATTAAAATTGCCTTTATTTTCCTTTGTTTATCTACAGTGACCTCCTTCGAAATAAACAGGCTGTAAGAGGTAGTAATTTACACGTTTAGGTGCTTGTATATTGGGAACTCGACATAAATGTTTAATTTATAGAGAATACACCACCCTCACGTCTTACCGAGGTGTCGTAATAGACGACTAAGGTTCGAGCCGCCATGTGGTATCCGGTTGAGTAGAATAGACTACCCTCATTTCTAACCGAGGTGTAAAGGGCGACTTAGGTAAGTTGACCCACCGTGGGGTATCCGGTTGAATAGAATAGATCACTCTCTTACTTACCGACGTGTTGTAAAATAAGACTAAGGTAAGTTGACGTCAAGCAGGCGGCCGGTCTTAAAATACGAAGCCAAAATTAGTTACAATATGTTTATAACATGTTTTGCCAACCCCTATTAGAGTGAGATAAGGGCAAGAGGATGATGTATATATCTAATAGAAGTTGAATTAAATATATTAAATTAAAATCAATACATACAATATATTTGTATAGCAATTTAGTAGTTAATAATAATTAGTAGAATAATAATAATTAAAGAAAAATATTAGTATTATTGTGGAAAAAAATTCGTGATATGTACAAAAAGATGGTCTCAAACTATATTAAGCGTAGAAAAACCACATTTGATTCGCGCCAATAAGCCTAACTAAATATTAAAACCAGAATTAATCGTTTGTAAAAGATCATTTGTATCTGAACTGGAGTAAGTGAAGTTTAAACGTTAAAGTTGTGACTATTTACCTCTCTAAAGGGCCATTAATATCCCGGGACAGGGTTACGAGCCGACCGACCTCTGCCAACTCGTCTCGAATTCCAATTTATTAATTGTGCTGTCCACGGACTTTCTTGGGTCACTCGATTTATATATAAACATAACAGTATATTTTTATGTACATATATATGTACAGTATGCTAGTACACCGTGTGGTATCCGGCTGAATAGAATAGTACCACACTCATTCTGTACCGAGGTGTCGTAAGAGGCGACTAAGGTAAGTTGACTCACCGTGTGGTATCGGTGTTTATTAATTGTGCTTTCGACTGAGTTTCTTGGGTCACTCGATTTATGTATAAACATAACAGTATATTTTTATGTACATATATGTACAGTATGTTAGTACACCGTGTGGTATCCGGCTGAATAGAATAGTACCACCCTCATTCTTTACCGAGGTGTCGTAAGAGGCGACTAAGGTAAGTCGACCCGACGTGTGGTATCGGTGTTTATTAATTGTGCTTTCGACGGACTTTCTTGGGTCACTCGATTTATATATAAACATTACAGTATATTTTTATGTACATATGTACAGTATGTTAGTATGCCGTGTGGTATCCGGCTGTATAGAATAGTACCACCCTCATTTCTTACCGAGGTGTCGTAAAAGATGACTAAGGTAAGTTGACCCGCCGTGTGGTATCCGGCAGAGTAGAATAGACCACCCTCATTTTTTACCGAGTTGTCGTAAAATAAATCTAAAGTAAGTTGACGTCAGGCAGGCGGCCGGTTGTAAAAACACAGCTAAACCATGTGTCAGAACATAAACATAACAGTATATTTTTATGTACAATATGTACAGTATTTTAGTACGCCGTGTGGTATCCGGCTGAATAGAATAGTCTTAAAAGATGACTAAGGTAAATTGACCCACCGTGTGGTATCCGGTTAAGTAGAATAGATCACCCTCATTCTACCCGAGGTTTCGTAAAATACGACTAAGGTAAGTTGATGTCAGGCAGGCGAATGGTCTTAAAATACGTAGCCAAATCATGTGACAACATGTTTATAACATGTACCGACCACACTTAGAGTGGAATGGGCAGAAAGATGATGATCTATGTAATATTGGTTACGAAAGTTTAAATACACAGAGTTTTCGATTAAACAAAACTTTATGATGAAACCTGAGCAACTCAGAAGTACTTAATTAATTTCAAAGAATACTTACAAATTCTCGCTGTGAATTTAAAACGGAATACGAAACCTCTTAATATTTACTCTCGCTTATTTCACGTTTCTGCTCTCCTTATAATGTCTTAGCTGTATAAGATTATTTCTTTGGTATTTTGTTAAATTAACTTTAATACTTCAAATATAGCCGAAATGTGCGTTTGTAAAGAATAATTTCTTCAATCAGCAGTTTTCGTTGACTTAGACGATTATACTGGTCATAATAGCCTCTCTACCAAAGTAATTATGTGATAATTATATTCCCTTGAATAACAGAACTTAAAAGTCAAAATGTCTTTGAAATGTTGTACGATGTTAATGCTAGATTCATTCAGATATTTGAATAAATTTAAGTATCAGCTATCAGCTTCTTCTTCAAGAAGAAGAAGATCAGCTTCTTTATCTATTGACACTTTTGTACCAAGATATAAAGTGTAAAGCGTATGCTACTTTACAAGCATTTAGCCTTATCAACAACAAAGTCATATTTCCTATGCTTATACATTGGACATGTGACTTTATTCTTTGGATAGGGTGATTTAACTACCTATAATTAATTTATAGAAGTAGGCGTTACTTTGCGGAGATCCATATTACACAAGTAAAATTTTGCTAAAATCCGCGATGAAGTAAAATCGAAAATATAATTAATGCTAAATGTAGAGTGGACAATCCGTTTTCAAACGATACATGCAGGATACGTAAATACACATGCACAAACCACCACCGCTACCACAATACACAAGCACTACACACGTTCACTATCACAAACTCAACTATCGTTTCGCCCCGCAACCTTCCCACATCATCTTGCTTTGTTGATTCTACTATTTTTAATTCACAATTAACAAAAGCCATATCATAATTTATAGAAAAAGTCTTTACTTTGCGGAGATCCATAATAAAGAGGATCCTGCATGTATCAGGTATAAAAGCAGATAGTCCACTCTACACTGAGTATTAGTACTTTTATTTTTTATTTGCTTTATTACAGAATATCTGGGTGACCGAGCCGTACTCGGTAATTTTTTTCAAAAAAAAAAAAACTAGAAAAAAAATAAAAAATTATAATTGATGCTGCCCGTTCCTCGAATAAGCTACGCTGACTTGACAGTTAATGGCGAAAATTCAATTCAATATAAAAATTTGTGTTTTTTAATGCCCAAGAACAGGGATAAAACAATTTTTTTTTACATAAAACCTACCTAGATCGATTTTTCTCTAACAATACCCCCTACATGCTGAATTTCAGGACAATCGTTGGAGCCGTTTCCGAGATTTCGAAAATATATATACATATAGGATTAACTCATTTAAATATTAAAGATTACAGCTAAATTTAATTATTACTTTTGTAACAGGCATTTCGTTTCATTGAAGATTGTTAGTGATTAATGATGAAACAAGAGTACTGAAATAATACACGGGCGTAAAATAATTCACCCCTACTTGAGCAATATATTCTAGACAATTTATCTTAAACGTAGGGGTCGTGTGAAGGTTAAGGTAGGTCGTTTGATATTGGCAGAAACTTTATGCGTAGCCACGAATATGACGCCCACGTCGTCAGTGACGCGGTCTATGAAAATTGATAAACCGTGATTGGTTTTAATAGGATATTTCGTTATAACATAAAAGTTTATTACAGTGCTTCATTGTTAAGTCCATTTAGTAATTTCAAGGTGGTAGCTGTACGCTAAAATTAGATTTAGTACCTTATATGTAACCAATACACCATGTGTGTGTTATACCCGGCTGAGTAGAATATAACACCCTTAATTCTTATCGAGGTGTCTTAAAAAGCGACTAGCTAAGTTGGCCCACCGTGTGGTATCCGGTTGAGTAGAATATACCACCCTCATTTTTTACTGAGTTGTCGTAAAAGGCGACTACAGTAAGTTGACCAAAGTTTAGACCAACCTCATTTTTTAAAGAGGTGTCGTAAAGTACGACTAAGGTAAGTTGACGTCAGGCAGGCGGCCGATTGTAAAAACGCAGCAAAATCATGTGTCAGCATGTTTATAACATGTTGTGCCGACCCCACTTAGAGTGGGATAAGGGCGAGAGGCTGATGATTGTTAACTAACTTAATTTCCTTCAAATTTTGAAAATCAAGTTACGATTACTATCAGGACAATTCTGTCTATATTTACTTAAAGTATTTATATCTAAAAGAAGTTTAGCGCCTTTAAACACATACACCCACACTTTCATGTTATAGGTTAGTCAATGTAAATGAAAAAGCTCAGACGGCGTTTTATTTATCTTATAGCTTATGGGATGATGTAAACAAAGTTCCTTCAAACAAAGGATGGGGAGTGACTTAGGGTAAAGGTCACTCACTCCGGAACGTCAGATGTGAGGCAGTTTATTTATAAGAATCCTATACATAATTAAATAAAATAAAATGCTAGTAAATTGAATGTCAACCGACCGTTTTTTTAAGTGAAAGTGTTTATTTCAGAAGTTGCAACATAATTATTTGCTGTAATCCGCGTTTGTTGAGAGAATCTATGTAACGCTATCTATGTAAGTGTATGAAGTAGGCAACATTCAAATATCTTATACATGCAGATCAAGTCATCAACACTCCAAACAAACACTCCACACACTCCCTACCAAAATCTCTCCAGAAGCATCATCAGGAGGATAGGCTCCACGACAAAATCGTACTTATGTGTTACCAACAGTAATTTGAAAGCAATACTCTTTTAAGCAGAGTACTGGCATGTATAGAATAGGGTAGGCGAATCTTTATCTTTCATCGTGCCTGTTTTTCTAAGCATTTGTTTAGAGAGTTTTATTAGGTCGAAGTCATGCCATCAAATTAAGACTTTGTTATTATTGGGAAACGTTACCCGCGTTCTCCAAAAAATATCTAAGTACTTCATTTTGTTTCTTGGTGCATTAACGATTTAATGATCGTGCCCAAAATACTGTGTCCAGTGTCATCCCTGGTCTAGAGTATTAGTAAAACAAATTCCTTGTATAAACTTCCGAGATATGTGTCAGATATGTTCCGAATAAGCTAACTGACAGTTTATTGGTAACTTGTGAAACAGGCTACTCAGGCAGATTTAGGTAGACTCTATGTAACTGTAAATTACCACACACAGATTTGACACACATGACACTCTTTTGTACGTCATCTAGTCACTCTGGCTCCGATTGGTTTATCAATCTCCCGTGTGCTTTAACTTTCGAATTAAAATTATTTTATTGAAGCATACATATTTTTCGTAATCTCAAACCGACAGTAGCAAAATGGTCACGCTCCGTGTTTCGAAATGTACAAGCAAGCTTGTAAGGTTTCCGTGTCACGTTTTCAGTGTTTGCGAAATAAGAAAAGTTTTTTTGGTTTGCCAACTTCGTAAGTCCAATGAATTCGTTTTTCTTATTTATTTTTCGACCTGTTTGTCAATTTGCTCCAGCGGCTTAGCCGTAGAAGCCTAATTGACAGACTTTCTTAGATGTAATGAGGTATTGATGTAGCAGTAATAAGCATATTCGTATTTTTCCTCTGTATTTTTACACTAGCTTAAATCAAAACAAAATATTTTTTTACGACTAAACCAAGATATTATCTTCCTACCCTTATCCCACTCTAAGTGGGGTCGGTACAATATGTTATAAACATGTTGTCACATAATTTGGCTATGTATTTTACGACCGGCCGCCTGTCTGACATCAGCTTACCTTAGTCGTATTTTACGACACCTCGGTAAGAAAGAGGGTGGTCTATTCTATTTAACAGGATACCATACGGTGGGTCAACTTACCTTAGTCGCCTTTTACGACACCTCGGTAAGTAATGAGGGTGGTACTATTCTATTCAGCCTGATACTACACGGCGTAACTAAACTAAGATAATTAGCTTTAATATTTAAATAGGTTGAAATTAAGTTTTAGTTAATACCGTGTGGTATCCGGCTGAGTAGAATAGACCACCCTCATTTCTTAAGGAGGTGTCGTAAAAGGCGATTAATGTAAGTTAACCCTCCGTGTGGTATCCGGTTGAGTAAAATATACACCTTCTTTCTTACCGAGGTGTCGTAAAATACGATTAAGGTAAGTTGACGTCAGGCAGGCGGCCAGTCGTACAATACGTAATTCATTCCAATTCATGTTTATAACATGTTGAGCCGACCCCACTTAAAGTGGGATATAGGCAGGAGGATGTGGATGATGATGAGAACTTTAAGTTAATAATAGAGAATACAGGTGTATATTTTAGGAATTTTTAGTCCAGATAAGTAATGAATAGCAATACGAGGTAATAAGTGACCTAACAAAAATTTCGTGTAGTACTTTTTATGAGTGTTATATTATAATATGTACATGTGGATATCTATAATGAATACAGTTTACGATTCTGACTCAAAGCGGCTCAGTAGACTTTTATATGGCGTATACTACGCAGGCGATGCCACGGTAAAACAAAAATGTTCGTAAAGGTCATAATGAACTTCAAATAACCTCTACACTAATTTGTCCTTAATGTTGTTTACATTAGGGATGAGCTGAAGCGTAGTATAAGTTTTTGGATGAATAATCTAATGTAATTACATACAGTCTGTAACTTTATTCACAAAGGATTAGCAAAATAACATGTACACGTTTTGTTTTCTTAAGTCTTTATGTCCTCGAAACCAGAAGGTTCTAAATAAAACGGTGATAGCGGAATAGTTAGGGTAACAGATTTGTGATCGAGAGGTCGTGGGTCGAATCCCGGCCATTGTACTACCGACGAAAACCCACTTCTTACACAAGCAATTAGCTTAGCTGAAGAGGTTAACAAATTTACTAGTAATTTATAACCTTTAAAAAAATAGGAAAGGCACTGTGTAACTTAAATGCATTATAGAATCATATATTTTTGTAACGGCTCTTGTAACACTTCTAGTATGATATGGGTGATTGCAGAAGCATTGTATGGAATACTTATTGAGAATAATCGAGTACAGGATCTCTAAAAGCGTTTGGGAAGTATATGTTGTTCTTTGAGGTCTAATCCCAAAATTTTATCCGATTTTCATGAAATTCAGTATGTAGGTGGTTTTGAAGGCGTAAAATCGATCAAAATAGATTAAAAAATTCGTTTTATCCCTGTTTTCGGGCGGCAAAAACTTCTGAAATATAAATAGAATACAAAGGATAATTTTGCTGTCATATGTAAAGTTGTACTAGCTCAATTAGGAACGGGCGTTCTAAAAAAGTGAAAATACAATATCAAGTCCTAGGTATAACCAGCCCATTCCCTCCTTTTATTTTTTTCATTGCATTTTTTTTGTTTCAAATAATTACTCGATAAGGCTCGGCCATCTAGGTGATTCTTTTTAAATTATATCGCACTTATTTTATCACTCCATCCAACAGCGATATCTAGTAACATGTCAATTGAAATTTTTTGTTTAGTTAGTGAAAACCGAGTTTGATTTTTTTTAAAGGTTATTAGCAATTTGGGTTACAAATTATTATAACAGCTTGTATTAGGAGTAGGTTCACGTCGGTAGTATGACCGGGATTCAAACTAACGACCTCTCGATCGCAAGTGCGTTACACTATCCATTTCGCTACAGCCTCTTCAAAAATAATTTGATTATAAGAACTTCAATTAAATTAAACTAGAATTGAAATAGAAAAATTGATTATAAGAACTAATGCCCTACATAAGGTTACCGGTAAAGCTTAATGGTTTCAACTTATTCGCATATCGTAGTAGCATTTCATTTCGGCTAACGGCTTTTTCAATACCTGTATTTCTATATATTTTATAGTTGCGCGTTGCATTTAATCTGGGGCATTCCCTTTTAGTAGTGGTATTGATTGGGAGGTATGTGACTATAATATTTATACTATGGTGAACAAAGACCTTTTGCGAAAGTTAAAGCCGCTGGTTAATAAAAATATTTTATTCCTCAATAATCAGTGTTTAATAAAGCATTAATTTTTGAATGATTTGGTAATGTAACAATTTCGATTTATCACTTACCTCAATCGTCATTAAATAAAAGATGGTTATCATCTGTAAAAAAAGAGTATAAAAACGCTATTGCCATTTATAGCATTATTTCATATATCATCTTCATTTACGTACGTTAGCTTTTAGCTTATATTATTATGGATATTAATATTATAAATGGGAAAACCTGTTTGTTACGGTTTCATGTCTACAACGCTGAAACAATCTTAACAAAATTAAAGAACACCTAATTTAAACTTATACATAGAGATAACATATACGGAATAAAAAAATCCAATTTTTCTTTTGGCGAAAAAAGTGTGTATACTTAATAAAAACTCAATTTTTTATAAAAAAAAATAAAAGGTTAAGTTGGCGCGAACGAAGTCGCGTGTATATTGTAGTAGGAAAAATAGCGTTAAATGACGTTAGAAATAATGCAAGCTATATTTCTATGCAACTTTAAGTTCTCGGGCGCCGGCGGGTCGGTTCCAGGAAATCGATGAAAACTACTCGTAGCCTAACCGCCCCCATGTCGAAAGCACGCTATTCTCTATATCTATACGGGAAATTACAGTCTAGCTTGGCAAATTAGATCTTTTTCTGTACAGGAAAGGTGAAACTAAGGGGGAAACTCATCTCAGTCAATCTAACCTACTTCCTACTAAGGTTCACATATGTTAATGTTATGGAGTTTCAAAAACTGATTCGTAATTTATTGATAATCTATACTAATGGGCCAAGATCCCGTGAGCGCCAGACCTTCGTCATTTTATAAAAGCTGAAACTTTGTCAGTGCATGCTCCCAACACAGGTAAGAACGATGGTAGATTATGGAATTTGGATCATAGTGGCTTTGGGAGATACGAGGTACTCAAGGTTGCAAAATTCCGAAATTTCGTCATAGTATAAAGCTTGATCTTTTGATATTACCTTTAGAATAATATTAAAAATCACGTCAGTCAATGTCAGACACTTAGCATAGTGGAAACCCCCTGCCAGACACCCTTAAAGTTCATGAAATCTGACTTCTATTTACGTCATAGTATAAAAGCTGATTTTAATATATATTACTTGGATAAGAATAAGATAATATATGAAGCTGAAGAGCTTGTTAGATCGTTTGAACGCGTTAATCTCACAATTAATCGTCCGATTTGAAAAATTCTTTGAGTGTAAGATAGTCCATTTATTCAGGAAGGCTATAGGATATTAACGCTAAGATGAATAAGAGAGGAGCAGCAGTAAAATATATTGCGAAAACGGCAAAATTTAAAGCTTTCCTTGCGTGCGCTAAGTAAACGATGAAAGTTATTCGAAAATCTCTTATAATTAACTCACGATAACTACTTTTATGTTCAAAATTTCAATTGGGGAAAATTTGTGATTTCCAAGCTAATGGAACAGACATGGATAGCAGCGTTATTACGGTATATATGTAAGGTATGCAATCCTAAATGGAGCGTGTACTTTGTTTACATACAAGAAACATGCAGGGTCCGTAAAAACAAATAAACTTAAACCATAATTTATAGAATTAGGCGTTACTTTGCGAAGGTCAATAATACAGTCATTTTGCTATAATCCGCGATAAAAGTCGTTATAATGTTTTTATTACTTTGGAACTAAAACATCCATCACTGGCACCTCAAAACCTAAGTACTGCACAATTTCAGTATCACAAAAATAACAGTAATTTCGTACTGCAACCGAAACTACATCTGAAATAGACTCCATAACAAAGTGGGAAATGTACGCATATCATAAAAGCCTTCGACACTATTGTCACAGAAAATATCAAAATAATTCCGTATCTTTTTCTTACGAATCTTTCATTTATTGCAGGTTATTGCTATAATACAACCTTATTTTGTCCTTTATTATCGCTACACGGAGGATTACAATTTGAGGCAAACAAAGGCCATCCCTAGTGACTGTAGTTTGACCGCGTTATCAACAATGCTTGAAGAGATATATTTATAGTATCACAAAAGTCTATTCTTGGATGTAGTGAATGATATTTAATTTTTTTTTGACGTGACAACGTCTTAAATTAGGTTGCGGCTTGGAGTCACTCATGAAAAAGTGTAACGCCGCTCACGTCTGTTACGATGAGTCACCGAACGAAAGAGAGGCCCCCCGGACTGGCGAATGCCTTGCGTCTCTCTCCCACTCCAATCCATCACATTTAAAAAGACGTTGTCACGTAAAATCTTTGCCCGTAAAACCGACTTTACAG
This sequence comes from Morpho helenor, assembly GCA_029227775.1. NCBI lineage: Eukaryota > Metazoa > Arthropoda > Insecta > Lepidoptera > Nymphalidae > Morpho > Morpho helenor. Next base: position 4,060,705 of record JARGCU010000022.1, on the reverse strand, counting down.
GCAACTGTTTTTTTAATTTTATTTAGATAAGAATTTAGTTTTTTTCGTTCTGTCTCCAAGTTGAAACACAAAAGTTAAAACATAGATCGGAAAAAGACATTAACAGTAAATACGAGTATCGAATTAGTAGGGAGGGATGGCTACCTTCTAGAAATTTATAGATGTTTTCGACAAATTTGTAACTTTCAGGTTCTCTCGCTCGGTTTCTTTGTGTTACAATTTTATCAAACGAATGCAGGAAAGGAAATGCGAGCTGTCAAAAGTATCTTTACCGCAAAGAAATTTACTGCACAAGAAATTCTAAATATAAATTACATTAAGCACATATTTTTTTAAAGTAAACTTATAGGAGCCAGCCTGGGTTTTTGGACCCTTAACCCCTTGTAAGGATGATATTATTTAATCATTCAAACATCCTGTCCTTCTCGACATGTTGTAACATGATTCTATTAGGTATTTTACGACCGGCCGCCTGCCTGACGTCTTGCCTTAGTCGCCTTTTACGACATCAGTAAAAAAAGAGGATGGCCTATTCTACTCAGCCGGATACCAAACGGCGGGTACACTTACTTTAGTTGCCTTTTACGACATCTCTATAACAAATGAGAGTGGTCTATTCTATTCAGCCGGATACCACACGGCGTCGTAAAATGATTAATTGATGATCGTTAATTTAATAATTTACATTCTTGCCTGTTTCTTTCCTGTATCAAAACACGATTAATGTTCAATGTATATATTCACTAGGGCTGCCACCCGTACTATATTATATAGTATCGTACTATATTTTAGTCAATTATACTGTATATTATAGAAAAACAATATAGGACGAGAAATACTATATTTTTATCGCTAATTCAATTATAGTCCTTTTTTTTAATCAACTGTGAATAGAACGCACTCGCAGCACCGTATAGGGAATGTTTGAACGGAACTCATTTATGTATTTACGGGAGTTAGTTAGTTAGTAACTCTTACTCCTTTGTCATTGTCCAGCGAAAAGTAATAATAAATAATCATGGAAAAATAAATAATGATTGAAAATAGATTTTTTTTCCTGAATTTCCTAAAAGTACTATATTTTTTTGATTTAAAAAGAAAAAACTTTTTCTTCAAAAAAAAAGGTGGCAACCCTAATATTCACCTTAACGACAAGATTATTATCACCATTCATTTGTTTCCGTACAAACTACCATTCCGGAGTAACCTTGGAAATTATACGTGCGTTACAATATCAGAGGTCAAATCAAAGACATTGCCGTTGACATGGGAAAGGAAGTAGGTACGCCCCTATCCCGCAAACTGTATTGAGGTTAGAACGTATTCCTTCTGGAATCTCAATTACGGAATTGCTTTTCATTAGACGCGGTAACCTTTGATCTTAATCTACTATTGCCCATTTATTTTAATATGAGGGCTTTTACCGTCATAGTCGATTGCTAACGTTAATATATTGTTCTCGCTAAACTCGGTCACGTTTCGCTCTGGCTTAATATAATATAAATTATTAAAAAGAAATCATCATCTTCCTGCTCTGATCCCACTATAATTGGGGTCGGCACAACATGTTATAAACATGCTGTCATATGATTTGGCTGGGTTATTACGACCGGCCGCCTGCCTGACTTCAACTTACCTTAGTCGTATTTTACACCACGGTAAGAAAGAGGGTTGTCTATTGTACTCAACCTGATACCACACAGCGAGTCGATTTACTTTTTTCGTCTTTTACTACAGCACGGTAAGTAATGAGATTGGTCTATTCTACTTAGCCGGATACCACACGGCGGGTGGATTTACCTTGTAGCCTTTTACGACACCCCGGTAAGAAATGAAGGTGGTACTATTCTAATAAGCCGGAAACCACAAAGCGTAAATTGTTAAAAAGAAATGATAACAATAAATAAAAAAGAATAAAAATATTATATTATTCAAATTAAAACCAATCATATAGTACCTATTTATAAAGAATTTCGTCGGAAACGTTTGGGTGGTTTTATATGGAGACACACACAGGGGCACGTGTAAGCAATAAATAACAATGAAATCTTTAAACATCACCAGTTATATATCATGGGATATAATTGGTCTATCAGAGATTTAGACTATTAAACATCTAATATTCTGAACGAGACTTATTTAAAATTCGGAAGCTTTGATATTGAAGCAATTGCTCCACTCTGCGATACGGAATACCTGAGCATCCTGAAACTTCTAACCTCTTTCAGAATTTCAGTTGCCACTCGTTCAAATACTCTCTTACGATCAATTAACATCATTACTACGCTGACATACATATTTTACTATATTTAGATTTGAATAAACAAATCGACGTCGGTGATCACGCGATCGTGTAATCAAACTTGGCTTGGCTTGACTTGCACAATGAAACAGCCACCAAAATAGTTTTAAATAATTAATTAACATCCGCCATCCTTAACACTTCTACAAACAATAGTAAATCTAATGTTTTGTGTACATGCTAATGATAACTTAATTTATCATATTTTCATTGATACTGACAATACTATGGAGGAGGCTGATTTTATAAAACAAGTTTTGTTATGAAATGTAAGTAACCTGGGTGACCCCGACTTGCTCGTTAATTTTTAAAATGACTTTAAAAAAATGAAAAAAAAATTGAAAAGAAAAATTAAAAAATAATGAGGCAGGTGGGGCTCGATCCTAGGTATTTTCATCTCTCTAGACCGCCCGTTTCCCAAATGAACCACCATGACTTTACGTTTGGCAGCGAAAAATTGTGATTGACTTCAACGTAAATTTAAAAAAAAATTTAGAGTCCAGGAATAAAACGACATTTTTTAAAAATAAAACTTATCTATATTTTTCTTCCCCAAAACCCCTACATGCTGAATTCTGGAAAATCTTTGGAGCCGTTTCCGAGATTCCGAAAATATTTATATATACATACAAGATTAACTCATTTAAATATTAAAGATAATGTGACAACTTTTAAATTGTCGAATAACGGAAACTCCGCCTGCATTTACATTTACCTAGGATTTGAAATACATAGTAGAAATCATAGTTTCTACTCTTAAGATTGCTTCCTGTGGGGTTGGACCACGGTATACGATGACATATAGGGGCGGATAGGAATATGTTTTAATAATGAGTGCGGCCTATCATAACGTCGTAGAGATGGTGGTAAATTTTAATCGATTGATAACGGTTTTTGGAACGGATTGGTAACTGGAACGTCATCTTCAACGGAGATGTTTAAACATTTAATTATGAATATTCATTATTATAACAATTTCACTTCGTACGTGATATTATCAAAAAGTTTTATCCCTGAGCTCACATAAAGTTAGTCAAAGCTTTATCAGGATTCGATTAAAAGTTGCGCTACACCATGTAGAGATAAAATTAAATTGTAAATTTAAAAGCATTTTCTGGCGATAATTTTGCTGTGCTTTTATCTTCTAAAAAAATTATAGGATTATATTATAACCGTTTACGTTGACTCACTGTTACCAGTATTGCGATAGTTGCAACGAGACAGCATACAATACAATTATTTGAAGTTACGATCTATATTGAAGGGACTGTTTCTCGTACATTATTTTTGTATCGCTGTAGGTGAAGAGTAGGCTTCTCATTTACTAGCTTTTCTTTTTTTACCGCTTAAATTCTGTATTTATGAAAGCACGCAAGCTAGTAGTGTATAGAGCGTTCTCCAGCGCGATATATTTTTATTTTTTTATTTATTTATTTATATAGATTGTAATTCGAGTATTGCGTGCTACGTAATTCTTCAAAGTAATGCCACATTTAGTAATCTTCAACAAAGGATTGCATTCAATAACAGAATCCTTGTATACAACTCTTTGTGTTCCGATAGCTTTGTTAATTCAAAACAAACTCCATCTATGTTACAATGACGATTCCGTTACAAGGGACTCGGTGACCAATCGCGTTGAGGCTTCGAAACGGGCGCATGCGCGTACGTGGGCGGGCGGTCGATACACGTGACGTCACGCGCCGCTCACGACGGCGCCGGCCCGTCGCACCAATCGATGTAGACGATTTGCCATCGTCCATTTACTTTTTTTATATTATTCTACTAGAAATATTAGTTTTTGTCTCATTAGCTCTGTCATTCGAATCTGTCTATCCATATTCTACAAGGGTAGTAGAAGGGTTTTCTCAAATAGGTGAACGGAAACCAAATTTATTTGCTATAGTTATCAAAACCGAAATGGATTTATATCCGTCCGCTTGATATTATTGTTTCAATATACTATTTCTTTCTCAGAACTGTAAGCTGTAAGGGCCTAACACCTAATCCCTACCAAGAGTACCCTTTATTTCCGTTTTTTTTCTTTCTTCACGCTATTTTCCCCCTATCTCAGTTCGATGCGGGCAAAAGTGAAGATGCCTACATTTTAGGCGAACAGCAAGAGAGAAGCTTAGAGGGGTTCCAAAAGACTACGTGCATCGTTCTCTGAGGATTTGAGGGTTTATGTTAGCTCGAAGTTGCACTCCCTACTTGCAATACACTGTGAAGCAAGATGGTGTTCCTAGTTCCCTCGTGCATACTCTGCATATTGGCCCTATGAGCCTGAATTACCTTATTTTTAAAAATATGAATGAACTGATATAAACAGAATTTGAAGAATGTTTTTCTGATTGCCCCTTATAGACTGTAACAATTGGACCGATATTAACGAAATTTTGAGATAATCTTTAGATTGGCCGGCAGCTAATCCTGTAAAGTTTGTTGGTGATCGGCCTTTTTTTTTAAACTGATGAGTCCGGTCGGATAATCTTGAGCCATAGCAACGTGTGTCCGGAGAGCTAGTTGTACAATATTATTCATAAAATTATTGAAACTCAACTTTCTGTTTTTGTACTTATAGCGTAAGCACGAACAAACTTTATTCTTGTGTCACTTTAAATAGAGGTTATGGTTGAAATTTACACACGTATTATATTGAAAAATGTTAAATGAGGGTAAGTAGTGTTACTTTGAATAATTGTTTAACGCGAAGGTCAACGGCATGTCAGTGTTCATTTTACGATGGGGGAAGAAATACTGTTTAGTTAGGTCGGGGTCGTAATTGCGTCCCAAATTTTGCACGCAGCGGCATACAATCGTGACACTATTACCCATTATTCCTGTTCGGAACGTAATAAAACAGTTTGATTCATAGTATTACTGCCGTGTGATATCCGGCTGAGTAGAATAGATCAACCTCTTTTCTTACCGAGCTGTCGTAAAAGGTGACTTAGGTAAATCGACTCGCCGGTTAGTATCGGTTTGAGTAGAAAAGACCACCCACTTTCTTACCGAGGTGTCGTAAAATACGACTAAGGTAAAATACGCAGCCGAATCATGTTATAACATTTTTGAAACTTGTTGTGTTGACCCCACTTAGAGCGGCATAAGGACAGGAGAATGTTGATTTGATTCATAGTATTGAACACTTTTTTTTCGTGTCTCTTTAAAGCTTTTTTTTTGCTTTGTATGTATGTGAAGGTGAAATCTTGCAAGTTAAATTTGACCCACTTCCCGATGTCCAATTGAGGTGAAATTTTACATTCTAGTACTGTCCCCATCACAATGCATGTTTATGATAAGCATGACCTGATTCTGCTGTCAGGATTGGCCCCAAACGATGAAACTTCTCAACGGTTTACAGTAGGGCCATGAAATCTTGTTAAAACCTTTTATTTACTAAAAGCATTTATTATGTTTAACTTATTTACATTTATTGAGATCTTTCTAAAATGTAAAGCAAAGATTTTGCAATCAGTATAGTAACAGCAGCAAATTATATCAAACGATATTAACATAAACAAAATTGTAAGAATGTGGATTGATATGTGACTAGAGAGAGACCAAGAAAAAGATGGTTGTAGATTGAGATTGGTTGATGAGACATGATATGAATGATATGAATGACCACGAATGATAGAATGATGGAAGAAAAACCATATTGTGCCAACCCCACTTAGTGGCATAAGAGTAAGAGAACGATGAAATTGTTGATTATCTTCTTTTCAGCCGAGACATGTACTGCTTGATATAGTTCTCTTCATTAGATGTATCTCTTCTATACACGACATACAGACAAGTTTGTTTTTTGTATAGAATTAATTGTTATACTTCATTGTTTCACATGTTCCTCGCGCGCGTTTGTGGTTATAAACTTTAGACAGGCACCTATTAAAGCTTATGTCCTTAATTTAGATTAAGTTGCATACTTCAAGTGGTTCATGAGAAAGAATATTCTTGATGCCATTTTACGTCACTTTTTTATCTCTTTCTGATTTCATTTTGCGTATTACCCATTGTAGTATTGCATTTGGTACATTTAGAATTAAATTGAATTATTATGACTTAAATTTCGTGATATAAACGTTGATATAATTCATTAGTAAAATAATATCTATATGGTGGTGGTATGGTGCAAAACCTTCAACGAATTCGTCAAGATTCAGTATCCTGCAGTAAGCTGTGGTTGATGTTTTCGATGTAAGAATGAAATTAGTTCGATTTCATATTTTCAATTGCCTTTATACAAAGCCTCCTGAACAGTGGCGTAACCATCGGGTGCTAAGAGTATGTCAAATTGTCCGAAGATTTCATCCACTTCTTTAGTAATATCTTGTCCCGGTCGGTTGTATATTGATAACCACACTGATCCCGGCGTACCTTCACGGTACATTTTTACAACAGCTGCCACAGCCGAATCGACCCTGCAATATTAATAATTAATTGATTATGTATTCAAAAGTTTATTATTTCTCCAAACATATATAAATACATCTGAAATAATAGATAAAGTTCACTTTCCAAGTTTATTATTTAATTTGTCAAGTATGTCGTCACATTCCTTGCTCATTGTAATTTACAATTAACTTGCAAGCCCTAAATTAAAGATACATTTTATAATTACCTTTGTTTGTTCAATTGTAAATGAGGCACCAATGGATTTGACACAGCTCTGTCGAATGTTTTAGATGCTAATTCATCAAAAATCGCCGTTTTCGTAGCTCCTAACACCAGAGTTAATACACGCACGCCGGTAGTGTCGTTAAATTCCGGCGACTAAAATGAATAAAACTATTTTTTTAATATAAATTATATTTTATTTATGTTACTGTAATTGCAGACCACATAAAAAAATAAAGCGATAATTTCTACCATATAATAAAGTTAATAAAATTTAATTATATAGTTGCTACTTTTTACTCGCAACTTTGTTTGTGTGGACCGTTGTCGCGTAATAGGATTATAATATATGGCGCTTATCAATGTCATCCTATTCCTGTAGCATTAACAGGATATCTATGGCCTATATGTTATCCTGATGTATTAAGAAAAATTGTGCTAAATTTAATCGATATTGGTTCAGCGGAATCGCCGTGAAAGAGTAAGAAACAAACATCCATACTTTTGCATTTATAATATTAATAGAAATAGAATATTAATAGAAAATTTAGAAACAAAATTAAGTAACATTGAACAATTGAAAAAAAAAAATACACGCACATACACATAAGTACACCAAGAATAACAATAATGTAACACTCATTTTAATTGTACTAGTAAACTGCCACAAGGCCGGTCGCTAACACGATGGTCTAATCAAGTGAAAGAAGCACCTCATCAAAATTCTATCCGACGGTAAGGGCTACTCTAGACCGGAATAAATGGAAGCAGGTCATCCAAAAGATAGGTTCAAGTGACCACGATCCTCAGTAATGAGGGATCGATCAAGAAGAGAAGAGAGTATCAAAACTCAATATAAAAAAATTAAGTGATAAGTACCGAAATGCATCGTCCAAAATGTAATACCGCCGCTTTGGAACCACCATATACGGGGAAGATGCCCAACTTCACAATACTTGCGCGGGAAGCAATATTAATAATAGTTCCGCCTGAACCGCCTTTGTCCTTACGCATGTGCTCCATACCTTTTATGGAGAAGGAGACTACACCTCGCTGAAGAAAATAAAAACATAATTAATTTTCAACAAGTGTGCCGCTATTGACATAAATTTAAAAGAAGAGAATTTCACTAAGATATAGAATAGAAATATTATATTAGTCTGCAGTAATATATAAAATATTAAAGCAGGCTTATATGATATATTTAATAGTATGCTTTTGAGAGATTACACTGGCAGACTAAGATATGTATCTTTTTTTATAAATGTGGTGTCGAATAATGTAAGCAATTGCGACTATAAATGAATAACGATTATTCTATACGGCTCTGGTTTTTCGATAATTCAAGTTACAAGATATTTTTAATAACATGATGTTTTTGTTGTGTTCTGTAGCTTTCAGTAAAGTTACAATATTTTTTATAAAAAAAGAAGAATACATTGACACTTCAGTAACATATTCGATTTAGGCAAAAATACCAAAAATAAATATACCTTTCAATTGAATAAAACATATTTTTCTTTATCATTTGTATCAAAAACAACATACTAAGTTAAAAGTAAAAAAGAATAACAATATCTGGTACCTGTTAAATATAAACTTTGACAACGTATTTATATTATGAAGTGCGAATTTATTCTAATAGACTTCCCTTGTAATAAATATTAAATATTGTAAAGATTTTTTATCGCCACACTGTAAATAAAAGTATGCCAAATTGTACATACCCAGTTGATATCACAGGCTGTTAGGAACATGTTGGGTGCGTCATTAAAAATTCCTGCATTATTAATAATCACGTCTATCTTTCTAAATTTGCTTATAATTTTTTCGAAACTGCTTTTGACATCGTCCTCTTTGCTTACGTCGCATTTTATAAAGATGGCCTTGTCATCGTACGTTTCATTAAGTTTCCTAACAAATTCAAGTCCCACTTCTTCAGCAATATCTAGTACAGCAACGTTCTAGAGAATATACAAATATAGCTTTTCGTTACAATGATAATTTATTTGTATACTAACATATATAGTTGCAGACTATGTGTGGCTTCAAGGATTGCTTAAAGCTTTGTTTGTGTTTTTGATAATTTAACAATGATTGTTTTCTAATTTGCGCAAAATTCGTTTTTAGTTCTTGTCTACTCCTATGCTTATACATTTTTTATTACAGTATGATCTAGTAATTTCCTTGGCTCTGTTTTTATCTTTTCTTGCCTTCTTACATATAAGCATTTAAGATCAGAATACATTGTATTCTGAATTTAATGGTCAACATGAAGAGCATTGAATTCGCTCTCGTTTAAATTACGATAATAATTTGTAATAGCAGAGTTATTAAGTAAGATTTTATTATGATAGCTATTGTTGAAATTTTAATCCAGTGATCCAAATAAAAAAGTAAAAATTAAGGCAAAATAAGGCTGAAGAATTACGTTTTACTTGATGATGATGATGATGATGATTTAAGATGATGTATGATTTACTTGTGCACCGTTTTCAAGAAAACCTTCAGCATATCCTGCTCCCACTCCAGAAGCTCCTCCAGTTATTAAAACGTTTTTTCCTTCAATATTCCACCCAGTCATATTTATAGACGTTGTATTTGTTCAAGTTCTTACAGTTAAGGCAACTGAATGCGTGATGACAGTTATTTATTATGCCAACTTTTGAGTTTGTTTTTTTTATCTATGAACGATAACAATTGTGATAAGATATTGTAGTATTAATAATGTGGCCTGTCTGTTTTTTAAGTATACTTTATAATAATACGTGAAGCAAAGTTTGTATGACTTTTTGTTCCGTAGACGGAGGAGTATGTAATTTGGCACAGTTATAGTTTATATGGAGAAAGTGTGAAGAACGCACACACGTATAAGCTAAGTCCCACCACGCTGCTCTAAAGCGCATTGGTAGGTTACACATATCCGCAGATTTCTATATAAATATATAAGTTTCCTCACGATATTTTCCTTAATTGAAAAGCATGTGATAAATTGCAATTATCAATTAGTTACATAAGTTTAACAGAAAAACCCCGTAGGTGTCTGACCGGATTCTGAATCCGTGACACTCTCGAAGGAGTTGCTTGGCCTCAAGGCTGGGCAATCTTGATAAAATTATATACATGCTGTTTTGTGCATAACTTATTAAGAACTCAGGGTATTGTGTAATGACTTGTCATCATCTTCCTGCCCTTATCCCACTCTAAGGGGGGTCGTCACAACATGTTACAAACATGTGCCGATTTGGCTACGTATTTTACGACCGGCCGCCTGCCTGACGTCAACTTACCTTAGTCGCCTTTTACGACAACTCGGTAAGAAATGAGGGTGGTCTATTCTACTTAGCTGCATACCACACGGTGGGTCGACTTACCTTAGTCGCCTTTTACGATACCTCGGTAGGAAATGAGAGTGGTACTATTCTATTTAGCCGGATACCACACTGCGTTCTGTAGTGACTTGTATACCGATATAATGTTTATGATATACAAATTAAATTGAAACGGCAAGTAATTGCACTACTATGTCACAAGAGGCAACTTAAAAAAAAGAAATAAAATGCATATGAGTTCCGTTAAGTTGTTTAATTTTATATTCGATACAGATGCCATAAAGATAAATCTGTTTATTGCTTTATTTGGATAAAAATGTAATTGTATGCTAAATGCAAGTATTATTTATCATTTTATTGCGTACTATCGCACTGCCTCAACAATCAGAAGTCTTGTTCCGCACGCTGTCGACAGGTCCCTATGAAAACTTATGTCCTTAATTAATATATACTTGAATACATTTTCTCGTTAATAATTCTTGTTGTATATATTACATCAGGTTACTTTTATCTATAATTTTTTACTACTTGTGCCTGCGTGGAAATCAGTGTGTCACTAAGTTTTAACGCGTAAATTCCGACCCTACAGAAGTTCTAGATTAAAAAGTATAAAGTAAGAATATATGTCGCTCCAAAAGCTCCTCTGACTCCAGTGAAACTTGAAAGTCGTATCAAAATCGGTTTAGCCGTTCTGGAGAATGTCCTTTCAACCTTAACCCTCCTCAAAAATTGTATTATCTTTTACTAAAAACCGTACAAAAATTTGTTTAATAGATTTTGAGGAAATCGATCTCATACATACAGACACCTTTCGGGGACTTTGTTTTATAATAAGTATAGAAGTCAAATTACGCTACACTCAGCTCATTATTAGATGGAAGATTTGGACTTTAATCATTATAACTGCATTTCGTGATACAATGAAATATTGCATTCATCAACTCTGGTGCCACTCTTATAACATGTATAGCATTATTGACACATTCCATCCATCTTTTTTTCGGCCTGCCCCTAGCTATACATCGATCCACGTTCATATTTAAAACTCTTTTGGTCACATGATAATGAAATATTGCATTAACAAAATAATGTCTTTATGTTGATTATTGCAAAAACTATTAAGAACTATTCACGTCCCAGTATATTCTGCAGTTAAAGTTAATTTACGACTGTAATTAGTTCGAATCATTTTTTTAATTGCCTATATACAGAGACTCTTTAACACTGGTGTATCCATCGGGTGCTAAGAGTTTGTCGAATTGTCCGTAGATTTCATCCACTTTTTTAGTAATATCCTGTCCCGGGCGGTTGTATATTGATAGCCAGACTGATCCCGGCGTACCTTCACAGTACATTTTTACAACAGCTGCTATAACAGAGTCAACCCTGCAATATTCATAATTCATTGATAATTCAAAAGTTTAACTGTAACCACGATTTCAACAAACATTTCAAACTTTATTTATAAAGTTGTAGCTAAAGATTTATTGCTTATTTTGATTATCTGTATTTATTTATTTATTTATACAGTAATCGTACAGCGTTACAAAATTTTTTAACTTAAATACTATGTATTATAATAAAATAAGGCCAGGAGTGGATTACACAGTGACTATCGGTTATATTAAATTATTGACTTTTAACAAAGATACATGATTTAAGATCTAAAATATAAAGTTTGATTAAAAAGTGTTTATAAGTAGTAGTGTTATGTGTGTGTATGTGTGTGTGTTACTGCCATTATTATTGCTTCCGGTTAATTTTTATTATTTCTTTTTTAAATTTACGTTTAGTCATATGGAAAAGGTCTAATTCTGAGTAACTTTTATTATAAGTTTGAGCTATGCGCGGTATAATAGAATTTCTAGCATAATTCGTTTTTAAATTAGGCACATTCAATAATGGTGTATGTCGGGTTCTGTAGGAAGGAGTTCGGAAAAATATTTCCGATAAAAGATTAGGACAATCAATTTTACCACTTACGATTGCTTGCAGTAGTATCATGTCGCTTTGTTTATAAAAAAATATTTATTTATTTTTATTTATTTATTTGAATTAATTAGAACGGTAACCAATTATACTAATTAACATTAAAAATCATACATAAAAAATAAAAATAAAAATAATATACATGACAGGATATACAATACAAACAACTATTGAAAATAAAAACTTAACCTAGTAGCATAGTGGAGTTGTAACGCTGAAATTTAGGCAACAATACATTATCCTTTCCCATTGGTCTGCAAATATGTCGCAGTTAACAGTTCATTCAGGGCAGATAGCGTTCGAGGTACTGGTGATTGATTGAAAATGACATTACGTTTGCTAGTCTTCTTGAAGGTTGAGAACGGCAGGATAGATATCGCTAATTTCGTTTTGGAATAATTGTAGAAATCCGACAAATGAGGTGAATATAATAAATACATTGTAAGGAAAATAGCAAAAGCCACGATATTTTCCCATACAAATTGTTTGTACCTATCATTGTAAAAGTGTACAGAGCTTGTGTAGTGGCAGTGGTTTATATCGCACACGTTTTAATGTTTGGATAGTAAAGTCTACATTAAGCCTTACATATATTTTTCTAAGATACCAATCCACAAGAAGCAGCCTGGCGGATCATAGCTACCTTCATTCTCTTCAACGGGAGAGAAGAGGCGGTTAGGAGAGGAGGTTGAACTCCGTATAACGAAGGAGTTAATTAATATTAATATTTATTATTTGTCCAAACATATATACTTTAGTAAAAATTATATGGAAATTATAAAAACATTTTATAATCACCTTTGTTCGTTAAGTTGTAAATGAGGCACCAATGGTTTTGACACAGCTCTGTCGAATGTTTTAGATGCTAAATCATCAAAAATCGCTGTTTTCGTAGCTGCTAACACCAGAGTTAATACACGCACACCGGTAGTGTCGTTAAATTCCGGCGACTAAAATATATAAAAAAAAAAATTGTTTATCTTTAATATTTTAATGAGTTTATCTTGTATGTATATGTATTTTCGGAATCTCGGAAACGGCTCCAACGATTTTCCTGAAATTCAGCGTGTAGGGGGTTTTGGGGGAAAAAAATCGATCTAGATAAATTTTATTTAAAAAAAAATGTCGTTTTATCCCTGTTTTCGGGCTCTAAATTTTTTTTAAAATTTACGTTTAATACAATCACAATTTTTCGCTGTCAAACGTAAAGTCATGGTAGTTAATTTGGGGAACGGGCGGTCTAAAGAGGTGAAAATACCTAGGATCGAGCCCAACCTGCTCTATTATTTTTTCATTTTTCCTTTGAATTTTTATTTAATTTTTTTTTGCATTATTTTTAAAATTACTGAGCAAGGCTCGGTGACCCAGGTACTATGTTTTATGTCTTCATAGTATTTATTTATATTATACTAAAATACACCTATATGTAACTTGCTGTGCTTATGCGTGGAAAAAAAAACCTAAATTATTTTATTGTTTTGATTTAAAAAGATATATTCTATATTTGCTGGTATATGCGGTGTTTATGAAAAAAGCTCCCAGCAGGCCAGTTTTGGTTCTTCTGCAAATCTGAATGAATGAGGATTCATTGGTCACGTTAGTCCATAGATAGATGTTCCATGCATAATTTAAGCTTTCGCTTGTTGAGCATACTCATCATCATTTTCCAGCCTTTATCTCACGCCAAATGGAGTCCACACAGCATGGTATAAACATGCTGTAACGTGATTTGGCTATGACGGGCAATATAATATAATTGGTCAGTCGTACAACAACTTGCACGACCAGCCTTAGTCGTATTTTTATATAATAGCCTTAGTCGTATTTAGCAGAGCCGCATAGAAATAAACTGGATTCATTTATAGTTTCATAACTTATTCGTATAAATTGAATATTCGAGACTGGTATTATATAAAGGAAACAATATCATAGTTGGCCAGTGTAATCACTCGAAGAAATATTACTGCAAGCTAATATGATATTCATTCTTATCATCATCATCTTGCTGGCCTTATCCCACTTTAAGTGGGGTCGGCACAACATGTTATAAACATGCTGTCACATGATTTGGCTGCGTTTTTGCGACCGGCCGCCTGCCTGACGTCAACTTACCTCTATCGTATTTTACGATACCTCGGTAAGAAATGAGGTTGGTCTATTCTACTCAACCGGATACAACACGGCGTGTCAACTTACATTAGTCGCCTTTTACGACACCTCCTTAAGAAATGAATGTCTATTCATCTCAGCCGGATACCACACAGCGGACCTGTTAAGCTAATCTAAGAATAATTTTAAGGCCTATAGTATATCATTACCAACAAACACTGGTTGATTACTTTGATTTCAGGGAATTTGTATCATAATAAGACATTAAGTGATATTTACCGAAATGCATCGTCCAAAATGTAATACTGCCGCTTTTGTACCACTGTATATGGGGAAAATGGTGAACTTTGCAATACTTGCTCCGGAAGAAATATTTATAATCGTTCCGCCTGAGCCGCCTTTATCTTTACGCATGTGCTCTATACCTTTCATGGAGCAGGAGACTACACCTCGCTGAAGAAGATAAAAGAATATAATTATTTTTCAATAAGTTATCAGTTATTGACATAAGTGGAGAAGTTTAAAAAAATATTCGGCAAATGATTATTTAAGATAAATAGAATGAATATCATATTACGCCGTGTGGTCTCCGGCTGAGTAGAATAGACCACCCTCTTTCTTACCGAGGTGTCGTAAAAGGCGACTAAGGTAAGGTGATCCACCGTGTGGTATCCGGTTTAGTAGAATAGACCACCCTCTTTCTTACCGAGGTGTCGTAAAATACGACAGAGGTAAGTTGACGTCAGGCAGGCGACCGGTCACAAAAACGCAGCCAAATCATGTGACAACATGTTTATAACATGTTGTGCCAACCCCACTTAGAGTGGGATAAGGGCAGCAAGATGATGATGATGAGAATGAATATCATATTAGCTTGCAGTAATATTTCTTCGAGTGATTACACTGGCCAACTATGATATTGTTTCCTTTATATAAAACTAGTCTCGAATATTCAATTTATACGAATAAGTTATGAAACTATAAATGAATCCAGTTTATTTCTATGCTGCTCTCGTTTTTTGAAATTAGTTACAAGTAAATGTCATTAGTTACAAGATATTTTGAATGTCAGAGATTTTATGATAAGTTCTGTAGCTAAAACATGTTATAAGCAAACTTACAATATTTTTACCAAAAGGTAGAATACATTGACATTTCAGTAACGCATTTAGGCTAAAATAATAAAAAAAAAATATACCTTTTAATTACACAGTACATATTTTTCTTTATAATTGTTATCAATGACAATATACTAAGTAAAAAGTAAAAAAAGGATATAATAGCTATAATAGGATATAATCTGTTAGGTAAATATAAACTTTGTCATCGTATTTATATTATAAAGTGCGGATTTATTCTATATACCGCCATTGTAATAAATGTTAGATATTGCTAAGGTTTTTTATTGCCAAACTGTTAATAAAAGTCAAATTGTACATACCCAGTTGATATCACAGGCTGTTAGGAACATGTTCGGTGCGTCATTAAAAATTCCTGCATTATTAATAATCACGTCTATCTTTTTAAATTTGATTATAACTTTTTCGAAACTGCTTTTGACATCGTCCTCTTTGCTTACGTCGCATTTTAAAAAGATGGCCTTGTCATCGTACGTTTCATTAAGTTTCCTAACAAATTCAAGTCCCACTTCATCAGCAATATCTAGTACAGCAACGTTCTAGAAAAGATGCGAATATACATTTTAGTTACAATGATAATTTGTTTGCATACTAACATTAATAGTTGCTGGTTAAGATGAGATGATATGGTAATTTCTCTTGCCTATATGTATTATGAAAGCTTTACTTATTTAAGATCAGAAAACATTGTAATTCGCAGTCGTTTTAATTACGACAGTAATTTGTAATAGCAGAATAAGCCCTAATTAGGTACTATTAATAATGCGGTTATAGTAAAAATTTAGATGTTGTGATCACCAAGTAAATAAAAGTAAAATTAACGCAATAAAAAGTTTAAAAGATGTCTAGTTACTTGTGCACCGTTTTCAAGAAAAGCTTCAGCATATCCTGCTCCCAATCCAGACGCTCCTCCAGTTATTAAAAAGTTTTTTCCTTCAATATTCCACACAGTCATTTTTAACAATGTTGTATTTGTTCAAGATCTTACAATTAAGGCAACTGAATACGTAATGACCGGAGTTTATTATAACTTTATTGTAATTTTTGAGTTTCATATATTTTTATGTCATTGTTTTTTATCTACGAACGATAACAATCGTGATAAGATTTTACAGTAAGTATCTGGGTGGCCGATCCTTGCTCGGTAATTTTCTTTAAGTTAAAAAAAAAAGTTAAAAAAAACTAATAAAGAATGTAGGCTCCGATGATATGTGGGATTCGAACCCGGGTTGTGAACGGTTTCGGCGCGCGCGTTACCCATCGGCTATCGCAACATTACTTTTGACATCTAAAAAGAATATTTGCTTTTAACGTTTTGGGTGCGCGCGTTTTGACGGTGCTATCGCAACATAACGTTAGAAAGCTAAAAAAAATATTTTCCTTCAATTTAATATTTTAAAAATTTTTAATGTCCAAAAACAAATAATAATGATAAAATGTTTTTTTTTAATAAATCGATTTTTCTCCCTTAAAACCCTCTACATGCTGAATTTCAGGAAAATCGTTAGAGCCGTTTTCGAGATTCCGAAATATATATATACACATACATACATACATATATACATACAAGATTAACTCATTTAAATATATAAAATAAGAAAAAATAAAAAGGGCCTGTTTGTTTTTTAAAATAAGTACATAAGTATGTTTATATCAATACGTGATGCAAATTTTTGTATGCCTTTTTACGAAAGATACTGTGACGGAGGAGTATCAACACAAAGGTTATGGCACGTCAGTTTTTATTTTATAATGGGAGAAGTGGTGCCCTTTAGTTAGGTCGGGGTCGTAATTGCGTTCAAAATTTTGCACGCAGCGGCAGAATTGAACATTGCGTGCAAAATTTGGCAGAATGGTAACATCAAGCCACTATTACCAATTCTGCATGTTTGAACACTTTGATTCATAGCATAAAATATTTTTTTACATGTCCTAAAATTTAAATTTAATAAGATCTTTTTGCGCTTAAAATGTGTGATGGCTGTGATGAAAGCTGTGATTGCCTAGCGGTGCGACCGTGTGAATCTCTAGAGACGATCATGGGTTCAAACCCGGGCAGACACCAATGAGTTTTACCATTAAAAACTTATGTGTCTAATTGATAATTGCAATTTATCACACGCTTTTCGGTGAAGGAAAACATCGTGAGGAAACCTGCATATCTCTAGAGAATTCTGGAGATATGTGTAACCTACCAATCCGCATTGGAGCAGCGTGGTAGGTTTTAGCTCCAATCCTTCTCTCCAATAACGGAGAGAAGAGGCCTATGCCCAGCAGTGGGATAGTAACAGGCCGC
This sequence comes from Morpho helenor, assembly GCA_029227775.1. Classification (NCBI taxonomy): domain Eukaryota; kingdom Metazoa; phylum Arthropoda; class Insecta; order Lepidoptera; family Nymphalidae; genus Morpho; species Morpho helenor. Next base: position 4,042,918 of record JARGCU010000022.1, on the reverse strand, counting down.
TACTTACGCTTAAAATACAGTAAAGATCCTGCATAATCATTATCATATTAAAGTCACTATTACTTGAGTTGTAGGGATCATATAACCTCAATAATGTACTATATTTGTTGTTATCTATTTAAGAAAGAAAACACGTACAGATGAAGGAAACCTTTTAATGTTAGCTATATAAGCTTCAAGCTTATACTTACCTTACCTTACCGGTATATAAGCTTCAATTATAGCAAATTTCACGTATTTTTCTCCAGCGGTTAAGCTGTAAAGGCGTGACAAACAGACTATCGCGTTTATAATATAATATTTGTATGGATATAAAACTGTCTTATTACCAAATTTCGAATTGATTTTGGATATTTTAATAGAAACAAAAGTGATTGTATTTACTACGCCGCACAAGGCATCTTAAAAAAAGGAAATGAAACGCATATAATTTCTTTTAAGTTGTTTAATATTGTGTTGTATACAAATGCCATAAAGATAACTTTGTTTATAGCTGTGTTTGAATTTAAATGTAATTGTATGCTAAATGCAATTATTATTTAGCATTATATTGCGTACTATATCGGCCCTAACAAATAGAAGTCTTGTTCCGTATGGTTTGGACAGTTTTCAGTTTTCCGTACAGTTTTCATAGGTACCTACGAAACTTATGTCCTTAATTAACATAAACCTGAATACATTGTTTCGTTAATTATTTATAAATATATTTATACTTTAAATTGAGTTACTTTTATCTATTATTTTTTAATTCAAATTTCACTGCACCCAGCTTATTATTAGATATGGAGGATTCCGTGATATAATTTTTTTTTGTTATAGTTTATCAATAAAATAATATCTGTATGGTGTTTAGTTTAAAACCTATTAAGAACATTTCATCTCTCGGTATATTCTGTATTAAAGTTCTCAATGTACAATGTAGTTTGAATCATATTTTCAATTGCCTATATACAGAGACTCTTGAACACTGGTGTATCCGTCTGGTGCTAAGAGTTTATCAAAATGTCCGTAGATTTCATCCACTTCCTTAGTAATATCCTGTCCCGGTCGGTTGTATATTGATAACCAGACTGATCCGGGATTACCTTCACGGTACATTTTAACAACAGCTGCCACAACAGAGTCAATCCTGCAATATTCATTATTCATTAAATATACAAAAGTTTAACCGTAACAACGGTAAGCATTTTAAATCTTATTTGTGAAGTTATAGGTTTCAAGAACTTAAGCGTTCAAGATGCAATTTTTCCCTGTTCCCGAAAGAAAAATAGAACTTTTTTATCTTATATGTGTTCCTGATGTATAATTAATTGTGCCAAATTTTGACAATATTGGTCCAGCGGATTAGCCGTGAAGTGTAACAGACAGTAAAGCTTTGGCATAAGGCATTTATAATATGAGTAGGTATTTCTTATTTTGTTTATAATAACATAATTGTGCTAATTATTTGCCAAAAAATATTTATTTATTTCTATTAACCAAGCGTGGCTATATACGCCTGTGAAGTTGTATTTAAAAACAATAAAGAAATTAGCGAAATATAAAAAAAGCACATTTGAAATATTAAGAAAAAGATCAATGCACGTGTTTTATTTTCATTTCATTTTCTTACATTGGTAATTTAGTCCTCTCACTAATAAAATCATGTTATAATCACCTCTGTTCGTACAGTTGTAAATGAGGTACTAGAGGTTTTGTCACAACTTCGTCGAATGTTTTAGATGAGATGTCGTCCAAAAGCGCTGTTTTCGTAGCCCCTAACACCAGAGTCAATACACGAACGCCGGTTGTGTCGTTAAATTCCGGCGACTACAATATACAAAAAAAGTATATAATTAAGGTTAATATTATTTATTGATATACCTGGTACTGTATATAAACAATAAAAATAAAACGGTAATTTCTATTTTATATATATGTGTGTATTCTGTATGTATTTATAATGTACTGGTTTAATCATATAGAAATATTCCATACTTAGATCACACAATTGCCCGCTGGGCTACTCTAAGCACTCCCAAGTTTTTGGTATAAGATTCCATAATAAAATTCTAAAATCAATTTAAGCATTACCATTATGGCAGTTTAAAATACAATTAAAAGAGACTGATACAGAAAGCAAACAATACTCTTCAGGATGCGTAGCGTACTCTTCAACCTTACACAAAATAGCAGTGAAAAAAATGTGACTAGTTCTAAGAATTATATTTTGAAAACCGCAACTGCCGAGTTTATTGCTGGCTTTTCTTGGTAGGAGCAGTTTTTCTAAAACATTAAAGCAGCATTTAAAGTTCATTCAAAAACTTGTTTACAATTTTACTTTAAGAATAATTTAAATTGAAGTTTTCTTGTAAGGTCTATAGTTCGAGACCAGGTATCGGATACATAAGTTATCATCACTGGCAACAACCAGTGTTCATAGATTTTGGTCTTCAGGTAATGTGTTCCATAAGAACAGTAGAATCGTTACTAAACAAGTTTAAAATGTATAATAATACAATAATATAAATAAAGTAATAAGTACCGAAATGCATCGTCCAAAATGTAATACGGCGGCTTTGGAACCACTGTATATGGGGAAGATGCTGAACTTTGCAATACCTGCGCTGGAAGAAATATTGATAATCGTTCCGCCTGAGCCGCCTTTGTCTTTACGCATGTGCTCCATACCTTTTATGGAGAAGGAGACTACAGCTCGCTGAAGAAGATACAAAATAATTAATTAATAATAACTTTGCTGTTATTGAAAGGATCGGAATAACCATATTTGAAATTTGATCTATATATTGACAAAATAGAAATAAAATGAATTTATATACCACTGCAGGCTAATATGAACGATACATAAATAAATATAGATAAAGTTACCATATTTTTGTAAAAAAAAAGCATAATAGATCACTGAAACTATAAAATACGAAGAAAAATACTAAGAAAAAGTTTATACTTTTCAATTGAAAAATACATCTTCTAAGTAATTGATATTAACAACAAAATTAAAAACAAAAACAATGAATCTAGTATCTGTTAAATATAAACTTTGACATCGTATTTATATCATAAAGTGCGAATTTAATTATAATAGAATTCCATTATAGTAAGTAAGTAAGTAAAATTAATTATTAATATTAATTATTGCTAAGATATTTCACTGTAAAAATAAGTATCTCAAATTGCACATACCCAGTTGATATCACAGGCTGTTAGGAACATATTGGGTGCGTCATTCATAATTCCTGCGTTAGTAATAATCACGTCTATCTTTTTAAATTTGCTTATAACTTTTTCGAAACTGCTTATAATATCGTCCTCTTTGCTTACATCGCACTTTATGAAGATAGCCTTGTTATCGTACTTTTCATTAAGTTTCCTAACGAATTCAAATCCCAATTCCTCAGCTATATCTAGTACAGCAATGTTCTGCAGAATATAAGAATATGCATTTTTGTTATAATAATAGTTTTGCGGACTAATAGGTATAGTTTTAGACTGTGCGTGGATTAACAAATTGTTAAAAGCCCTGTCTGTATTTGCTTATAATTTATCAATTGTCGTTCTCTATTTTGCATAAAATTCGCGTATAGTTCTTTCTAATCATTCTCTTTTGACTTTTTTTTATACGGATGATCTAGTTATTTCTCTTGGCTTTGTTTTTTAACTCTTTAATCTATATTAAAGAGTTAAAAAACAAAGCGTTACGTATTAAGATCAAAATAAATAAAAAACAAAGCGTTACGTATTAAGATCAAAATAAATAAAAAACAAAGCGTTACGTATTAAGATCAAAATAAATAAAAAAATAAAAATGAAGATCATTGAAATTACAACAATAATTTGTTACAACAGAGCTAGTTTAAATTTTCTCAGATTATATTATGATGTTGTTGTTGTATAGATTAAGTTATAAATTAAAGCAAAAATATTTTTGGAAATTTTTGTTTACCTGTGCACCGTTTTTAAGAAAAACTTCAGTATATTCCGCTCCCAAACCAGAAGCTCCTCCAGTTATTAAAAAGTTTTTTCCTTTAATATCCCACTCAGTCATTTTCAAGAAATAATTATTGTTCACGTTCTTACAATTTGGACTACCGAATGCGTGATGATAGTAGTATATTATACAACTTTTCAGTTATATAATTTTGTTATACTTGTTCGTAGATAACGAAAAATAACAACTGTGATAAGAAATAGTAGTAGTATAATAATTTGGGTTTGCTTGTTTGAAGTAAATATAGATAAATATAGGAAAGAATACAAGAAATGCGATAAATCAATAAAGAAAACAATTACACACACTACATTCATTTGTCACGGACACACAAACAGAGAGAGACACACACAAACAACAGCGGGAAAAGGTACCTATAATTTTTCTTCTGTAGACTTTTAAGGACAGACTAATGAAAACGCTTTTAGGTGTATGGTTGAACAATCTCATTATGTTATTTTGTGTATCAATTTGAATTATTTACGCAATATGGAAATAAGGTAGCAAATGCTCCGTGTCCTATGGACGGCCCAACACATCATTGCATAATTTGTATTATTTATCAAACACGACGCTTTTTAAATATACCAGTGCGTCCTTGGTTCTTCTAGCCACATAACATAACAGGCCGTGGAGGGAGAAATATTGAGGTTGGGAATATGGAAATACCAAATGGGAGATCCCCAACTTTGAAATTTGAAAATTGACCAGCTTAGGGCCACCTGAGCTTGCTATTTCTACGATGCTGCTCCATACGACCGATGACAAGCAACGTTGAAAAAATTTCACACGCCACCAAATTAGCTGATTGGCAACATGGTGGTGATAACGATACTTAGTAACGAGGGGCCGATTAATATTATATTATCATGATGGCAAGGCATGAATTTTATCTTTTATAACTCTTGATAATCGTCACTGAAATTCAAGAAGATAATAACAGTAATATTAACACGTGGCAAGTTTATCAGTCAATAACAATTTATGTTACAGAGTGTGGATTTGGAAATTATGACTTTAATCAAGCTCTAACCTAAATTATATTTGTGATTATGAAATTTTGCTAGAGTATAATGAAATTAGAAGGATATTCAAATTTTAGTACCTGATTATAACTTAAAGCTTAAATAACTTTCAAATAACTTAGACCCTCTAAAGTTGAATTGAAAAACTTTTGAAGGAGATGGCATTTGTTGAAACAGAAGCACGAAACTCATCTCTCTCTTGATTGAAAAACTATTTTGAATTAAAATATTTCCGTTTCTTTTCAAATGATAAATTTCAACTGAAAACAACCTCCTAACAAGGAGAACAGGAGCAATGGAAAAATTGTTTAGCTATAATCAGGGGTTAAAGACAATCTATGTTATGGTATGCATGCCGGAGCAGACGGACCCAGAGCAGGTTGGACCCAAGTACTTCCCGTAGAAGTACTACCCGGTTTCAATTTCAGTAACGTAAGCAGAAACGGTTTTAGAGCGTAGAAAATATCATCTTACTTCATTTAAACATAAAATCCTTGTCAAAGGATAAGCAACATGAGGATATAAAAAATCATAAAATAAATCGAAATCTCTTTCTCGATTTAAAATATTTATTCGGATCTTCGCAAATAAGTAAAAAACTGCTTAATGATACTTAAAATTATAACTCAAATATAATACAATGTACAGTACATAGTTTCTTTTTCGTACTAGCCGTTCAACGTGCGTTCGAGTTTAATTTAAAATGATTTTATTAGGAAACATTTACACTAATATTATATGTGTGAAAGTCTGTCAGTCTATCTGTTAGGCTTTCACGATAATCCGCCTGATCAATATTAATAAAATTTGCACAGTTAAAACTAGTACACTATAGTTAAATTTAAGATAACAACATCCCAGTTTTTCTTTAGGGACCACATAAAAACAACACATTGTATTATTGAGGGGACTCAACGCTTACGTTAGTGCGAACTAAGTTGCAGGTACCACCAGTCTACTACATGCACTTTACAAATTATTTACTTATCATAATTAATGTATAAATTTCCGTATCTTCACTGTACACACGGATTAAATTAGCATTCGTTCTGGTAATTCGGAAACCTAGCGTTAGTTAGAATCATTGTCTTCAGGTTTTAGTAATGACAGTAATGGCAAGTACGCTGCATCTAAAGCGGAAGTAATATTCTTGGCGGGTCGGCTATGTGTAGACAGCCATATAGATCCTGGGGCACCTTCGCGGAGCATTTTTAGCATTGCTTCAACTGCACACTCAATACTGAAAAATCGAACGGTTTTATTACTATACTTCAAACATTTTTGTACTTAAATTTAAGTGCAGTCAACAAATTACACGATTATTGTTTAAAAGTACATTTGTTTTTAATTGTTGCATGTTTTGGCTAGTTATTTTACGACAGACCGCCCGCCTGACTTCAACTTACCTTGGTCGTCTTTTACGACGCCTCGGTAAGAACTGTGGGTGGTCAATTCTAATCAGCCGGAAACCAAACGGCGGAGTTATTCGGTTAAATATTATCAGGATTTCTCTATGTCATGATATCGGATCAAAGAAAGGAAGACAAAAAATGGAGAAGAAGAAAATGAAAGGAAAAAGACGCTGAAACTTAAATTAATCATTTTTCTGATTACTTACTAGATATTTCTAGATAGCTAGATATTTACCTTTGTTTAGGAACTGGCATTCTTGCAAGAGACTCGCCAGTGATTTCAGGCGCAAACAATCTGGCTTGTAATTCAGTCAAAAGCGCTGTGTCTGTAGGTCCAAAGCATATCGTCAAGACACGAATTCCACTATCGTTGTTGAATTCAGGTGACTGTAATATTGTTTACAAATAAATGTAGATCATGTCACGACATTTCAAAATACAACTGCATTATCATCGATCGTTTTAACGAATCAATTTGCGAAAATTAATCTACATCCAACAGTGATTCAGAACTTTGGAATTAATTTAAATGGCCTCTTTAAAAGTGTTTTTGGTATTTCTGGTAGTTAGTAGTGTGTTCACTTTCTGGTGTAGTACATAATTCTATGTCCTAATTGTTTTCGAAAGTTTAAATACTCCGTTTTATAGTGATCAATATTCACCTATGTTTGTGGTTTACGATGTATAAATTTTCATGTCAATATTCTTATTGATAAAAATATTTAGGTTATCAATCAATAAAATTGTTATTATTTGGGTCACTGGCCCGTTCATTTAATACATAATGTCTTATTGAAATAGGCTTATATTTCTTCAAGTAATAAATAGCGTTTAATAAATGTCACTTTAAAATTTAATTTGGTAAACTGTGCCTTTTCCCGTATTGAACGAAATGTATTTGTCGTTAAAGAAACTAACCTTAATCAATCAATAATTAGTAATCTATTGCGATAAATTAAGCAATGGCGATAAAGCAATGAAAGGAAATGAAATTCACTTCTTTAATCCCAATAAATTTGAGATAGTAAAAATTACGTACCGATATGCACCGTCCGAAATGCAATACAGCAGCTTTAGAGCTACTGTAAACTGGTAGAAATCCCAACGTTGCGATTGCTGCAGTCGAAGATATATTGACAATGGTGCCTCCAGATCCACCTTCATCTTTACGCATATGTTCTACGCCTTTCATTGTAAACGAGAGTAAGCCTTGCTGAAACGAAGAGATTTATTATTGCATCGTTAGTAATAGAAAGAAAGCTTTGAGTTAAGTATGAACATCATCCCGTTGCTTAAGAGTTTTGTTGTATCTTCAAATTATACGTCTGAGAGAGTATATATCAGATTTGTGATTGATCAATATATAAACTTATGATAATAGAAAGTGTAAACTTAAAGCAAGCAATCTTGAAAATGTATGATTTTTCTCCATACATTTGACGGTTTCTTCACAATAGATTACCGCATCTTAATTTTAAGATATGAAAACCTGTATTTGGCATAAAAAAAATTATTGAAACTGAATTAAACAAAGTTAAACAAATTTTATCATCTAATTTAACATGTAACAGTGTAATTATATACCATTTAACTTAACTTAAAACAACTGTAAAGCTGATATCCCGTACGAATGTGAAGTACATATTGAAAAATTTAAACAAGACTAAATTTTTAGATTTGTAAATTGATAATTTGTATAACCGAACATCAGCATTACAAAAGAGTTGATTTGAGATGGTTGAGAGGTGTCAGGTTTCAAGTACGTTTTAAAAATAGTAAAAGGATTTTGTGAAATTCTTTATTATATAAAAAAAACCGATAAAGTTATAAACCGCAATAATCCAAAACAAAAACAGTTATACAGAAAATTCAATTGTTAACGTCGGGAGGAAAAAGCTTAAAGAAAACTAACTTGGCAATGGATAAAATTGTCACTGCCTTTTACTATCCCATCGCTAGCAAATGTCTTTACAATACAACAACAACATCATCAACATTGTTTGTTTTGTTTGTAAGTGTAAGGAGAAATATAATCTGCTTTTTTCTTTTTTCAAATAGCTGAAATTATTAATGATTTTACATACCCAGTTGACGTCTGATGCTTTTCTCCATATATGTGGGGCATCAGACATGATCCCTGCATTGTTGATTATAATATCTATCCTTTCAAACGCGCTAAGTACTTCTTGAAAGGCACTATTAATGTCTTCTTCGCAGGCTACATCACATTTGATAAAAATCACTTTGTCGTTATATGTTTTATTAAGTGTTTCTGCAAATTCTTTGCCCACAGTCACGTTTATATCTAATATAGCTACATTCTGAAATTGAAATATTTAATTAATTTTTTGATTTTTATTTTATACATTTTGCCATAATGCTCGAGCTACATAATAATTATAATATTCGAATATTGAAAATTTAATGATTGTTTAATACTATGTTATTAAATTGATATACTAATAACATGTTTAATTTAACATATTTTTAAAGGTCAATAAGCGTTGAGGATGTTTTAATTCTTACCTCTGCTCCGTTTTTAAGAAAAGCTTCTGCATATGCTGCTCCCAAGCCTGTAGCTCCACCAGTTATTAGAGCTTTCTTTCCTTCGATGTTCCACTCTTCCATAATTTCGATAATGTGCTTTTAATTTATGTCACCGAATTATTCTATTATGAAGGCGTTGCCTTTATTAATTGTTGTACGTTATCTTGGCTTGTTATATTTATATGTATTATTATCTTTACGATAACTTTTATTATCCGTTGAATATATGGTGCAATTTGTACTATTTATTTTGTTGATTAGGTCTCATATTCTGCATCTGACATAATAATTGATAATAATGCGATATTAATTTATTTGAACTCGAATTGCACTCAGGATAACTTCGGCGTTATCTTGATTAATGACTTTCTTCAAATTTTTATTGTCATCGGCATTTATTAATTTTGTTTTCGAGGTTGGAGTCTTTATTATTTATGAGGCAGTCGATAATTTCTATAATATACCCGTATGTACAATAAACGAACGCGCTTTACCACAATTTAAGGTTAGTCAGTACAATGAATCAATTTATAGATAAATTCTCTCCTTTCAAGTTACATATTATATAGTTCGACATTTGATGTAGCCAAAAATAGTGTTAGTTCATTAGAAATGTGTTGTTTTGTTAAAGTTTTCTTTAACGCTACATACGAATATGAGAAATATCTAGACATCTAGTGGTCTACATTATCCTAATCCTCCTTATTCCATTTCCTCCTCATCCTCATTATCCTTATCCCACTCTTAAGTAAAGTCGGCACAAAATGTTATAAAGATGCTGTCACATGATTTGGCTACCTGACGTCAACTTACCTAAGTCGTATTTTACTACACCTCGTTAAGAAGTGGGGTGGTCGATTCTACTCAGTCGGATACCACACGGCGGGTCAACTTACCTTAGTCGCCGTCTACGATATTTCGGTAGAAATGAGGGTGGTCTATTTTACTCAGGCGGATACCACACGGCGAGTCTACTTACCTTAGTCGCCATTTACGACATCTCGGTAAGAAATGAGAGTGGTCTATTCTACTCAGCAAGATACCACCGGAGCAACGTTTCGTAGTGAGATTAAGTTAAGACTGTGAGCCGAAACAATCTCATGTAAAATAATAAAAGTTATTCCAATATAATATAATAGTACAACTATATCATTCAATATTGTAAAACAGCTGTTACAATTGAATAATAGATCTAGACCAACCCGTTCCAAAAGGTCTAAGGTAAGCTCACTTTCAAGAGAAAAATTCCGGTGACTTAAATGTCTTAATTACTTTTCGTACTCACGCAGTATTAGATATATTTTCATTGCTTCTTTGCTTTATCCTTTTATTTGTTTTATCTATTGTCTATTATCCTTTGGTATTTCTGACTAAGGGCCGATTTTTCAATAAACTTCAAACTTCAAAGTAAAACTTTAAGTAACTACTGGACGAAGAAATTTATCCGATACTATATTCTGAAGAATAAACAAACTGTATTTTTCAATGGTCAAATAACGAACGAATAGTTATCCGTCAATTCTATTGGCAGATGCGGTGTTTTAAGTAACTAACTTCGCACTCGATAAGTATGAAAGAGACAAAGCTATCACAAATGTAACAGTGTAGAGCGAGATAGATAATTGTTTTGTTATATTCATCATACGGTTCACATTGTATTATTTTACCCACGTAAAACTGTTTCGACCCTTTTTTTGTTAATAATGAATTCCGAAAATAAGAAAGCCCGTGCTTGCAATATCCAGAAGGAAGAAGTCCAACTATTAATTAAGCTACGTACTTAAAAAATATAAGTTAAAAATAAAGACACTCTCTTCTTCTCTTTTATCCCAAAGTATTAGCTGATCTAGTCGTCGTCTAACAAGTCTCTGTACTTTCAATTGAGTTTAATTCAAATATTTATAAATATGACAATCTTTTTCGATTAGTACGACATCGATATCGTCAAATGTATTCATAATTTCAGAAAATCCAAATTGCATGATAAAAATAAATTATATTGAAACGAATATTTAATAACGTAACCCAAAAAGCAACACTCAAAAGTCATCACAATCACAGAGTAGTCACAACATCTGGTGTTCATCAGTCGGATAACGCGTTATTCGCTCCTTAAAGACGCAGATAACTTTAACCCTCAGATAGGACCTTTATCTGACGAATAAAGGCTATCTGACCATTGAAAAATAGAATTTTGCGTTATCTGTCGGTTAAATACTACTTCGCACCTTACCTGACGATTGAAAAATCGGCCCTAAGTAAAAAAACCTCTTCGTTTGAGCTTCCCTATTCTATTTCTAGAAATAATTATATTTGTTGTGAGAAAATATTTGTTCAATTCGCCGTGTGGTATCCGGCTGAATAGATTAGTACCACCCTCATTTCTTACCGAGGTATCGTAAAAGGCGACTAAGGTAAGTCGACCCGCCGTGTGGTATCCGGCTGAGTAGAATAGACCAACCTCATTTCTTACCGAGGTGTCGTTAAAGGCGACTAAGGTAAGTTGACCCACCGTGTGGTACCCGGTTTAGTAAAATAAACCACCCTCTTTCTTACCGAGGAGTCGTAAAATACGACTAAGGTAAGTTGACTACAGGCAGGCGGCCGGTCGTAAAATACGTAGCCAAATCATATGACATGTTTGTAACATGTTGTGCCGACCCCACTTAGAGTGGGATAAGGGCAGGAGGATCGTTATAATATTTGTTTAATTATAATCTAAATTTAATTGTTGTATAGCTATGGGTAAATAATTTCAACTAGCTATCAACATCATCAAGTTACATACCATTCTGTTTTCAAGGCGAGTTTAAGATTTAACACGGGAGTGATATTGTTGACCTAAATTTCTCACTGAGTTCACGCATCGTTGGTTAAAATATGTTAGGTGCTTTCTCTTTACATCAATATTTTATTAGTCACATATTTTACTCTATTCCTTATTTGTATTACAGAGAATATTTTATTTGATTATGTAGAAAATCAAGTTTCCTTATATTGTTGTATTTGACGAATAATCACGTCATACATTTTATCTATAGGTACTTGTTATATAACTAAGTCCCCAAGAGCTGTCTGTATGTGTTCAATTTTCTTAAAATCTATGATAAATAAATATTGTACAGTTTTTACTAAACGGTAGTGCAATTTTTCCGGAAGGTTCAGATTAATAGTACATAACCGTTTAATGTAAATTGTGTAGAAGACGTCGCTGCAGTTGTAAAAAAATCTCACCTAATTTACTCGTATTAACAGCATAAACCAACAGAGATACACTAAAGTAATGTACTAGAGAAATGCGGATATACAGAAATCTATCTCTTATGGGTAACCCACAATAGTAGCTATTGTTATGTTAAAATTTCGATTTTCACGCGTCAAAGCCGTAAGCGCGGTAGTGTGTTTATATACAGGACACAACATATAATACTGTAAGAAATTAAGTCTAAATTCAATTTACAATGAATAATAAAAAATAAACGAATGCGTTTAGGGAATCGCGCCGGGAAATTTATTGTATACCAAGACTTTTCACTACAAAATCCAATGACAGAATGATTTTACCACCAGTTCGAAACACTAATCCACTTGAGAAGAACTGGCAAGAAACTCAGTGGTCGCTCTCATCACGAATAGCAATTATTTGAGGCTAGATTCTAATAACACGAAATACAAAAGAGGTCACCCAAACACGTCTACCTCTTACGAATGCAGCACGCCAAAAGAGAACGAATGATTTTTTTTTTCGGATTCTAACTAATGCTGTTAGCCCTAGAGGCTTTGACAGCGTCACCGAGTCGAAACTCGCTCTCCCAGTTTTTCGCTCCGGCGATGCTTTTGCGCTCGCCCACTCCGAGCGCAAAAGCATCGCCGGAGTGAAAAACTGGGAGAGCGAGTTTCGAGCGAGACTCGCAGCATCCTGGGAGCGTCGCCTTAACAGTGCCTCCTGTGAGGCTGAACCTCGGCTTAAAACAACGATGGAAAGAACGAATGACGTAGGCCGTGGTCTTATATAGGCTGTAACAGCTTAGAGATCTGGATTCCTAACAATACATATATGAATTTACCAATATATAAACATATTGATACTAGTATATAGGAAGCCTCACACTATCTCAAAACGCACCACGTCAGTTACACCAGAGCCCGCAAACGAAATACTGTTGAGTGAAATACTACAAAGTGTAATACTGTTTCTACGTGTTTAAGCCATTAGTATATTAATACAACACAAGTCTATAATCAAACAATACAAGTTTAATATAACAACATATATACCACTGTATGTCGTTCGTTATACTGCAGAGACTTGAAATAAGTCTTTCCAGTATAACGAAGACTTAATTTATTAAATTATACTGTTATACCTTGTTATACTGAGTTCCCGTTCTAATTACATCAGTTTGTCAGATAAATTATAGCAATTTATTTACGGTTAGGCCGACGGTTCTTAATTTTAATGCGAGTGTCGCTTTTGGTTTATTATCTCTTCTTTTTATTTAGAAAATTACAGTATTTTACCTACTACAAAAATTACTTATACATTCAACTAACTTGTATAGTTAATGTATAGAGACCGGCTATACTCACGTCTTATTATATCGGGTGAACTCTACTTGTTTCAAGCCCATCCAAGCCTTTGTTCCTGAGCTTTTTATACGGCTTTATGGTGACAGGAAAATCGCGGAATGCATGTTATGTTACATAGTGGTGTCTGTAGGTTGGGTTGAGATGTGTGATTTTTACCTTTTATATTAATATACAGGACACATAACATATTATACAAAGCATATATATAATACATTCATGAATATACCAATATATAAACGCACTTCTACTAGTGTACAAACAAAACCTCACATTATCTCAAAGCGCACCACGTCAGTAACACCATAGTCTGTAAGCGAGAGTAGACGTGTACGTTTTTAGAACTAATTATCCCCGATTTAAATAGTACTGTAAGCGTTATTCTAAGTTTAAACTTAATTTTTTTTATATTTAAATGAGTTAATCTAGTATTTATATAGGTAGAAAATTCAGCATTTAGGGGATGTTTGGGGAAGAAAAATCGATTTAGCTAGGCTTTATGTAAAAAAAAAAATTGTTTTATCCCTGTTTTTGGGCATGAAAAAATACTAAAATTTATATTTAATTTAATTTTTGCCGTTCACTGTCAAGTCAGCGTAGCTTATTCGAGGAACGGGCAGTCTCGAGAAATATAAGTACCTAGGATCGATCCCCAACTACCTAATTATTTTTTTTTAAGTTTCTTTTTTTTTTGGAAAAAATTATCAACCAAGGCTCGGTCAACCAGGTATTGTATACATTTATAAGTAAAGTACGTTAAATCCGTTAAAGCGTTGGAATTATAGACACACCGAATCACTTAAACATTCGTATTAGAAAAGTAATGAATTTGAAAATACTACAGTTTATTGCTTGTTCTTATAACAAGATTCAGCTATTATTCTAGTTTCTATCTACAATATGGTGGCTCGTTGTTTTAGTAGAATCAGGTATTCCTTAGGGCAAGACTTCAATTTTATTGCTTTATTTGTTTCCAGTCCAGCGGGAATTCTTAGATGACTAGGATATTATTGTTTCTTGTTGCGTAATGCATGATTGATATTTTTACTTTGTTTGTTTTTATTTCTCATTCGTTTTTATTGCAAACTTGTTTTTCTCGTTATTGTTTGTTTTGCTACATTTCATATTATATTATAGGTTTATTTTAAATATCACAAAAAAAGTAATGCGATATGTTACGTACGCCGTGGGGTATCCGGCTGAGTAGAATAGACCACAAAAGTAATGAGAATATTATTTTGTTAAGCAATTGCGCAAAGGCTTTGCGATTTTGTCGTGGAGTCTATCTCCTGACGATGCTTCGGTTACGGGGCGAAACAATTGTTGAGATTGTGGTGGTGAATGTGTGCAGTACTTGTGTATTGTTGTGCCATCGGTGTCGGGTAGTGCATGAGTTCTTACAAATTCTGCAGGTATGAGAACGAATAGTACACTCTATATTTAGCATTACATATATTTTCTTTTATCGCGGATTATAGCAAAATAATATTCTCATTACTTTTGTATTATGGACCTCCGCAAAGTAACGCCTAATTCTATAAATTAGAATAGACCACCCTCATTTCTTACTGAGGTGTCGTAAAATACACTAACTATCATCTCCAACTAACATGCCGATAATGCCTAACTATCATAATTAGAGTAAAGTCAACGCTTATTTAAGATACATTAGAGTAAATCGAATTTCAGTCATAATCAGTTAATATCTATTAAAAAATGGTTCTATTAATGCATGTATTTTCTACATCCATTAAGAAAACAGTAAAAAGCACTTCTAGTGTGGGCGACGCTATTAAACAAAGAAAGGTTTTTAAAATAATGTTATAAACCAAGAGGCTTTCAACGGAAAATTGTTTCTGTCGCTCATGCAAAAAAAGTAGGTAAAGCAACAGATTAAATGCCGTGAAAACGTTAGGTCAATGGCTTGCTTAAATGTCTTGTAATTCAACGCCTAGTTAAAGATAAACTTGCGTTAGGTAGTGCGTTGTTTTTTGTTTTTAATATTTGTCAGAAGGTACCCAATATCTTTTTGGAAATGGAATACATTCCTAGCATTAAATGCTTCACACATATAAACTGTCATTCACACCTACAAAATACATAGATGTGTATACAAATAAACGCAAGTGGAAACCAATATGAGCCAACACACACACACGCTTACACAAGACACACGAATACACCTTAAACCATAGAGTTATTATACTAGAGTGACCAGTGTAAGAAGTGAACCATAGAACAGGCTTGTAAGTGAGAGTGTTATAATCTATAATAATATATAAAGTTGAAGAGTTTGTTTGTTTGATTGATTGTTTGAACGCGCTAATCAGGAACTACTGGACCGATATGAAAAATTATTTCAGTGTAAGATAGTCCATTTATCGAGGAAGGCTACATAACATCACGCTAAGATAAATAGAAGAGGAGCAGCAATAAAAAATAGTACAAAAACGACAAAATTTAAAGCTTTCCTTGCGTGCGCTGAGTAAACGGTGATAGTTATTAAAAAATCATGTATTACGAAATTGTTCCCCTCCAAAAGTTCTAAATAAAAGTCCACGATAGCATATGTCTAGCTTTAAGGTTAACCCACTTTAACCATTTTTATGGTTATTAAAATACTATTACGGTTTTAATCTTTCTACGCAAGCGGACGCGCTGGCGATTGGTAGTAAATAATAAGAAGGAAGATCATAATATTCGTATACTTAACTTTTTCTAATCACATAAAAAAGAGAGACAGATAGTCACAGTCTAATTTTCAAATTCAAACACACACACGTACATGTACACTCACAAAGTCACACACAAATATACACACGCACACAAACCCATAAATACAAACTCAAACATTTACACACTCATTTATTCTTTACTGTTATGTTTATTATTAAGATATGGAAGAGCGGGACCTTCTGACACGAGTATACTTGACTTACTCACTAGAAGGTTCCTACCTTTATATAGTAATGCAGAATTCTGGTAATCAATAAATGAAATTTGAATTTTTTTTTTGATCTGCTTTCTCTTAGTTGTAATACGGCACCTTCTAGTCTGGCTTCCTTAATATATTCTTATCTATATTCTTCTAGTATATTAATTTTATTCCTCGAACAATCATACGATTTTTTTATTTCATTAATTTTTTTAACTGAAAGGTTACGATTTACATACGTGTATAAATTTTGTATCGGTTAGTTTTGATTAGTGTTTAGAAGGTTCGGACCAGTTTGTACACCAAAGATACACGGAACATAATTAATGTATAGAAACCGGCTATGCTCACGTGTTATTTTATCGGATGAGCCCGACTAGTTTACACGCGGCGGGAACTGCTACACGCAGTTCCCGCCGCGATAACGCCGCGTAAAGAGCTCATGAATAAGAGCCCCGTATGGGCTAGAAACTAGTCGGGCTCATCCGATAAAATAACACGTGAGTATAGCCGGTTTCTATACATTAATTATGAATTCCACTCACGATAGTTTAAATTCAAAAATACACGGAACATTTGAATAATAGTATAATCTTTAACTTTGAGTATTTATCTATCTAACAGAACTATGGAAAAAAGGTACAAAGGTAATTTTTAAAGGTCGCGTAAAATGTGTTATAAGAAAAGTATAGGAGCAAACGCCTACACGTCATGAAGTGCAAAATGGCTGCGATGTATTGTTGGCGAAAAGGCTTTTAAATTCGCTCGTGACTAACAATTGATGGTATTAAGTCCAACTTTCGAGAAAAGTATATAAGTACATAAGTCATATATCGCATGCTTCGTATTAAAGTGACCTAATTCAAAATTAGTCTTAATCTTAAATAATTTATAGAATTAAGCGTTAATTTGCGTAGATCCATAATAAAAAAGTACTAGTAAAATTATTTTGCTATAATCCGCGGTGAAGTAGAATAGAAAATATGTATAATGCTAAATGTATATATTGAGATTACCAAAAAAAAAACTTTTTTGAATTAGGTCACTTTAATATTAAGCGGGTGGAATGTATTTCACAGACGTTGAGATTAACATATTGAGGTAAATTTCAATTTTCTTATTCTCAAAGGTTCTTATCCGTTCTAAAAGCTTGTTTAAGTATCTCTTCAGGTGACAAGAGGGATCCTCCTCCTTTTCGTACAAATAATCAGCTTAGCGATTCAACGCGGAAACGCATTCTTAGGACCATTCCACGTGAGCATGATTTGTGGAGTGGCGTGGAGGGCAGGAGGAGTGGCGTGAAGAAAAATGGTGGTCTATTCTACTCAGCCGGATACCGCACGGCGGGTCATCGTACCTAAGTCGCTTATTATGACACCGCGGTAGGAAATAGGATGGTCTATTCTATTCAAACGGATACCACACGGCGGCGTGTTTAGATATAAAATATCTATTAAAACTTGTAGATTAATTTATATGAAAACTTAACCAAGCGCTTGACGGTTAAGGAAAAATATTGTGAAGAATCCCGCATACTTGAAAACAAGGCCTGGGATATGTCCCAATGCAGCGTGGTGGGTCTAAGCTACAATCCTGCTCGCCAAAGCAGATAGAAGGCCTATACCCAGTTGAGGGAAGATTCTACTAAGGTAAAACACTCTGAACACAGGTTTAGCAATATAAAAATAGCGACCTAGTTAAAAGCGAAGCTCAGTTAAAGTGGCACCCACTTGTGAATATCTTGAAATCTAAAAGCTTCGAGGGGAATTAAGATGAATTTTTATTCTGAAATCTTCGGCAGTCGTTTTATATTTACACATGATTTGGCTGCGTCGTAAAAACGCAGCCAAATCATGTGACAGCTTGTTTATAATATGTTGTGCCGACCCCACTTAGAGTGGGATAAAGGCAGGATGATGATTTATATCTAAACATGCTTCTTCTCTTGTTTGAAATGAGCACTTTTACTGTCCCGAAGGCTTGGTCACTGGCACCTGCCCATGGGCCATTAATTAAAGATTATCCGTTTTGTTGTTTCGAAATTCCTGTTATTTAAGGACAATAGCTTTTTAAACTCTCATTTAAGAGATGATTTAAAAGGTGAGTCTCTTATGTGACTATGTTTCTCTGGTAGGTCTTCAAAAGCTATCCTAACAATACTCGTACTTTAGGTACAGCAGTTATCCAGTTACATATTACCAGCCTAGCGGTGAAACCGTGCAGCTCTTTCAAGGGGTCACAGGTTCAACCCGAACAGGCTCCGATGAGATTTTCTGTTAAAACTTACGTGTCTAATTGATAATTGCAAATTTATTACCCGCTTTTCGGTGAAGAAAACATCGTAGGAAAACCTGTATATCTCTAGAGATTTTTAGGGATTTTTGTAACCTACCAATCCGCATGGGAGCAGCGTGGTAGGTCTTAACTCCAATCCTTTCCAACAACGAAGACGCCCAGCCGTGGAATTGTAACAGGCCGTTACTATATTATCAGAATTTCTCTTCCATGCTACTGCGTAAAAATATCTGACTCACTTAATCACTTTTAACTACCTCCATACAAACTATAAAATATTTTTAGTCATACAAAACATTTCAACACAAATCAATTTCGATTTAGAAATGTATATAACGATTGCAACAGTTGATTGTGTTGAAAATTATTTTATCCGTAGCACTGAAATGGTATTTCTTAACTAGATTAAACTTTAATCGGTAAGATCTGGGTTAGATATCGGCGAATAAAAACAAATTAAACCATTTACCACTTACTATTAATACCGCACACGTTAGTTTAAATTACAAATATGAAATAATTATTTTGCTATAATCCGCTTTTTTACGCGGTGTAACAAACGCGGATAATAGTAAAATAATTTTGTCATAACACTTGTACCATAGAATTCCGGAAAGTAAATAATTTTTTTTATAATTATTTAGTGTAAATTCCTACATTTTTACCCATACATACTTTTTCACGTACTGAGTATGATTTTATTGTGATTATAATTTTTTGTTAGTATACTGCCTGAAGCATTCAGAAACCTTATTTTTGTGCTGACTGGCTCGTTGGCGCAGATGGTCGTCACCATGCCTTTAGCTCCGCTGGTTAACATTTTTTAGAGGGCTAACATTTGTTTTAAATATTTTGGTGGTTCTTAGAGTCAGGGGTGTATATTTGTATTTAAATCATCATTATCAAAAACTGGTTTTCCCTCAAGTCCGACATAGCCCTCCTAGCGCGTCGCTTTAAGCAGAGGTTCGGCCCCACGTGAGGCGCCCTTAAGTCTCGTTCTAAAGTCGCTCTCCACTTTTCAAGACCCGGCGGTGACACTGTCAAAGCCTTCAAGACTAACAGCATTAGTAAGTGTCCGAAAAAAATCCAACTTTTTTTTGACCTGGTTGGACATTGGTTTATTTAAAATTATACGAGTATATCGCACGCTACCCTGGTGTAAATGTTTATTTAAAATTATATATCACACGCTACCCTGGTGTATAAGCTGAAATATTTATGGAATTTAGAACAGTTAAGTTCTAAATTTCATCAATATTGGTCCAGCGGATTAACAGTGAAACTAGCAGACAGATAGACTTTTACGCTTTTATGATATTAGAATGGATTATTCGAATAAAACACGTCTTCTATATAATATGCTCCGTATTTCGCAGACAGGGATGAGGCATGGAATTAAAGGTTTCGAATCTAATCAATACGCGGCTTTGTGACGTCAAGGGTGCGATTAAATAGTACTTGCTGCGTTCTTTCAACCCCCCTTTCTTATTACATACAAGAGGTTCCTGCGAATTTCGTGTCTTTTCTTAAATCTTAGTGTTAAAATACTTCCAAAATGAAATTGCCATTTTTTTCATAGGACATTGGTGATTTTTTATCCCATATGTTAACTCGGTATATAAGCTTTAATTGTCCCTAAATTTAATCAATATTGCTCAATGCGGATTAACCTAAGCTTTTGAGACTAGGTTTAGTCCAAGGCATCCTTGGTATTGTTAGTCTTTTCCTGCTAACCTCTTATCTTCATTTCAGTGATGGCATCCGATGATGATGATAAAATGGATTTCAGAGATTATGATTATAATAACATTCGCAGGCTAAAATTATTTAAAATTATTATCGCTATTCTTGATAAAAGAAATATAATATATGCTTAGTATTTGTATAGCTAAAGTGTTCCATATAAAAAGGAAAACAAAAAAGAAAATCAAACGAGAGCTAAAGCAAAACGTTTGCCTTTACACTTACGCGATAGCACGTGTAATGTAAAGATAAATCTAACACGGTAATTATTAATCATGTTTAATTTAGGTACGCTCTGGGAACTCAACCTTTGAAATGGTAGGTATTAGAAAATTTATAAAGCTCCAGGTGCACTGGCGGTTTAAAACCTTGTCCTCAGACTATTTTCTGTTAGGTCGGCAGTATATGGCTAACAAGGAAATTTAAATAATTGCGCCGAATCAGGGTACTATTGATGAGTTTATCTTTCTGGTTTTTTCTGTTTTGGTTTCATTGGTATCAGACAAATATGCCGTGTGGTATCCGGCTGAGTACAATGGACCACCCTCATTTCTTACCGACTAAAGTAATATAAATTGAATTCAATGAGGAGGCTGCAAATATAATATTGACCAAAGTCTCAATCTAGTCGTAGATATCGTATCGTAAGAGATGTCCGTCGGTATATTTTTTGTTTAATCTTCAGCGAGCTTTACGGTAAACTGAAATACCTCGGTCTCATCCATCAATGGAACACAGCCTTTAACGTTGTTTGCGGCTCGAGATGCGCGGTGGAGGCTATGCGCATCGCGGGGTTAGATCGAAGGCCCTGGAAGGGTACCGCGCATGCGCCGCCTTGGCTCCACCGATGCCTCCACCGTCAGCCCGCAGTCGCACCGCGCATCCATCGGCGACGCCATGCCGACCGACGCTGCGACTTGATCGGGGCGCCCAGCTCTAAAACACCCCTGAAAATAAACAGAAGCGCGACAAATCTACACCCTCGTCCACCAGACAAGGGTAAGTCTAACGCGGCTCGCAACCGTCACATTAGTCACCAGCTCTGACCAAGGTTAAATGTTTCGGATGTGCTTTTCCCGTATCTGAAATGCATAGAGGGCGCCCGTGTGCGCGGTGAGTCATCTCTGCGGCGACACGTTTTTCATGGCCGCCTCTTCGATCTCCTGAAGTATCGCGGCCGTTTCGATGGGGAGATTTAGGTTGCAGTGTATATTACGTAAGTGCGTTAGGAGTGCAGCGGCCGTGGCGCCGGTACTTTCGAGTCGGTGTTCAGCCAACCGTCGACAATTACGGCACGCGAGGATCGTTTTCAGGAAACATTCACCATTTTGTACGCGAACCTTGTACTGTAAGCAACTGTGAGTTTTGCTCATAAATCGCGTCGAAGCCATGCGTTTGGTGTTCTCGATTGTGTTCAATCAACTTATATTGATCATTAAGGCGGATATAGTGTGATTTTTCTATTGTGAAGTGTTTTCGGTTTTTTTATTTTTTCCATTGTGCGTTCATCTTTTGTTTGTGCTTTTGTTATGTTATTGTGATCCTATTGAGTGGTAGGTACAAGTTTATTTCGTTTATCCACTTTGTCAGGCCAGCTATGAATAACAAATTACTTTAATATATACATTTTATTAATATAAAAGTTTTTCAATATAATTTGGTTTAAATAAGGATTATACATCAAAAACATTAAGTGTTATGCACTGACATTTTCATAGTGTGTCGAATGTATTAATGTAATATTATGGCAGAAGTTTGGTATTCGTCATCAACCTAAATATAACATATTTAAATGTACACATAGACAATGCCAAAATATATAAAGAAATCAATGAGCGGTGACCTTAGCGAACGAACGGCCGAGCCATTCGACGCGTGCGCTGCTGCCTCAGATGCCATCCGGACCGTAACAGGCGAAACAGACTAACGGATCTTGACCCGCTATTCTATCCTAAATAATATCAAATTTATGATATTTAGTGTTTTTTTTTATAAATAAAGACTTACAAAGTCTATAGAATCATTCTCCTGCCCTTACCCCACTCTAAATAGGGTAGGTGTAAATGTTTTTCGCTTCCAGTCTTCGTTAACTCTGGCACTACTCCTTTTATCCGCATAGCTTACTTCAAATAATCCAACGATCTCGACCATTCGGCCTTCCTCTAGTCACTTATCCATGCACATTCATATTTAACACACGATTGCTCACTGATCAATTTGATGATTGGTCTAAAAAGGCTATGGGTATGGGACATAACTTAATACTTGGTTTTTCTTGGTATATATTTTTTTTTTTCACTTTTGGGATATAGAACTAAAGATTAACTTCTAATTGACGAGATTTTATAAATGTTGCACCATAATATTGCAGCATTTCGATCTAAAACGATCAAACCAAATACAAGATTTTGCTTCTTCAAAAACTTACCTAATCCTCAATCATTATTAAGACATAAGTTAAGACATTTATTCAATAATGTATTTATTTTATAAAAATAAATATTTATTTAACTTTAAATTAATTTATATATCGACCTTTATTTTTGTCTCACTACTTTAATAGAAACAAATCATCTAGCTTTGTTTAGTTCCATTTAAGAATATGATTTTGCTGCACTGTTAGTTTAAGTTTTATACGGGTTTTATAGACTATCAACTATTTGATAGATGTCTAATAGACTGGCTTTGGTTGTTTTATATTTTAAATGAGTAGTATCCCTGCACATTTGTGCAAAGCAAATAAAGGGTGTTATACTAATGTTTGTCTATCGCTTATCCAGTTAGATGTTGTTTTCTCACTGTTATCATTTATTATTAGAGCATATCATAACAACTCAATCATAATCATAATCATATTACTTAAAATCATAATCATTACAACGATTGAAGCTTAAATAAAAAATACTTCTGCAAATCTCATTACTTAAGCTGCTACTAGGTCAATTAAAGGATTTTCTTTCAGGTCCATATTTTCAACGCTATTAAAATATTAAACGAGGTTAAATCTTGAGATATTTTCAAAATGAATACTGAATGCTTGCTCTCTTATTAACCTTAATTTGTGTTTTGTAGCACGCCGACTTTCAGAAAGTTTTGTGCTCTGTAAATTTTTATCTTGATTAGCGTCGAGACTATTCCATTTGCTTAGTAAAAGTATTCTTTCTCTGTTTAAGTTGCTTGCGTTTATTTTTTATCTGTTGTTTGAATCATAATATATGTTGACTTGAAGCAATATTTTTTATAGTTGATATTGGAAAAAACAACAATTTTATGAAATCTATTTATTTATTCCTGCTAATAAGCTGAGTCCCGTAATTACGCTCGTAATGCCAAAGTTATGCAATAATTAAGATTTAATTAAAAGTACTTATAGAAATCGTTTTAGCTAAACGGTATGATATTGTAACTCTAATTTTGACTACCCCAGGGTGAGTGCGTTCGTTATAAAAAAATTGTTCCTAAATTGCGTAAAGCATGCTCTCGTAGGTGGAAAACATCTTTAGGATACCGACATTTTCTTAATCTCTAATCTTAATTTCTAGACTATTATGATATAATATTAGGAGAGATTCTAAAATATTTGATACAAGCTGTATGCGGACTTTGTTCATGACAAATTTAGTATTAAAATATCCTTAACTAGGTATTAGGTATTTTTCTTCGTTACGTTCGCCTTATTTCTAGTATCCGATTAGCCTTTTGTCCGTTGTTATATTCTACAGTTTTTTTTTGTTGTTCTCTTTAAATCTTCGTTAATCCTTTCACCGATATCCAAAATAGCAATAGAAACGATCGTAACCTTGATCAACAGAGCGTGGAGTCGAATGAATACGCTACAAGTGAGATAAAATATCATTTGGTTAGACAGGGGTCATTTTTTATTTACAATTGCGTCACTCTGTTTCAACACTGATAATAGTTAGAATTAGGTATAAATAACTTCCTTAAGTATAAAATTCATTATTTTCCGTCTTTATTATTGCCTTTGTATTTTTATTTATTTATTCGAATCTCCAACAGCATTACATATTAAATAATGTAATATGTAATAATGTAACAAATATATAGTTTTAAATTATTTATGTAGCACCAATTATAGAGATCACATCATTCTTAGTTACAATGAATAACAATTACAAACCTTAAAATAAACACAAAAAAATAATGAAAACAAAGAAACAACATAAAGGCACAAATATTACAACTCTGACATTAAAATTTTAGGACTTTTTTCATAAATGATGAAACCCCATCGCAGCCAATATGCCTTTATGCAGCTATTATATAAGCGCGAGATACCTGATATTGGGCCATTCTGTCCCAGTTTCGTTCTAGCAAACTTTGTCTTAAATAACGGGCATAGAATGCGAGTAAGTTTTCGATGTACATTAATATTAAATTTCATTATCATCTACTTTTTATTGAAAATTCTATGTAGACATTTTATGTCTAATATAGATCTTCGGATAGCTAGTGACTTCTTTTTTAAATATTCAATTCTGTCTTTGTACGACTCTAAATAAATAAATAATAAATAAAAGTTTATTCATAGATTAAAATTTAGTGAAAAATTGAGTTGAAAATGAACGATTAGAAGCTTTAGATCGAAATACTAAATATTTAACTAGTCTCTTTTGAACATGTTCGATTATATCAATGCGGACTTTGTAAATCGGGGACCATACTTGGGAACAGTATACAAGTTTACTACGTACCAAGCTATTGTAGCACGTAAGCAATAATAGGACTCTGGATATCCTTTTAAATTCCATAGATTGCCTTATAACAAAGCCTAGTATTTAGTAGCGGCCTGTTACTATCCCACTGCTGAGAATAGGCCTCTTCTCCGTTTTTGGAGAGAAGGATTGGAGCTAAGACCTACCACGCTGCTCCAATGCGGATAAGTAGATTGTCTGTCCAGTTTTTATTAAAAATTTATTCTTTGTTCTTAATTACGTGTCGGTTACAGTGTCGTATGTGTTAGAGGCTTTAACGTTTTTTCTTTGTTCTCAGGTGCGTGTCGGGTACGGTACCGATGTGTTAGAGGCGCGGCTGCATAACAACCACCGCCATGTCGTCAGTGAAGGTGGCGGTGCGGGTCCGCCCCTTCAACTCCCGGGAGATCGCCCGCGAATGCAAGTGCATCATTGAGATGTCTGGCAACACTACAGGTGAGTGACACACACACAGGTGGTGTGATTCGTTTTTCAAATTCTTCGAAATATTTATTTATTTTATTTATGTACCAAAAAAGAAAAATATACAAAAATGCAGTTAAATGGAAACTAGTACAAAGGATAAGTTATCTCTATAAGAGATCTCTGACAGCGACCCTTGGTGGTTGGGTTGGACTAGAAGAAACGTGCTATAGGTACATTAAAAATTTTAAAATACAACAACAAAACATTATATACAAAATAACAAATTATATATTGATAAACAGACATTCTAATATTGATAAAATAAAATACATATATAATAATACTAATACTAATATGAAGTGAAATAAACTTACATAGATATAGGTTATGACAGCGAGGAAAGATAGTGTTGCTTTAGCCTAAGTTTGAAAGTGTGCAAGGAAGGAGAGTTTTTAAAAATACTATCTGGTAGTGAGTTCCATAGACGGGATGCAAGGACTGTAAAAGACATGGAAAAAAACATGGTTTTATAAGAGGGTACAGAGAATGACTTAATTAGTATTCTGAATAATAGAATAATAGAATAGTATTCTAAAGACGTTAATATGTAAGATGGACTCGCCTATCATGCATCATTTTACGAAGGTGCTTGTGTGGCAGTCCTGAAGTTTTTTAATTGTTTTTTTTTATTTTATACTACTAACATTTTTTTTAAATCTAATTTAAATTATATTTTTTATTATTATTATTTTACCTTTTAGAAACTTTGTCAAAATTAATTTATATTACTAACAAAGTGGACCCTGGTTTTCTGAAATAAAGATTTATTATTATTATTATTATTCGTTGCTACGCAAGAACGTGCGGGTCTTTTACGAGGAGGAGCTATATGAAAGCGCTCACGAAGATAAAGAGGTGAAGATGTGTTAAGAATCTTAAAGGGAGTGGTGAGAATGTGAATATTCCGGTGAAGGCGGATGGGGAGCCATTTAAGTTTTCGACGAAATTGAGATATATGATATTAAGTTCCTTTAAAAACTTTTGCGATTCGTACCTATCAGGTATTATGCTGCTGGTTCCGAGCATCACAAAATCGTGGGGTGTGGAGATCTCTTAAGGAACTTAACCTTTCAGTTTTAGTTCACAAATATTTTAATTGTTTTTTTTTATTGTGTACCATGTTTATATTTACTTCTTTTGAACGTTGTATATGCCTGTAATAGTATTTTAAATAGATTAAGGTTGTATGAATTACATGTAAAAAACAAAAATGTATATTAATAATATTGTTGGCATATTTTAATAAAGAAATAAGGACGTGGACGTGGACGTGGACGTGCATCGGTTGAGAAAGAAGAAGAGTACAAGGTATTATATAAAATTGCGAGTCACATCGCGATAGCATAAAGTTACCTTTATATTAGGTTCGATGTTCGACCTCATATAAAAGTAACACGATATTATCGCGATGTGACCCGCATGTTTATATATCAACTTAATTATTATAATAAATATTAATAGGTAATGTTATTGCGTGGATCCGTGTGCAAGGAGAATCGAACGAACAAGTATTTTTCCTTTATCAAGGTTTTATCTGTCCTGATAATAGTATCAGTAGTATAAAATAGGACGAAAAACTTAATATCCTTAATTTATATACTACTTAGAGTACTTGCGATTTCGTTGTCTTCGATTTTAGTGTTTCCGTACCTCGTATATTTTTTTAATATATCCGTAGAAAAACGTTTTTTTTCCTATATGTTAGTATATACCTAGACTTTAATTATACCAATTTTCATCTTTATTGCTCAAGCATATTAGGCATTAATAATTAATTAAGGACAGCGTAACAGACAGACAAAGATACTTAGCATTTATAGTATTAGTTTAGAATTTGAATGCAAAATTCGTATTATATAAAGTTTGAAAATAGCAAATCACTACATAAATAACAGCCACCAAAGAGATCTTATACTTTTTTTTCAAATCATAAAGAATTTCGTTAAATTCTCTTGATAATACTATAATTTAATTGCGTCTTAAATTCATCTTTCTAATTTAAGGTGACAACGGAACACTAACCATTGTTTACGAGCCACGTAGCGGCAACAATTTATTGCGAATTACTAGAGACCTTTCTAAATTAACTAGATTTGGCCCTCTTTATGAAGAATGGCGTTTACAGCGCTGCGAAAATGCAATTTTTGTATACATACACTACTTTTTTGTTTTAAGTTAGCTAAGCTTTGATATAAATAAAGATAACTAAAGAAGATTTGAACGTTATTAAATAGTTTAGAGTACTAAAAAAATATATTAATAACTAGTTCATCTTTATCTAGTTTTGCGAGATACTTTTATTTATCGCGTTTTAACCGTAATATCTGGGTGACCGAGCTTCGCTCGGTAATTTTTTCCCAAAAAAAAAAAGAAAAAACAATTATTTAGTTGGGGATCGATCCTTGGCATTCACATTTCTCGAGGCTACCCTTTACCCGAATAAGCTACGTCGACTTGACAGCTAATGGCGAAAATTCAATTCAATATAAATGTTAGTGTTTTTTAATGCCCAAAAACAGGGATAAAACAATATTTTTTTTACATAAAACCTAGCTAGATCAATTTTTCTCCCCCAAAACCTCCTACATGCTGAATTTCAGGAAAATCGTTGGAGCCATTTTCGAGATTCAGAAAATATATATATATACAAGATTAACTCATTTAAATATAAAGATTTTTTTTTATAACAAGTAAATTAAGAAAAAATTGAAGAGTGATTTCTATTCTTTTAAACCTTATCTTTTGGAGAGACGTTGACGAAAAGTTTGCGTCAGTTACTTTAATTTCAAACTGTTCTTTTGCTGACGGAAATTGTGTTAAAATTAAAGGGAAATAATGTTTTATTATTCATTTCTTTGTTCATACCAGATAATATATAAAATATTTTTATAGAAAATATATACAATATTTTTTACTTATTTATGAGAATAATACATGATAGCCGTGTGGTATCCGGCTAAGTAGAATAGACCACCCTCATTGCTTACCGAGGTGTCGTAAAAGGCGATTAAGGTAAGTTGACCCACCGTGTGGTATCCGATTTAGTAGAATAGACCACCCTCCTTCTTACCGAGGTGTCGTAAAATACGACTAAGGCAAGTTGACGTCAGGCAGGCGGCCGGTCATAAAAACGCAGCCAAATGATGTTACAGCATGTTTATAACATGTTGTGCCGACCCCACTTAGAGTGGGACAAGGGCAGGAGGATATAATATGAGAATAATGGATGACTTTAACCGGTTTGTACTTTTGCAATTGCGGGTAGTCCTACCTATGTACGGAAATTCGTCGCAACATCATAACTGGAATACTAGAGCGTTAAAGAAGTGTGTAAAACATTTTAACCAATGAATTGTCATTTGATATTTATATTTTTTCATATTTAAATATAAAAAAAATGTATTACGCGAGACATCTGAGACCTCTTAAAAGAGTTAAGTTAAAGTAAGACTTAAGTTTCGAAAATCAGACTATAGAAGATCAAGCAAAGAAATAAAATAAACAATTGTTACTCAAATATGGAGAAAAAGGGATATGTGACGTAACGTAGGACTCAATTAAATAAACTTAAAACTGTCCTCGCAGTCCATTTATTATCCATGCCAATGAAAATGCATGAGAAGGACAATAAAATATGAATCACCCAACAATTGCTCATGCAGAAAGGGGACTGAGTCATATCGTCGTTTGGGATAGCGCCAGAATTGCAGGGGATGTTTATCGCGACCAATAATCATACGCTCCTACGCATGTCCTACTATAATATTCGCTGTCTTTCAGTAAGAAATGCAGTCTCTTATTTTTAATGAAAATTAAGTAGTTAATTATTTAATGGTCTGGTAATTGTAACTTAGTTGCAATATATTTTCATAATATTTACTCGTAGTATGAGGTGACTGAGCCTTGTTCGATAGTTTTTTTTTAAATATATAAAAATACAATTAAAAAAAGAAAAAAGCTCCGGTGACATGTGGGACTGGAACCCAGATTTTGAATTTTTTTCGCCCGCCCGTTACCCATTTGGCTATAACAGCATTACGTTTGACAGCTAAAATTTCATTTAATATCTATTCAAAAATTTTTCTCTCCCAAAACCCTCTACATGCTGATACAATTTTATGATAACTCATTTAAATATTAAAGATAAATAAAGCAATTTTTTAAAAAAATATTACGTGTACTCTATTGTAAGAAGAAATTGAAGAATTTATGCATGAGTATAATTCTATGTAGTTGTATAGATGTATGTAGCTCAAATATAACAATTAATTGCAAAATATGCAATTTTCATGAAATGGTAACTGAAAACTATGAAGTCTAGTAAAGACCATCCCTTAGTAGTTTAACTTAACGTTAGATTGAAGTGATTATATTGAACTGATATGAACTGATTTAAAAGATATTTAGAAAATGAAAGTTTATTTATTTATTTATACAGTAATCCTACAGCGTTGCAAAAATTTTACTTAAATACTATTTATTAGAATAATAATAAGGCCAGGAGTGGATTAAACTGTTTCAGTTAGAATTGAATTCACAAGCATATTTAGATTTAAATTTCAATTTGAAAGTTCTTGGTTGTGTTTCAGTGAGCACATAGCGAAGTAGTGTAAAAAATACAAATGAGGTTGCTTAGTAAATATACAACCTCTTTTATATGTATCAGATAAGGTGAAACATAGCGTGTGATAAAACACTACTATTTGACTGTTTGCAGCGTTGAATTTCTCTCTTGTTCGGAATGGGAATAGGGTAATAAATTTACGTTGAAATGAAACTATGCTTTAGATGGAATTTAATTGTTTCAGTACCTAGTTGACCAATAATTTTTTACAAAATAAAAAAAATAGGTTTACATTACATTTACATTTCTCGAGACTGCCCGTTCCCCGAATAAGCTTCGCTGACTTGACAGTTTATGGCAAAAATAGTGTTTTATATTCAATATAAATTTTAGTATGTTATAATGCCCATAAACCGGGATTCAACGAATTTCCGAGTTTCCGAAAATATATATACATACAAGATTAACTCATTTAAATATTAACGATATTTGTTCTGTTATTTGATTACTAGTTTTTGCTATATCAGAATGTATTTTATACTTACCGTAATAATGGTCTAAGGGTGAGAATGCATAGTGGGGCGCAGACGACTCGCTGTAGCCCTTCATATGCCGCTCTAACGGGGACCTCTGGGCGTCTCGAACGGGGTTTATCGGACGCACACCTGAAAAGGACCCCGAGGTGGTCGATGCATCTGGTGCTCCCGATGCATCGATTAGCGGAGGGAGGGGCCACTGTTAGAGAGGACCCAGAGGTGGCGCACTCTGGCGCACACGTCAGAGTTGCTGCTGGATGGGGGCAATGTGTACAACGGTACCCTGTCCCCGCCACCAGCAGCGTGGTGGAGCACTGTCAGGTTTTTAGTCGGTGAGAGTCCGACATACTCGCCGCTCGTCTCCATCGGGCGGTTTTGACCCATAATGGGTTTTCCTGACATAAAAAGAAACGATTAATTTAATTATTAATGATTAATGATTAGATTCTATTCAATACTTCTAATGCCTAACTAAGCATTAGTTAATATTAAAAATTCATCATTCTGCTGGCCTACTCTGAAAATTAAATTAAAAAATTCATCATTCTCACTCTATATGGGG
Organism: Morpho helenor; assembly: GCA_029227775.1. Classification (NCBI taxonomy): domain Eukaryota; kingdom Metazoa; phylum Arthropoda; class Insecta; order Lepidoptera; family Nymphalidae; genus Morpho; species Morpho helenor. The sequence continues at coordinate 4,011,523 of JARGCU010000022.1, read as the reverse complement.
TCTGCACTTTACATTTTAAGCAAGTTGTGACAAGATTTGTCTAGGTATTTTACTACTAGTCTCCACCAATATCACACGGCGCCGGTTACATCTCATTTTATTTATAAATCCCACTTGTAAAAAGACACATTTAAGCCGTTGCGATGTATAAATAAACAAATAACGGTTACATAAAGAGCACTCTCTAAGGTAAATTGTAATTTCAGTTGTAAGTACATTGCGAGTTTGTTTCTTTTAAAACTTGTTACCTAGACTCCGAGTGAAGCACTAATTAAGCGGGTTAAAATCATTAGACTGTGAAAGAATTTTTAATTATTCTGGCTTCGGATTACACTGACTAATGAAGTTTCCATTTGTAAATGTGATTCTAAAGATGTTTTAACCTTTTTTTAGAACTGCGAGGCAGTTTAATAAAAAAAAAGGATTATCGTTGCTGGTAAAATTTTTGATTAGAAAAATCGACATTTTGACTACTACTACATACTCTTCATGTTAGTAAATTTCATCAAGTGTCAATATGTATATTGTTTGATACATGTCAGTGTTCAATTGTCAATTAAGAAATGTCATTCCTTGGTGTCGTATCGATGTACAACACCCTTTTTTCGACTTCCAATCGGCAACTGAGCTACACGTATATTATAAATTATAAAGTCTCTGAGTATAATATAATCCTGTTGCATCTTAGAAGTACATGTGTTTAGAAATCCTGTATATTTTACAGAATTAGGATGACATTGAAAAACGCCATTTATTATCGACCTACCGCACGACAACAGTCTACGCGAACGAGGTCGCGGGTAATAGCTACTTATTTTATAAAGGGACATAAATGTACCAATGTTTTCTAATCCTTGTAGTAATAGTACATGCTCCGATAAATAACATAAAGCCGTAAATGTTCCTTATATTTAATGTGTCTGTCGTTGTAATAACAGGCGAAACGTGCTCTCGCCGCCGGGGCGAAGCTTACAGGCTTTAAACTTTAGATTATTTATTGGCACTTTAGTCGCCTTTATATCCTAATACATATTTTATTATAGTTCTCCGTTCTATGTGAGTTTGTTATTGAATTCCTGTCCAGTTTTTATGGTCATAGAATAGTGTGGAACGAGAATAATAAGAAGACCCCTACTTAGGGTATACTAAACTTTTAAGGGTCGTTAGATTAAAAATCATTCCATGACTATCATAAGAATATCATTACGAAAATGGATATGAAATGAAATCTCTTAGAAACGAGGAGTATAAGACAATGTGAAAAGCATCATCATCCTCCTGTCCTTATCCCACTCTAAGTGGGGTCGGCACAACATGTTATAATCATGTTGTCACAAGATTTCGTCAACTTACCTCTGTCGTATTTTACGACACCTCGATAAGAAAGAGGGTGGTACTATTCTATTCAGCCGGATACCACACGGCGTTCAATGTGAAAAGCATATAGTATACAAATTAATAAAAGGTCAGTTGATTAGTCCAGAATAAACGAGATAAAAAACGTACAAATATCACACAGCAGCAATCCACACAAGCACTACACACACTCACTACTACAATCTCTACACGACATCAAGATACGAATCATTACGTTTTTGTCGTGGAGCCTATCCAACTGATGATGATTCGGTTTCGAAACGAAACGATTGTAGAGATTGTAGTAGTTAGTGTGTGTAGTGCTTGTGTGGATTTTATGTTGGTGTCGGCGTTTTGTGATACGTGTGGTGGCTTGTCCTGCATATATAAGGTATGAGAACGTTGCCTGTATTATACACTTAGCATTACATAGATTCTCTTAACAAACGCGGATTATTGCTAAATAATTCTATAGATTTCCGCAAAGTAACGCCTGCTTATATAAATCATGTAAATTAACTATCAAGTAAATAGCAATTAATAGTCTGTATCGGTGATAGAAACTAGTATCTTTTGTCTCTGGTAGGTTGTTCAACAAAGGCTTAAGTACGTCTATGTAGGTCAAAGGTGCACGCTTTTTACCGAGCTCTTTACTAAGGATTTTAACACACAGGCACTATATGGAGAACAAAGGTGTCACGACCGTCCCAGACAAGTAGCAAAAAACTTGAATGTTAATGAAACCCTTTTACATAATAACAGAGGGATTTCTTTTTTGTGACCAGTAGATAATTTAGATATTAATGTTCTTTTATGAGCTTTTCTTAATTTTTTTTGGATTTTTAAATGAAATTTTAACTTAAATGCAATTTTATCAATCAATAAATGTAATTTAATGAAAATATAATTATAAGTACAAAATTTAATTAAGTGGATTTATTATAAAAAAATATATATGAAAAGAAAATAATGGAGGACGATACTTAATGAAAATTAATTAAATAAATTAATTAAATAAGAAAAATTGACATTAATAATATTGACTTTTATATACTTCACATATACAATAATTAATAAAAATAATAATACTATATATAAATTTTTTATTAAAAAAAACCAAAATAAGTCATTAAATGTCTTAAATATTTTTTTTATAAGTTTCAGAAAGAAGGCGATCTATATAAACACAATTAGATGTTATAATGAAATTCGGCGGTTTTTTTATGCTTTTTGTTTTTTTAGTTTCCATTTAAAAATTACAAAGAAGTCTTTTTCCTACACACAAACTAGGTATCGTAGTGTATAGTATAGTTTTAAGATATTTTAAAGCATTTAATTTTTCCAAATTAAAACAAACACCTGTTAAAAAATTTATTATGAGGAACTTTAAAGGAGGTTTAGGAAAATATAACGCAAAAATAAAATGCTCCAGATTTATTCATTCATAAAACATCGTCGGGGAAGCAGTCAAACAAAATGAAATTGCTCTCGGTTGAGATACTGCACCGTAAAAGTGTTATCCTTCAAGATAACAACTCGTAAAATGCTGGGGGATGTTCTAACGATCCTATAGGGAGCGGCGAATGCTGTTTTAAAATTTTAATAGAGCTACATTTACAGTATAGTTGAGTATCAGAATTTCAAAAATTTGGCTGCTGGCGTAGCACGAGAAACGTAAAAAGATATGAGTTCTGTTGAAATATGATTTAATTTAGAGATGATTTTTCCATAAAAACCTTTATGGCGATTTTCTTGTTTCATGACAGACTTTTAATAATATAAATAACCTATTTATTTTAATTTAAAAAAACCAATTGCTGACTGTTGAGCCTAAAACGTTACACAACAAAGATGTACAAGAAAAAAACATTAATTTATTATTTAACAACAATAATATTATTTAATATATAACAATTTAAGGGGACGTGTTAATAATATCGTAAAATATTTATTGTAAAGTTGCCATGTTTATTTATTATTTTTTTAATATTAAAATTATTGTTTATCTTTGGCTAGGTCATGCATAGTGCGACCTTTAAGTATTCCACTTCTGGTCTAATATCTGACCTCTCTTATTACAAAATAAAATCCACAGAGATCATGCAAAAGTGCCAAAAAATAGGACCGAGAAACGATCATGGAGTTATTATTATATATAGAGTTATTATACTACATTAGGGGAGCCATAGGCAGGCGTATATGTGACGTCCGTCTGTCTGTTACGCTTCATGCCTAATCTATTCGAGAATATTATAGGTCTAAAGTAAATAAGTTGTTTTTGATAATTTGTAGAATAAGGCGTTATCCAGTGGAGGTCTTCAGCTTATCCTGGTATAAAGCAAAATAATATAATAATGAATACTACGCCGTGTGGTATCCGGCTGAATAGAATAGTACCACCATCAATTCTTACCGAGGTGTCGTAAGCGGCGACTAAGGTAAGTCGACCCGCCGTGTGATATCCGGTTGAGTAAAATAGACCACCCTCTTTCTTACCGAGGAGTCGTAAAATACGGCGGTCAGGTCTGCCGGTCGTAAAATACGTAGCCAAATCATGTGACAACATGTTTGTAACATGTTGTGCCGACCCCACTTAGAGTGGGATAAGGACAGGAGGATGATGAATATAATAATGAATACTACGGTTTAATTTTACCTGCTAAAATTACCTTGTTCTCATTAAAGCTAGTGCACCGGGTAAAAGTGCTATTCTTTAGGGCGCAACTTGACTCGTTAAGTGCTAGGCGGCGAGGACAAGAGGGCGGGCGCGAAAAATGTTTTAGTTATTCCTAACGTTAAATATTTCCTAATAATGGTTTATTATAAATAATAATATTAATATTTTCTAGTTTGATATAAAACCTTTTATATCATACCTTTAAATATGTATTGATAAGTTACTTGTAAGTTTTTAAAGAAAACGTAATAGGGTTTGAACTCGTGAACCCTTTAAAAAAGTCGCTAATTCTTACCGTTCGGCTATTAAGGCACTTACATTACATTATTATTTCAACTTTTTCAACAAACATTTAGAAATTTTCTGTAATAAAAAAGTTAGTTTACTATCATCCGCTATCAAAGGAAATCTTAGTAATGCTAAATGTAGGAAGCACAATCCGATCTCATACCCTATACATTTATAATATTAGTAGTATTTATAGTATGGAAGAATAGTAACCATATGTACTTAAAATGACTGCCAAATACATCAAACTGAACTGGCACTGCATACATAAACTAAGACAATATCAGCCATGGTTTGACGACCAGCGAAGTCCCAGATTCCTGACGTTTCTTCCGGCGTTGTAATGAAAGTCATACCGTCAGCCCTCCACTACATGTCGCTCTAAGCCGTGGTGCGGCCGCAAATGAGGCACCCTTAGGAAGATGTTCCCCGACCCTAGTAGAGTTTCTACGTTCTACTCTCCACATTGCGTACGATGCTTTTGCTTGCCCGTCCCTCGGTGACGCTGTAAAAGCCGTTAAGCCTATCAGCATACAGTAAAAAAAAAACATGGTTTGCCCCAAAATCAAAGTATCATTATGCAATAGACTTCACGAATAAATCGCAAAGCCTTGTGATTCTATAAATTATTCATCTATGATTTATAGAAGCAGGCGTTATTTTGCGGAATTCCATAGTATAATAGAAGTTACAATAGAATTAATTTAATTACAACAAACGTGAATTACAGTAAAATAATTCTATTCTAACTTCTATTCATCAATGAAAAGAAGGGTTTTATTCAAGAGACAAGCTTAATAAAAGCTTGAAATCACTTTCATTTGAACCTATTATTACCGCTTCTTTGAATTTTACGGCTACGATTATGAGATTTGCGTTTGTGTGTAAAGGACAAGGCGTCTTCGCCGGTCGATACGTCGCGACGAGCGTCATCTAAGCTTTACACTAAGAATAATCTAAGCTTTAGGCTATGGGAAGGCAGCAATTTACAATGCGTCTGGAAGAGTGAAACGAAATAAAGCAGCTTGAATTACTTAAATCGCTTATGCCAGTGTGTTTAGTAGTACTATAGAAATTAGGTAAAAGTTTTTTAAAGGCCAATTTACATAAGACGAGCTTCTTCTATGCCCACTACTATTAAACTTATGTTAACAATTTACCATACGATTTTCTTCGATGGAAAACATAGTGAGAAAACCTGCATATCTCTGTATCCTATATTTGTACCCTATCAATCCGCATTCGAACAGCGTGGTGGGTTCTCAAACCATTCTCTCCAAATAAGAAGGAGGAGGCCTTTGCTTATAAGTGAGATATTAAAGGTACTTTTTTGTATAGTCTTTATTGGGCTATTGAAAGGAAAGTACTTTGCAATAATTTAAGCACATAGTTGTCTTTAATATTTAACTATATTATTTATAATATATAATCTGAATTTCGGCTCCAACGATTTTCATGAAATTCAGTATGTACTGGGTTTTTTGTACTGGAGTTTTTGAAAAAAGGTCGTTTTATTCTTGTCTTAAGGCATTAATAAACTGCTAAAATATAAATTTAGGTAATGTAAAATTTAATTTTGCTGTCATTCGTAAAGTTGTAATAGCTCAGTGGAGAACGTGCGAACTTAAGAAGTGAAAATACCTGGGATCGAGTCCTACATATATTTCCTTTTCCCTTTCTTTCGTTTTTTAATTTCATTTTTTTATATATTTCAAAAAAATTACCGAGTAATACTCGTCACCCACGTACTCAAATTCAAATTCAAAATATTCTTTATTCAAATAAACTTGTAAACAATAGCTTCTGAATCGTTAACTCTACTGCTGGTTCGCAAAGATGTTCCTACCGAGAAGAGCCAGCAAGAAACTCGGCGGTTGCTCTTTTAAAAATATAATTCTTAATACTAGTTTATTTAGTCATTACTGTGTTGTACTATATTTTATTTTCTCTATCTCTTTGTTCCAGTTATACTCAACCCGAAAGTACCTCCGAACAACAAGGAATGCGCTAAGAGTTTTAATTTCGATTTCTCGTACTGGTCGCACAATGTGAGTATTCAACTTTCTTTATGTATAAGATTTACATAAATATTTTATCAATCTAAAAATTTCCATGTATGACTGTTGCCTAATTTCTCTTGAATCCGTTAACGTTAAAGCGTCATTGGAAGAATTTTCAAACATTCACTCGTTTAACTTTATAATATTAGAAACATTTTAACTTCACTCAACAACTACTGCGCCGTGAAGTCGTTTGCACATTTCATCTATACTAATATATAAAGCTGAAGATTTTGTTTGTTTGATTGTTTGAATGCGCTAATCTCATGAACTGCTAGACCGATTTGAAAAATTCTTTCATTGTAAGATAGTCCATTTATTGAGGAAGGATATCTATACTAATATATAAAGCTGAAGAGTTTGTTTGTTTGTTTGAACGCGCTAATCTCGGGAGCTACTGGACCGATTTGAAAAATTCTTTCAGTGTGAGATAGTCCATTTATCGAAGAAGGCTATTTATACTCATATATAAAGCTTAGGAGTTTGTTATTTGTTTGATTGTTTGATCGCGCTAATCTCATGAACTACTGGACCGATTTGAAAAATGCTTTCAATGTGAGATAGTCCATTTATCGAGGAAGGCTATCTATACTAATATATAAAGCTTAGGAGTTTGTTGTTTGTTTGATTGTTTGATCGCGCTAATCTCATGAACTACTGGACCGATTTGAAAAATTCTTTCAGTGTAAGATAGTCCATGCATCACGCTAAGACGAATAGGAGATGAGCAGCAATTAAAAAAAGTTGTAACTTTAAATGATGTTTTCAAAAAGTTACGACTGAATTCGAATTTTAACAGTTCGTTAATTTCATTGTCTCATTAAGTTGAGCGAAATAATCGCGACAGTATGAAGCCATATTAAAACGAGCTTTCTTAGTTGACTTTGCGAAACCCTACAAACATAAACGAGACAACGTATATGTAATCTATTCTCGCAGCAAACAAGCAGATTGGTTTTCACTGAACAAATTTCTTTAAGCAAGTAGGGAGATTAGTAGGATGTTAGGTACTTCGAGACGATGTAATTAGTTTCATACTAGTTTTTACCCGCAACTTCGTTCGTGTGGTTATAGGAGAATGCGTGAAAGGTTGATAATAGATGGCGCTTTTCAATGTCATCCTATTTCTGTAGAATTGACAGTTTTTTTATAGACTATATGTTATTCTGGTATATAAGGAATAATTATGCCAAATTTTATCGATATTGGTTCAGCAGATTCGCCGTGAAAGAGTAACAAACATACATCCATACTCATATACTTTCGCATTTATATAATTAGTAGGATTACTTCTCAAATTATAATTTACATACATTTGCACTTTAGACGCTTTTATTTATCAGTTTGAATCAACTGTTAATATTTGTATTAAGAAGGACCGCCGTGTTGTATTCGGATGAGAAGAATAGACCACCCTCAATTCTTACCGAGGTGTCGTAAAAAGTGACTAAATCGATTAATCAATAATTTAACATTATAAAAAAATTCCATCTTAAGACAAATCAGCATTCTCCTGCCATTATCCCACTGTGAGTGGGGTCGGCACAACATTAATTAATCATGTTGTTAGATGGTTTTGGCTGGTTATTTAACGTACGGCCGCCTACCTAACGTCGACTTACCTTAGTCGCCTTTTACGACACTTTGATAACAATTAGGGCGGTCTATTCTACTCAGCCGGATACCACACGCCACTTGTATAAAGAGCTTGCATCTGAATAATGGCTCTATAATAGCCGTAGCCATTAAAAGTTAAATTATTCATTATAGTTTGGTAGCCATTTTTTATAGAACACTACCTAGGATTATGGTATTAGGTACCTATAACACATTCTAATGTATCAACAGTAAGGCTTCTAATCCCAACCTTTGCAGCCACTTTATATAATGACTGGTTTTATATCTTATTAAGCACATTATTTGATCTGGCACATTTACACGGCAACTTCTGTCATTGATTTAATTTGAAATCAATACAAATATCAAGTATTTTTTTTGTTATATTTTATTGTTACTATCACTGCGAGAAAATCAGTGTGTTCAAAAGCTCTTCCCAGGTCAATCCACATCCTATGGGAATAGGATAAATAGTAACCACAACCTCCTCTATCTTCATTAGTCCCATTAAAATCGGTTAAGCCGTTCCGTAGATTATCGTTACGTAATTTTTGTAGCTAAAACCGTACTAAATTTTGTTCAGTATATTTAGTGAAACCGATCCTTTACAGATAAAGATTTTGTGGAGAGATTTTTTCGATCATATTATATTCTATTTCCCCCTTATTTTACGTTTAAGCGCTTTCTTAAATCATAAGTACTACTGTAAATCGATTTATATGGTTATTAGCATCTATATTTTAGTCTAAGGACGGTAAAATCCTTATATTTTAATTAAAAATTATAGTAAAGTAGAAAATCCAACGAATCTTGATACAAATTGTGAAAGTTCTGGCAAACAAAAATCAGAAAACAACACATAAAATATGCAAAGCATGTGACATCCGCCATCTATTTTTCCTTTGTAAGAATAAATATACGAACGAATAATAAATCAAATTAATATTTATGGAAATAAGTTTTTTCGCACTTTTGAATCGTCAAGAATCAATATCACCACTGGTTCGGATTGTGTCTCTTGTCGAGAAGAACCAGCAGGAAACTCGGCTGCCGATTTTTTTTAACAATTATTAATAAGGCTGTAGTCCGAAACGAAGCTGAAAGGATATTCAAGTTTAAGGATCTTTATTTTATTATTGTAAAGAATATAGATGAAATTGTCGAAAAAAACCGCTGAGCATGCGATATCTTATTATTGCTAAAAGTTGTATATATAACAAAATCGGACAGGTTCTTGAAAAAAAAGCCGTAACCCCGTACAACGGTAAAACAAACGGTAAAACAGAAATCATCCCGCAGCGAAAAAATCTATTGTATCAGAGAGGTTATCAAAAGTCAATGTACTTGAATAAAAAAACGAAACAGCGCACATAATGTTCGTATCAGCAAAATTGTAAATGAAATCAAGTTTGTTAGGAGGAACTATCAATTATTTGTTAAATTTACTATTTATTCTTTAATACAAACATATATATTTCTATTTTACTACTAACCAAGGGATATATACGTTCTCCAGATTATTGTCTCACAAATTTGTATTAACCTATAATTATCATACAAAGAGTTCCTATAGAGAAGGGGAATCATAAGCAGGCCTGTAAGTGAGAGTGACGCAACAAATAATGAGAGGGAAGATGAAAGTCGTATACTTGTATACTCATCTTTGTCTAATTACACATAAAAAAGAGAGACAGATAGTCTCATTTGCTTTTCCTTTATTGAAGATGTACTCGTATGTCTTATACTTATCTTTGTTCAATCACACATTAAAAAAAGAGACAGATAATATATCACATTTGCTTTCTCTCCATTTCAATAGGGCACATTTTAAGCTGGCTAGTCTCATCATTCTCCTGCTCTTATCCTGCTCTTATCCTGCTCTTATCCTGCTCTTATCCTTAGTGGGGTCGGTACAACATGGTTTAACCGTGTTATGATGTAATTTAGCTAGGTATTTTACAACCGGCCGCCTTCCTGACCTCAACTTATTTAGTCGTTTTTTACGACACTTCGGTAAGAAATGAGTGTGATCTATTTTGGCTCCCCTACTCTAGTATAATAACTCCGTGAATAATAAGGACATGAAATTAGCAGAGGATTTTAGGTTTATTGTGTTATTTTTATTTTATTTTAAATTATTTCGGACAATAATTTAAAAAAAAAATGTAAATAGTAGAAATAAGTTCAGAGTTCATTAGTCAAATAGACGGGGTGGCGATGGACGTATCCAATAGCGAAAGTCCTGCCCTATGAAGAGTTTGGTCACAAGTTGGACGTTTCTCGCCAGTGGTAAATAAAATCCCCACAGATAACTCCGTGAATAAACCATTCCATTTTAATATGTCACAACACACAAAACATAACAAACCGCAATTCGGCCGCAAATTTCAATCTCTTGTATAATTAAACGGAAACATGATTGCCGTTGTTGTGGTTTTGGGAATGTCCCGATTTGCGGTTTGCTTTCTAAGCGGACAATGCAAATTGTATGTATCGAACTTATTTAAATATTAAAGTTGAACTGTTAATTTAATAAAAGATATTAGAGGGTAATAAAAATAATATACATTTTTTTGTTTGCAGCCCCATGATCCGGAATTTTCGTCTCAAATTATGGTATACAAAGATATCGGCGAAGAAATGCTTCAGCATGCCTTTGACGGTACGTATGGAATATAACGTAAAGTTTATAAATATATACTTATATTATTAAGTATTCTTTTCTTGGAGAGAAATGTTGGATCTTATACCCACCATTGCAGCAATGCGCATTGCTATGTTACACATATTCCAGGAATTCGCCAGAGGTATGCAACTTTTAAGCTTGTTTTCATGCAAGATATGAAAAGCGTTTAAAATTGTAAATCTTTAATATTTAAATGAGTTAATCTTGTAAATATATATTTATCTGAATTTTAGAAACGGCTCCAACAATTTTCATGAAATTCAATTTAAATGAAATGAAAATCGATTTAGCTAGGTTTTATTAAAAAAATGTTTTTTTTATCCCAGTTTTCGAAAAACTGAATCATTTTAATCATTTTATTATATTTTATAGTATTTAATTATATTTTTTTATAAGAAAGTAATGGATAATTACGCTGTCAATTGCAAAGTTATGATAGCTAATTCGGTAACGGGTGGTCTCGAATTCGGAATACTAGGATCGATCCCAGATAAAATCTTTTTTAATATTTTTAATTGCATTTTTTAATTAAAAAGAATACCGAGCAAGGCTCGGTCACTCAGGTATATACACATAAGTTTTAGAAGAAAATCTCATTGCGTCTTGTTCAAGGTTTGAACCCTTACAGAGAGGCACACGGCCTTACCGTTCGGCCGACATTACATCTTAGAGTTTCATGTATATATTTTTAATTCAATTAAATTTCCAGGCTACAATATATGCATATTCGCCTACGGTCAGACGGGAGCTGGCAAGTCCTACACGATGATGGGTCGTGGCGAAGACAGCCAAGAAGGGATCATCCCACAGATATGTAAAGACCTGTTCAGACGTATTCGACAGACTACCTCAGAGGACCTGACATACTCGGTAAGATAAAGTATGAGAATAAGGGAATTAAATGATAATTTATAGAATTAGGCGTTACTTTGCGGAGGTCAATAATACAAAAGTAATGAAAATATGATTTTGCTATAATCCGCGATAAAAGAAAATATATGTAATGCTAAATGTAGAGTGAACTATTCGTACTCATACCTGATATTTTGCAGAATTTGTAGAAACTCATGCACTACCCGCCACTAATACAAAGCCTTTTTTGGCGATTTTTTCGTGGAGTCAATCTCCTGACGATGTTTCGCTTACGGGGCGAAACAATTGTTGAGATTGTGGTGGTGAATGTGTGCAGTGCTTGTGTATTATTGGTGGCTGGTTGAGCATGAGTTTTTACAAATTCTGCATGTATCAGGTGTGATAACAAATAGTACAATCTACATTTAGCATTAAATATATTTTCTTTTATCGCGGATTATAGCAAAATAATATTACTTTTTAATTAAATGATAATTTGCTAACACAATGCACTTATGTGCGTGAGCAAAAACTTAAGATGTTCTATTGTCTTTCCTGTATATTTAAATTAGTTTATTTTTTTCCATTTATTATACAAAGACTTTGTATATGATAAATAATTATAACTCATATCCTATTTTATGATTCATAATATTAGAAGCTTCCTAGTCATCTAATGAGGTTCTTAAAAGCGCATTATAATTGGTTTGTTACAAACTAGTATTCAATGAAAAAAAAAACTTGATATAAAAAGTATATAATATCAAATAGGGATTCTACTATAATTTACTGCATCACTTTCCTATTAGTTAAAGTTGCCATATAAGTTGTCAGTTGTTGTAAGATATCGTGGTTTCGAATCCCGCCGCGGGCCAACATTTTCTATAAAATGAATTTGTTGGACTTCGAGTCTGGGTGTATATTTGTATTTAAGTATGTATTAAAAATATATAAGTATATATTCACCAGTTGACTGTCACCCATGACACATGTATTAAGTTACTTACTTTGGGGACGGGACGACCGTGTGTGTAAGTGTCCCATATATTTATTATATAACACAAAATTTTAAATGATGTATTCATGCTATTTAAACCTAACACTCACTTACGTTACGTTATATAGTGTTACTTAAAATACTACTAACGCCATCTATCCGTAAATTTTAACAGGTTTTTAATTTCTATTGTAACAGGTGGAAGTGTCATACATGGAAATCTATTGTGAGCGGGTCCGTGATCTGCTGAACCCTAAGAACAAAGGAAACCTACGAGTTCGTGAACACCCTGCGCTTGGGCCTTATGTAGAGGACCTAAGCAAACTGGCGGTGATGTCCTATCAAGATATCTACGACCTCATAGATGAGGGCAACAAGGCCAGGTGAGATATGGAGATTTCTGGTGCTATTTGCAGATATTTTAATTTAAACATGACGCTTCTATTCCTTATATATGACAAAATATCTAAACCCAAAAGTAGTATCCATGCATTCAAATTCAAAATGTTCTTTATTCAAGTGGACTGTTTACAGTAGTTTCGAATCGTCAAATGTTTTAAAGAAGCTACCACTGATTCGGAAGTGTGCTCCTACCTAGAAAAACCAGCAAGAAATTCGGCGGATAATCCTTTCAACAAGAAAAATAATTACAATTTGATGGTTACAAGTTAATTGTTGCAGCTTAGTGCATAGCTGAGTGTCGACCTATCGAATGTATGGATGCTATTTTGATCTTGTGTTATAGGCTAACCGTTTAACTCAGACATCGCCTACGGTGTACAAGGAATTAAGGAGGAGAACGGAGACTGGGGCCCTTTTATCCCGCAGGCGATGTCTGAGTTAATCTAGAAAATACGACGCCAAGTTTCTTCCTGGCTGTTTTCGGTAGGAACTTTTTTCCGAACCAGGAAGTTTCAAGTTTATTTGAATAAAGAATATTTTTAATATAAACAAAGCAAAATAAATTAAAATTTCATAAAAAATTTGGAATATTTTCATACTACAGTAACACGCTAAACCCTCGAGTTTTGCAGTAACGTAATAAAAATGCATGCCAGTATTCACCTTGACATAGAACATATAGCCACAAGTACTGACTTTAATTATACAGTTGTAATTTTAATTTATAATTGGCCTTATTTATTCAATTTTAGATATATACAGGCTGTAAATCCATTCCAAGTTTCGATGTACAGATTTTTTCTCTGATAAATTAATATTTATCAGATATATCTAATATATTTTGTTCTCCTTTGTCTATGGTGTCTCCATGATAAATGGTTTGTTTAATTAAATAATATTTTTGGTATATAGTTTCATAAAGTGTATTACACAAATTTTCCCATGAATATTTAAATCATTCAAAATAAATTAAATTAAGTTTGTATATACTTGACATTTATTTTCTAAAAACGGAAATGTGTATCTGTAGGTACCTATTCAGTTTAAACCAACTACAAGCTCTCAGATATAGAATGGGCACTAAAAAAGGAAATTCTAGTCAAGTTAAAATTGGATCCTGATATATAATTCTGATATGAATCTGAAATATTTCTTTAGACTCTTTCTTCGTCCTTTAAGATACGCCATCACCAAAACCAAAATATAATTTTATTTTATAACGGTATAAAATTTATAATTTACAACACAACTTCTACTAATGATACTTCACAAGATGAACTTCCACTGCTGGATATATGTCTTTTACTGGGACTTTAACGCAACGATCATCGCTGCGAAATATGTTTTAATTTCAATGTATTATTACTATTGTCTCTTACATCTCCAGCTGATTTCTTGTTTTGTGGTCTTTGTACTTAGGACTGTTGCAGCGACTAACATGAACGAGACCTCATCCCGTTCGCACGCTGTATTCACGATATTCTTCACGCAGCAAAGACACGATAAAACCACAAACCTCGTCTCTGAAAAGGTAAATTAGTTAACTTTAACTAAGTTAACGTGAAATTCAGTATAAATTGAGTTTTAAAAGTACTTTTTTTGTATTAGGTTTTAAATATAGTCGGATAATATTTCTAGCTTTACGAACCAGTATTGCAACTCAGTTCTACTTTTCAGCGTTTTCTACTCCACTTCAAAAGTGTTAAACGCTTAAAAATATTTTTTCATAGAAGTTAATTAATATCGTTCATTAAATAAGCGATACATAGATGGCGCTGCACGGCGTATTATAAAATTAATATTGCGCTCAAGATATTTTTTATTAGAGACAAGTAGGAATATGATTTGTGAGTTTTGTATTCTTATGATCGAAGTTTAATTTCTCCTATCGATTCAAGTGCGGGTGCGAACAAAAAGCTTCCTCTCTCGTTGAGGAAAAGGATCACGCTGATCCACTGTTGCAGTGTATAAAAATGTAGTCAATCGTTTTGAGGTGCTATTCACCTACAAATACGCAATTTTGCTAATAAGTCGCAGTCGCACTAACTTAGTCACTAATATAGAATCGAATATTTATTTATTTACTCATCCATACAGGTTACATTAAGTTAAGCAAAATAATAAGTTTATATTTTAATTATACTTAAAACTGGATGTTTTAATATTTTTTTTATGTTTTAATGTATATCCACTTTGTTGTCGATTCTGAAGTTATTACATTTAGAATTACTATGGGAGGAGACTGACGCCTTAACAAGGATTCCCTGTATTTCAGGTCCCCAGAGACTTTCCCCTCTTAAACCAGACAAATCTCTTTGGTTTTTATTTTATGTGTCTTTGGTTTAAATAATTTTTTAAAAATGCTGATTGCATAATAATTATGATCATATACCTAATATAATAAGTTTTTCAAAGGATACTCATTCTTACATCCGGTAAGCTAACTCAAGATCTGAGCTTGGAAAGAGTTAAGCGGTTTCACCTATTGATCCTCACAGCTCTATATATGAAATAGTTAACGACTTATACATATAACACTAATTTACAGGTATCAAAGATATCCCTGGTGGATTTGGCCGGATCCGAGCGAGCTGATTCGACGGGAGCCAAGGGGACCAGGCTCAAGGAGGGCGCAAACATTAACAAATCACTTACGACGCTCGGCAAAGTGATCTCCGCACTTGCCGAAATTGTGAGTATACATACGTGGTAACTGCGTGATTGTAAGCTAAATATATATGTTGTACAGTTAAAAGTATAACAGAATGAATTGTTCAAAATTATTTCTTGTTTCCAAATTGTTGGTACCCGAAAGTAATCATTTCGCGTCTAACGTTTGCCATATTATACCAATTATTAAAGAAATAATGTAACAGTCTTTTACTATACATTCTTGGTGGGTGAGTGCTGCAACGATGCTCCACTGCGGTTGATTACAAAAACTATTTTGATTAATATTTTGAAAAAAATACATTTGTGGACGTTTAGAATCCAAAGGTGGATAATCTCGCATCAAGTTTTTATATAGTTGTATAACCATTATTTGAATATGAACAGAAACAAATGAAATCGAATAATTGCCGCTCTACCGCCAAACATAGAAAAAAAAACTAATATGAGATTGATTTAAAATAATAATATAGATCGAACATTATTAAAAAAGTTCTTTGAAAAAGATCGTTCAATCTAAAATAGATTAAACTACCATTACTCCCTTAAAAGAAATCAAATCCTTAGTGACTTTCCCAAATTTAAAAAATTGGGATTTTAAAATAAATATGGAAAATTATACAAAATAAGAACATAATTTCAAAATGAAAGTGACAAGTTAATTTAACCAATAAAATAATTTTGGGTAAATGTTATTTTTGTTATAATGCGATTTATATTTATATAAACTTTTAACTGCACAACCGTTATATTGTAACCATAAGGGTATTGCGTTTTATGTATACATGCTACGGTAGTTGGACGTGTGTTGTGTGTGTGGAATGGTAGAGTATAATATATCGTCGTTTTTAATGCCGAAAGTAATTACTATTAACGGTTACTGATTATATATCACTACTAGCAGACTCTACATTACGTTGATGTGGCTCTGCTTTCGAATTATCCCTTAAAACAGAATTAAACAATTTAAAAAAATGCTCGATCGTCACTAAAATTTACAGGATCATCCGCTGAGTCTTTGTTAAGATTGTCTGAAAATTTTATTAAAATCTGTCGAGCCGATTTGGAGTCTATAAAGGACATACAGACAAACATTCATATTTATATATTAGGCTAGATCCGGTCACGCGTTGTAGCTCAATATGCTTTCGGCTTTCCTAATATATTGGTGCGCGTTGATTTTAATTTAATTATCATCATATTACAGTTAATTTAAGGAAATAATTATCAATTTTACACTCACTCTAACGCACTCAGTCTAGTGATGAAAACCGAATGAATATCAGTTCAGTAGTTTTTGAGTTTATCGCTAATAGTCAAACAACAGATAGATGCTGCAAGATATAATAATCGTTATTATAAATAAAATAAAAAATTACCCATTGAAGTATGTATAATATATTTTATTATTATAAATATAAATAATTTTAAAACCATTGGTTTTAACCCAAATATTGGGTTGAAAAATGATGATTACATATAAATTACGTAATGTTTAGCTTATTTTGTTGATTCGGCGTAATTTTAATTGGTTACAGCGTTTTTTTTTAGGTTTAAGTAAGTTTACTATGAAAAATATGACAAAAACTTGGCCATTAACAGCGACGATAAGTTAGTTCTTCAGTAGATTTTGATTCAAAATGCTCTTCTTAAATCTGTCGATAAAAAAATTATGTTATGTATATATTTATTATTTTATAATTAAAATTTTTAACAGATGTATTCACGTTTTTCGTTTGAATAGCAACACTAAACAGTTTATAGTATAATTTCGTCGTATATTTATAATAAAAAAATGTCTGCCTTTTTTAAGATTAAAGATTATTTTAAAATTAAAGAAATTTACAGAAGATATATACAGAATAGTTGTTTCGTTACATACATACCGCTGGTGAAATTGTTTTGTTTTTTTATAGTCTTTTTTTAACGACCTGCAATCGAGTCTTTTAAGGAGTGAGAAAGGATTGTTTTGTTATTTTTAAAATCAGGGATGAAAACAAATCGAAAATTCAAATCGTTTTATTTAAACTCTTTGTCTATGATTTCACATGTACATAGATATTTCATTCACATTTCGAATGTCCTTCTGCATCTCATATGCTTGGATGTGTGCAGTCGGTAAGTAGACTGAAGTTAATATTTTACTTTCTATGTGTGATTGTCCGCATGCTTTGTTAATATTTAATTTAATTTAATATCACTATAGCATAAATACCAGCCTTTCAACCACTTTATGATATAAGTTTTGTACATTTCTGTAATGTATTTTTAAATGAATTTATGTTAATAATAAGAGCCTTACCGCATATTATACTATATACCCTAGTATTAGTTTTCATGAAATATATACATTTGATTAAAGTGTATAAAATAATACCATACTAGACACACATTCGATAGAAAAATACTGCAAGACAATATTGATATATTAACGCCCGATTAAAATCCAAAATTAAATACAAATTCAAATTAATGAACATTTCCAACTGCTCCAAAAACACAGTATAATTTCTAAGTTTGGTTCCTTTTTAAGAATATTTTTTAAAATTGTATTTGACTAGATATTTGAATACCGGATTGTAAATTATGGAGACCATAGCTCGCATGGCATTGATATAATAATAATTGTCTTTACTATCAAATGTAAAGTTTGGATTATTTTCTATTGCTTCGGAGATTAAAATCCTATTATATCCACTGAGCTCTGTATGACAGCCCATATATCTCCTAAATAGTACAATGATTTAAGCATGTATAATTTTTTTCATATTGTGTATCCACAAATACTTTAATAAATTTTAAATCGTAATATCCAAAACTAAAATTAAAAATTTTTATTTATTTTTTTAAGAGTTTTATTTTGTCGCTGTGTTCACTATGCAGTTACTACAAAATTATTTTTTTTATAAGCTGATTCGCCTAATTTTCTTAACTTTCCTATCGTAATACAATCTCAAAAATAATTCCTGAGAATTAAATTGCTTTATAATATTATTTTAAATAACTATTGCCACAGAAACGCTTTTGATAATTTATAGAATTAGGCGTTACTTTGCGGAGATCCATAATACAAAAGTAATAATAAAATTATTTTACTATAATCCGCGATGAAGTAAAATATAAAATATATATAATGCTAAATGTAGAGCGGACAATCGGTTATCATACCTGATACATGCAGGAGTCGTAAAAACACGTGCACAAACCTCCACCACCGCCACCACGATACACAAGCACTATATACGTTCACTATCACAAACTCAACAATCGTTTCACCCCGCAACCGAAGGCATCATCAGGAGAATGACTCCACGACCAAAATCGCAAAGTATCAGGTATGATAACCGATTGTCCGCTCTACATTTAGCATTATATATATTTTCTATTTTACTTCATCTCGGATTATAGCAAAATAATTTTAGTATTACTTTTGTACGCTTTTGATAGGTAAAAATATTGTCTACAGAATAGCCATAGACAATAAATAACTATATGACAAAATCCACTTCGTAATTTTTATAGAGTTATAATACTCAAGTAGGAGAGCCAGTTTTGTTAATGTGTCCATAAAATAGATAAGGCTACAAATCTGTCTCTCTTTTTTTTATTATGTGGTGTTAGACGTCTATTATCTCTTATTTTTTCACTCTTATTATTCGTAGGACACTCGTATTCAAATACCTAACTATAGCTCCCCTACGTAGAATAACTCTATAATGATTAGTTTTCAAGCGGTCTATAATTTATATATTAATGTTTTTTTTTTGTAACAGGCCTCAAAGAGCAAGAAGTCAAAGAAGGCAGACTTCATACCGTACCGTGACTCTGTCCTCACGTGGTTACTCCGTGAGAATCTTGGTGGCAACTCCAAGACCGCTATGATCGCAGCCATCTCGCCTGCGGACATTAATTACGACGAAACTCTTAGTACATTGCGGTAAGATGCGTCATTTTTTCATCTGAATGTATATTATTTATTTATTCTCTGCATTGAAACCCTCAGGTACCAACGCATAAAATATTATTAGCCTGAGTTCTTACCAAAAAACATATTTGCCTAAGTGATATTTTAAATGGTGAAAACTGCATATATCTAGAGTATTCCAAAGATATACATATAATCCATCATTTCCTCAAGAAGAGACGAGACTTTTTCTGATAATTAGAAGATCATAATGTGTTTATGGTGCCAATGAAAACTATGTCATGTATAACTAACGCACAATTAACATTTATTATTCCATTTGATTATTAAAATTTTAAAAAGACGCGATATAATACGGCTCTCAAGATTCTATTTAGTGTGTTTTTTTCTCGATGAGCCAAGAATCTTTAGGCTGATAATAGGTGCGGGATTATAATGTTGCGTTAACTAGTGTAGTATACTAGGTGTGTTGTGCAATCTAGTACATGGTACTGTATGCTCTCCAAAACAGATATGCTGATCGAGCCAAACAAATCGTATGCAAGGCTGTGGTCAACGAAGACGCTAACGCCAAACTTATCCGCGAACTCAAGGAAGAAATACTCAAATTACGCGAATTGCTCAAAGCGGAAGGCATCGATGTGGAAGAAGGTACGTACAATTCCTTATACCCTTGTACATTGTTAAAATACATAGGTCTAGTCGTTATGTGATTGATATTCATAGCTCGTCTTGTGAGTGTTTAAATGTAAAGATACGCTAGATGCGAAGAAAACGCCACAAACGTTACCAAAAAGTTAATTGATACTAAACTTCAACTTTTGTTTTCAATTGCGAAGGACCAGATGGTAGAGTCGTTTATGAAAAGAAAGAACAGCCTACCAGTAAGTAAAGTTAAGAGGCTTGCGCATTGCATATGTACACCCCACCTGTACGCTTTGCGTCCTCGAGGTCGCCAAGACAAAAAAACAAAAATATATGGCAACTCGACACCTAAAAAAAGAAATATGCACCCTTTTCCAGAGCTTGTGGCGTTGTAGGCGTACATACGTAGAAATATAAAATTATATACAACCTTCACTTGTCCGCAGTTTGATATTATGTATTACGTAACATTTACTCCTGTACCTGCGCTTACATAAACTTATATATTGGTGTTGGTTTTAATATTATTACGGTGTATTCAAGTAAATATTTCTGTGTCCCATTTATAATTCAGTATTTATATTGTCGATGTGTATTAATTATTACATACCCGCTGGGCATTTTTGTCTTTTTATTATAACAATGCATTATTCATTTACT
Organism: Morpho helenor; assembly: GCA_029227775.1. NCBI lineage: Eukaryota > Metazoa > Arthropoda > Insecta > Lepidoptera > Nymphalidae > Morpho > Morpho helenor. The sequence continues at coordinate 3,990,688 of JARGCU010000022.1, read as the reverse complement.
TTTAATATCAAAATTAATTCTGTTATCGGCTTATTCAAGCTTTTTTGCCTTGCTTTAATGCAGTGCAAATAACAGCAGTTGCAGATCTAAAATGCTCAGATTTCGACCGTTCGCGGACATTTAGGTTTTAAAAAAATCAGATGAATGATAAAAATGTAAGATGAGAAAATGTAAAGCATGTTACAACAAAGAAAAATTGGTAAATCGAAAATTTAGAAAAAAAAATTGTGAGTAATGGCGCGAACGGAAATATATTTTTATCAATGTTTTGCAAACAAGCTTTATAGCTTCGCATGTTTTTCCTACTTTTTTTGTGTCTATATATATCTAATATCAGATACAATTATATATTGTGTTTAAGTTTAGATTGCATTATAAAGGATAATTATAAAACGAATTTCGGTTTAGCTAAATGCAATTTGAATTTAGCTCCACAAGGTGATGTTTTAGCTAGAACAATATAAGTGTACGGGGTGAACTTGTATTGGTTTGGTTGGCACAACACTATCACGATCATAGTGGAAACAACGGTGAATGGTTGCAATCTAGAGTTTTTCACTTCTAAATATATGAAAACTAGACATATTTCACATTATTACATTGGTGTAAGAACTGCAACAAATCCCTAAGATTCCGCATGACAATACTGTTCTGCGTTTGGATAGATATTCGAGCGATAATTACTTTTATTTCACTCAATTGATTTATGCCTACTATATGGACTCTAATTGTAAATAGAATAACCCTTAAATTCTTTGGACATTCCTAATATTATTTAATAATCTAGGTAACGGGATTTTGGATTAAAATTTAGCACAAATAACTTATTTAACTTATAAAGTTATGGAATTCATATGCGAAACAAAATTAGTTTTTTTGTTTTGTTTATCAGTTACATATTTTCCTTTGGAGTAGCGCGAATAAGTGCCTTTTGTATTAACCATCAAAGTACGCATATTTTTGTAATGGTTGATCGTGGACTGTGCTCTAAAACTATTTAAATTAGAAATATTAATCAAAAGTAATAAAGTTTTTAATAATTTTGATTCAAAATGAACTGTAATATTTTTATGGACCCTTGTGCATCATAAACATAAACTATATAATAGCAGGTGAGGAGAACGTATCGCCGATACGCAAGAAAAGTGATTCTGAAGCTCTGTCTCCTAAGCTATCGCGTGCGGCCACTACTATCGCTGAGGAAGCTGTGGATCAGTTGCAAGCATCGGAGAAACTTATTGCAGGTGAATAAAACATACAAGATTTTTTCGTTTTCTTCGACATCAAACTCTACATATCATTGCTATCGAGCTTGTCAAAAATTACAATACATTATTTTGCTAGTTATTATTCAGTTATTGGATTTTGCACTTGACAAGTGTTGGATGTGATAATACTTTGTACACATTTTACATTTGCGACACTGTTAATAAAATAATAAAAGTTACTCTTGTCATTTGATGATTTAGTTGAATATATTCTCATAATGTTAATACGTGGTTTAATATAGTATATTTTATTTAAATAAAGATATAATTGTACTTTCCTTCTGGATTTTTCACTAAGAAGAAGAGTTTTAGATAATCAAAAGTCAGGTAACTTTAGACTATTAGACTAAAACTGTGATCATCTAGGCATTAGAACACGTTGTCTTGCACCTCAAAATAATAATTTTAACTAAAGGAAGGAAACCCTGGTTATCAGACTTAATATAATTTGAAAATTTGGGAGATATCCAACACTTTTTGTCTCTTTTTACTCACTTTTAGTCTCTTTTTCTCTTTTTTGAAAAGGCTGCGTTTTGTAGCAAGAAATACTTGTAACCTGGAGTTATTTATCGTCATGGAAATCTTTTTAATATGACATGATCGACTGGACTGTTGGCGCAGTGGTCAGTGAACATGCCTTCAGCTCCGTGGGTCGCGGGTTCGATTCCCACCGAAAGCCAACATTTTCTATAAACAATTTGTAAATTACTTCTTTTGGGGACGGACGACCGTGTCTGTAAGTGTCCCATATATTATATATACGTTCAATATTTCAATGAACGTTGTGTTTTAATGCAACGTTACAACTTTTTACCAGAACTTAACGAGACTTGGGAAGAGAAGCTCAAACGTACCGAACAAATACGAGTCCAACGTGAAGCAGTTTTTGCTGAAATGGGCCTTGCGGTTAAGGAAGGCGTTACAGTTGGTGTTTATTCACCAAAGAAAACTCCTCATCTGGTCAACTTGAATGAGGACCCGAACCTCTCAGAATGTCTTCTTTATTATATTAAAGATGGTGAGTGCACGCGCTTTATAACTATGGTCTCTTTAGAAAACAGTACCTATTTGATCGAGCCTTGCTCGGTAATGTTTTTTAAAATAAAAAAAAATAAAAATTATTGGGTAGGTGGAGCTCGATCATAGGTATTTTCATTTCTCAAAACCGCCCTTTTTCGGATAAGCTACGTTGACTTGACAATTTATTGCAGAAATAGCGTTTTTTATTAAATTCAAATGTTAATAATTTTTTATGCCCAAAAACAGGGAAAAACCTGATGTTTTTTAAAATAAAACCTAGCTAGATCGATTTTTCTCCCCCTAAACCCCCTGAATCGTTGGAGCCGATTCCGAGATACCGAATATAAATATACACACATACAAGATTAACGCATTTAAATATTAAAGATATTCACACTTCAAGTTGTTCAAACCAGGAAAAGTCAACATAGCATTAGATGTTTCTTTATTTGTGAATAGCGGAATTGTAAATTCTAAAGTGAGGATCTCACATGAAATCCTGAGACATCTACTTTAAATAGCGAAGTGTGAATGGATATCGGCCTCTAATCATATAGATGATTTCACTATGAGATGTTAAATTATTTTGGTCCTATCTGTAGTGGGCTTAGGGAAATATCGATATCATTAGAATGTACTTAAATTCAATTGCTATTTGCAACAAGAATTTCTAACCGATCTACCGTAGATGACGGTATTTGGAACTGGACGTAGAATCAATTATTACTTGGCTTGGTCAATTCATAACAATATCGAAATTCCTATCTACTCATAATCCATGTATTTTTTCGACGTATGTGTTATATCAGAAGTGGGATTGTATTTCCCAAAACAAATGCTGATTCAACTTGACTAAAAAGAAATCTTTTTGCATTTTTTTAGTATCTGGCTACCTTACAATTGATCACCTAATATTACAATTTAAATACCAAGAGAATACTTTCCAAATTTGTTAGACTATACTACACTACGAGCTCAAATTACGTGATCAAATGACAGACCGTCACGCTTGAATTATATTTACATTACTTCAATGAGACTTATTATTTATTCCTGTTCCATTTGTTATTACACTGTGAGTACGACAACACGAATCAAAGATTCGCTTGAATACAAAGAATTTAACATTTTTATGATTTCTACGTTTTGAATTTGTAATAAGGTACTTGGATTAACGTTAAGAACGTAAGTTTATTATTTAAAAATAAGTATTTATTTTTTTCTAGCTACAGCTTCGATTTGTATTGTCTTTATTAATTAATAAGGTATTTTTTCATTGAAAACAAATCGTTTGGTTTTGTACACACTTAATTTTTTGTTGTTTTTAAGTGTTTCTATTAATTTCGGTTCCTTTGAAATTCTCTAATTTTCTTTGTAGCCTTTACAAGGTTCTTTTTATGGTTTAGTTACGAGATAAGAATTAGGAATAGGAATAATATCATTTTAAAATAAATTTGTGTTTAACTCCCAAACATTAACTTTGGGCCCGCTTTAATCGGATTTTGTAACATTATTTTACTACGGGTATTACATTTTTCGTCAAAGAGATTGCTCCTGCAATTAAGTTGCCTATTTACTGATACAGTGGTACCAGTAATCACTAAATAAAATCAACATTTTAATTAAATGTATCCAAAAGTTTTATTATCTCGGCTTAAACGATGAACGACTAAGGGATCACAAATCGAATTTTTGACATTTATTTTTAGATCATCATTTAATTGTGAAAAATTCTAAGCAACGATTTGTGTATATGGTGCTCGCTCGCCATGTGAGGGATTAATTGATGCAATTGTTTAAATATAAGCATTTGTTAGGAATCACTCGGCTTGGTACTGCTGAGGCGAACGTGCCCCAAGATATACAACTCTGCGGATCTCATATTCTCAGCGAGCACTGTATATTCGAGAATACGGACGGTGTCATCTGCCTCATTCCTCGTAACGAGGCCTTAGTTTATGTGAACGGACGCGAGGTAAGATTTTGTTTAATTAGCTTTCATCAATTACCTACTATAGAGTATATTAGGAATTATAATTATATATGTTCTTTGTTAGTTTTTCAGTGTAAAACAAGACAAAAAGAACTTTAGTAAGAGAACTAAAATGCTTTTGCGTATCTTGTTGCGAAGTTGTGGTTATGAGCTAAGGTGTCGAATGGCGACCCCAAACTAATTATGGTGTTTGTAAACCGTACACTTAGGGGTTGACGTATTCTAAAATGTTGCTAGGAATTCTTTTGGAATATGATTGCATGTAATAAAAAATACGGAGTTAGTAGTAGTTTGAGACAAATATATCGACGGTTGACAAAGGTTCAATTACAGACTAATGTACATTATCAAAAAAGCTGAGGTAGGCCAGTGGTAACACCGAGCGATTCTAACGAAAAGGTCTCGGGTTCAAACCCGGGCAGACAACAATGGGTTTTTCTTTTAAAATTTATGTGTCTAATTGATAATTGCAATTTATCACACGCTTTTCGGTGAAGGAAAACATCGTGAGGAAACCTGCATCTCTAGAGAATTCTGGAGATATGTGTAACTTACCAATCCGCATTGGAGCACCGTGGTAGGTCTTAGCTCAAATTCTTCTCTCCAAAACGGAGAGAGGAGGCCTATGGCAGTGGGATAGTAACAGGCCGCTACTTACTATACAATTGTTCCAGGTTAATGAGCCAGTTATATTGAAGACCGGTTCCCGTGTAATCCTGGGCAAGAACCACGTGTTCCGCTTCACGCACCCAGGACAGCCTCGGGAAGAAACTGTGTCTAATAAAGAATTGAATGACGCACCCGGAACTAATAATGACGGTATGTTTACTTATATTTATCTATATCTATTTCCTAGCTGTGTTAACAATTCGCCCGCAAGAAACAAAAAAGTATTTATCGTGAGTTAATTATAAGAGATTTTTGAATAACTTTTACCGTTTACTTAGCGCACGCAGAGCTTTATATTTTGTTTTCGGAATATTTTTCTATGCTGCTCCTCTCCTATTCATCTTATCGTGATGTTATATAGTCTATAGCCTTCCTCGATAATTGGACTATAATTGATTGGATTTTCAAATCGGTTTAGTAGTTCCTGAGATTAGCGCGTTCAAACAATCAATCAATCAAACAAAAGAAACTCTTCAGCTTTATATATTAGTATAGAAATAGTTGTGGGATTATTAAACGTAGTCCGTTGTCTGGCAAAAAAGGCTAGAAAAGACCAGTTTTTTTTAATAGTTCGCAACGTGATCTCATACATGGCATTGAAATAAGGATTACTATGTCTCAATTCATTCAATTAAGCCTAATTTTGAATTAGCTCACTTTAGTACTAAGTACCAGGGTGACCGAGCCTTTCTAGGTATTTTTATTTATTTTTTTTTTTTTTTAAATTGGAAAAAAAATAGTTGAGATGGTGGGGCTCGAACCTCCCTAGACCGCCCTTTCCCCAAATGACCATGACTTTTCGTTTGATTGCGAAAATTGTCTCTTGCATCAATATAAATTTTAACTTTTTCCCGAAAAAAGGGATAAAAAGACATTTTTTTAAAATGAAACCTAGCTAGATCTAATTTCCCCCCCTAAAAACCTCCTACATACCGAATGTCATGAAAATCGTTGGAGCCATTTCCGAGATTCGGAAAAAATATTTATATACATCTATAATACCATCATTAACATCAAATTGAGTAATCAATATTATCAACTTAAATATTTTGCTTTTAGCGCCAAGCGAAACCGCCGAAAACGTCGACTGGGACTTCGCTCAATGCGAGTTGCTGGAAAAACAAGGAATCGATCTCAAAGCAGAAATGCAAAAGCGGCTGCTGGCTCTAGAAGAGCAGTTCCGTAGGGAGAAAGAACACGCTGATCAGCAGTTTGAGGAACAACGAAAGGTACAAATAAGCTCTAGCTCAAAGACTAAGAGGGACAACCTAAGTTTGCTACCACTTATGAATCATTAATTGAAAGCTTGGTTTTTAAATAAATGATTTTAGTTCCGTATACGTGGATTTAAAAAAAAATATACGTCTTTAATAATCTTAATAATCTTTAATAGTCTTAATAATCTGCGCTATTTTGAGTGGAATAACGAAGCAATAACTCGAATAAGTAATTTATAGAATAGATAAGCGTAGGTTAAGAACTAATATAATCTTAAGATTTTTTTTTTATTACTAACCATATATTCTGAGTCTATGTTACTCTTTTATAATAAATATATAAATTATTAAGGCTAATAGTGGTACCTGCGACTACGTTCACGTGGTACATATCCTCTTCTATACCTTGTACTATTATGTTTTTTTCTATTCTCGCAGCAAAATCGGTTTTTTATATCCTATATGTTGGCTCGCTATTTAAGAGTCAATTTTACCAAATTTCATCAATATTGGTCCAGCGGATTAGCCACGAAAGCGTTACAGACAAACCGTCTTTTATATTTAGAATATTAATATGGAATCTTTAATATTTTGTCAACTGTCTCGTTGGCCCAGAAGGCGTAATCCTGCCTTCAGCTCTGTGGATCGTGGATTCGATTGCCGAGGCCCATCATTTTCTTAAAACAATTACTTGGTTCTTCGAGTCCTTGTGTATTTAAGTATTTATTTAAAACTATAATGTACATATTTAAAGGTTGTCTGTCACCCATAACACAAGTATTAATTTACTTGCTTTGATCCCATTTTTGGTCCATTTGGTCCCATATATTTATTATTTATTTATTATTCCAAAAGAACTACGAGGCCCGTATCGACGCTCTGCAGCGGCAGGTCGAGGAGCAGAGCGTAACAATGTCTATGTACAGCTCCTATACACCGGAGGACTTCCATAACGATGAAGATATATTCGGTGAGAATTCGATATCGATTATTCACGTATCGATGTTTATAATTAAAGTCGACTACTTTTACTGATAATATTAGCCGCTGACTTTCTTTCCAGTTCTTCTTAGAGCATGACAGTTTTACGAACTGGTGGTAGAATCTTTCTGGTATTATCTTGTATAAAGAAAAAAAACACAATTTATAGTTCGTATAGGCGCTTTGATATAAAGTTTGTCTATACGAAGCAATATAAGTGTGGAGTAATATGTAGTTTTGTTACTTTTGAAACATATTCCGACACAATTGCGATATTATGGGAAAGATAGCTGGAAAGATGGCTTTCTTTCGAATCTCTTTTTGGCGCTAACATACAAGGTGACTTTAATATACAAACAATAATCTTAATAATGGCATATATCCATAAAAAAGTGAAAATTCTGGTAAAACGATTGGTAAACTGATTACCAATATAATTCATACAGTCAAAATTTCTAGTATAAGATTTTTTATAGTGTGTAAGACTGTATTAAAATACAGTCAAAAATAAGGCAATATTTAATACGTTTTAAAAATTGCCTGTTTCATAGCTATGAAAAGTTTTTACAAACTACGAAATATATGTCATTGCGTCATACGTTTACCGCATAAAATTGCTTCCTTTGGACAAATTTGAAGTAATAAGCGAGAGTAACGTTCTGTTATGGGGTAGTGAATCCCCTGTTTGAGACAGAGTGCTGGTCTGCGCGCGAGGTGGGCTTGGCGGCGTGGGCTTTCCGCAAGTGGAAGTACCATCAGTTCACCTCACTGCGCGACGACCTCTGGGGAAATGCTATTTTCCTTAAGGTTAGTATAATATCATTAATAACATAAAAGACTCCTTGGAATGTCTTGTTGTCCAAGGCAGAGTGGAAGGTACAAGGCCGCGTGGACGGTCTCCGACCGATCAAGTTAAGGCAATGGTAGGCCCTGTACACAAGTGCACCAGAATGAGCAGGAACATTGAGGAAATGGCGAGACATCTTGAGGCGAGCAACATCTGCCATCCATAAAAATACTGAATGTTAACCACGTCCGCTCTGCCAAGAGTGTTATGTCTGAGAAGAAGAACATAAAAGAAAACACCAGAAACTCCCTTTATTATTAAATTTTATGCTTCATATTACCTGTAAGAGCTATAGGTTTTTTGATAATTGTCTTGATCTTCAAATCTATATAATATAGATTGATCATACTTTTTACGCTGAATTTTAGGCGTAAAGATCGCAAGGATTGAACTTCTCGATACGTAATTGAATAATTTTTGTTACTAAATTTGACTTAACCTAAACGAGGATAGTTTGTGTATGACAAAAGAACAAACACACATATTCGAGGGTATTCTTTATACTTAAAAAAAGGTATTTGTCTGTGAACGTAAAAATTTATGAAACAATTTTTTGGTTATACAGCAGGGGTGATTTCATGAGTATATTGTAAAATTAAGATAAAAAAATAAATATTTATGACTACCAAACGACTTTCGGTATAGTGTTAGTGTAACGGCGTATAAAGAGCTCATGAATAAGGGCCCCAGATGGGCTTGCAACTATTCGGGCTAACCTAATAGAATAAGACGTGAGTGGCCGGCTTCTGTACCTATACTGTGGATCCAAGTGCCTTGAAAAAATTGGCCCTTAAACTTTATAGTGTTACCACCCTTCAATTCAAAGTTGTTTCTAACACATAGGAAGCGAATGCGATATCCGTGGAGCTTCGTAAGAAGGTCCAGTTCCAATTCACCCTGCTCACCGACACGCCGTACTCGCCCTTGCCCGCTGAGCTCGCACCTAGAGACGATGCGGATGACGAGTATAGACCTTCTGCACCGACTGTCGTAGCTGTGGAAGTTACTGACACAAAGAATGGAGCCACGCATTACTGGACTTTAGAGAAATTGCGGTAAGTTTTGACGATTCAATAACGTTGGACCAATTTACAGATTTGGTATTGCAAACCAAAAAATACTTATAAATTATGGAATAAAGTGTAAAACTATCACAAACAAAAGTTCGTATCTAGCGTCGTTTAGTTCTTGTACATTAATCCATTGAACTGACGATTTCAAAGGAAAAAGTTTGCGGGAACCGTTGGATCCAAGCGGCGAAATATCGTGGGCTGTAGAGATCCCTTAAAAAGACATTTGTCCAGCAGTGGACGTCCATCGGTTGGAAAAGAAGAAGAAGCAGTATCCGTTTGCCCAGTTTTTAGCACCGAGATAAAATCCTGTTCGTACATAAACGAAGGGTAAAGAAACATACATTCACGTTTAAAGTTTATAATGTTCGTCTATACTGAATATTTTCACTTATTTCAATTTATTTCACTTGTGTTTTCAGTATATATGTTTTTAATATAGATTGCCTTGTTTATTATAAGTTATTAGTAATTATTATTCTTAAAATTTACTGAAGGTTAAATATATCCTAGTTCTTTTTCGTTATTTTTTTGTTATTGGGTTTGAATATAAAATTATTATTTATAACATATCCCTTTGTTTTATTTGCGTTGTTTTTAGTTTTGTTTTGTGTTTTATGTTACGTATTTATTTAAACAAAATGGGATTTTTATGCTGTAGCAGTGTTTTAATTGTATTTTACACAAATGTCTCAAATGCGTTCAAACAATTGTATTATATATGTATAATTATAACTAGGTAAGTACAAATTCTTGTTTGGAGTTTACAATTTTATATCTAGTTTCTGTAAATTTATATCGGATAGCGCTTTTTTATTTTGCTGCTTATTATTTATTTTTACCCCTCGAGCTTCTTAAAGAGTATGTATATTTTAAATAGTATTTATATTGTATTATTTACTAATAGTATATTGGTACTCAACTTATAATACATAGATCTATTTTAATTTTTATAGATAACTGTACTTGATAATTAATGTAATTGATAGACCTAATAATCTTTTTAAAACAACTATTTCGAGGTTAAACATTAATCGGGAAATGAATGAAACCTTCTAAGCTCCATTGAAGCAAATATAATGAGCCTAAGCACTAATCTAGAGCAGAGATGTTTCTCAGCTGTGTGTTAAATATAAATAACCTTACAGAAATACAACTATTAATATTTTAGTTAAGAAAGCTGTAATAGCCGAACTGTAAGAGCGTATGACTCTTTTCAGGCAATGATATTTTCAAACCTTGGGCAGACACTAATGCGTTTTTTCTGTTAAAAGGGCCTAATTGGTATTTTCAATTTGTCACACGCTTTGCGGTGAAAGAAATCATCGTGATAGCAACTGAAAATCTTTAGAGAATTATGGGGAAATGTTTAACCTAGCAATCCGCATTGGAGCGGCGTGTTAGGTAAGCTCTAACCCTTCTTCCCTAAAAAAGGATGGCCTGTGCCCAGCAGTGGCACAATAATAGGCCTTTATTTTAGAAAAGTTTAGAAAAGGGAAATAATATGTTACGGGTGGGTTGCGCGACTGCATGGCGGGTGTATTGTCCGTAGCCATCGGCTGGAGCTCATGCGCCAAATATACAACATGAACGAGAGTGCGTATGGTGATGATGAAGAGCCCGCCACACCGGTACCATCGCCGCCGCCCGCCATCCCACCACCCACTGACTCGGACATACTCCAATGTATCTCGACGTGTGCGAACAACACGCGTCTCTCTCTAGCGAACCTACTGCCCTCGAGGTTTGTGCCTCAAGGGAGAAACAAAGCAGGCATTTGGCTTGAGATACGACTTTATATAAACTTTACACTTAACTTCAAGTTTATCTCTTTTCGTGGATCAATGTCGATATTGGCGTTTATAAAATTATAGTATTTCCAAATATTAATTTAACTTTTTGACATATATGCTTATGAAGCTCCGTACCTATTGCATTAAAACCACAGTAAACATATGCAATTAATAATGCAATTAGTGTTAATTATCACCGATATTTATTGAGCCAAGTTGAGTAGAACTATTAATAATTAAACACATTCCGCTGCGATTGATACAAAATGGCTGAAATGGCCAAAATACTTGTATAATGTTTTTTAAGTAATGTGATAAATGTAAGTACATATTTAATTTGATTGTTTTTAGAAAACGAGTCAAACATGCAATTGATATATTACCTGTCCTGATATACCTAGCTGTCGAAAGTCAAATCAATGTTTGGAAGTACTATAGTCATCGAAGTATGAGAGTCACATCAGAAGCATCAGTTCGATGTTCTCTGATCTGTTTTGTTTCTGCCTATAAAGTGAGAAATACAAAACTAAAACAGAACACGTAGTCGAACGTGTTGGCTCCTGTCACGCTTCTGTAAGGCTTTCTCGGCTGCAATTTAAATCCAATGCAATACGAACGCATTCGCAAAACAGTAATTTTTTATTCAATTATTGATTGATGGTTTTTATTTGCATTTTATGTGTATTTTGAGCCTTCATGTATATCATAGCAATACATATATTGTTATATGCACAGCATACGCCGTACGAATACAACTATTTCGATGTTAATGTATAGAAACCGGATACACTCACGTGTTATTTTATCGGATGAGCCCGACTAATTTCAGGCCCATACGGGGCTCTTATTCATGAGCTCTTTACGCGGCGTTATCGCGGCGGGAACTGGGAACTCATCCGATAAAATAAGACGTGAGTAAAGCCGGTTTCTATGTATTAATTATGAATAACACTCATGATAGTTTAAATTCAAAATATTTCAATGTTACCATGTTTATTTTTTTTATGCGCCGAGCTGTCGTAAATAGCAACGCTTCGCCAAGTCTGTGTTTTGATTACCTATGATAGCCATATTTGTTGTGAAGATTTAATGTTATGTTATTGTGAAAGTCATGACATAATTATTTTGGTATAATCCCGATTATAACAAAATAATTTTTCAGGCCCGTCGTAAACACAACGTGCGTGCATTGTCAAGACGGGCCTATTATCCCTTTGTTTTTTTTAATAATTACAATCATATGAGAAATTCTGTCTTTGTCATCCGTGAACTGTGAATTTTAAATATGGACGATTCTAAACGGAATACTTGGAATATACTTTTATGACACTCTCTAAATTATATTATATAAATTCCTTTGTTGTTTTTATTGTTTGCTCGCATGTGCGTCACGATGTAGTAAACCCATAAAGCTATTAATACTACAGTAAGGGAGCCATGGGCAGGACTGTAAGTGATAGTTAGTTAATAAATATTAAGAGGGAAGATGACACTCGTACACTTATCTTTGTCTAATCACACATGAAAAAGAGAGACAAATAGATCACTCTCATTTGCTTTCTCTGTAACGCATTTTAAGCTGGCTTCTGATCTCTAGTATAATAAACTCTAAGAGTAAACTCATTGCATGCTGTTTATGTGTGTAATCAACATGTTAAATGTCACTTGGGTAAAGTATTTTTAATAGCACATATCAATGTGCTATTATAATTACTAATGTGTTATTATACAAAAAATACTGTCCATTTCATTATTACAAAAACTTAATTTTGAAACATGATATTATATATTTATCAAACGATAACATAATTTTTACTAACATTTTTTGGCACAGTTTAATATTTTTGAATGACATTAAACATAGATTAGAATTTTATTTCGTCTCTCCTCAGTGTTATTTGTATATAGTTATTATACTAGAGTAGAGTAGCCAGTTTTAAATGTGTCCATCAAAAAACAAGAGAAGGAGCCCTTATCCCATTCTAAGTGGAGTCGGCACAATATGTTGTAAACATTTTGTCACATGATTTGGCTACGTATTTAACGACCGGCCGGCTGCCTAACGTTAACTTACCTTAGTCGTATTATACGACACCTTGGTAAGAAAGAGGGTGGTCTATATATAGAACGTGTAACTTTATTCTTCGGATGAGGCGAAACAAGTATGGGCAGTGTTTCCTAACCTTTTTTGGTCCATGCCCCACGTTAAAAATTATTTTGCCCCCCTAAAAACATACATAAATTTTAATATTAAAAATTGAATTGTCCACTTAAGATAAATGATATGTTTTAGAAATAATAAATTCCTTTTTTTTTCTTAAATTTGACACCGCAGTCTAGCATTGCACTCAAATGGGCCAGCGCGAAAGACTTAAACTCGTGTCGAGTTGCCCCCCTTTTATCCATCAAAAATCCAACGTTGGGAAACACTGAGTATGGTTCTATTATCTTCTCTCTCTTATTATTTCTTGGACACTAGCACTCAGGCTTTGCCTATGGCTCTCCTACTCTATGTTTAAGACTATGGTTATTCGACATAACGGTTACTTTGACAGACAACGGCTTGAGCTGATGCGAGAGATGTACCACAACGAGGCCGAGCTGTCGCCCACCTCACCGGATCACAACATCGAGTCGGTCACCGGCGGTGATCCGTTCTACGATAGATTCCCCTGGTTCCGTCTGGTTGGACGGTAAGTTTATATACTGCAATACCCGTGACTTCATTCTTGCCGACTAAAAAGTTAAAGTACCTTCAGTGATGTATTTTCATGTTCCCAAAATAAAATCAGGATTTTTTAGTAGCTGGGTGACCGAGCTCAGTATTTTTTTTTCAATTGTAAAAAAAATAAAGCAAAAAAAGGCTGGTGTTAACTGGGGCTTGATCCCGGGTATACTTCTTCACAAATGACAGTTAAAATAATTTTTCAATGCCTTAAAACACGGATAAAGCGTTCAGAAAGAGAGTTAAAAAAATTCTCAGTAAGAGAAACACAGTTGACATCAAATATAAGACAATTGATATAAAAAAGCTAACATCCATATAAGACAGTTGACGTCCAATATAAGACAATTGATATAAAAAAGCTAACATCCATATAAGACAGTTGACGTCCAATATAAGACAATTGATGTAAAAAGCTAACATCCATATAAGACAGTTGACGGCCAATATAAAACAATTGATATAAAAGCTAACATCCATATAAAACAGTTGACGTCCAATATAAGACAATTGATATAAAAAAGTTAACATCCATATAAGACAGTTGACATTCAATAAAAGGACAGCTGTTAAAAGTTAGTGGACATCCAATATAAAACAGTTGGTATAAGAAAATTTGACACCCAATTATAATTATTAAACTTATTGACTTACATTCAATATAAGTTTAATTTGAACATTTTCGATATGTTAATATTACAGGAGCTTCGTATATTTGTCGAACCTACTGTACCCGGTTCCGCTCATTCACAAAGTAGCGATCGTGAACGAGAAAGGAGACGTGAAAGGTTACTTACGGGTAGCCGTGCAGGCGGTCATCGACGCCGAAAAAAGTACGTATCAAATTATAAATAGCATGTTGTCATATAACTTTATAAGGATATATATAACAGACCGTGTGGTATAGCTGAGTAGAATAGACTACCCTCATTCTTTACCGAGGTGTCGTAAAAGGTGACTAAGGTAAGTTGACGTCAGGCAGCCGGTCGGTCGTAAAACACGTAGCCAAATCACGTGACGTTTATAATATGTTGTGCCGACCCCACTTAGAGTGGGATAAGGGCAGGAAGGAGGGTGATGATTTATGACAGAAGAATTTAAACTTTTGCGATTTATATTGTTTATTATTTTTGCATACGGTCACATAACTTCGATTTAACCTTCGTGGTCACGAATGGACTTGCGCTTATCGTTATTTTTTTATTCCATAGAATTACCAACAGAAATACATGTGCGAAGTAACTCTCTTTTTCCTCTGCCTTATCCCACTAAGTGGGGTGAGGCAGACTAAGTAACTCTCTTATCATTCCTCAACTCTGGCACTACTCCTTTTATATGTATGTCATACTTCACACAATGCAACCATCTCTTTTTAGGCCGCCCTCTAGTCAAACATCCATCCAAATTCAAATTTAACACTCGTTTGGTACCATAATTTTCAAGCCTCCTCATTACATACCATCCCATTCAAAACTACTAAAGTAACATGGTTCTATTTAATAAGATTGCTAGTAACATAACAACAGCGTGCTTAAAAAGTAACAAACGTATAATAACTATAAAAATTAAAATTAAATGAATTATAAAAGACATGGAGTCTAACAAAACTTGTAGCAATATGTTTATGTTTTAAAAATATGTACCTTTTTGTAGATAACGCAGAATTTGCAGCTGGAGTCAAACAATCAGCAAAGATCTCATTTGATGACGACATCGCACCAGCGCGGTCTAGACTCAAAGCTATAACTAACGTCGAGAAGAATAACGCTATTAATGCCATAACCATTGAAGACAGACCTGAGCAAGACTCCAATATTAAGATTGAAGGTAATATACGTACAGGGGTTCGAGTTTTGGGATAAATCTCGTTCAGAAACTTGATTACATCTTTTAAATACAAAACTTCAGTACTTTTAATCACAGCAGCCTTGTAAGGTAGCAGAGATCACTTTTATTAGAATGGTTTCGCTTGAGAGCTCTTTACTGTTATAAAGATTGTATCCCTCTAAGGCACATGATAGTTCTGCTTATATAACTAATGGATCGCTAAAGTTTCAATTCTTGATAGCTAAGAAGTTGTTGGTATATAGTGGTAGGAATACGGAAAACAAACAACTGAATGATCCAGATTAATGACGTCAAGCAAATTTGATCTCTCTTAATAAAAATTTACGAACTATTTCTGCGCTATGTACTTTATATGTTGACTTTATCAAATAAACAAATATCTACTGATCGTGAATATATTTTACGACAGCTCGAGTTATAATTTTATAACACAAGCTGATCAGGGACTTCCTTCGAGTCACCTAAATGTTAAAATTCGATTATGTACTTTGTGTTTTTTTTCTGTTGAAAGGAAAAATGGCAACTTCTATATCCTATATGTTAGCTTGGTATGTAAGCTTCAATTGTAGTAAGTTTCATCAATATTGAATACGTGTGGATAATCTTGTGAAAGTTTGCGCATTTTAGTATTAGTATGGATGTCGCTATTCATCAATTTAATCTGTCGCTATTCATCATCTAAGTGTTCGGCACAATATGTCTTCTTCTTGGATGTCGCTATTATTTAATTGATTTTTATAAATATTATTTAGAATTAGCAGTTGGCGAATGCGACGCTGACAGCGGCCGCGGTGACAGTTCTTTGGCATCAGAGCTGAAGGAGGAAGATTTGCCCGAACATCTTTCGTTGGGTCGCGAATTCACTTTCCGCGTAACTGTCCTGCAAGCGCATAGCGTTTCAACAGATTACGCGGATGTGTTTTGCCAATTCAAGTAAGCTATTGATTTTTTTTATTTAATAAATATATGGCACACTTATACACAAGTTCTTCCGTCCCCAAAGTAACTTAATAAGCTTTATAACTGAACACAATATAAATAAATATATGGCACACCTCCACAAGTTCTTCCGTCCTCAAAGTAATGTTATTATTATTATTAAAATAACTTATAACTTAATGCAATGTAATATTTGAAGACGTTTTACATTGATTACTTTATTATGTATTTCTTTTCATCACTTTTTTCAAGTGAAATTAATATAATTATTTATATCAATTTTTATGTAAACTTCGTGTTAATGTGTAGTTAATAAAATAACTTTATGGTCGCACGTGTTATCGCTGGTATGCCAAAAGGGCTGTCAAAATATGACAGTTGTCGTACACTAGATCATGTCATTTGTCTCTGGTTTATTTTAACCAAATGGTTATAATTAATTACGATGTTGTTTTTGCAGTTTCCTGCACCGAAACGAAGATGCTTTCTCAACAGAACCTGTTAAAAACGCCGGAAAGAATACACCGCTAGGATTTTATCACGTACAGAATGTATGTATGATGATATTTAATTCAAATATTTGTAAATGTTTGATATCTAATATTTTTTCTTTTTTTTCAGATTACAGTACCAGTGACCAAATCGTTTGTCGAATATATCAAATCACAACCAATTGTGTTTGAAGTTTTTGGACATTACCAACAGCATCCTCTGCATAAGGTAAAAATTAAAGAAAAAAATCAATGACATTCTGAATGAATATATATCTCTCTCTCGTTCATTACTTTTTCTCCTTTCGTTAATTTTGTATTTAATATTAAGAATTTACTGTGATTTTTAAATCTATTAAGGCATTAATAGGTATAGCTATAACTCTACCGTTAATAAGGTCTTAAAGGACGCGATAACAGGCCGTTAATAAAGCTAATTAAAAAAATATAAAGTATCCAGCTGAGTAGAATAAATCGCCCTAATTTCTGACCGACGTGTCGGAAAAGGTCGCTAAGGTGAGTCGAACCGCTATGGTATCTGGCTGAGTAGAATAGACCACCCTCTTTCTTACCGAGGTGTCGTAAAATACGACTAAGGTAAGTTGACGTCAAGCACGCGGTCGGTTGTAAAATACGTAGCCAAATCATGTGACAACATATTTATAACATGTTGTGCCGGAGTGGGATAAGGGCAGGAGAATGATAATTATTTATGTACAATGAAATACGTTACAAAACCAGCTAAACTAGTTTATTTTCATTCAAATAATTCAAATTAAAATAATTCTTTATTGTTAAACTCATAAATTTTATGGAATACAACTTAAACTATGAATTCCACACTAAGCATGCTTGTATCGTGGAATTCGTTCCATATCCCCATATTCTTCCCGTTATTCCCATATTGTATGGGTTCTTTTTTTCTTTAAAAGCTGTGGTAGCCCAGCGGTAACACCGCACGACTCTTTCGAGGAGGTCAAGCGTTGAAACCCGGGCAGACAACAATGAGTTTTTCTGTTAAAAAAAAACTTATGTGTCTAATTGATAATTGCAATTTATCACACGCTTTTCGGTGAAGGAAAACATCGTGAGGAAACCTGCATATGTCTACAGAATTCTGGAGATATATGTAACCTACCAATCCGCATTGGAGCAGCGTGGTAGGTCTTAGCTCCAATCCTTCTCTCCAAAAATGGAGAGGTGAGGCCTATTCCCAGCAGTGGGATAGTAACAGGCCGCTACTTTATGGTTTCTTTGTATTTATTGTTTCAGGATGCTAAACAAGATGGTCCAGTGGGAAGGGCGCCGCCCCGTCGCATGCTCCCACCATCTCTCCCTATCTCGGCACCGGTCCGTAGTCCCAAGTGGGGCGCGGCCAGTGTGGCACCGCCTTGCTGCTCGTCCCATCTCCACTCCAAACACGATCTACTTGTTTGGTTCGAGATCTGCGAACTTGCACCAAGCGGGGACTACGTGCCTGCGGTATGTACTCCTCTTGTCCATCGAAAGACGTTTCAAATTTAGACGTAGCTTTTGTCAATTCGATTTGCACATCTTAAATCTTGTTAAAGCCATAATACTGACATACACAAACATATACGAAATCGAGCAAATCGAGTGATACACTAATTATTATTTCTTTTTTAAATTATTATTTATTTTATTTCAAACATTGTGTCCATAGTGTTAGTTACAAAATCACTTAGCCTAGGTTAGTACTTAAAATAGAAATTTACAATATTTATTTGTGTTTCATGAAATGTCCTCCAGAGAGGACTGAGAGAGAGAAAGAGACTATCTCATTTACAAGCAAATGTGCTGTGTCTACGTGTCTGTGCATCATAGAAGCAGCACGTTTGCGGACGATAGCGTAGAATTACCTACCAATAGTTTTTTTTTACATTTACTTTCTCGCTCGTACTTACCCTCTCTATCTAACATTAACAACAAACTTTATCTTTATTTATATTTTATCTACTGGTTTATAAATTGTGTAAAAATTTTACATTAAAAAACCGATAAAATCGTCATTTTTGGGCGTGATTTAAAAAAAATTAAAACAGTACAAAATAATTAGTCTTATCTCTAAGACTTACTTGAGATGTATTTTTTTTAATATTTTGGACCATGAATAGTTCAGCTGCATGCCATTTCATGTTTTCATTAATTTCGGACATCTTAAGACGTTGTTTCCTCATATTTCTTGAGCATATATATTTATTCAATATTGATTTAATGTTACTGTCGATGTCCTTAATAAATTTATTCAATACTGATTTAATGTTTCTGTATCCAGGTGGTAGAACACAGCGATGAGTTACCGTGTCGTGGGCTGTTCCTGTTGCACCAGGGCATCCAACGGCGTATCCGCATTACGATACTGCACGAACCATCATCAGACTTACAGTGGACCGACGTCAGGGAACTAGTTGTAGGTCAGTGAAAAGTAACTGCCTGTAAATGGTAAATACATAGACCTTCCATAGACCTTTCATAGATCCATAGATATCATAGACATTCTCCTTTTAAAGAGTTTCGACGCTGCTTCGATGTGGTACACATCTTAGTATTTCTCTAGAGATATGCATGTTCCTCAGAGTGTTCTCCGTTACCAAAAAAATCTGATAAATTGTAAATATCAATTGTGCACATAAGTTTTCTTATCGTTAAGAATGATGTCTTGCGGATATCCTAAAGTGCGACAAGCTTGAAGTCAGATGAAAAATTAATTAATTTAATAAATGAATAATTAAATTAATAAATGCAAATACAAACTATAATTATGAAGAAATAAGTTACTATTTGAAAACTAACGTATGTTAAGTTTTTTTAATAAGTGAAGTGATAATCTATAAATGAAATTATTATATATGTGATTGATTTTCCTCAAAATCTGCTGAAAGGATTTTTGTACGGTTTCAACTAAAATATTATAAGAGAAAGGATTCTCGGAAGGTTCAGGTTAATATTAATATATTAGATTTCCCGCGGAGTCGGGATTTACACTGGAAAAACTTTGTGACACACAAATTTCCACGGGGACTAAGTCGCGGGCACTGCTAATATTTAATAAACACATAAAATAGGAAGGTATGCAAAATAACGTATGTTTCCAATATGCGGCAATTGATCCCAGAATTATTCATTTAAATTAATAATATAATAAATCAATACTAGTTACATTTTAGTATGAGTAATCATTAATACTTATCCATTTATTGTAGGACGTATTCGGAATACACCAGAAGCTAACGAAGACACTACAGACGGCGACGAAGATGGCGCGTTGTCCCTAGGATTGTTCCCAGGCGAAAGGCCCACACTTGACGATCGGGCTGTGTTCAGGTATATTTAATATTGTAGCGTCAGTAGTTTTAGTACTGTTAGCCTCACACACTTTATTAACTCAATACTCTACTTTTAGGACGTATTAACTCCTCGAAAGTTAGAATTGGAATAAATAAAACTGTTGAATGTCGTTAGAGAACAAGACTCGTGTCAAAATCTTTTACCTTCATTCGTTCGGTCCCACCAAATGACAGACAATATATTATTGTAGACAAAGTACTTCCTCATTATCATTCTATTAATTATAATATAAAGTATCTATTTATGTTTTATAATTTATATCTGATTATTATAAGTATGTCTAACAATTATAAAAATTATATCGAGTATTAGTACTCATATCTAACAGAATCAAACAGTACCGAAAGTCAGAGCTTAGTAGCTTATTTATTATAATATACTCTCAGATCACGTAACAGGATATTTACAAAAAAAAATATTGTGTTGTGTAATGAATTTTATTAACACTAACATAATTATTGATTCTAAAAAGCGCTAGTAATAAACAGTGTAAGTTTCTAAATTTTAATTCTGCTATATGCTGTGTTAATGGTTCTACAAAATCGGCTAACAATGGACTGCTTTTATTGCTCAATATATTCGTGTTATTAAAAAAAACATATATCTTTGTTTTAGGTTCGAAGCAGCTTGGGACAGCAGTTTACATGGTTCTCCTCTGTTAAATCGAGTCAGTGCCAATGGAGAAGTGGTTTACATTACGCTTAGCGCGTACCTAGAGGTAAGTAGACGATAAACTTACAAATAACCATACTTATCCTTTAGTGATAATTTTCTTTTAATTAATCTTTATCTTCATCTCTCTTTAATATTTTTATCCATTATTATAACGCGAACATAAAACAAATATTTCTGGTTCTTTACTTAATGATATTTAAGACTGTTCGTAATAGCGATTCCTAATGAGTATTACCTTAAATCTACAAATTAATGGCATAATAATCTACAAGTTAAAGGCATATATAGCTTAAGATTTAGAAAAAGTATATATTGAAACTTTTATGTTCACATTTGCTGTCACATAGATAACAGATTTAACAAACAAATATTCAAATGTAAAATTCAAATTCTGAATTTGAATATTTTTTAAACAACGACAAACGAAAGGAGACAAGGATACTATCTTAATGAACCAAAGTATGGTTTGCCTTCTTAAAGAGTTGCATATCTGGTGACTGTTGAACCTTTAATCATTAATAGAATTAGGCGTTACTTTGCGGAGATCCATAATACAAAAGTAATAATAAAATTATTTTGCTATAATCCGCGATGAAGTAAAATAGAAAAAATATAAAATGCTAAATGTAGAGTGGACAATCCGTTTTCATACCTGATACATTCAGGATTCGTAAAAACACATGAACAATCCTTCATCACCGCCACCACAATACACAGGCACTACATGCGATCACTATCACAAACTCAACAATCGTTTTGCCCCGCAACCGAAGCATCATCAGGAGATAGACTCCACGACCAAAATCGCAAAGCTTTTGCGATTATCAGGTATGAAAATAATAATAATAAAATTATTTTGCTATAATCCACGAAGAAGCGCGGATTATAGCAAAATAATTTTATTATTACTTTTGTATTATGGATCTCCGCAAAGTAACGTCTAATTCTATAAATTAATTTCATGAGGACTTGCGTATCTACTAACTCATTATTGATAAGTCATAACTCATTATACTAGGTCCTTTTTTTCCATGGTTTCTTAAGGACTTGCGTGAAGTATGGTATCTGATGAACAGGTGGAGAACTGCGGTCGTCCGGCAATAATCACTAAGGACCTTTCGGTGGTGGTGGTAGGTCGGGAGGCTCGCACGGGCGCTGGTCGGTCCCTCCGGCGCGCTCTATTCGGATCTCGAGCTGCTCGCGCTGATCGCCTAACCGGACTGTATGAGCTCAGTTTGCATCGTGCTCTTGAACCTGGTGAGAATTTCTTTTGAACGAATGAATGAAAGAGTTATTTAGCTAAATTTGAGCTTAGAACATAGAAATCAGCCATAATTATGTTTTATTCTATCGAGTCAATCTGACTAGTTTCGAACTCATCCCTATTCATGAGGTCTTTATACGGTATAATATACGCTTAATGAGTGATTTGGTCTGCTGCATATGGTAATTATTAATACTATTAATCTCTACGCCGTGTGGTAACCGGCTGAGTAGAATAGACCACCCTGAATTCTTATCGAGGTGTCGTAAAAGGCGACTAAGTTAAGTCGACCTGCCGTGTGGTATGCAGTTGAGTAGAATATACCACCCTCTTTCTTATCGAGGTATCGTAAAATACGACTAAGGTAAGTCGACCCACGGTGTGGTATCCGGTTGAGTAGAATAGACCACCCTACCGAGGTGTCGTAAAATGCGACTAAGGGAAGTTGACGTCAGGCTGGCAACCGGTCGTAAAATACGTAGCTAAATCATGTGCCGACCCCACTTAGAGTGGGATAAGGGCAAAAGGATGATAACACTATCAATCTCTGACAGTCCTTTTATTCTGTAATCCAAGGGGTCCAACGTCGCCAGCGTCGTGTATTGGATACTAGTGGAACATATGTACGTGGTGAAGAAAACCTTCATGGATGGCGCCCCCGTGGGGATTCGCTTATTTTCGACCACCAGGTCAGTGATAAGATTTTATTGAGAATTAGTCATTTTCTAAAGTTAACTAAATTAAAAATTGTAAGTAATAAAAAAACTTCTTTTATTTTTTTTCAAAATATTGTAAATAAGGGTTATTTGGCTAACACACAAATAGATAGATGTTTACTAAAATATTTATCGTGCAAAGATGCAACCGACATATTGATATACCTGTTAATTTTCTTGAATTCT
Source organism: Morpho helenor (assembly GCA_029227775.1). Classification (NCBI taxonomy): domain Eukaryota; kingdom Metazoa; phylum Arthropoda; class Insecta; order Lepidoptera; family Nymphalidae; genus Morpho; species Morpho helenor. Next base: position 3,967,617 of record JARGCU010000022.1, on the reverse strand, counting down.
TGGATGAAATAAATAAGATAAAGTAAATTACTACTTTTTCAAAGAATTGCCTTTAATTTTGTAAATAATTTTTATATTTTAAGAGAGTAATTAAGATTATTCACGAAATTCCTATCTTTTTGTGATTAATAATAACTAATTTGTGAACAATGCCCAAGGAGTGTTTGTTGCAATATTCAATTCAATCAATATTTCAATTTATTGTATAAATTTATTTTTAAGCTAGTAGTTTTAATGTTGTTTGGTTGCTACGCTAAAATATTTCTTTGTGTAAATTTGATATTTTTTTGAATTTAGTTTGGAATGAATATTTTTAAACGTATCGGAAACTTCGATAGCAATACGAGAAACAATTATATTTACCTATATGTAAGAGAAATAATTAGTGAATTTCTTATGAACTCCTAAACGGTTGGACCAATTTTAATGAAATTTTGAGACAATCTGTAAATTGATCCAGCGGATCATCCTGTAAGGTTTGGTGGCATTTGGAGCATTTCTTTTAACTGTAATTAATATGTTTTCAAATTAGGCTCACCGAAGCAAGCTCGGTATGCTAGTAGACTATAAATTTGTCTATGTTCATTGTAAAAAAGTAATTTATAATATTTGTTATCACGTATTGAATCGAAGTTTAACGACGTTAAATTTCTATGTTCTTTTAAAGTCATTAATGGTCTTTTTTCCACTCAAACAGAAACGTATCTGGCGCAAACTGTTCTATGATTGGCCGCTGGACGTTATCGATAAATTCCAGGTCCACAAATGTTTCCTTAGCTATTTAGTATGTGCGCAATCATCCATTCGATGTTACTCTATCATTCGTACTAAATAGCTATTGAAAAGTGATTTGTGTACTGGTTAACGTCCATTCTCACCTATATCATGCTGATAAATTGAAACTATTAAATTATATGTTTGTTTTAGTTACTGAAGAGCGCATCTACATTTAGTAGTATCATTTCATTGCTTTGAATGCAAAACGGTGGTCTATGATGTCGCATCTGTTTCTCATTTTTCTATATAATCTATGTTTGCTCAATTGGAACGATGACTGAAATTTTAAAACCTAAGATCTGTTCTCAAATATGACTTCAAATTAACACAAGAAAGTTTAAAATCTACCATCACCGAAAGATAAAAATCACATACAAATAATTACTACATGTGTCAACATGTCTGGATATCGTCACGTACGTCATCGGGACGTAGTAATTTTTAGCAGTTTTATCAATAAAACTTATTTATTATGAAAAGCCGGTAATATTAAAGTAATATGGATATTTTTTCTCATTATACTTGTAATTCATTTATTACTATATCATTAAAAAATAAATAAATTTAATATAAATATATAATATAATATAAATAAATTAATAATAATTATTATTAAGCCATTTGAACTTTTAATGCCGCGATTCAAAATAAAGAACGGTGGCTTTTATGAAACCACTAGCGTAGGTTTTTCAGTCAGGATATTCTCCATTTTACACTTAGTCCTTGAACTTTGTCTGGTATGATTTAGTGGAATAATTTATATTAGGGATTTTTACGATATGGCAACAATATTCGAGTTCCTGTTTTTTAAATGAATGTAGGATTTCCATTTTGTGTATTGTTTTTGTTCCTTATTATTTTATTTATCGATAACGTCCAATTAAATATACATATAAAGTAGTGTAGAATCGCCCTTCCATGTCACATTAATAACGTACATCCATCAGCTTTGAGTGTTTTAATTATTACATGCCTTCACACATTTGTATACTTGCCACATACACGCTTAATCATATATTGTTTTAGCTTTGTATTCAATTTTAAATGTGTAACACAAAACTTCCTTGCAATCACTTGACAAAAAAATATATAGTATGCTAGTAATTTTAAATTATTTGAAATGTATCAGTGTGCTAATAGATCTAGTAATGGTAAATTATGATTTGATACTTTTAAACAGTTGGTCTAAATAATATAAAATTAAAAATTAAGCAGTACCTACCATTTTCAATGATAAAATATTTTCAAGGCAGGATAGGAATTTTGTTATTGATTGTTATCCAAGCAAAGGACTGAATCTTTTTTCTTTTAGAAGCTTATTGAAATTAAAGCAATAGTAGGTGCTCCAAATATCTAAGTCATTTTCGTAATTCAAATGAAAACTTTCAGTGGGAACTAGAAAAGATGACTCGACTTGAACAAGTCGGTAGAACCCGGCATTTCCTGGCGTTACGTGAACGTCTCCGACATGGACACGAGAACACCGTCGCACCGAACGACTTTACGAAAACTGAAAAGGTAACGTGGCTTTAACTATACTACATTATACATAATTTAAATTGTTGACAATAAGCACGAATAATGAGAAATTACTGTATATAGTGTCGTTGTGTTAAAAAACATCGAACAAGCAAATATAATCCTCATACAAAAGTTTTTAATCATCATTTTATTCTCCTGCCCTTATCCCAATATAAGTGGGAACAATATCTTTGAACATCTTTAGCGTTGCGTATTAAACAACAGCCCCGTCTATTTTTGTGTGGTATGTAATGTAATAATTATATACTTATTTAGTCTAAATCCTTAATTTTTATAGGAGGTCAGCAATATGGCGGCAAAGGCTGCGTCCGAATGCGCGCACGCACGGGACGAGTCCGTCTACGAGCCGTGGGAGATGAGTCCGCGAGAAAAGGATGTCGCTTCTAAATATATCAAGCTTATACAAGGTAAGTGTATATACATCATACTCGTAAACTTATAAATCGAAACTAGGTGCATTAAGGTCTTAAAACTCTTGAATAATTGGATATAGGACTCATAAAGGAGTTTCTACGGAGTATATCTTATTTCAATTAAATCCAGTACTTCCTAACAATCTTTTTGATGTCGTCAGACCACTTAAGGGGTCTGCCAACATTAAGTGCGTTACGAGAGTTTAGACATTTCAATGAGTTGAGATTTCAACGTCTGTAAATTTATCAAAATAAAAACTTTGCGAATTGCTGCTATAATATCACAATTCGCTTAATATTTTGGTAGCTTATTGTTAGGTTCTCGTAATTCAATGTTTAGCACTACATATTCCAAATATTGAATAGAAATCGTTGCGCACTACAACTAAAAACAAACTTAAATGCAACAGGAATTCAGGCCAATAAGTTATAATAATAATAAGGAAAACATCTATATCATATATCTGCATATCTCTAGATTATTTAAGAGAATTCTTAGAATCTAGGATAAATTGAACCTATCAATCCGCATTAAAGCAGCGTCTCAAGTCCGTCTTCACAGGAGACACCCTTAGGACGACGTGTCCCGAAATTAGTAGGGTCTCGTAGAGATTGTCTGATTGACGCGCACTTTTATTTTATTACGCGATTTTTGTACTTCACTACTGAACTAGTTGATATAAATGAGTGCTAATGTTTAGAATGACATTTTGTCTCTGTGAGAGCTGGTCCGTGATTTACGATCTATTTACGAACGTCGTGGTCAACTAGTCACGTGATAAATCGGGCAACGCGCACTATATAAAATAGCGCTGGCTTACTGTATAAACCACGACAAGTCAATTTTCATATTCAATACTCTTCAAGAGATAGCCGCCGTGTGGTATCCGGCAGAATAGAATAGTACCACCCTCTTTTCTTACCGAGATGTCGTAAAAGGCGACTAAGGTAAGTGACTCACCGTGTGGTATCCGGTTAAGTAGAATAGACCATCCTATTTCTTATCAAGGTGTCGTAAAATACGACTATGATAAGTTGACGTCAGGCAGGCGGCCGGTTGTAAAATACATAGCCAAATCATGTGACAACATGTTTATAACATGTTGTGTCGACCCCACTTTGAGTGGGATAAGGGCAGGAAGATGATGATGACTCTTCAAGAGATAAGTGTTTTTAGGACGGATAGGCGGCAACAAGGAAGTGGAAGCTGCAGTGTCACCAGCGACACCGGTGGATGAAGGCGTTTCGGCCGACATATCCACACCCAGCCTTATGTCATCCATTCACAGTGCAAGCAGCTTTGAGTGAGTTATTTCTGTCAAATTACACCCTAATCTTAATCCAGATACAAACTAATGATTGATTTTTATTACACTCCTAAGTTAGACTATTTAAAATGTTCAAAAAAGAGATTTCAAGATTATATTCAAATGTATCTTGTTAACAGAAACACGTATATGTAGTTATTTATTTACAATCTTGAGGTTCGTGCTTGCTTCTCGTCAAGTTTCAAAAGGCGTAATAATCAAAGTGTTATATACCTCAATGATCTTGATAATTCTTAATTATACTTCAGTACTCCACCAAATTTTATCATAGGTCGAATAGCAACACAATAAATATCCTTGAGACCTCTTTCTCTGATGAAACTAGAGCCTTTCAGCGTTACACTGTGCGTACATCACACTTCAATGGTTTGAACGATCTCTCATCCTATCCATTATCGCTTAAGAAGGCTCTAAAATTTGAAAACAAAAGTATTTTCGTTTGTTAAACGCAAACAGCGACTTGTTTCCCTTTGTCCCACATTTTTCCTGTAGCAATAGCATCACTTTTTGCTCTTAAACCAGTTTTTATTATAAAATAAACATCATTCAACACATGCAAAATTTCACAGGCTCGTGACTTCTGACTACATTTTGTTTTATATGTGATTGGAGAATAAAAAATAGACGAATTGTGTAAAATATACAGTACATTACAGCCTATACAGTAACGCTAGAGTTGATGAATGATAGTATAGAACGGAAGAGAAAAAACTTATTATCTCCTACTTAGAGAGGGCAGGATAATGATGATTTTATTATGTTATTCAAGGCAAAACGAACAGTTTGTATCTAACACAGCGTTCTTAGTTTATTGATTCAATTTTTTTTTGTTTTTCCTTTTTGAAGTTCAATAGCTTGTATATTTATTAGGTTAAAATCCGACAGGCTGTGCTCTCCCGAGCGTGCTCTGCTGGAGAAGGCAGCTGGTGCCTGGGGTGTGGTGGGTGCCCACGGGGGCAGCGCAGTCAGTGCTGGGGCATTGTTCGTGCCCGATTGTGAGGAAGTACGAGTGTCGGCCGCCGTGGCACGTCGCGGGTACCTCAACGTGCTTCAACATGGCACACACGGCTGGAAGAAGCGTTGGCTGGTAAGTACTATTTGAGGTATAGCAAATCGAAAGTGTCTAGTTATATCTTCCTCTCACTTTAACTAAAAGATGTATACCGTTGAACTTTTTTAGCAAAAACATTCGGACATATTCCTTTCACACCGATTTCTTGGACTTCACGCGGCGGAGGTTGGATGTAGGTCCCATATTACGTATACCTTAAAGTCTTAGCCTGATTTAATCTAGTGAATATCTGCGATCAAGTTATTGAAATGGAAACTACACTGAAAAACTGTGTTTGTGAATTGTGAAAAATCGCAAGTAGTTATGAGACTGGAACGTTATTCTTTATTAATGACCTTATAAAAGTCCTTTTTCTCTCTCTCCAACCAATCGACCTTCACTGATGAAGATAGGTCTCTTCAAAGTTCTTACCATAATACACGATCTTCTGTCACCTAGTAGGGGGGGGGGCTCCTACACTGCGCTTTCCAGTGCAGGATCGCTACTCTAGCACCTTGAGACCTAAACTACTGTTTACTGCATTGAATTAAATCAAAGTGTGCTCAAAAATCCAATAAAAAAAAATAACATAACATGTTAATAATTTTTTTATTTAAGACATGCGTACGTAGCGTTCGTTTATACACTGTTACTAGCTGTGTTACACCCGCGTGAAAACGAGTGTATTTGAAATCAGTGAATTGAATGTAAAATATATGCTGTCGTGCACTTGTCGTAGTCATTTAGTGTATCTGTGTTCGTTTACGCGATGCACGCTACTAAAGCTCTCAGCAGGCGAGTTTTTTTTACAATGTCAAATGTCCAGCCCGCTTTGCCGTGCTTAATTTAAGGATATATTAATTACTGTTATAAAAAATGCTCCGATCGACAGCATTATCCACTGGTAAACCAACCCTATATTTTAAGTGAGGCTTTCTACTATATATAAGTAAAAATAGCGTCCCATTCGGATCAGTGGTTTTTGAGATTAGCGGAAACAAACGCACAGAGATTTGACATCTCAACGATTTTATTATATGTATAGATATGTATAGATTATCATTTCTATATCATCGTGCAGGTGGTCCGTCGGCCGTACGTGTTCATTTACCGCGACGAGCGCGACCCCGTGGAGCGCGCCGTCATCAACCTCGCCAACGCCCACGTCGAGTACTCCGAGGATCAGGAGCAGATGGTCCGCATGCCCAACACTTTCAGGTATACACATATTCATACACAAAACTGAATTGAATTTGATGCTAACCATTTCCCTTTAACTTGTCCACTCGTACGCCTCCACTTCTAAGAAAAGTAACGGTATGCTACTATCCCACTTCCGAGCAAAGGGCTCTGAATTGAAGCAAGTTCTAACGTTGTTCCAGTACATTTTGACAGGATATATTAGAAATACCTGAGAAATTTTCTAGGGATTTATGGGTACAATGATTTTTTAATATCAAGTTTACTTTTACTTTTAATAGCCGTGTGGTATCCGGCTGAGTAGAATAGACCACCCTCTTTCTTACCGAGGGCAGGAGAATATCTGTTTACTTTAACATTTAAGTCATTGGTTAATTTTGTTTCTTAATATTTCAGCGTGGTGAGCAAGGAGCGCGGCTACTTGCTGCAAACGTTGGGAGACAAGGAGGTACATGACTGGCTTTATGCCATCAACCCGTTGCTCGCCGGCCAGATCAGGTGAGCACTTCTTGTTTATTATAATTAAGCTATAAGTCTTGCTCGAATTGTTAATGAAATCGACAGATAATTCATTTTTAATTATGCGAGGAATTCGCTTGGGTAATTCTGGGTACATCTTTGTGTAGTCATTATCTGACCTGTGAATAAAATTTCGGTTCAAATTAGATGAAAGATTAAAGCTGGTATAGCGAAGGTAATAGTGCTTTATGTTTATTCCTTCGCTCTTAGAGAAATAGCTAGTCAGCTAAGTAAATTATAGAGCATAGAGGTAAACTCCCTTATCTTTTAGATATCTGGGTAGTTTGAGTCATATATTTAAATGAGAATTAAAGAGAACACAGATATCACAAGCTCTATATTAAAATAAATATAGAAACAAAGACGAAGTTAGGCTGATTAGATCTGTGGTAAATGAACCACTCTTTATCTTCCAGTATGTTCTTTATGTTGGTTTTGGTAGAGAGGTACTACCCTTTATCTTCTACTAGTATGTTCTTTATGTTTTGGTAGAGAGGTAACTAGCCGGCTAAATTCATTGATTAGTTTAATATTAAGTAGCATTAAATTAGGCCGTAAGTGTATATAATGAGCAAGCCAGCTCGGTCCATATGTATATACACGCGTGAAGGTGTGCGCGCGCAGGTCGCGGTCGGCCCGGCGCCGCGCGCCCGCCTGTCCCGCGCCCGCACCGCACCTGTCCGCATGAGACCTCACCATGGAGTCTATCCTCGTTTTTTAAGTGCGTCGCCGACGGACGGATACACGCGCACAGACCGCTCCGCGCCGTGCGCACCTCTCATAGATATTAACACGGCCCACGGACTTAGACTGAGACTTTTGCTCGGTGTCTTACACCAGGTCCGATCTGACATATATACCAATCGACTTTAAATCGACTACTTAATTCTTATAGCTTCTACTTCCAAAGTTAAATTTGTTCTTTGGATCTATGAAAGATTTACAAATCTTTCTTCTCAATTTTTGATTCAAGACATTTCGGCCTGAGTAATATAGAGAAGTTACGAAACGGAATTCTGAGTCTTGTTTTGAGTTTAATTGACCTAATTGATTGATTTAATTGACTCGGACATGCTGACCACCTCAACATTCAAGTACATTACATTATTCTACTAAGTCTAGAAGCGGTTAACATAAAACATGCATTTGTTAATGCGCGTCTTCATCTCGATTTAAAGTTTATAGTCTCAGTAGCTGTTTAATGATAAGCTTGTATACTGTCAGTTCGGATATGGTCTTCTAAAAATGTACGAAACTCCTATATACGTTGTGTAGAAGACAAAGTTATTACTCAATTTTAACACAAATACGACTTGGGTAAAGTTAGACAGAGCGTGGTATCTAAGAAATTTAGTCTGAAATACCCACCTGCCTGCTTTAGGTACAGCAGAGAAAATTTATCTATGAAATATTATGAACCTGGCTCACGGTTGATTGTGCGCTAGTCACGATGCCACGGGTTTGGTTCATTTAGATTAATTTATTATTTATGGGGATCTGAATGTCTGAATAATCTATATCTAGTATAGACATTCTTCATCGAAACTATATAGTCATTTGGTTGTACTGCTCATTAAATAAATGTATGAATATTTTGACTATATACATTGGTATAGTGTTCTGCAATGCATTGAAGATTCATTGGTTGATAGTGAAATTGGAAATGAAACATGTAACATTACCGAGCAAAAGTCTCAAATATTCGCAAAAGACTCTGTGACTGGTTTGGTGGAAAGACGGTTATTTCAAAATGCATTTATATAGATAAATTAAATACGTATATGATTATTACGCTCCATTCCACAATCACAATTCTTACTAAAGAGTTATCTGTGGAATATATACGAACCTCGTTTGGGGTCAATGAAAATAGTTCAATAAATATTTTTTAAATATTATTTCTAATTATGAAGGAATCAATTAATTTAGCATATCTCAATTATTATTAGCAGTATTATGTATGTTATGGGCATTTAATGCGATATACGGTCTATACGTAAATATATATGTCTATATATCGTTATATTTTTACAATGTTCATAATAGTATTATATTGTCGGTCATGTGTGAGTTGGGACCAAACCGGTGCACCGATAGCGGGAATGGGGTATAAAAAGATATTTACATGAAATATTTAAAAGAACAATAACTATTGGACCTTTGGATTGGGCTGTTTTAATATCTACTGTAGGACGCACAACTTTTTGTAGTAAGTTTTTTATCTGTGTATTTTTACCATTATATAAATGTTATGGTCTTTGCACCGCTCCCTGTTAATGTTTCTTGCCAAATATTTAAAGAGAAAAAAAAACCTCTTCGTAACTTTTAAAGTAATTAAGCAAAATATCTTGTCGGTCGATAATTTGTTGTACGTGTAGAAAGAGTAAGTAAAAATTGCACTTACTCTATACTCTTAGCTTAAATTAGTGGCACGGTGCAAGGACTTAATTGACAAATATATGCCAATTTCTTTTATTTACTGTGAAATTTCGTTCAATAAGTGTCGTTAGAATGTTGCGCACAAAAATTATTTTGTCGGCGAGGGCTCTCTAATCAGTGGACTCCATTTTGTACACCGAGGCTATTTGAATGTACTATGATATGACAAATTTTTGAAAATATCTACTTTAGATTCTCCCATACTGTTACATGTATTAATTATGTAATTTAACATGTATATACGTATGACCCGAACGGTAGGTTATATTTTCAGACACCGTAGGGCCCAGTGACGGGTAGTTCGTGCCGTCATACGTAGTTTGTTTTGACATTAGTATCGATTGTAAATACATATATAATTTAATGGCAATGTAGTTAAATGTAGACTACTCGTTCAATAAAAATACAATATGATTAAAAGCATGTGCGACCAGAATAATTTTATACATGGCTATACTGATGTAGCAAAACTATGGGATTGTCTTGACGTTATTTGGGTATCTTTAACACCTATAGCGCCGAATGTATCCATTTGATACAAATTGAATTTGACATGTTGAGGCATGTATAGATTTGATACATATTTGGCCATATGTATCAGAATGATACAACAGTAAAAGGTCGCTTTTAAAGTTTTGTGTATCATCCTTGATACATGTTTTAGCTTACCATGAATGATACAATTGTTACATGCTATTTGGCTTGGTTTGGCGCTATAAGTGTTAAATTCAGATTATATTAGATGGTGTTCAAAAATAGTAGAGACAATCACACATTTTTTGCTATTTAAGCATTATATTTATGAGTATGACATGCGAGATTTTAATTTAATTTGTGTTGTAATTGTTTGCATAATTATATCTAATCTAATTTATGATTTTATTAAATGTATAAAGTAGGTTAAATATGATGTTAGCGGTGTAGACTCGCGATAATTTTTCCGTTGGTACCGTTTTAGTCCAGATTCACAAATCATTCCGTACGTTATCTAGTCATGTTCTCGTACATTGTATGTGATAGATTAGTTCAATAGGTACAATGCTGTGCTGCGAACAATCACCCAGTAGTTTGTTAATAAATGTCTCAGTGCTACGTTATTATATACGCGTGTAAACGTTTACCTTCCCTTAAATTCACTCGAATAAGTAATTAGCTCATTGTAATGTAACAGAAACGATTTATTAACGTAGCTAGAGTAATTGATGTGACCATGATTGTATTTGATTTTATAATTTTTCGATTATAACTCGAGATGTATGTACTATAGTTGATCCATATTATGTAGAATTCCGCTGACTTCAGCACATGTAATCGGTCACAAAACTGTTTTTCATCTAGTTAAGATTGTCAAACTTCGTGCGGAAGACCCAATTCTTTATTCCGTAGTACATATACCTTAGTTTTATTTTAAATTGTAGGGTTACAAGCGATTCTTAATATTGTTACCGCTTTGGTGTTGAAATAAATAATCGTCACTAACTATCGCTTCTAGGTGACTATTTTCAGAATAATATCGTATTATATAATTCAATCTCATGACGTAAGCTTAAGTAAATTTTAGTGTTTTGTAAATAAACTTCTTAAATCATTCGTTTGGTACGTTTGAGTTACAGTTATACAAGAAAAAAAGAAATAAAACATGTGCTTTTCTTCTACGTTCTAAAGTCCTATCACTGGATGCACCCCGTTTCGTAGACGATACTCTGCTAAACACTAGAATAACCTGATAATAAACTTAGCATAGACAAAATAGGTGTAAGATCAAAAGTATTATCCAAAATTAGACATGCTGTGTGTTATTGAATATTACTTAAAATATTAAAAAATAATACTATATTTGTCGTCTGGAAAATTTTCTTGTTACTCTTAATATTTGTTGTCTATGGTTCTAGGGACATTGAGCATGTGCTTTAGTTTTCTTGTCCTTTTCATTAATATAATAGTAATTGTATATGTTGTGTCCAAAATTTGTTCTTATCACAAATATATTTACTGTAACTCCCGTAATGTTTAGTGCGAATGTTAGGGGATCTCAAATAGAATGAATCTATTTATTTATAATTTTCTTTTTCTAGTCATTTATTTAAAACATTCCAAAGCTGTAAATTCCGTTTCTTTTCTATATAGCGTATTTTGCAAAGCAAAGCTGTTTTTTATCTTTTCTAAAAGAGAACTTGAACGTCGCTATAGTGGGAACGCAGATTGGGATGTAACATATTTTAATTCTCTCTATGAAGAAAGTTCGTTTGCAAAAGCTTCGTTTGGTTATATTTATGTAGTTCCAAAAGATCTTTTTAAATTATAGATGACAGCTTAAGCTGGATTATATATATTTTTATAGAGTGTACTCTAAAAGCTATACTGTTATTTTTATAGACATAGCTGTTTTCTAATCTTATGTTCACTGTTTCGTGTAATTTACTTTTAAGTATTATTTAGAGAGGTTGACGGGTTGGGGTTGAAAGAGGCTTGTGAGAGTTCTGTTCGCGCTTGACGCGTGTAAAGAAGCGGCTACACTCTCGCCGTTCTTGTGATTTCGATAGTGATTGTTGTCTGTTGGGCGAGAATGGTATTTGAGGAATTATATATTCTATGTATAATTTATGGATTTCATTCAATTTATGAAGATAAGAACAATGTAATTGGTAATATTACTCATTGCTCTAAATGTACTATCAAAATATATTATACACAGTGTTAAAGGTCATAAATAAATTGCTTTGAAAATTTCCTTATTGTTGTTTCTTTTATCTTCCCTTCTATCCGAATATCGGTTAAGAGGTTTTTGTGTTTGATTTGACATTTGCATTTAAAAATCAAATATATACAAATAAAAAATAGGAGCTAGCATAAAAAACAAAAAAGTATTAACAAAAGAAAGTAACAAAGTCAAGCACCGCCATCGTAAGAGGAGTCACAAGTCATTTTCCACGTCTTTGTACACGTCACTTTTCACACAATCAAAATTGAATGTATATATAAGTATAACATATATATTTATAAGTGCAAGTGGGATATATAAGTGCAACAATGAATAAGGAGAGGAAAGATGAAACTCATACACTTATCTTTGTCTAATCACACATAATAAAGAGAGACAGATAGATAAAGTCTGATTTTGCTTTCTCTTTATTGAATAAGACACTTCAGGCTAACTTCCTTACTCGAGTATAATAAAAACCATTCTTTTGTTCGGTGCCTATTTGTTACAGGGAATATATAAGCGCAACAATAAGTAAGGAGAGGAAACATAAAAATCGTACACTTATCTTTGTCTAATCACACATAAAAAAGAGAAGACGCATAGTCTCATAAATAGAACGCTATAATTATAAGAATAGTCTGAATGATTTCGCTTTATTGCATAGGATACCTTTAAGACTGACTTTCTTACTTCAGTATAATAACTGTAATAACCACAAGTATCACCCGACAGTCGTGTTATAATTATTAATCTGTTAATAGATACGATTCGAATGACTAGCTTTTACTCGCGACTCCGTCTATGCATTAGTACTTAAATAAAAAGTTACCTAACTTTTTCCATACTGAAAATCATACTGCGTTGATACTTGAAAGAAGAATATACCTTTGATTTTTAATTTTGAATAAACTTGTTTTGATATATGGGATTGAATATGTAAGTTGGTTAAAAATAAAATATCATTTTAATAAAACTTTAGGCATTTTGTAATATCACAATAACATAATATATTTTACAGATATGACTTTATAATTTACGCTTTTAAATTAATTTACTCTATAATGTATTAAAGGAATTTTAGGACTTGCCTTACACAAATTAAAATTAGCTCTTAAAAGAATACTTATTAACAAAGCAGTTATACAAAATACAATTATAGAATATATGAATGATAGGAGAGCTTAGATATAAATTGCTAAATACATATAAAGTATACATATTTTATACAGATCCTTTTGGAAAATAAACTAGAGTATTCTGGTTCATGTAAAGAACATATTACACAATGCGTAGCTTCGTTATAAATTAACAATAAATCAATCAACCGTTGAGGATTACTTAGATGATAAGAATGCGTGGATATAGCTACTCTTCGATCTTGTTCAAGACAGTAATGACTAAATGTAACTAGTAAAACAGGAAAAGTAGAAGTATTAGAAACAGTTTTCCGAGCCAGCAGTATAGTTGACGATTCAAAAGTACTGTTACAACATGTTTCTAATACAACCTTCTTCATAGAGTTATTAATAAAAAAAAACATGTGTTGTCTATGGTTCTAGGGTCCGTCAATGTGTTATCAAGTTGTTAAAAATGATTAAATGGGTTGACTTTGGGAATATTATTTTTTTATTTATTGAACAAGTATAAAGGAGAAATATCCTTGTTGTTATACTTTACAAGTTTACTGGAATAAAGAATATTTTGAATAATTTCATAAAACTAAAGTTATTATGAATTTGTATACAATGAAATGGTTATTATAATTTATTCAGACTTATAAATTAAAAGTAATTTTTAATGATACTTTTAACGGTATATTTACATCTCATACCATATAGCAATATATTATTCTGTATCATATTTATTTCAATTTAATTTTCAATGTAGTTATTATACATACACAGTTTTTGGATGTTAACGCAATTCATATAAATGTGTTCAGATATAAAATAATGTAATTACCAAAATTGCACATACAACCTTTGATAGTTTTTGGGATCATATTTCACTTTCAGGGAGAGAGTCTGTCAATGTCAAGTTTTATTTACCTTAGGACTCTATTATAATTCCTACGTTTTTAAATTGGGCTCCTAAGTGAGACAAATCACTCCCTTTAATACTAAACGTGTCCGGATAGCATTGTTAAGATTTGAGAATAAACTTCGAACCTACAACTTGAAGGTAAATCTTTTATAACAAAACAATCACTCTGTGATAACAACGTGATTTTGCGACTGAGAATTAGTATCATGGATGTATGACGCAAAACGAATTTTATTAAGAACTTTCGCGCGTGAATTTAGGTACTTAATTAATTTCCTGTAAATCATTTGATAAGAAATTCTTACACAGGTAAAGAACTAGATTCATAGGTGAGTAAAGTAATAAAAACAAATCTTGAACTATCTTAATATGACCTTCAAAGCAATTAAATATCGAGTAAGCCCGTTGCATACAAGATGGGACCCCTTATCTGTAATAATCAACGTAACCTCCAAGTTGAGCCAGATCCAACTCTCCAAAATTCGATTCTATTGGAAAGGATTTAAGTCTTTATCATAATCATCATCATTTTCCGCAAAGGGATTTGTTGCATCATTACTGTCCTCAACAGCGAATGGGTTTTTAGATTCATCGTAAGGATCCTCGAAGGGATTGTTTCCTTTATTGGCGATTGCTTTGGAGATTTTTTGCGATACTTTCGGTACTGCTTTCCTCGGGGCGAGGGGCGAGGCGTACGGGGACTTGTGGACCTTGGGCTCCAGCCTGGTGATATTGGCTTCGAGGCTGGAGGTATATTGCTGCTGTTCTAGCAGCCGCATCCTGCCTTCTGGCATTGGTACTACAGTTGTTCCTTTTGGTACCATTTGCTTCGGTGCATTGGGTACGAATACTGGAAGGCACAAAAATGTATATATAAACATATAAACGTTAAAGGAAAACATTTATAGATATATATACCGTATACAAAATGCTTATGCCCGATATTGTTATAATATACCTGCGCGGGCTCACGTTACTCCCTATATAAATAAAGCTGGCTGGCTGAAGATGGAATATCGCCGACAATTACATTTTGCATCGCTTCTATTTAACTTGGTAAAGTTCAAGCTCCCACCCTATTTGTATAAAAAGCTCCGTTGGATGGGAGATGCAAGTACCGAGTGCAGAACGAGAGCAGCAGGTTGTTTGCTCAGTACGCAACGGCATAGACACGCATGTTTCGGTGGGAGTTTCCGATATAATGCAACAAAATGCTGGAATAACTTGCTTCCACCCTTTCGTTGTTTAAATACATCTCTTAATTTTAAGATGAAACTTAAGTCGCATTATATCAATATTCAAACATCAGTCGCGTAAAATATTGAAAATATGGAATCTATATAATAATATAGTTCATTTAAATTTTAACAGCATTTTGTTCTATTATGTTCACAAATCTCATCAATATTGACCCAGTGGATTTTACCACTAATGGATAATTATTTAAGTTATTTTTATTTCATATCTATAAAATGCCATGCATAAAAATTATTGTCACGAATTATTTGAACATTGCCTAATACTTTATAAATTTATAATTTAAGTTACTGAACAGTGCCATCTGTGCTGTAATTTAGTGAACGGAGGCCACCGAAAATCAGCAATGGGTTTGCATTGACAACCCTGTTAGTCTGAGAGGCTATCCCTTTCTTCGTCACACCGTGCACATTTTTACTTTTTTATAATAATTGAGTTTGTTTTGCACAAAGTTTGTTTATTTGTATGTTTATACAAATGTTTACGACATTTTTCAAATAATCATTTTAATTTGTATTGGTTGCTTGATGTTTTTTTTTGTTTTTTAATCTTATAATGTTATTGTGTTAAGGTGTGTTGATGAATAAAGATTTATAAATAAAATAAAAATAATTCTGTTACAACATGTTACAAATACAACCTGCTTTACAGAATTAGGTCAATAAAAACGAAATTTGTGCGTGTTTTTGGCTCGCCCGATTCTGGGCTAACGAATGCACGGTTGTATCAACTGGACTTTTATTCACCCGTATCCACTTTTCATTAGGTTGTCACAAAACCAGTCGCTTGCCGAGACTTTAGCGACTATTAGATGCTGATATCTAGGTCGTGAGCTAAGCCAGCGTGTGTTGGGCTAATAATAGTGGTGTTGTGACTGTATGTGTCTTGCCGAGCTATAGATGGCGTTACATTTGTATCTTATAATTTAGTAACACTTCAACGTATTACATACATCTCATTCAATAAATGTAGAATGTTCTGCATATAGGACATAGCATAATATTATTAAATTAAAATTATTACACGGGTTCACGGATATATATCCGTATCTTTGCTAAAAACAGCACATTATATCTTTGTATAGAAATATAATGAATTACATGTATTCATACTTTGTCCTCGAAATATAATTACATAAAACAAAATAAAGCTTACATATACAGCATTTATACGAACGACGAGGCGTAATGCGCAATAACAAATGGAGGTTGCGATGGCAACGGAATAACAAGCCATCGTGCGTGATGTGACGTTTGCTTTGGGACATGGTATTACCAGTGCGGGAATACACGTTGAATTGTACTTCAGGGTTTAATTAATACTCACTTCTGGACCTTCTTTAACAAGGTCCAGAAATGAGTGAGTTTCATGTATAAGAACAACTGATTTTTTTAAATTTAATAATTAGAACGTCTTACATGAGAATTCTCTATTGTTCAGCAAAACAAAGAGATCATCAAAAGAGAATGTATATAACAGTGATTCTCTACCACTGTGCCGCGGCACATTTATGTGCCGCCAAATTTCAAAAGTGTGTCGCAAATTTTGCAAATATATAATAATGTTAATATTATTAAATGATATCATTTAAAAAGAAAAATATTTTTATTATTAGCTTGTAATTAATCCCTTAATAAACGTTTAGTTGTAGTATATTATATTATTTCGTATATTTAAAATTTTTGTCATAAACTATTTATGCAGTGTGTCGTAGTAAGTAAATAATTTTTATCTTTTTCTTTGTGTGCCGCCAAATTTTGAAATCGTTAAATATGTGCCACAACAAAAAAAAGGATGAGAATCACTGGTATATAAGATAAGAATGTATGTAAGATATATCTCACTCTGTTTGCTCTGTCCCTCTTGTAACCTCAGTTTGGCCTCAGCACCCGGGCCATAGGTGGGCCCTGGTGTAGGTGCTGGTGCTGAGGTGGGCGCGGGCTCAGCAGCAGCGGGCAGGGCCGCCGAAGGCTCGGGTGGCTCTGTGACGACCATAACCTTGTTGAACAGACCACGTCCGAAGTACTCTGACACTACTGTGAAGCTGAAAATTAAGGGATTTTATTATTTTATACAAACTAACGGGTCAAAGCTGTAGAGTAACGGCCTGTTAAAATCCTACTGGTGGGCGTAGGCCTCCTCTCTTCGTTTTTGGAGAGAAGGATTGGAGCTAAGACCTACCACGCTGCACCAATGCTCCAACCCTAGATTTCTCTAAAGATATGTAGGTTTCCTCACGAATTTTCCTTCACCGAAAACGGTTTGATAAATAGCAATTATCAATTAAAAACATTAGCCGTGTGGTATCCGGCTAAGTAGAATATACCAACCTCATTTCTTACCGACGTGTCGTGAAAATCGACTAAGGTAAGTCGACCCACTGTGTGGTATCCGGCTGAGTAGAATAGACTACCCTCTTTCTCACCGAGGCGTCATAAAATACGCCTATGGTAAGTTGATTTCAGGCAGGCGGTCAGTCGTAAAATACGTAGCCAAATCATGTGACAGCATGTTTAAACATGTTGTGCCGACCCCACGGGATAAGGGCAGGGAGATGATGTGATAAATCAATACGTAATTTATAGAATTAGGCGATACTTTACAGTGTTCCATGATGCAATTTTTTATGCCCCATAACAGAAGCATCATTAGATAGATACTCTCGACGGCAAAATTAAGATTCGAAAGATTTTCACTTAAGTTACTTCGTGAGAAAAATTCGTCTTTAAAAAAATTATATTTCTTTTCCACAGAATGGATTCCGAACGGAAACGGCACACGTTTTGAGTTTGTGTTAGTTGATTTGTATGAAACGAGGTCAATGGTGTTATTCAATTTTTGGTGCATAACTTAAAATCGGAAAGCAAAGGAAGTGTTGCAAAATAAAAATTAGAATAACAATACTCTTAAAGGTTGAGGAAAACAGATTTACAACTCGTGGGAACGTTTGTCGGAACATTAAATTTATTTAAGGTAGGTAAGGTAAGGGCACTAGATATTGACCATGATGATAGATGACCGTTTTGTATGAAATTTTAAATAATAAGCGTTTTGTTTGCTGTGGTAGCCCAGCGGTATCACCGTGCGACTCTTTCGAGGAGGTCGCGGGTTCGAACCCGGGCGGACACCAATGAGTTTTTCTGTTGAAACTTATGTGTCTAATTGATAAATGCAATTTATCACACGCTTTTCGGTGAAGGAAAACATCGTGAGGAAACCTGCATATCTCTAGAGAACTCTGGAGTTATGTGTAACCTACCAATCCGCATTGGAGCAGCGTGGTAGATCTTAGCTCCAAACCTTCTCTCCAAAAACGGAGAGAAGAGGCCTATTCTCAGCAGTGGGATAGTAACAGGCCGCTACTAAGCGTTTTGTAGCTAATAAAAAAAATGTAATTACCTGTTGCCATCTATTAACAACTGCCCAAAATCTTAGAACTGTAGCCCATTGTTTAATAGTTGAAATTTAATATTATGAATTAATATTTTTTATTAGCTACAACAAACAAAACGCTTATAAGTCAAAATTTTACACCAAGTGGTCAATTTAATATTTATATATTAAAGACACACTAACGATATGAAATCAGTTGCTAATGTTACAATTGCATATTTAAATTGAGAACTATTTGGAGATACTCCTCGATGGCAACCCAAGCTGCAATAAAGTCGCGTGATATTAACAAAGACCTTTAAAACCAACCACAATCACCTAAAAGGCCTTTTAAAAGAAACAAGAGGACTTGTTTGTACTCATATAACATTCGCAGCGTTGATACAGACTTGTATTTACAAACTTTTCAAGACGTTTCAACAAACTTATTGGACTGTTTATAAGTATTGTTCAATCCATGACTCAAGCGATGTTATCATAATTTCATCACAATTAATAAAACGTTTAATAATGTAATATAAATTTAAACACGATCTTTTATAAAATCAGCTTGATAATTGTTAATAAATACATGATATAGTAATGCTTGTCTAAAATGAAATAGTTATGTTTCACCAATTACATTACGTCACCGTTATTGCTTACAATATCACAGATAATAAAAACATGATGTAAAATTTATAGTCAATAATTTTAGAACACTTATTCTGATGAATTTTCTATAACATCGGCAAAACTAATACAGATAATTAAAAAATATTATAAATCACGCTATATGTATTTCAACAGAGTCCAGAAGCTATCATTTTATCATCTGTTATTATAACAATTTTTCGCTTCTAAATAATTATTTACTATAAAAAGAAATGATGAAAAATTTATAAAATTTGGAATTTTGAAAACTCAGAAGTGCGCGCCCCGAAATGCAAATCCTTCGCAATTAAATTAATAAACAATACGCTCTGAAAACTAAGCAATCACACATTGATTCACTTGAAAAGCATAAATAGCGACAAGAGAAAATAAAATCCAATATTGAATATTGATTCTGACAAAACGACGGCTTCACAAATTTTCAATATACATTGTTTATTTAGAGATACCGTCAGATGCGAAGATATTTATAATTTGCTTCTTAAAATTGCTCTGATTTGTTTTAAGGCAGTTATGTTATCATAACTCCCTGGAACAACAATGTTATGGGACTGTTATAAAGAACATAAAAAACTATTAACATAGTATCAGCCCATGATTTTAATATAAATATTTTAAATTACTCTTCAGCAATAACAAAAACCACGTGAAAAAACTAATTATTAGATATGTCTTACCTCTCATATCCTTCATCAATATTACTATGAAAACACCAATGTAAGGGTGAAAACATTTCTGAGGTATAAAAACAATACATATCACAGTTCTTTATCAATTTCGAGTTCTAGATTACTTTAAAACTTTAACCGTGTCCGATAACAAAGTGCGCGCGCGCTCATCGCACGACCGCTGATGGCATTGACGAGCTAAAGAAAGGCCGACAGATAATGATCTACATTCAATTACTTATAACATATTTTAAAAAATATTACCTGGGTGACCGAGGTATGTTCGGTAATTTTTAATCACTACATAGTATAAAACAAAGTCACATTCTTTGTTTGTCCATATATCCCTATGTATGCTTATTTCTTTAAAACTACGCAACAGATTTTGATGCGGTTTTTTTAATAGATAGAGTGATTCAAGAGGAAGGTTTATATGTATAAATACCATCCAATATGGAGTAGAGAAATACTGTAATTTTTGAGGTTTCTAATAAATATCGTAAATAATTACATTTTTTTCCGCTTACATTGCAAACGCAGGCTAAACCCTACGAGATTTATCAAAATGATGTACTAAGTATTTGTACACCTTGATAAGGTCTACAGAAAAGTCCGCGATGGCATATGTCTATCTCTTATGGATAACCCACAATAGCATTTTTTGTCATTTACTTTTTACGGAAAATAATGCCTTATTTTTGAAGCAATTTTTATAGAATACAGCATTAATCCTTATCCAATTAAATACCTTAAATACATTGTTGATTTAATATAGATTTACTTACTTTAGTCCAATCATTTACAATTAGTCTATCAAAGCATTACGTTTGACAGATAAAATTTCATTCACTTTCTATTCAACATTTTAGCATTTTTTCAGTGCTTGAAAACAGGGATAAAACGATATTATTTTTAAATTAAACCTAGCTATATCGATATTTCCCCCCAAAACCCCCTACATGAAAATTTCATGAATATCGTTGGAGCCGTTTCACAG
Organism: Morpho helenor; assembly: GCA_029227775.1. Lineage (NCBI taxonomy): Eukaryota > Metazoa > Arthropoda > Insecta > Lepidoptera > Nymphalidae > Morpho > Morpho helenor. The sequence goes on along the minus strand of JARGCU010000022.1, from coordinate 3,946,632 downwards.
ATTCGGAAAATATGTATGTATATATACAAGATTAACTCATTTAAATATTAAAGATATACAAGATAGGCTGAATACAAGGCTGGTACCGACACTACGTACATTAAATGAATTCACTGATCATTTGCACGTAATAGACAACTTTGCCATAATTCAGTCTTCTTAAATATCGTTGAAAAAAAAGTATTTTTAACGAAAATAAACAGAATTTAATTAAGACCTGGCTTTGTCAGTAATGGTTGACTGACCTGACGCGGCGCGTTTGTTCAAAAACAGGAGAAAACAATAACATTGTTGTTTTCTCTCCCTCGCACCATACTATTAGGTTTTTTATCAAGGTAATTTTTCGTTTCGTGTATCGTAATAGGATAAGGTCGTTGATCTCTATAAAGTGTTAATTTAAAAAAAAAATTGTGTATAATTGATTTTTTTGTGTTTTGGGTTCTGAGATGCGTAGGTAATTAAAATTAACGTAATTTAAGCGGTGCTACTCTGTAAATCGCACGCTTAATATTAAACTGACCTAATTCAAAATTAGGCGTGATTGAGCTGGATAAATTGTAATCCCTATTTCAATGTTATTTATGACATCACGCTACGAACTTAAAAAAGCTAGTGTCTTCTTGCTCTTCTAAGTTATGGGTCTCTTTAACGTTTACGACTTTTGTAGGCGCTAAGCTATGCCATAAAACAAGTTTTTTTTATTCGGTCACTTTAATACTAAGCGTGCGATAAATATCATATTATATTTAATGAGAATTATAGACCAATAATTTTTTTTTGCTAATAATACAACCGCCTAAAATACTTACTGTGCAAAAATAATTTTTAGACTTAGTAAGTAAATCATTTAACAAGCATCATCATTTTTTAAGCAACAAAAACAATGTCAATAAATTAATGCATTGGGGTCATATTCAGCGTTTTGCATACTTTACATTTTGAAGATTCATTACAAATTACATTAATTATATAATATAGAAATAATAATGAAATATTATTACCTAAAATATTGTTCTTTAGGTATATTAAATGTATTATTTCTAAATAAACAGTTAAGTCAATACGTTCACATTGTCATTACAGATGGCAATATTAAAATTTAACCTTCAAGTATTAACGAAATCTGCTACAAATATAGCTAAAATACGTTTCCCCAATTTTTTCAGAACTAAATTTTTTATTACAAATTCTGCATGTATCAGGTATGAGAACGAATAGTACACTTTACATTAAGCATTACATACATATATCTCCTTTTTCTTTTTCACTCTTTTTCTTGTTTTATTAAGATTAGATATGCATTGTTGGATGAAACCAATGTAGCCAAACTACACATTTTAATAAAATTTCACAAACAGCACATCTGATATTATTTTTTGGTAGTTGTCCACTTTAATTAGGCTTTAATGTAACCAATTAATATTAAAAAAGGCAAATGTTCAAATAGTCTTTAAAAACATCGATTATATTGATACAAATTAATCGATTTTTTGTACTCGAAGTCACATCCCTAGCACCATGGCCATAAACATTTTTGTGCAATACGTTAGATATCATCATCATTCTCTTACCCTCATTCCACTCTAAGTGGGGTTATTTTTCACACAATCCATCCATCTTCCTTTCGGCCTCCCCCTAGCCATACATCCATCCACATTCATATTTAAAACTCTCTTGGTCACATGATTTTCATCTCTCCTCATTACATGACCATACCAACTTAGTCTCGCACTTCTCATCTTTTCTGTAATGGGCGCAACTTTCAGACTTCCCCTGATATACTTCCCTTATATATATAGATATAGTTCCCTTATATATATAGATATAATTCCCTTATATATATAGATATATTTCCCTTATATATATAGATATAGTTCCCTTATATATATATAGATATATTTCCCTTATATATATAGATATAGTTCCCTTATATATATAGATATAGTTCCCTTATATATATAGATATAGTTCCCTTATATATATAGATATAGTTCCCTTATATATATAGATATATTTCCCTTATATATATAGATATAGTTCCCTTATATATATAGATATATTTCCCTTATATATATAGATATAGTTCCCTTATATATATAGATATAGTTCCCTTATATATATAGATATATTTCCCTTATATATATAGATATAGTTCCCTTATATATATAGATATATTTCCCTTATATATATAGATATAGTTCCCTTATATATATAGATATATTTCCCTTATATATATAGATAAAGTTCCCTTATATATAAAGACATTGACGGAATATACTCACGGGTCGTGGTCAACCTGTAGTCTGCAGTGCAATTGCTCTGCGGCGGGGAGGGGGCCCAGGGAGGCCCTGTTCCCCCCACTATTGGACGCGCATGCAGGACAGTCGTGTTCAGACTCTGAGGACCCCTTGAAACAGCTGGTGACAAATAAAAACAGTTAAAACCATCGACTTAGTTTCTTATTTAAGGTCTTAATATCTGGGTGACCGAACCTAGCTCTGTAATTTTTTACAAAATAAAAAAAAGAAACTTAAAAAAAAAAGAAAAAATAATAGGGTAGGTGGGGCTCGATCCTTCATTTTCATTTCTCGCGACCACCCGTTCCCCGAATAAGCTAAGCCGACTTGACTGGCAAAAATTCAATTCAATACATATAAATTTTAGTATTTTTTAATGCTCAAAAACTGGGATAAAATGATTTTTTTTCAATAAAACCTAGCTAGATCGATTTTTCTCCACCAAAATCCCCCCAAAAAAAAGGAATTTTAGAAAAATCGTTGGAGCCGTTTCCGAGATCACGAATATATATATATATATATATATATATATATATATATATATATATATATATATATATATATATATATATATATATATATATATATATATATATACAAGATTAACTCATTTAAATATTAAAGATTAAGATTTCTCTAGATTTTCATCATTTTTTAGATTTAAGAGACTGAATACTTAAATATTTTACAAGCATTTTTTTGGTTTGGTATTTACTTATCCACACGTCCTATAAATGCGATAGTCTGCCTCTCCCTTGACGTCTAATTCGCTGCCGCAATAATAATAAACATAATAATAATAAACTTTATTGAGACAAAAAATGTATACAAATGAAAAATAACTTAGAATATAAAAGAACTTATAACTAAAGATAGATTAAACAGACCTACAAATATTACAATTGTGTTACATTTTTTGTGAAGCATTTTCCCAATTTAATTTCAGTGGACCCCACACTAGGAGACCTGTGTCGTGGGATCCGTGTGACGGAGTTTAACAGTTTGCTTTCATCAGACCTTGACAGATATTGAACTTTTATATTATAATAAAATAAATTACATAAAATCGATAAAATAATAAATAGAAATATATATAAGTATAAATAAATAAATAAATGTTGATAACATTTGAAACAATTGAAGCTTATACACTCAGATAATAATAAATAATAACATAATATTTTCTTTTTATACATATAGGTATTTAGAAAAGGGAAAGAAAAATTAAAAAAAACCACATGTATAAAGGCGGACTTATCTCTAAAAGGGATCTCTTCCAGTCAACTTTTGAGTAACAGAAGCAAAAGGACAGGAACTGAAGAAGAAAGAGAATACGGATAATATAGAGAATAAGAAAAGTTTATATAAATTTAACTATTTAATTATTTTTGGTAAAATAAATAGATGAAAAGATGCTACTATTATATAACTACTTAAGATAAATATTTTCTAGTCTGTAACTTAAATACCGAAAGGGAAAGAGATTTGCGGATTGATACTGGTAAATCATTGCACAGCTTAACACCTTGAAAGCTAGATCTGGAGTAAGTCAGTTATAATCATCGACTCAAGTTTCTTATTGTAACAATCTCTAGATTTCATATACTCGTATTATATAAAGCTGAAGAGTTTGTTTGTTTGTTTGTTAGAACGCGAATCTCAGGAACAACTAAACCGATTTGAAAAACTTCTTTCAGTGTAAGATAGTTCATTTATTGAGGAAGGCATATAGCGTCAGCTAAGAAGCAAACGGTGATAGTTATTAAAAAATCATGTATTACAAAATTGCTTCCCTCTAAAAGTAATAAATAAAAGTCCGCGACAGCATTTGTCTAGCTTTTAAGGTTAATCCACTTTAACCATTTTTATGGTTATCAAAAGACTTTATTACGGTTTTAATCTTTCCACGTGGACGGAGCTGGAAATAGCTAGTATTTTTGAATTTAAACTATCGTGAGTGGAATTCATAATTAATGTATAGAAACCGGCTATACTCACGTGTTATTTTATCAGATGAGCCCGACTAGTTTCGACCAGTTCCCGCCGCGATAACGCCGCGTAAAGAGCTCATGAATAAGAGCCCCGTATGGGCTTGAAACTAGTCGGGCTCATCCGATAAAATAACACGTGAGTATAGCCGGTTTCTATACATTAGTATTTATATAAACAAAGTAAAATTTGTACTCACTCCTCATGGTAAGAATGTTGACAGAGGAAATGCACCGAAGGTAAGGCGAGAGATCTACCGCAAGCGGTACATCGCGAACTCTGGAAGGTGAGCGGCTCGTTTTGGATCACCTGAATTTTGGCCTTCATCTTCTTTATCTCCAGCTTATATTTCACCGCCAGCTCTTGTTCACGCGTTATTACGTCATCTTCAAACCTCAACACATCCATCAAGTACCTTAAAAATAGAGATCTAGATTTAAAACAATCAATACATACATAAGTAAGTAACGGCCTGTTACTATCCCACTGCTGAGCATAGGGATCCTCTCTCCATTTTTGGAGAGAAGGGTTGGAGCTAAGACCTACCACGCTGCTCCAATGCGGATTGGTAGGTTAGACATATCCCTAGGATTCTCTAGAGATATGCAGGTTTCCTCATGATGTTTTACTTCACCGAAAAGCATGTGATAAATTGCAATTATCAATTAGACACATAAGTTTTAATAGAAAAACTCATTGGTGTCTGCCCGAGTTTGAACCCATGGTCGTCTCTAGAGATTCACACGGTCGCACCGCTAGGCCATCACAGCTTTCATACATACATAAGATTAACAATATTATTGGTTAGTATATATATATATACATAAAACTAGCATACTTACATACACACACACTAACACACACTCACACACACACACACACACACACACAAACACAAACACACGCTTTTTCGCAACTACTCATATAACAAAGACAACCATTATTTCTTTTGTTTTTCTATTTTTGTTATTGATTGATTTTGTTATTGATGATTATTTTTAAATATGCTCTATATATTGTAAATTTATGTTATAGAAGAGCGAGATCTTCTAACACAAGTGTTTATACACTTACCAGAAGATCTCAAAAACCTTTGTGTAAGAGCCTAAGCTATTATGAAAATAAACAATTTTTTTTTTTTAATATTATTCATAAAAAAGAAAAATGAAAATTTAAAATTACATCATTATTTTCTTCAAACCTAAACCTACGCTCAGATATACTATATGTGACAACAATTTCATTTATTTATTTAATGTAATAAAAAAAAGAAAATATTAATAGCAAGTTTCTTGCTGGAACTTTTGCGGTAATTAAAAAAACCAGGACTAAAGATGTTATTTAAAATAACTTGTAAAAATCTGTTTGAATATACATTTTCAATTTAAAATATACTTTATGTAGTTTTATGTAGGAGCTTTATGTAACGAGAAATTTAACTACGTGAAACCATAAATACATAAAAATCGTTAAGATCGGTGAAGTCGATGAGATAATTAAACACTAATAAGTATAATGCAAAGGTAATAAGTTAAACTAAAAGAAATAACACTTACTTCCTTACATCTCCTAGTGTATAGTTAGGTGTGGTCGCGAGACAGTCGATTACCAAGATCGGCGATATAAGTTTTTCAGTAACTGTAATAAAAATATATATAAGAGAAGATAAAACTACACTTATTATTGTGAATTGGACGATGAATATGAACGTTTATGCACACGGCTGTCCGGCTCGAAGGACCAAAATACGTTCAGTGAAATATTAGAAAAGGTGGTATTTTTATTATTTACTAAATCCGTCTTAACCTTATACATGAAGGATTAGTGTCTGCACGTACCCAAGAACCATTACTACCACCACTATACTAAACAGCACACATTCACTACGACAATCTCAAAGATCGTTTCGCCCCGTAATCAAAGCATCACCAGAAGATAGACTGTGGTGGAGTATTATAAAGAACTACTTGAATAATACATATTTTTAACAAACGCGTATCAAAGCAAAATATTTCTATCGTTAATTTGGTATTATCTGTACAATATATGCACATAAAAGTGTTTTGTTTTTTGTCTGTAAATATTAATTATCTACTTATGTAAATGTGAAACGCTGCCTCAGCCTCTTCTATTCCAATGAGCAGCAAGCGACTATTTTCAATAAAACTAATATCAATCACACACGAGGTATAACGTGAAAGTTGTGCTTTATTATTATCAAATTAAATAAATAAAAAGAACTTTATTCAACGACATAGGTATTCAATATTTTAACAAAATCAACAGAGATCATGCAAATTATATACATATATGAACATATGCTGAGGAAAAGGTCGTAGACTCAGCTAGGAAGCTGAATTTCAGCTTCGCCACGTCTACGCTACGCCTTATAACTAATACTGCTGCCAACTCAAATTGTCCATTCATATATCTTATGTATCAGATAATTCTCTAAAGTTACATAATAAACAAGTTATATACTGCGTCACATGAGCTGCATCCGATAATAAGTTTAAACTATTTATATAGGCCTTAACATCAAACGTTGAACACGTACAAGGGTATAAAACATACATAAACAAAATTCGCAAAGTAACTTTTTACTTCTTTAAATTATCTAGTGTAACTTAACGTACTAAGAACAAATAATTCCGCACTCAAATACTAAATGGTGCCATTAGTTGTTTACTCCGCGCTATAGAGGTGCTTTCTTGATATAAGAAGTCCCATACATTTTTTTTTCGATTGCCTGTATGCTGTTAGCCCTAACGGCTTTTACAGCGTCACCGGGCGGGACGGGCGAGCGCAGAAGCATCGTCAAGGGTGCGAAATGCGGAGAGTAGAGCGCAGAAGCTCTACTAGCGTCGGGGAACGTCGTCCTAAGGGTGCCTCCTGTGAGGCCGGACCACGGCTTAGGGCGACGTGTAGTGGAGGGCTGATGGTATGACTTCGATTAGTCATTACGGCAACGGATGGGTGGCAAGAAGCCACGAACAAACGATGTCAGAAATCTGGGACCTCGTCTTCGCCGGCGAAGACACTGTGTGTGTGTATTAAATGTTTTTGTGTTTGCGATCGTTATTTGATCGCGAGTCATACAGGACGCTTTTTGGACGCCTATATTTTCGGTGGTCAGGCCTAACTGGGATGTAGGTGGAAGCAACTGAAATGAGAGGGTTCGGGTGTACCTGAGATTTCTCGAAGTAAGACTTCGAAAAACGTTTAAAGAGGTGAGTTATGGTAGGGACGTCGAGGTCTCTATGGAGGTCAACGTCTGGTGTTCGGGTCCTCGTATTACACCAGTAAATTGATTTAAAATATTTACTGACACTCACCAGCGACGTGCAATACCTCCGGTAGAATGGCGGGCGGCGGCGGCGCCCACAGCACGTCGAGCCACAGCCGCGGGCACGCGGCGCCGCGCTTGCGGCACACGGCCAGCGCGCTCTCCGCGTCGCCCGAGCGCAGGTGCAACGCGACCTGAGCACGCCACCTGATGCAACGACAACATACAAATAACTACTTTTACAAATACAAAAGGTTTCAAATTCAAATTCAAATTCAAAATATTCTTTATTCAAATAAACTTGTAAACAAGTGCTTTTGAATCGTCAACTTTACTGCTGGTTCGGAAAGCTGTTCCTACCGAGAAGAGCCAGCAAGAAACTCGACGGTTGCTCTTTTAGAAATATAATTTTTAATACAAATTTTAAATATATTATATTTATTTTTATTACTATTGTAGTCTAATTATAATTGTTATTTATCATTATTACTCGCTATTTTGACATTTATCTCTGACTATTGTAATGACAAATTTTTATATATTTTTTGACTTTCGAAATTCTAATATGTTGACAATTTTATAACGATCATAATGTACTGTATTTTTGAGCATGCTGTCTCCACTTATAAATAGGGTAGCATTAGGCTTTTAGAATGTAAATTAATAATTAAGCTAATATAAAATGTATACTCTGTTGGCGGACCTAATAAAATAAATAAATAATTCTTAATACTATTTACATTAAGTCGTTACTGTCTTGTACAGATTCAAAGAGAGCTATATCCACACATTCTTATCTTCTAAATAATCTTCAAGAGTATAGTAGGCTTTCTGTATCAGCCTCTTTTTAACAGTGTTTTTAAACTGCTGTAATGGCAAAGCTGAAATTGATTGCGGAATTTTATTATAGAATCTTATTCCAAAACCCACAAACGACTTACGTACTTTTGCAAGGCGCAAAGCAGGAGCCGCAAGTTTATGTCGGTTCCTGCTTTGTCTATTGTATACATCACCAATCGTTTTATAATTCTTTATATTTTCATGTACATAAATTAAATTGCTTAAAATATACTGTGAAGCAAATGTAAGAATGCCTGTGTCCTTAAACTGAAACTGGCTATTTAATCTCTGCGTTGGCTATTTAAAATAAGTGACAGAAATATGCTTATACGTAAAGCATAAAAATACGATGAGAAAATGCCTAAATTTAAAAATCCTTCCAGCTTCTTACAAGACTGCGGTTTGATAACGTAAAGTTGAAAATGTTTAAAAGATTGGCCACAGAGTTCCTTTCTGGTTCTTCTCGGTAAGAGCAACATTCCGAACCAGTTATATATCTTCTTGTCGTTATCCCACTCTAAGTGGGGTCGGCACAACATGTTTTTCTCTTCCATTCTGTCCTATCATTCGTCAACTCTGGCGCCACTCCTTTTATATGCATGTCATACTTCACACAATCGAACCATCTCTTTTTAGGCCTCCCTCTAGGCACATATCCATCCACATGATACTTGAAAGAGCTTTTTTGAATAAATTTATTTTGATTTGATTTGAAATGAAGACGATATATGATCATTTTAAGATTATCAAAATTGTGAACCAAATGGAGAACTTATTTACTCAAGCTGGAGGATATAATAGTTTTTACTTACAACTTTTTCTCTTCGTACAAATGCAAGATCCCAGCTTTGAATCCCAACATTTGGCAAACTATAAGTATCTGATTGCTATCGAAATTCGCGTCCGGACTCTTCAATATCGTTATTATTTTCTGTTCGTATGTTTTTTTATCACTCTCTGGTGACTTTGCCCTGAAACAAAGGATTTAATTATTAGTAGGAATCTTATATTGACATTAACCTTTAATTACTACTTCTTAACTAAATGAGATTAAGTAATAATAAATAAATAATATAAAATGAAGACGTTTATAATTGATTTTATTAGTATCTCGTACAAATAAAATTTGAATAATAAATAAAATAATTTTTAATAAAAAATAAATAATAGATAAAACAATTTTTTGAAAATAAAACAAGACAATTAAAAAAAAGGTAAAAATGATTGGGTAGGTGGGGCTCAATCCTGGGTATTTACATTTCTCGAGACTGCCCGTTCCCCGAATAAGCTAAGCTGACTTGGCAATTTACGGCAAAAATAGTAATTATATTTTTGCCGTAAATTGTCAAGTCACACACGACACAGGAAAAACGAACACACGACCCACGGAGCCGAAAGCAGGGTCACTACCCGCTGCACCAACGAGCCAATCAAATGTCCAATAAAGGAATTATATTTCGGACTGTTATTATGCGCAAAGACCCTTATTATAATGTGAATATGAGTCAACTCGCCGTGTGGTATCCGGCTGAGTAGAATAGACCACCCTCATTTCTTACAGAGGTGTCGTAAAAGGCGACTAAGGTAAGTTGACCCACCGTGTGATATCCGGTTGAGTAAATTAGACCACCCTCTTTCTTACCAAGGTGTCGTAAAAGGCGACTAAGGTAAGTTGACTTCAGGCAGGCCGGTCGTAAAATACGTAGCCAAATCATGTGACATTTTCATAACATGTTATGCCGACCCCACTTAGAGTGGGATAAGGGCAGGAAGATCATTTATCTGATATAATCTTATACTAGTATTAGGTATATTTATTCCCCTGGAGCTAGCTAGCGTTAAGCTGTGGTAGCCCATCGGTAACACCGTGCGACACTTTCGAAGAAGTCACGGGTTCAAACTCGGGCAGACACAATGAGTTTTTCTGTTAAAACTTATGTGTCTAATTGATAATTGCAATTTATCACACGCTTTTCGGTGAAGGAAAACATCGTGAGGAAACCTGCATATCTCTAGAGAATGCCTGGAGATATGTGTAACCTGCGTTACAGCGTGGTAGGTCTTAGCTCCAATCCTTCTCTCCAAAAACGGAGAGAAGAGGCCTATTTTCAACAGTGGGATAGTAACAGGCCGCTACTTATTCCCCTGGAAGAAACTGGGTTACATCAAATCTAAGTTAAGTTAACGCTATATTATTACATTAATATTAAGTTATGGGGATTTATCCCCATAGGAAAAGAGGAGTGGGATAACGGTAGGAGGATGAGGATGACCTTATTATGTGAAATATTACACATCCCAATAATACTTACCACACATGTATGTAATGTTCGATGAGAGCATTGTAAGTCAACGTAGAACACTGATCGTCGACTGTGATCATGTGCTCCAAGAAATCCACGAGCCGCTCCGAGTTACTGAGGAACATGTGGATAAAGTCATCCGGGTAGGACCTGTCCGGTTCAGCGAAATTACCAGAAAGGGTATTCTCGTCTACGAGCAGCTGATTTCGAGGTTTATAGTCTGTGCAGAGCACTGGAAAAGTTATTTAAATTTAGTATTTGACCACAGACTTTAACCATAAAAAAAGAGTATATTAGTATATGAGTGTTACGCCGTGTGGTATTCGTCTGAATAGAATAGTACCAACCTCACTTCTTACCGAGGTGTCGTAAAAGGCGACTTAGTAAGTTGACCCACCGTGTGGTATCCGGTTTAGTAGAATAGACCACCCTCTTTCTTACCGAGGTGTCGTAAAGTACGACTGAGGTAAGTTGATTTCAGACAGGCGGCCGGTTGTAAAATACGTAGCTAAATCATATGACAACATGTTTTGTAACATGTTGTGCCAACCCCACTTAGAGTGGGATAAGGGCAGGAGGATGATGATGAAAATTTGGCTGCGTGTTTGAAAAGGCCGCCTGCCTGCCTTCAACTAACCTTAGTCGTATTTTACGACACCTCGTTAAGAAAGAGGCTGGTCTATTCTAGTACACCGGATACCACACGGTGGGTCAATTTACCTTAGTCACCTTTTACGACACCTCGGTAAGAAAGAGGCTGGTCTATTCTACTACACCGGATACCACACGGTGGGTCAATTTACCTTAGTCACCTTTTACGACACCTCGGTAAGAAATGAGGGTGGTCTATTCTACTAAACCGGTACCACACGGTGGGTCAACTTACCTTAGTCGACTTTTACGACACCTCGGTAAGAAATGAGGAATGTACGATTCTACTCAGCCGGATACCACACGGCGTACAATTTATGCTTCAAGTATTAATCAATAATATTAAATTATCAATATTATTTATTTATTTATACAGCTTATTTTTTATATATATATACTTTTATGTTTTTTTTACATGTATATTTTTATATGTTTACATACACCCCCTTTTTGTGATTTTTACCTAGTCCTTTAATCATGGGTTGCCTGGAAGAAATCGCTAGCGATAAGGCCGCCCATTGTGTCTTAACCATGTTTATAAAAATGTTTCATGTTCAAACTGTTTTTCTTTTGTATGGATAATGGTGTACAATACAGCAGGGCTTCTTAAACTTTAGGTCGCGACCCCCAGGGGGTCACAAGACTACTAAAAGGGGCGTCGCAAAGATCTGATACTTTTCAATCATTATTGATACAACTACATGGCTGCAGCTGTCCTTTAAAGAACTTTTCTAACAAAGATTTATTGATATTTCTCCTCCTAAGTTCCTTCATTACCCCTTTTCATGAAATTTAATTAAATAGATTTTATTAAATTTATGATTGGTTAGTTTACAACAATTATAAATAAATTTTTTAAATTAGTATACACACTACGTACAAATATAAATACAAATAAAAATCATACAAAATACTACTGTAGTTTTATTATAACTATTTTTTGAAAAAAGTGGCAATGCAAAACTGTTATTTACATTGTAAAATAGTGCGATATTACATCTACATCTACGGTTAATATATATTTCATTATATGAAGGAGGGGGTCGTTTAAAATTTCCTAAGCTTGAAGGGGGTCGCTATATAAAAAAGTTTAAGAAGCCCTGCAATACATTATATACAAGTATATTTCTATTCTATTTCTAATAATATATAGATTGCTATTACATTTAAGCAGCTTGGTGCTTTCTTCTGGCTCGTGCTGTATCAGCTGGTACCCGTACTTCTTCATGTACATTTCGGCATCTTCATAATCCAAATCTGATATGTAGTCAAGCGCTCGTTTGTATTCCTTCTTATCTTCTATCACTATCTTTAGGTACCAGTCGTGTCGCTTGTGATTTGCTGCCAGGGAAAGTGCGTCGTTAATGCTCACTTGACGAACGACCTATGAATTCAAATTCAAAATATTCTTTATTCAAATAAACTTGTAAACACGTCCTTTTGAATCGTCAACTCTACTGCCGGTTCGGAAAGCTACCGAGAAGAGCCAGCAAGAAACAGGGCGGTTGCTCTTTTATAAATATAATTCTTATTACTAGTTACATTTAGTTATTACTGTCTTGTACAGGGTCTAAGCGAGCTATATCCACATATTCTTATCTTCTAAGTAATCCTCAAAAGTATAGTAGGCTTTCTGAATCAGCCTCTTTTTAACAGTGTTTTTAAGCTGCTGTAATGGCAAAGCTGAAATTGATTTCGGAATTTTATTTTAGAATCTTATACCCAGACCCACAAACGATTTACGTACTTTTGGAAGCGTAAAGCAGGAGCCGCAAGCTTATGTCGGTTCCTACTTTGTCTATTATACACATCTATCGTTTTATAATTCTTTATATTTTTATGTACAAAAAGTAAATTGCTTAAAAGATACTGTGAAGCAAAGGTAAGAATATCTATTTCCTTAAACTTCTCTCGCAGGGAATCCCGCGGGCTTACTTTGTAAATACCATGAATGAAAATGAAATATTATTACAGCTCATATTGAAGGGTCCCCTTTTTTGGTGTTAAGAGAAAATTTGGCGTCACGTTTAGCGGTCGCGACATATAGCGAAGCTTTATAGATGTTAATTCAAAGCTTTTATTCAACTTGCAATGTATGTGAAGGTGGAATCTTGCAAGTTAAATTTGACTCACTTCTCGGGGTCCGATTGAGATGATATTTTATATATTGGCCTAGTCCCGATGACAATACATGTTTATTATAAGCTTGAATTGATGCTGTTGCTAGGATTAGGTCCAGACAAGGGAACTTCTCAACGGTTAACAGTAGGGACATGACACTTTATTAAAAGCTTTTTAAAAGCGTTTTTACCTTGGCTTCTGTTTTTAAGTTAACTAAGTAGCGAATTGTGGCGGAATTATATCATCACCAAAGACATATGTATCCTTTATATCTTTATGTCTTGTTGTTTAATAACTGTTTGAGTATCGGAACGACTGCGGCTCTGACAACCTGATCCGCTTCTTTTCATATCCCATTTCTAAACTACAAGCGACGCCAGTTTATTTTTGTATTTTACACCCCATTAAAAATTGTAGCAACTTAATTTTCAAATATCTTGTTACCTTGTTTCTTAATTTCCATTTAAATTACCAATTCTTTTTTTAGAAAATACTTACCTTTAGAGCGATATCAACATCAAAATCGATGGTCTTGTCTTTTGAATTGATGAACTCTTTCAACTTCCCCTGTTGGTCGTGCTGGTCGATCTTAACGTAGCAAGTGAGGAGGAGGGTTGTGTGGTTTTCGGTTGCATAACCTTTCTTGTGGAGCTGTTCTAGGTATTGGACTAGTGGTTCTAAATGCCTGGATTCAAGATATTTCGGTATAACATACGAGGTTTCCAACCAGCCGATTGTCTTCACGTATTGGTCGATCGCTCCTTTCAGATCACCCTGTGGTAATATAATGCTTATGGTATCTTCCTAATAATATAAGCCTATAGTATAAGAAAGGATAAGGGATTTATGCTTAACATATGAATGAGGAATTTTGTAAGTTTGGCTGTCTTGATGTTTTTGGGTCAATTGCACAAAAACAGCAAAATAGATTAAAATTAAATTTGACGAATAGCTTATAGTATTTCCTTAGCTTTTAGTGGTATCAAGGTGAATAGAATCGTCAACTCTCATTTCTATCCCAAAGTGTCGTAAAAGGCGACTAAGGTAAGTTGATCCGCCGTGTGGTATGCGATTGAATAGAATAAACCACCTTCAATTCTAGCCGAGGTGTCGTAAAAGGCGTCTAAGGTAAGGTGACGCCAGGCAGGCTACTGGCGGTAAAATACCTACCCAAATCTTGTTACAACATGTTTATAACATGTTGTGCCGAACCCACTTAGAGTGGAATAAGGGCAGGAGAATGATGAATAGCATATAGCATTTAAATCTTAAACAAAGATTATGTATAATAAGTAAATAGTCGTGTAATAAGAGAATTTTAATATTTTATACATCACCTTTTAAATGGTATAAATTATAAATTTTACTATTAGGTAACATAGTTTAAAGTTTCAATATATAGGCGTAACTTTGTCCAATTGCATAAAAGGAGAAATTAAAATTTTTATATTATTTTATAAATCTCTTTACTTTTTGAGCCAACATAGTTTAAAATTTCAACGCCTATGTAAGGCGTCACTTGAATTACATGAAAAAAGGAGAAACCAAAATTTTTATTTCATTTTATTAATCTCTTTACAGTTTTTTAGGTACTGATTTAACTTCTATCCTACATCTAATAGTAGGTCTTCATCTATTATAAAACTACTATAAAAACCACTCACCTTGCCGTATAAATGGTCGCCATACTGCTTATAAATCTCCATCAAGCCTTCAGCATCATAATGCTGACTACTGGCCATCCTTATAGCTACGTCGTACAAGTTTTTCTTAAACAGCAACGATAGCTTTAAGGGCAGATCCTTTTCCTCCAAATAAATCATCTCTTTACTCTTCGTTAGTATATAGAATGAGCCCCATTCAGTCAGAACTGCGTCGATAGCATCGAAAGATTTTGAAAACACTATTAGCTTGTTCTGTATGTCTAATACTTCGACGTGATGGGACTTTTGTGCTGTTGAGCTGGAGGCTTTGTTTGATACCTCGTTGGTAGTAATGACTAGGAAACTCCTGAACCAATTCAATCTCAGTTTCTCTCCTACGAGAGCGTAACATGGACCGCGGCCTTCGGTGGTGTAACAGAATATGGCCTAAAATTATTGATTAATTAAATCCACTCAAAATACTCTTTACTTAATCACAAATCAATGTTGATTGAATCATAAACATCACGTAATACATATATTACTTTGTAAACTTGTATTCAAAAAATTTAAATAATTTGGCGTTATGCAATAAGGAATTAATGTGTTATATTAGATTAGAGAAATTCTTTATTGGAAAATCGATTATTTTCTTAGTTAGTTACCCACTTCGCTAGTTACTTAGTGGCTTACCCACCCGCATAAAAGAAAAAAATATTTAAGATTCGATCCAAAGTCTGGTTTCCCATAGCACAGGGAATCCTAGTTTGGGCGGCCAGGATTTGGCTATATGTTTAACTCTGTATATTTTTGTGATAAAAAGTTATTTAAGCGTCTAAGTTTTTTAAAAGTTGAATAATAAATAATTTATTATTAACATAACAAAAAATAAATAAATCAATCGCCTTTAGTGTAAAATAAACAGAGGGTGTCAAAAACACTGAAAACACGGTTCCGACCCAAAACGTGAAAAATAAGGAAAATTGTAAACTTTTTGCCCAATAATACTAATTGTATTTGTAGGATGACTTGTGCCATCTTGTAAATATCGAGCACCCCACTACTCGTCATTAAGACATCACAGATTTGACTATAAAAGACAAATAGGTTGTTTTTTTCTTCAGATTTATTAAAGCACAGCATAAGGGGGACCGTTCACTAAGGTTGTACTCCAAAAGATGGAGAAACACAATGCTCAGACAAGAAAGTTGTTTCTCAAATCGTTTGATACAAGGAAGTCTAAACAGCTGATGTCTCAGAGCAGGGAAAATGTAGCAATTGTAACAGGCATTACAACTGGGCACTGCCTGTTAAACAGACACCTGTCAATAATGAGAATAACAGAAGATGCTGCGTGCCCAGAGTGTGGAGAGGAAGAAACGAGTCTTCACCTTATGGCTGAGTGCCCTATGTACTCGCTGGTAAGATGGGAGATACTAGGTAAGGATGAAATTGAAGTTAAGGATCTGACTAATATCAAGGATATTATCAGGTTCGTAAAAGCTACGGGTAGATTGGAGCAGGTGACACTGTCGGGACAGCAGTGAAACCCTTGTCCCAAGATGGGGAAATGGGCGGAATAATCCGGAATAGGAGCTGACCACCCGCCCTGCGCCGACAGGCATCCCCTAAATTAGATAGAAGGCTATACTCACATCGGTGGTAGCTACAGTGAGCCGCTGTGAATCAGTCAGCACTGAACAGGCCGGCGCTGCCCCCATCGTATCCAAGACCACGCAGCGCTCGCTGTTCAACCAGCACACCATCACACACGCACGGGACACCGCAAACAACTTGTCCGCTCCCCTGAACATCAATATTCTTACAGCCTCAACTTAAGCTGAGCGGTGTACCAATTTGTGACGTCACTTATCTGGACTACTACCTTTTACCGTAGTAACACAAACCTAACAAATCCACAACACTAACAAGAACCCCTCTCGCTCCAGCATCTTACAGCACAAAGATTTATATTTGTTCACCCCCCTCGGTATCCTTAATAATATTAAGATGCCTATATAAGTACTTATATAAGGATATAGTATATAAGTAACTTAATTAAGCGTGATTTTGCATGTATATATTTTGTTGTTTTATGAATGTGGATGGATGTATGGCTAGAGGAAGGCCGAAAAAAAGATGGATGGATTGTGTGAAAAATGATATGCATGTTAGAGGAGTGGCACCAGAGTTGACGAATGATAGAGGAGAATGGAAAAAGAAGACATATTGTGCCGACCCCACTTAGAGTCTGATAAGGGTAGGAGAATGATGATGATGATGATATTTTGTTGTTTTATGTTATACTCTTCTTTTTATATTGCTAAATTAATAAGTTTACGTCACCTATTTGTGTTAAATATTTAATTATGATACCCACTTGTGTTTGTTCTTTTAGCGGTTATTGTAAGTCAGTAAAGTTAGTTTAAGATTCTAGTTGTAAGTATAAATACAGTGTACAAAGTTAAGCGAACAGGCAGGGTGGCGGTGGACGTATCCAATCGCGGAAGCCACCACCCTTGACCTGGATGAGTTTGGCCAAATGGGGCGTTTCTCAGCAGTGGGCCGAATAAAAAATACAGCGACCCACTTAAAATAAGAAAAAAACATTTTACCGTAATTATTATTATCTTGCTTTATGGCCTGTACAGCGCAAAATTTTTACCGTAGTTATCCGATTGAGACAACAAAGCAATATGTAGCGGGGACAGTTTTTTATTCCAGTTTAATAATGAGTAAGTACGATAACGTGTTAAACGTTAGAAAGGACCAACTAAAAATCGTTTCGCCCCGCAACCGGAAAACTTTGCGATTTTGGTCGTAGAGTCTATTTCCTGATGATGCTTCGGTTGCGGGGCGAAACGATTGTTGAGTTTGTGATAGTGAACGTATGTAGTGCTTGTGTATTGTGGTGGCGGTGGTGGAGCTTTGTGCATGTGTTTTTACTAATCCTGCATGTATCAAGTATGATAACCGATTGTCCACTCTACATTTAGCATTATATGTATTTTCTATTTTACTTCATCGTGGATTGTAGCAAAATAATTTTATTATTACTTTTGTATTAAATATACATTACGATATAGATGTCTCACTTGAATGCTAATGCAGTGATAGGGCTGGATCCGGTTTCAGGTAAAGTTTTCATCTTTGAACTCCGCTGCCTTGTTATGTCACCTCGGTGCAGTGTGATCGAGCCATCTTGAAAACCAACCGCTAGAAGATTCTAAAAAAAATTTTTGAAGACCTAACGTTTATGCCATTTATGTTTATCGATATTAAATTATTTAGTGTTAAATATTATGTTGTAATAAAAATTTGGCAAATACTTCCCTCTAGTAGAGGAAGTATTTGTATAGAGTCATCCCTCTAGTAGAGGAGAGAGGGAGGGGGAGGGATGTCACCAGAGGGAGGGCGAAAAAGAGATTGTGTGAAGTATGATATGCATAAAAGGGCAAAGTTGTGTGTCGCGCAAGAGTTGACAAATAACAGGAGAGATCGACGTAATTCTCCTGCCCTTATCCCACTCTAAGTGGGATGGGCACAACATGTTATAAACATGATTTGGCTAGGTATATTACGAGGGCCACCTGCCTTACCTTAGTAGCGTTTTACGACACCTCAGTAAGAAATGTGGAGGTTTATGCTACTTAGCCGGATACCACACAGCGGGTCAACTTACCTTAGTCGACTTTTACGACACCTCGGTACGAAATAAGGGTGGTATATTCTACTCAACCGTATACCACTATACCTGTATATGAAACGGTATAACATAATACCAACGACTTTTATTGCATCATCCGGAGAAGAATTGCTAGTTTGCTGGAGAGAACGCGGAATAGTGCCAACAGTATTCTAAAGGTATTGTCGGACAAAATGGACACCAAATTGCTCATTTTGTTCGAACAATTATTAGGTTAGAGTAGTATTAGTTAGTTATAAATTAAATTTAAATTGTATTTACTAACACTTAGGCTTAAGGTACTTTACTAACAACTGGACTGACTGTGCAGTCTTAAGTAAAGATTATTATTATTATCATCACTACATATTATAAAACAAAGTCACATATATCGTATGTACGCATAAAACTTTAAAACTACGCAACCGATTCTGATGCGGTTTTTTTTAATAGATAGAGTGATTCAAAAGGAAGGTTTGTACGTATAATAACATTTAATACGAAGTAGAGAAATACTGTTATTTTTGAGGTTTCTGTAAATAATTACATTTTTTTCCGCTTACATTGCAAACGCAGGCTAAACCCTACGAGATTTAACAAAATGATGTACTAAGTATTTGTAAACCATGAAAAGGTCTACAGAAAAGTCCGCGATGGTATATGTCTATCTCTTATGGATAACCCACAATAGCAGTTTTTTTCATTTACTTTTTACGAAAAATGATGCCTTATGTTCAAAGCAATTTTTATACAATACAGCATTAATCCTTATCCAATTAGGTACCTTAAATAAATTGTTGATTTAATATAGATCAATATTGCCGTTTAAGGCATGTAATTTAAGTGAACATTTTCGGAGATATTACAGATTTAAAATTCCGCGAGGAGGCCGCGCTTCGACCTATAAGCACTTCGAATTTAGCAGCGACCGGAGGTGCAACTAAATGTCCTTCTTTCAAGTTTATATTGTCTAATGATAAGAAAACTATGAATGTTGTATGTAAAGACATTGTCTAATCAATTGTAAAAATAAATAATATCACTACATAGTATAAAACAAAGTTGCATTCTCTGTCCTTCCGTATGTCCGTATATCCCTATGTATGCTTCAATCTTTAAAACTATGCAACAGATTTTGATGCGGTTTTTTTTAATAGATAGAGTGATTCAAGAGGAAGGTTTGTATGTATAATAACATTCAATACGGAGTAGAGAAATACTGTAATTTTTGAGGTTTCTGTAAATAATTACATTTTTTTCCGCTTACATTGCAAACGCAGGCTAAACCCTACAAGATTTAACAAAATGATATACTAAGTATTTGTACACCTTGAAAAGGTCTACAGAAAAGTCCGCGATGGTATATGTCTATCTCTTATGGATAACCCACAATAGCAGTTTTTTTCATTTACTTTTTACGAAAAATGATGCCTTATGTTCAAAGCAATTTTTATACAATACAGCATTAATCCTTATCCAATACCTTAAATAAATTGTTGATTTAATATAGATCAATATTGCCGTTTACAGCATGTAATTTAAGTGAACATTTTCGGAGATATTACAGATTTCAAATTCCGCGAGGAGGCGAAGCACTTCGAATTTAGCAGCTATATGTCGTTGTTTCAAGAGTTTGTTTAATGACAAGAAAGCTGTGAATGTAGTATATAAGGACATTCTGTAATTAATTTTAAAAATAAAATACATAGGGGAAAAATAAAAATATGTAGTATATGAATTTAGATATTAGATATAGCAGGAAATCTTCTTGGTATAGGGAAAGGAAAATGTTTTTCTCCAAATTTAACGCTTGCGGGCCACGGGCTGTAATGAATAAATGAAAACGACTGGATCGATTTTAATCATTTTTTTACACTGACTGACATGGGATATATATTTTATACCCGTGCGAAGCAGGGGCAGGCCGCTAGTATTATTATATAATACTCATACCTTATTATCGTGTACAGCGAGGGCTGTCGCTTGCGTAGGGTACATATGGGAAGGTACGGCGCGTGAAGTCCGGACACATTTTGGATTCCCATGCCTGTCTACTTGAGACCAGTCCCATACTTTTATTAGAGGTGTCACTCCAGTTTCGTCCTCCTGCAACATCCATATGAATAATTAATGTATAGAACCGGCTATACTCGTCTTATTTTAGCGGGTGAGCCCGACTAGTTTTTAAGCCCACAAGGGGCCCTTATTCATGAGCTCTTTATATAGCGTTAAACGGGTTGCACATCAAAGCTAAGTTACGACGAAGCCAAAATAAGCTTAGTCTAAGCTAAGCTATGACAAACTAGAAATATGTACAGTGCACACTAAAAACTGAGTGAAAGTTTACTTGGTGTTGCGAAGTTCGATTCAATGGATGATAGAAGTGCGGGGTAAACGGGAGGGGCTTAGCTTAGTTCGTGTAGCTGCGAATCAGCATACACAACTAACTTAGCTTCGCATATTTTAGTTAGCTCACCTAGCATAGTTTTCATAGTTTGCAGTCTGGCATCATAGAAGTATGAAAAACTGCGTTAGCTATGTGAACTAAACTAAAATAACTTAGCTTAGCTTTATGTCTGCAACCCGTTTTATCGAGGCGTGAACTGCGTGCAGGGGCTCGCTGGGCGCGCCTTGATAAGCGGCTGGGACGGGGAGGAAGACGGTAGCGGCGGTGTTATATACATCATAACGTGAAATTATATACATCATCATCCTCCTGCTCTTATCCCACTCTAAGTGGGGTCGGCACAACATGTTATAAACATCTCGTCAAGTGATTTGACATTTTTTTATGATCTGACGTCAACCTACCTTAGTTGTATTTGACGGCACCATAGTAAGAAATAGGGTGAACAATTCTACTCAACTGTCCAGTCAACTACTTAGTCGCCTTACGACACCTCGGTAAGAAATGACTGTTTATTCTAATGAGCCGGATACTACACAGTGGGTCCACTTACCTTATCCGCCTCTTACGACAGCTCGCTAAGAAACGAGCGTGGTCTATTTTACTGAGTCAGATACTACACGGCGGGTCGACTTACCTTATTCGCATTTTACGACACCTCGGTAAGAAATGAGGATGGTCTATTCTACACAGCCGGATACCACATGGCGGGTCGATTTACCTAAGTCAACTTTTAAGACACCTCGGTCGGGGTGGTCTATTGCACTCAGCTGTATACTACACAGTGGGTCGACTTACCTTATTCACCTTTTACGACATCTCGGTAAGAAATGAGGGTGGTATTTTCTACTCAGCTGGCTACCACATTGTGAAATTAAATATCATAAAGTGATAAAACAAATAATCATTACTCACTCCAATTGTAACCAGATAAGGTGAATGCAGCAGTTGATGACCTAGAGTGACTGTTAGGTCATATGCTTTGAATGAAGTGATCTCCCACGAACGAGAAATAAGATGTGCCCATCCGGTCACATCGCAAAGAATCACTCTGTTGTTACCACTAGTTGCTACTGTCACACTGGTATCCTTAAAAAAAAGAATCTTTAATATTTAAATGACTTAATTTTGACGTGACAACGTCTTAAATTAGGTTGCGGCTTGGAGTCAATCATGAAAAAGTGTAACGCCCGCTCACGTCTATTACGATGAGTCACCGAATGAAAGAGAGGCCCGCCGGACTGGCGAATGCCTTGCATCTCTCTCCCACTCAAACATGATCCGCCGCGCGCGCAGCACTATGTTTTAGTAAACAAAATATATTTCTATAGTTAAAATCTGTGCAATTCTTATTTTCATTCAATTCCTTGTTCCTACTGAGCAATTTAATAATATTCATATCAATAAATATTCTACTGAGAAAAAGACGTTGTCACGTAAAATCTTTGCCCGTAAAACCGACTTTACAGGCAACCGTTAATTTTTAAACTTTCGCGATTCATACTGATTATTATATAAACACACGGGTCACATCGCGTTATAATCGAATTACCTTTGTATAAGGTTCATCGTTTCGGCAGAGTTGCATCCACGGTGGTCACGAACTGTTCGTTGATGCAACTCTGCCGAAACGATGAACCTTATACAAAGGTAATTCGATTATAACGCGATGTGAACCGTATGTTTATATAATAATCATTAAATGAGTTAATCTTGTATGTATGTATATTTATAAATAAATTGTCTGAATCTCGGAAACGGCTCCAACGATTTTCTTGAAATTCAGCATGTAGAGGATTTTGGGGGAGAAACATCGATCTAGCTAGGTTTTATTTAAAAAATATTGTTTTATCCTTGTTTTTGGGCATTAAAAATATTGTATAATGTAGATTTGAAAGCAAAATATTTTTTTAGCTGTCAAACGTAATGTTGCGATAGCCGATGGGTAGCGGACAGACCGACCGGCGCCTTCTTTCTTTTTTGATTTTTTTATATCTTTTAAAAAAATTACAGAGCAAGATTCAATCACTAATACATTAACCTACCTATTAAATCTATAAAAAAAACTATTGTGCCCATACATGATTAATCCATTAATATACACTCTTACAAGGTACTCTATTTCCTTATATCTAATACATACATATCACAAGCTTAGTATTAAAGTGACCTAATTCAATATTACTCATTTCCATGCCATCTATGATAGTATGCTACAAACTATTTTAAAAAAACTACTGTTTTCTTGATCTCTCAAGTTTTAGGTCTATTTAACACAAACACTTTTGTAGACTATGCTTTATTGCAATTTGGCAAAAAATAACTTTTTTAATTCTGTCACTTCAATACTGAGTGTGGTATCGTTAAAATATAACGACCAGGTATAGAAATAAAAGGTACTTATTATTAAGTGACATTCAAAGCAAAATGATTGATTACTGAAATACTGTATTTTAATTTGGCAATATTTTAATTAAAGTTTTGTTATCAAACTCACTTATCAGTAGCCACAGTTTAATCACCAGAACAGTTCAGTATTATCATATGAATGAGAATAATGGTATAATATTACTATTATACAAAATGGTATTAATATAAATAGTATTATTTATACAAAAAATTCAAAAAACTTAAATATATAATATTATATCAATAAAATTTATTATATGGAATAGAATTTCACGATGATTTCCCTAAATGTGAAATTTTCAGGGTCAATTGAGTGGAATAACTTTTGTATTTTAGTATACATATAGCTGAATATTAAAGCCCTTTTTATATAAGTATTATATATTGCCAAAGTATACAACTATTTTGGTTATTGAAGTCTTCATCGTGAAAGGAAAAAAGAGGGAGTTGCTATCTTGGGGGAACCTTATATTAGCTTTTTTAACAGCCTGGAATCAAGTCCTTTAAAATGTATTTGCTACACAGACAAAATATCACCCCCTGAATGTCATAAGTCCGAACAAGTTTCATATGATAATAAGGAATATAAAGTTATTTTATTTTAATTTTAACAGTTACAATGATTGAAATAATAAACGAATAAAAGGCAAAATAAGCAAAACTGAAGTGAAATTCTGATGTTACGCCACTATAGTATTAAAAACAATATGTTTTATGTAAATAATAACAAAAGAAACATAAAAAAAGATATTAAACAAAACTTTTGAGATAATGACCATCAATGACAGGCAAAATAAATTCTTCAAAGAGGCAATTCATACTATTGGAATATGTGAAAATTGCCTTATCAATTACAAATCAATTAAAAACTTAGATTACATTTATCACTGCAGGATAAATAATTAAATCATTATTTAATGTCAATTAATATTTCACTGGATCCTTAGAGAAAATCATCATCCTCCTGCAATCATCAATCAATGTTTAGGTTTAAGAGTTAATATGAATAACAATATAATAACTGGTGATCAAGAACAATATGTAGAAAACTTATTAAAAAGATTTAACATGTTGCATTGTAAAACAGCAGAAACTCCTATGGAGATTAATTTAAAGCTAGAAAAATCTCAAAATAGTTGTGATAATAATTATCCATATAGACAACTGGTAGGTAGTTTAATGTACTTAGCAGTGTTAACCAGACCAGACATTGCGTATAGTGTCAACTATCTTAGTCAGTTTAATAATTCATATGATGTAACTCATTGGAAACATTTAAAGAGAATTTTAAAATATTTAAAAGGTACTAAAAACTATGGTCTTGTATTTTCCAAAGATGAGTCTTATATTAAGGGTTATGTAGATGCAGACTGGGGTTCAGATAATAATGATAGAAAGTCTTATTCTGGGTTTAGTTTTAAAATGTCAAATACAGTTGTTTCTTTTGAATGTAGGAAACAAAGAAATGTGGCACTGTCTTCAACAGAAGCTGAATATATTTCATTATCAGAAGCTAGTAAAGAAGCAATTTATTTAAAAAACTTATTGTTTGAAATTTTAGGTATTTCAGAACCTATTATTTTATATAATGATTGCCAAAGTGCGCAAAAATTGGTTTTGAATCCAATATTTCATCGTAGATCAAAACACATTGATATAAGATACCACTTTATAAGGGAAGCTGTCGCAAATAATTTTGTTAAAATTGATTATCTGGAAACAGCTGAAATGCCAGCAGATATTTTAACGAAAAGTTTAGGATCTGTCAAACATAAATATTTCACTGAAAAACTTGGCATTCTACCTGTTTCTTAGTATCTATATTTTTTTTGTTGTTGTTGACTTTAGATTATCCATTAATTTTGTTAAGCGGAGGTGTTAATGTTGTAACTAAATTAATATATTGGTCTGTACCACTGTAGCCTATTGTTTATGGTATTAAATCAGTCTGTTATAAAAAACGTCAAACTGCGTATCATTTAATACCTTATCCCTCTATAAGTGGGGTCTGCACAACATGTTACAAACATGTTGTCATATGATTTGGCTACGTATTTTACAACTGGCCGCCTGCCTGATTTCAACTTACCTTAGTCGTATTTTACGACTCCTTGGTAAGAAAGAGGGTGGTCTATTTTACTCAACCGGATACCACACGGCGGGTCGACTTACCTTAGTCGCCTTTACGACACCTCATTAAGAAATGAGGGTGGTACTATTCTATTCAGCCGGATACCACACAGTGTTCTTAGAGAAAATGTGCATTACAATTAATAAGGGTGGGTCAAGGCTTACAAATGAATCTGTACATTTTTATTACACTTATAGATAATAATTACTTTTTTAATTAATTTTTAATTTAACAGCAATACTTACTTGTAGGCATTCAGCTATTTTTCCATTGTCTACATTTCTATGAATATCAAAGAAGGTAAAGCGACGCCACTGAAAATTATATATTACAGTTATCAATAATTTTCCTACACAACAATATAAAATTGATAGTATCAGATTAACATGTTAATAAAATGTAAATAATACTTAAATAATTTATATTAGCATAACATCTGGCGTTTTACAGAACATAACATAATTTCGGATTATATCTAAAATGAAAGATATAATTCGTTTAGGATATCTTTCCAAATAAAAGCTTATAAATTTGTTGTAATTTAAGATTCGGACTCACCTCTAAAAATGTCATGGTGTGTGTTTTAAACTTTTAACATTATATTATCAGGTTCTATAATAATATGAATCATTTATTTAAAAAGTATAAATATTACAAACGAAAACCTAAATGCAGATTTACAAATGTCATTTGACAGATATAAACAAGTACAGACAAAAAACATAAAACGATAATAGAACTAAAAACATCAAAACTTTTTACATAGAGTATGTAAAAAAATTTATGTTTTATATTTATTACTAAGTTTAGTTGAGTAGCTGCAATCCATCGAAATTGATATATATTTCGGGTTTTGACATATTTAATTATCTTATGACATAAATAATCAATGATACTTTAAAAAATTTAATCATAAACAAAAATAAATATTTAGAGTAACCAGGCGACAAGATTAATATTATTGAACATACGTACTACTCATAATTTTTTTTTTTAATATTATTTGTTAAATGTTAGTTGGGTTGCAATAAAGTTAGTTCACAGTTAAACCTTCCTAAAAAAAGGTGTTTGTGATTACCAAGGACATTAAATTAAAAGAAAAACTATTTATGGATAAAAAATGATTAAAGATATCTATCATCTTTATTTTCGATATTGACTGTAGATACATTCTTCACACTAAAGGCGGCGTTACAGTTTCACTTAGATACCCGTTACGATTCTTCATCTTTAATTTCAATAAGCGTATAAAATTGTTTTAATTTTAACTGTATATTATTGTAGAAAAGATTTGATAAACCATCGTCCAAATAGTTAGGAATAAGCGTTTCGTTTCGCACAGATCTGGAAAGTAATATAAAATATTTGTTTTAAGGTTAGTTAAATTCAAAGCCTGTCACTATCCACGTTAAAAACGGCAAATATTTTTGAAGCAATTTTTATACAATACAGTATTAATCCTTATCCAATTAAGTACCTCAAATAAATTGTTGATTTAATATAGATCAATATGGCCGTTTACAGCATGTAATTTAAGTGGACATTTTCGGAGATATTACAGATTTTTGGTACGACGTCGAGAGTCCGCTGCCACCGCCACTCGACGAGGTCCCACGTTGGGCGCCAATTTGGTACGACGTCGAGTGGCGGTGGCAGCGGACTCTCTCAGGCCCGTCGATTCGGGGGTGAATTATTGTCCACCCCCTTCACCCCGAGAGGGTGTATCCTTTAAGACGCGCGGGAAGTCGTGTGCGTCGGCGACCGTAAGCACGCGGGCCAGAACGATTCGTTACAGATTTAAAATGCCGTGAGGACGCCGCGCTTCGCCCAATAACACTTCGACTTTAGCAGCTGTCGCTCTTTCAAGAGTTTGTTTAAAGACATTCTGTAATGAATTGTAAAAATAAAATACATAGGTAAAATGTAAATGTAAATAAGTAAAAATGTACTATATGAGTTTAGATATTCCAAAGATAGCAGGAAATCGTCTTGGTATAGGGAGAGGAAATTGTTTTTCTCCAAATTTAATGCTTGCGGGCCACGGGCAGTAATGAATAAATCAAAACTACTGGATCGATTTTAATCATTTTTTTTACACTGACTGACATGGGATATATATTTTATACCCGTGCGAAGCAGGGGCAGGCCGCTAGTTAATTATAAATACTACTCACGATTGTTTAATTTACTTTAATAAATTGTCTTTTTTAAGTCTCTTAAATCGATTTTTTTTTACAAACTTATGCAATTCTTAATTTATATCAAATTTCTTGGTGATTGTTATTATTATTACTTGTCTTGAATAGAATTACAGATCCCGTCGTACAGATATAATTTAAATACATACTTAAATACATATATACACCGAGGCTTGAGAACCAACAAATTTTTGTTAGAATCTGTTATCCCTCGGCGGGAATCGAATCCACGACCCGCGGAGGTGAAGTGAGGCAGAGTCATTACCAACTGCGCCAACGAGCCAGTCAAGGTTGGCAATCACTTCATTTCAATCAATTCCTAACGTTTAATACGTTATCGTACTTACTCATTATTAAATTGGAATAAAAAATCCAATGTCGCATAATTGCCTATAGGTGCAAGATTTGACTCGATTGAAAAATTAGCATCAGTTAGTCTGAAAGCAAATCCGGTAATTAATTATGATTAAGAAAAAAAAAACAATATTTTAACACTTTTAATTTATTTTATTTGCGTACATTTATTTATCTTTAAAGCTATTCTACCTATAGACACAATGTTTTGTCTATTTATTATTCTATAAATTTTAATAAATTATTGAGAGATTTTTGTCGAATTCTTCTTTTATGATGGATGATTTTCTACTGTAATGTTGGATGATGTAATAATAGTTGTAGAATTGATAGATGATATAAATAATAAATAAATATATCGGACACTTACACACACGGTCGTCCCTTCCCCAAATTAAGTAACTTAAAACTTGTGTTATGGGTGAGAGACAACTGGTGAATATATACATATATAATTTTAAATACATACTTAAATACAAATATACACCCAGGCTCGAAAAACCAGCAAATCGTTTTTATAGAAAATGTTGCCCCTCGGCGGGAATCACACCCACGACCCGTGGAGCTGAAGGCAGGAATACTACCAACTGCGCCAATGGGCCAGTCATATTTATCATTTGTAATGTAATTGACTTTATACCTTTTATACATGTTGATGTAGTCACCATCTTTTGACCAAATCAGATTAGAAAATCCATTAACTTTGGCAAAATGACGGGGATCTATAGCAACTGCTCCACCAAACCTATTCAGAAAAATACGGGATCTTTTAGAAAATATTGTACATTTTCAAAATATGATTTTTCATATCGAAAATAAAAAAGCTCATATTTGAGAGCTTCATTCATATTGAATTAATCATAATATACAGAATTCAAATAACGGCTATTTCGGTCACAAGTTAAAGCACCAGTGAGTCTGTTAAATTTAATGTCTAATCGATAATTGCAATTTATCACACGCTTTTTGGTAAAGAATGACAACGTGCGGAAACCTGCCTATATCCAGAGAAAATGCTAGGTATGTGTAACCTTTCAATCCTTATTGGAGCAGCGTAGTAAGTTTTAGCTTCTTTTCAAAAAGACGGGAGGAGGACTGTGTTATGAAGCGGCCTAACAACAGGCTTAACAACATTACCTTTTTTACTACTTTTGTAAAGTCACAAAAGCTAACCTATGTGGTTTCCGAAAGTCTGCAATAAGTCTCCTGGGATATTTGCTACACTTATACAAATTACGAGTGTCCAGAGGAAGTAGATGGGCATCGTGAAAGACAAAGCAGTCCCAAGCCTCGTTACGATAAGTTTGTGCCTCGATGTAGCCGATATTAAATAATTTCCCTCTTTCATAAGGAGTAGTCGTATTCCCTTGTTAGAAAAAAATTATAAAATTATCGTGTTTGACAAGCTAGTTATAAATCACTACATAGTATAAAACAAAGTCACAATCTTTGTTTGTCCATATATCCGTATGTATGCTTAAATCTTTAAAACTACGCAACAGATTTTGATGCGGTTTGTTAATAGATAGGGTGATTTAAGAGGAAGGTTTATATGTATAATAACATTCAATACCGAGTAGAGAAATATTGTAATTTTTGAGGTTTTTAATGTGATGTCGTAAATAATTACATTTTTTTCCTCTTACATTGCAAACGCAGACTAAACCCTACAAGATTTATCAAAATGATGTACTAAGTATTTGTACACCTACATAAGTATTACTAGCGAAAAGTCCGCGATATGTCTCTTATGGATAACCCACAATAGCATTTTTTGTAATTTACTTTTTATGAAAAAAAATGCCTTATTTTTGAAGCAATTTTTATACACTACATCATTCAATCCTTATCCAATTAAGTACCTTAAATACATTGTTGATTTAATAACTGACTCCACACGGCGGGTCGACTTACCTTAGTCGCCTTTCAGGACGCCTCGGTAAGAAATAAGGAATAAGGGTGGTCTATTCTAATCAGTCGGATACCACAAGACTATGAATCAAACTTACTTTTTAGTATTACGAATATTTGATATTCCAGTTGCTGTTTCATTAAAAATGGATGCATGTAGTAAACGAAACTTCCAATTTGACTCCTAATTTTACTGAAAGAATAATAATTATGTGAAAGTGGATCTACCTAACCTAGTTAATCCCATGTTCAAGACTTCGAATTAAGCCTTTTTCAGCTTTACTTTACTTCAAAACTACGAAGAGCGTGTTAAACAGTCGATTCTCGGCTATTCAAATAATTATTTACTCAAATTGGCTTTTACAATCACTTTTGAATCATCAAATTACAATGAAGCTACAATGGTAAAGACAATAAAACCACGACTGGTTCGGAAAGGTGCTCTTACCGAGAAGAATCAGCAAGAAAATCGATCTTTGAAAAGAGAATCGACTCTTTTCAAAGATAAATACTTCAATAATATATAATTGTTTACAAATAAAAAAAATAACAATATAATCTAGTGCGTAGCTGGTCGCAATTTAAATCCAAGCCTCTTTGTCATTTAGATATTAAACTGTTTGAATTTTTTTTATTATTATAAAACAAGTAACAAAGTCTCAGAATAAATATGATGTTAGTTCTTAACTTACACTTATCTATTCTATATAATTGTAATTCGAATCATTGCTGTATCAAATTGGATCATTTGAACGCTTTTTTATTCGATTTTCTCTATACACCATACTAACGTGCTCGTTTCTTGTACAGCGACAACAATCGCCACCAGTTGTCGTGCAATACATTCACTTGGGATATAGATTCCACCACGCTCTATTCGCAGGTACATATCGTCGATACCGTGAAGATTAAGTATATTGGTATCTTTTACTACGGGCCCTGAAATAATAGTTTTTTTTAATAATACCACCCACCCATATTTTAATGTATGTGGGTCGAGGCGTGTTATTATTACTTTGTATATCTTAGTATATATAAATAAGTTAATCTTGGATATACCTATTTTGGAAACGGCTCCAACGATTTCCATCAAATTCAGCATGTAGAGAGTTTTGGGAAGGGAAAATCGATCTATCTAGGTTTTATTAAGAAAAAAAATTGTTTTAATGCCCATCACTAATGTCAGTTCACATCACTAGTCTATAAGAACTAAATTGTCAATATGGCGTCGCACTACCATAAGTCTTATTCATGTTAATTGTCCTCTTAAGTCTTAATAAACCCTTTGTACAAACCAGTCTTATCATAATTACATTCCCCAAGCACGAACCACGACACAAAAATATCATACATATGTTACTATCCATACACAATCTCAAGCGCACTGCGCAGTATGTTAGTAGCACCAGAGCCGTAGGCGAGTGTGGACGTGTAGTAACATACTATTATTGCTTGTTTAAACCTTTGCTAAACTAATACAATACAATTTATAGAATAAGACGTTACTTTGCGGATATCCACAACACAAAAGTAAACTAAATTATTTTTCTTTTTTAAAATTTGAGTCGAGTAAGTCGACTTACCTTAGTCGCTTTTTACAACTCGGTAAGAAATGAGGATGGTACTATTCTTTTCAACCGGATACCACACGGCGTAATTTGGTACATTTCAAAGAGGCTAAATACTATTAAAAATTGTTCCTCTTCAACACAGCAAACAATTTCTATTATACTTCCTCACCTAATCCAGGAATAATGAAAGGGCAAAGGTCCATATCTTCACCTCGGTCTAGTACTTCATTCGAATTAATTTGGCTAATTTCTTCATGCAAATCAACCACACTCTCATTCCTTGTCACATTGTTTTTAAAGCATAGCATAAGCATTTTCCAATTAATTGACGGTACATTATAGTCATATTTGCTGCAATTATATGATAATAAATAATTTATCATACCTACCTACATCTTTGACGATATAGACGCCGTGTGGTATCCGGCTGAATAAAATAATAACACCCTCATTTCTTACTGAGGTGTCGTAAAAGGCGACTAAGGTAAGTCGACGCACCGTGTGGTATCCTGTTTAGTAAAATAGACCACCCTGTTTCTTACCGAGGTGTCGAAAAATACGACTGAGGTAAGTTGACGTCAGACAGGCGGCCGGTCGTAACAACGCAGCCAAATCATGTGACTGCATGTTTATAACATGTTGTGCCATGTTGTGACATCCCACTTGGAGTGGGATAAGGGCAGGAAGATGATGACATCTTTTACGATATAGAACAACTACTTACATATTAGACGAAATTAGAAATACTCTAAAAACATGTTTTTTATTATTATTTAATATAGGCGAGGCTGCATTCATGCCTGATGGTAAGCGATGATACAGTCTCAAGTGGGACGTGCATGCCCATAAGACGCCTAATCACTCTTGCTAGACTATTCCAAATAGTGCTAAATCTAGCTCCGGAAGTGCTAAGTCGGCATCACTAAGCGAAGCGCTCCGTATGTGTGTAGCGGAATCAAGGTTGTGTTCATACAACATTGCTTAATTAAAAATATATTTAAAGAAAAACAAATATTAACGACTAGAGCGTGTAGCTTACCTACAGACGAGTTTTTAGATAATTTATTATTGATATAATTAATTAAACGAAACTAAACGCATTGACTCTCCCCCGCGTGTCAAAAGCGCGATGCCGGTTTTCGGTTTTCAGATCAAATAGTGTCAAGTTGTAATTGTTATTAGTCGTTCATTGCTATTTTAAACCATATGTTTAACTAACCCTTTAAATATTCGGTAATCTTTATGCTTCTTATTTGTATCAAATATTGGAAAAATTAAATATAATATGTGAACCACAATATTCAATGTGACAGCAATTATTAGGAACAATAAAAACTTTCGTGCGTTCATAATCATGCTTACTACAATGAAAAAAATTCAGGTGTTTAATTATATGCTTCCAGTTTTAGTAAGAATATACCAAAATTTTCTGTAAATCGTTTAAACTTTGATTCCTAGATAATACATGCTTTGATTGCTATTCCTAATGTCTATTGACACAGATTGTACACTATAATATGCATAGAGTATATAATATACTAGTGAAGGGAGCCCGCCTAAAATATATTCATCGACACTAATAAGATAACAAATGTCACTATTATTGTCTCTTTCTCTCTCACTCTTGTTTATGTGTGATTAGACAAAGAAAAGTATATGCCTTTACATCTACCCTCTCATTTACTTCCGATTCCACTACTCTAGACTAACTAAATACCTTAGATTCTAAATAATACTTAATAAAAATAAACAGAATAACAGATTGCATTAACAGTTAATTTTTATTTAGATATTCTTTAAGATAATAGCGAGTAGGAACGAATTACTAATTAAAAATGTTAAAATGTATGAATAAAAACCATTGATAAGCATTTAATTCTTTAGGAGCGCTACATTTATAATAATATTACGGATTCATTACAATCTGAATACCTAAAATAAGTAAAATATATTTCTATTTAAAAATTACGTGTAAAATTAATTTTATAAAGTTAATGTATTAGCACCTCTTTATTATATGAATGGCTGAAATAAAATAAAAAATTGGAATGCAAATGACAACTTTTTTCTCTGTCCATCTAAATATATTTATTTCTTAAGGAACACTTATTTGCTATGGCACTTTGGTTTTAGTGTGTCTTACCAAATTAATTAAATTCATGTTGGAATATGCCGAAGTATTATAGATTTAGAGCTACCACACCCACTCGTAAGCCAAAACGAAGTAAAGACAAGATAAAAGAAAAAGAAGTTGTTGAAAGGCAAGTCAATGGATGTTTAACAAACTATATTAAAGATTAATTTTGGGTTGGTTCTATAAAGGTCATATTACATAGCAGTTTGTAGATTCTATATATGTGTAAAAATTACGATTTGATGTTAAAGAAATCGTTTTTTTAAGTACCTAATAGGGGTTTTGTTGGTTCTTTAACTCTTCTGCGGTCACAACCAACTTATGGCACTATAAGTAACATAAAAATCTATAAACGACTATCTAATAGATCGAAACAAACTTAACGAAGAAGAAAATCATGTCAGCACGCAATTCTCGCTTTTGATTAATATTCATCATCCTCCTGCCCTTATCCCACTCTAAGTGGGGTCGGCACAACATGTTACAAACATGTTGTCATATGATTTGGCTACGTATTTTACGACCGGCCGCCTGCCTGACGTCAACTTACCTTAGTCGTATTTTACGACTCCTCGGTAAGAAAAAGGGTGGCCTATTTTACTCAACTGGATACCACACGGTGGGTCAACTTACCTTAGTCACCTTTCTTCGATACCTCGGTAAGAAATGATGTTGGCCTATTCTACCCAGACGGATACCACACGGCGAGTCGACTTACCTTATTCGCCTTTTACGACACCTCGGTAAGAAATGAGGGT
Organism: Morpho helenor; assembly: GCA_029227775.1. Classification (NCBI taxonomy): domain Eukaryota; kingdom Metazoa; phylum Arthropoda; class Insecta; order Lepidoptera; family Nymphalidae; genus Morpho; species Morpho helenor. The sequence continues at coordinate 3,911,944 of JARGCU010000022.1, read as the reverse complement.
GGTACTATTCTATTCAGCCGGATACCACACGGCGTCTTCTGATTAATATAATAGAGGTGAAATACGTGTATTATATCCAGGACCTAAACGCTCTAACCCTTCAGTTAGTCAGTTTTTTTTTATAGCTCTGTACAGAAAACTGGATTAATACTACAAAAACTAAGCTGAAAAAGCTGTTTTTATTAAATTTCCGTGTATTCCATCTCTTATTTTATTCAATCTTTTAATTTGACTGGCCTGTTGGCGCAGTGGGTAGTGATGCTGCATTCAGCTCTGCTGGTCACGGATTCGATTCATTCACGCCGAGGTCCAACATTTTCTATAAAAAGTTTTTTGGTTCTTCGAGCCTGGGTGTATATTTGTATTTAAGTATGTATTTAAAAATTATATATGTATATATTCACAAGTTGTTTCTCACCCATAACACAAGTATTAAGTTACTTACTTTGGACGACGGTGTGTGTAAGTGTCCCATATATTTATTTATTATTTAATCTGAGATACACACTTAATCTTTCTGTGTCTGTTTAATAAACGCATTATCTCAATAATCTTACGTCCTTATCTTAATTTTACGTCTGTGCACTTATTTCAGAAGTAAAGGCCAAGATGGAGGTTGGCTTGATTTGACATTTGCGTGCACACCGGCGTTGTCTTGGTACCTACGAAAAACTTCGTGGCGGGAAAGCCCGCCTCTAATGGGACTTCCCCGCCAGCTGGCGGCAATGCTCCGAACTTCGTTGCTTAACATCCGCGGAATGTTTGTCTTGAAAGTCTGATCTGATTATATTATCAGCTTCATATAATCCAGTTTAAGATGAAATACAACTTATGATAGAATTAATGTGAAATTTCTGTTTGTCTATTCATTGACGTTTTGTTAACAATGTAATGTATGCCTCTATACTTCGCTGTTCTTACGTTATTCAAATAATAAACGTACTGGACATTCTGAACACTGTTCTTTGTAAGTGTTTTATTTCTGTTTCTCATAGTGTCATATACTATATAGTTTACATTGTCGATTGTTGTTGTTGATCAGCTTATCTCGAGGATACCCATTAAATTTAGAAAAAAAAAACTCCCGCGTTACTTTTAAGTTTTTATTTTCAAAATCAACTTACATACAAAAAAATCTCAACTTAAGAACAATTCTCTTAAAGTTTTAATAATAAAAATAGTTAAACATTTTTTACAAGCAACATTACAAAATGAGCACAATATTTTAGACCACATAAAATTCGAACGAAGCCGTAAGTTAGAGAACTTTTTTCTAACCATCTCAAAATTTCTGCGTTTTAATGTTTGTTAAAATTGGAAATTTCAGTATATTTCATTAAAGATTTGGCTCTACAATTATAAGAAGTAGATTTAACGATTTTTTAATTCCTCGCTTTAAATATAACATTTAGAAAATTTTGAGTCTGGTCACACTCACGGCTGCGTTCTATTTTAGAAATGTCGGTGATTTAAGTACTTAAACCAAATAAATTATAATCTATAATTCTATCATATTACATTTGGATGTTCAAATGACTCTGTACATGGTAATTATTCTGCATGTATAAAATGCTATTATAATTATGAATATATTCTAATGTTTTCTAAGGAACAGTTAAATAGATTAATGATTACAGTTGATCGTTTTCTAATATATTTTGAGTTATATTTAATTTTCGCACATATTCAGTGAGGTCACGACGCAGCGCATTTTTATTTATTACATTATAAACATTGTATTAATTACGTTATAGACGCAAAATGTTCATTTGAGAGACTAAAGCAACGGGTTATATTATTTTTGATTAGGGTGCGTTCCGTTGCTTTTATTTTTAAAACAGGTTTCATATTTCTAAATAAATATTTCTTTAGCAGGAAACCAAGAACTATAGATTACTGCGGCAACAATTAATTGTTTTATAGTAAACGTTTTATACACTACAACAGGGTAGTTAAAATTTGTTTCTAAACAAATTTGTTTCATGAGGTCATAAGCGTGCCAATTAAAAATACCTTCTGCAGTTTTTTTCTTCATACATTCTGAATTTCGTGACGAGAGACGCGCCTAAAATATTGTGTCTATGTGTATTTTTTTTTATCTGCCTTAGTCACAATCGGGTCCACTGGAGCTCTTGTTACAGATATTTGTTAATCCGAGCAATAAAAATATAATTAAATTATCTAAAATAGCGTACCGTGCAACCAAACGTTATCACAAAAACATACTTACTAACAATAATATTAAAAACCTCTACACAATTTGAGTAAATAATATTGATTCTTTAACAATAGTAGGTACTTTTATTTAGTATCGACATAAACTAGCATATAAAATATAGGATTTTATAAAAAGCACACTAAAAGCACTTAAAATGGAATCGTATAGCAAATGATTAATGTACAAGTCATAAAGTCATCTTACATAGGCCAACCTAGAGACCAGCCAATACTCAAATAAATATTTTATCTATCCTATTCGATTCAATGGTAACCTCAATATATTATTCTAAAAACCAAAACTCAAAGGACGGAAGGATTTGTTTTTAACAAGAAATTAGGCTTCGTATTAATTTTTTTAAAGTTAAGAAATGTTCTGCGATATTCGGAATCAAGTGAAGTCGAGGGAATAAAAAAAAAAATAAGATGTCTAAAGGTCTTAAAGGACTCGATTCCAGCTTGTTATATTATAATCTTTTAATTTAGCTTGTATTCACAAAAAAATAATAAAATACTTCTTTTTTTATTATTTGTATTAGAACTATTTTTCAATCGTCTAGTTAATATTAAACAAGATGTCTGCTAATCCCAAAACATGACTTTTTTATATCAATATCAAAATAATTATGAATAAATCATATTATTAAACAGAATGATATTATTTATTTGAGTAATGGCGTTCTTCATAATCCGTATAGTTTCATATCACAATAAGTCCCTTACAACTAATTTGCATTGACATTTTTGCTAAGCAGAATAATTATAAATTACATTACAATTATATAACATGTTACAATTTTTATTATCATATTTTAAAATTAAATAAGCCATAGAATTTTGGATATTCCTAACTTGTTTTTTTGGAGGCGTATACTAGTTAAATAATCTCGGCAAAGGCTTCAAAATGAATGGACTGTGAAATAAAATTATATTTTAATTTGTTATTTTGCAGTGAGAATTTACACTTTATTTCGTCGGTTAATCAGAAACATCGTAACAGCTTCCCTAGAAATTACATGTCCTTCAAAAATATTACTAAAAGTGTTATATTAATTAAATGATCCAAACAACTTCATTCTTACATATGAGAAACCATAGACAAGAAGAATGAATAAAAATTGTTTTGTTCTATGTCGGATCAAGTATGGATTATATAATACTGTATGTTAAAATGTTAATTATATCCATTTGGTGGAAGAGATTTCCTTTGAAGAATGTATACAAATTATTACAACAATTTTCACTTATTTAACATAGCAATGTAACTTAAAATAATTTTTGATCTTTTTATATACTTATACATTGCGTTTTACCCACTGCGTTAGCCACTTTTTACAGTGCTTATGAAAGAAAAGAAATTTCAGTACTGAAGTCACACCTTACAAGTACCAGACTTTTGGTGCATAGAGTTTCTTAGTTTCATCTTAAAACAACATAATGTAAAAGCGCGGGAATGTACATTTACCGAAAGCTCTTAGTAATAGACCAAATATATTCTGTATGTTAAGTAACTATCACAGATAACTTAGGAATATAAAAAGAAAATTACTTTTACGTCAAATATAATTCCACATCATAAATTTAATAATTGAATATTTTTATATTTAGACCTGTTTGTTGTATTTAAGCACATTATCACTACATATTATAAAACAAAGTCCATATTTCCGTATGTACGCATAAAACTTTAAAACTACGCAACCGATTTTGATGCGGTTTTTTTTAATAGATAGAGTGATTCAAAAGGAAGGTTTGTACGTATAATAACATTCAATACGAACTAGAGAAATACTGTAATTTTTGAGGTTTCTGTAAATAATTACATTTTTTTCCGCTTACATTGCAAACGCAGGCTAAACCCTACGAGATTTATCAAAATGATGTACTAAGTATTTGTACACCATGAAAAGGTCTACAGAAAAGTCCGCGATGGTATATGTCTATCTCTTATGGATAACCCACAATAGCAGTTTTTTTCATTTACTTTTTACGAAAAATAATGCCTTATTTTCAAAGCAATTTTTATACAATACAGCATTAATCCTTATCCAATTGAGTACCTTAAATAAATTGTTGATTTAATATAGATCAATATTGCCGTTTACAGCATGTAATTTAAGTGAACATTTTCGGAGATATTACAGATTTAAAATCCCGCGAGGAGGCCGCGCTTCGACCTATAAGCACTTCGAATTTAGCAGCGACCGGAGGCGCAACTAAATGTCCTTCTTTCAAGTTTATATTGTCTAATGATAAGAAAGCTATGTATGTTGTATGTAAAGAAATTGTCTAATCAATTGTAAAAATAAATAATATCACTACATAGTACAAAACGAAGTCGCATTCTCTGTCTGTCCGTATGTATGCTTCAATCTTTAAAACTACACAACAGATTTTGATGCGGTTTTTTTTAATAGATAGAGTGATTCTAGAGGCAGGTTTGTACGTATAATAAAATTCAATACAGAGTAGAGAAATACTGTAATTTTTGAGGTTTCTGTAAATAATTACATTTTTTTCCGCTTACATTGCAAACGCAGGCTTAACCTTACGAGATTTATCAAAATGATGTACTAAGTATTTGTACACCTTGAAAAGGTCTACAGAAAAGTCCGCGATGGTATATGTCTATCTCTTATGAATAACCCACAACAGCATTTTTTGTCATTTACTATTTACGAAAAATAATGCCTTATTTTTGAAGCAATTTTTATACACTCCAGCTTTAATCCTTATCCAATTAAGTACCTTAAATAAATTTTTGATTTAATATAGATCAATATCGCCGTTTACAGCATGTAATTTAAGTGAACTTTTTCGGAGATATTACAGATTTAAAATGCCATGAGGAGGCCGCGCTTCACCCTATAGCACATCGAATCCAGCAGCTATATCGTTCTTTCCAGAGTTTGTTTAACGACAAGGAAGCTGTGAATGTTGTATGTAAAGACATTCTGTAATTAATTGTAAAAATTAAATACATAGGGAAAATGTAAAAGTAAATAAGTAAAAATGTACTATATGAATATAGATATTCCAAAGATAGCAGGAAATCTTCTTGGTATAGGGAAAGGAAATTGTTTTTCTCCAAATTTAAGGCTTGCGGGCCACGGGCAGTAATGAATAAATCAAAACTACTGGATCGGTTTGAATAATTTTTTTACACTGAATGACATGGGATAAATATTTTATACCCGTGCGAAGCAGGGGCAGGCCGCTAGTATTATATAAAGTATTTATATTTTATGGTTTCAGAACGGTGAATGTAATGGATGAAAAATATGAATAGAAGAATCATTTTTTTTATTCGTGGTTTAAATTAAAACTGGTGAGCATTTAAAAGGCAAAGTATGCAATATATGACATTATAAAGAAAATAGATGGTAACACTATTACATTGTGTACAAAGCCTTTTCTATATTATGTCGGCCATATTTACATTCCTACGTATCAGTAGGTGATCTAATTTTTAATATATTTAGTAACAAGACTATTTTCCTAAATTCAATAAGACTACATTTCTAAAAGCTATTTACATGTTTTTAGAACTATAATATTTATAATGTATAACACTTTTATTCAACATTTTTGTTCGTTTATCTTAATACGAATTCGTAAAAAAATAAAATGTAATAAATGTAATTAAAGGATGATAAGAATTTTTTTCAATTGGTAATACTAGCGGGGCAGTTCTGCGGTCCTTTCTATCGTAAGGCGTATAGTGCAATAACAAGTCAAAGCACTTACCTTTGCGGTGATAAAATGTATTGCTTACGGAAAGAATCTGAAGCAGGCGCTTCAGATTGCTTGGTCGTATCCGAAGAAAGCGCGGCGCGGATAACTGATGCGTTTCTAAAAGCGATGCGGACAAGCGGACCGACTTTCGTGATCAGCTGTCAGAGCGCGAACGGATATAGACCGCAACGACGGCTGTGGCGCGATATAAACCGCAATGGCGGCTGCGTCGCGGTGAAAGTCGCAATGGCGGTTGCAACGCGACCGTTTGATTAGGCGAGCGACTTTACAATTATCACTTTAGCCTATAACTCACCACTAAGTTCGGGCTTGTGAAATTTTCATATGCAAATTACGCCCAACAATAAAGTATATATTCATTTTTTTTGGAGTTTAAAAACCCTAAAATGGCCAATTCAATTAACCAAACTAACCTAAACCATCTTAAGATAAAACATACTATATTTAAACCCGGTTTAATGTCATTCTAGGCCGTCAATAGATACAGTTAACATTTATGGTATTACTACTGGATAAATGCTTTAGAAAATACGAAAATATAATAGAAATAGGTTTTTGCAGTGTACATAAGCCTAAATTTTTAACATATAAGTACAAACTGAATAAATTATATATCTTTTGTGACATGTAACATATATATAGGGTAAATATGCACAAAGATTAGCAAATTGACGCTATTTCTTCTTTGTATCACGACTAGATCCGCATTATATTAAATACCTTGTTTAATTATATCTTAGTATTCATATTTTTTATGGTAGCTGTAACTTTGTAGTTTATATCTAATCTATATCTAAACTAGCAAACAATTGGCATATAGTTGCAAGTAATTGTTATTTCACATAAAAGTTTAGTTTAAGATTTTTATTGTCCTGCTATACTTAACTTTATACATTTATAGTAAATAAAAATAATGGAATATACAAAAGACTAGTTATACATAATATAAAATATACAGTGTTTAGTTCGATCGAGTTAATTTGTGACAAAATAAAATTCAAGAATAGGCGTTATAAAATTGAAGAGGTCGAAGAAAAAAAATTTTTTTTTTTAAATTTAACCACAGTTAATAAACACACTTTCTTTGTCATGTGAAATTTAGAATAAGCTACATTAAGTGCATGTCTTTGTTTCACATGGGGACGAAATAAATAGTAAATAGTTTTCATTTCATTTCAGTTAAAAATACATACAGTTAAGAATACATTATTTTTCTTTAATCGCAAATCAAATCAAAATAATGTTTATTCAAATAAGCTCTTTTAAGCATTGTGAATCGTCAAGGATCAATATGAATAATGAAGCTACAACTGGTTAGGAATGTTGCGAGATGAACCAACAAGAAACTCGGCGATCAATCTTTTAAAATGATAAATCTGAACCGTATATCGTATTAAGCTAACTCATAGCTTAATACGATATATGCTATTATATAAGGAATCCATGAAGGCTTTAACTTAAATATTCAAGCATAATTTAACTTTGAAAGTAATGAATAACAGTAGTTTCTAAGCGTATAAAACATTTAAAAATCTGTTACTTCAAAACATTTATAAATAACGCTTAGTTTACGTTACAACATCAAATACCTCCTTTAAACCTCCTTTATATTGTTGGTCAATAATATAGAAAAGCTGTCGCCGTTAATGACACCTTGAATTGTCGAGAAAGAGTAAATGGGTTTACTTTTGAGAAAATTGCTTCTTATTTATTGAATAAGTGTAAAGGAAAGATATCGTTGTTATATTCATTATTGAAAAAACGAGCGAAGAATAGCAACGATCGTGGGTCACTCAAGAAAACTTATTAACGCGATCGAACTAAATGTCTTCGAAATTCCTTAACCTTATAATATTGACGCTGAAACCATCTACTTTTATATACTTACTAGTAACTACTTTTATCTACAACTTAAACTGTAATTACAGTCAATCCGTCAATGAATAACAACATTTAAAATACTTAAATATTAAGACAACAAAACCGTTATGTAAAATCGAATGTTTAATGCAACATTTAATTAAACGATAGAAGATTAAATAAAAGCAAAGACCAGACCGGACAGTTTTTGCGTTAAGCTCCTAGATAATCTGTGCGACAAAGTTTTTAACGAATGGCACGTATAGATAAATATATTTAGGAAATACAATCGTGAATGACTTATAGGCTAACCGTTTAACTCAGACCTCGCCTGCGGGATACAAGGGCGCTGTAGTAGGTGCAAGCAGCGAGCGCCCTTAGTGTGATATATAAGAGGTGATCACCCGCACCTACCTCAGTCCCCATTCTCATCCCACATCCGCGTCCTTGTTGCAGGCGAGTCTCAGTTAAATAGTTAGCCTAAAACCGCCATCTAATCCGGTCATGATTGGATTCAGTATTAAATTCGATTGCAAGGTCATTAAATATTAGGTAACTATGATTTCCATACATTAGTAAACACTAATATACCAGCAAATTTTATCGAAGGACTATTCATGAATATTATTTGGTAACTTACAACGTTTCAATCGACCCTGCGAACGAAACAAAATTAGGCAGAAGTGTATAAAGTATTACATACATGACAAATACCGAAGAAAAACACAACAAACGTATGCTTATAAACAGTGAAAGCTATAACTTCCGGGCTTGTGCTCACTTTTAAGAGACTTTTTTAATTTAAATTATCGAGAATTGTAGTCATAGTTTATTTGCCAGATAGAATAAGAAGAATATAGCCGGTTTCTATAAATAAACTTTAATAGGACTGCAATTATTGATAATGTACTGTGTGCACTGGTTCAAAGATCTAGTGGCTGACCGCATTTAACTTGGTCTAAAGCTGACTAGCCAAGATCGACAAACTTGGTGTAAAAGTTTGAGGAGCCCCGACCTCGAATACTGGTTACAGAGATGGACGAAAAATACTGTTTTCACTGGTCCAAGCATATATCGCTTAGTATTAAAGTGACCTAATTCAAAAAGTTTAACAAGTTTACACAAGTTCAAAAAATGAATTAAAAGACACTTATTCATAAAGCTTATTATACTGTTGAGAACAATGTTGATGATAAGAAAGGTTGGATTTAAATTGCGACCAGCTACGCACTAGATTATATTGTATTTTTTTTTATTTGTTGTGAAAGTGCTTGTAAAGCCAATTTGAATAAATAATTATTTAAATTTGAATTTGAAAATTGCAATAAAGCGTAGAGTCTACAAAACTCGAACTGTTAAAGAGACTAATAACTTGGAAGAGCGAGAAAACAATAGTTTTTTTTAATAAGTTCGTTGAAGTCATAGATGGCATTGAAATAGGAATTACAATGTATAATAATCAAGCCTGATTTTGAATTGGATCACTTTTCGGTCGGCCGGTAGAATTCAAAATAATGTTAGACCAACGAAACCAAATCAATGGAAACTCCAACAAAATCTGCAGTTTAACACTTTGTACAGATGTTACCTATCGCCAAACAATAGCTTGGCGAAATACATCCGTCAGCTACGCTCGTCTATGTTGGCGATCACATGGGTGTAAAGGTGGCCTTGGGTGACCCGCACTAGTTCGTACTCGAGCGTCGAAAGTCCGTCCTTCTGGAATGTTTTACTGGTTTGGGATAAGAGCTGGTACCTGAAGACGAAAAACACTGTTTTATGATAACATAAAAAAATGGTAAATTTAATGTAAAATAATAATAATAATGCATCTTCAGAGGCTTTCGCTTAACGGTTGGATCAAGTGTCGGATGCAGAAGGCAGTATTGCTTGAAACGGCGCGTATTGTGAGGCAGTTCCTCTCTCTGGACCCCTAGCCACCGGCAACTCGGGATATTTCCCCGTTCCCGGCGGACGACAATTTTTTATATTTTTAAATGTTTTTTTTTAATTAGAAATATTTAAAAATGTAAAAAAGTTAGGTTTAAGAAAAATAAATGAATAATAATAATAAATATAATAAATATATGGGACACTTATACACACGGTCGTCCGTCCCCAAAATAAGTAACTTAATACTTGTGTTATGGTAGACAGACAACTGGTGAATATATACTTATATTTTTTTTAAATACAGAATTAAATACAAATATACATCAAGACTCGAAGACCAACAAATTCATTTTTTTTTATAGAAAATTTTGGCGATCGGTGGGAATCGAACCCGCGACCCGTGGAGCTGAAGGCAGGGTCACTACCCACTGCGCCAACGGGCCAGTCAATGTAACTTTTTTATATGTATGCATACATATTTGAAGATAGCATAGTTACAGCTAGCATATCTTTAATATTTAAATGAGTTAAACTTGTATGTATATATATTTTCAGAATCTCGGAAACGGCTCCAACGATTTTCTTAAAATTTAGCATGTAGGGAGTTTTGGGTGAGAAAAATCGATCTAGATAGGTTTTATGTAAAAAAAAACGTTTTATCCCTGTATTTAGGCTTTAAAAAATACTAAAATTTATATTGATTTGAATTTTTGCCATTAACTGTCAAGTCAGCGTAGCTTATTCGGGGGACGAGCAGTCTCGAGAAATGTAAACACTATTAAGGAGAGGCTGATACAGAAAGCCTACTATAATGTTGAGGATTATTTAGACGATAAAAATGCGTGGATATAAATATTGTTCGACCCTGTACAAGATAGAAACATTGAATGTAACTAGCATTAAGAATTGTATTTTTTAAAAAGAGCAACCACCGAGTTTCTTGCTGGCTCTTCTCGGTAGGAACGGCTTTCCGAACCAGCAGTAGAGTTGACGATTCAAAAGCACTTGTTTACAAGTTTATTTGAATAAAGAATATTTTGAATTTGAATTTGAATAAATATCTAGGATCGATCCCCAACTTACTAACTATTGTCAGGTAAATTATTGTTAGTCTGTGCCGGATGTCACTTGGGTAAACGGGTATCCAACCCATGTGACATCCGTCAGAGAATTGTAAGACGGTTAAACATCAATTTGACGGGGGCTAGCGTCATCTTTTTGGAGTCGGACATCGGGCTTGGTATTATATCATGTAACTGACGTTATGCGAAGAATATAATTAAATGGTATCCGGAGTTATATTCGTGGCACATCCTGAACAGTTATCCTTACACTATATTTGCCTTTTTTTGAAGTTTCTTTATTTTTTTTTGTAAAAAATGACTATGAATAATAATAAGAGTTTACAAACGTTAAACTAAATACAATAGACGTGTGTTGTTCACAACTCACCTCTTAGGATTGGGAGCAGATTTCTTATGATCTAACATAGCGTATCGCGCAATTGACATTTTGTACCTGGCTATATGGTAATTCACCTTTTTTAACCTGCAATCAAAATATAATAAAAAGTAAAAAAGTAAGTAACGGCCTGTTACTATCCCACTGCTGGGCATAGGCCTCCTCTCTCCATTTTTGGAGAGAAGGGTTGGAGCTAAGACCTACCACGCTGCTCCAATGCGGATTGGTAGGTTACACATATCCCTAGGATTCTCTAGAGATGTGCAGGTTACCTCACGATGTTTTCCTTCACCGAAAAGCGTGTGATAAATTGTAATTATCAATTAGACACATAAGTTTTAATAGAAAAACTCATTGGTGTCTGCCCGGGTTTGAACCCATGATCGTCTCTAGAGATTCCCACGGTCGCACCGCTAGGCCATCACAGCTTCAAAAAATATAATAATTAATATTCAAAATATAATAATTAATATTAAATATTTGGTTAAAATCACTTAATGTTAAAGCCCTCAGTAAGAAAGAGGAAGTTCTATTCTACTCAGCCGGATACCACACTGCGGGACTACTTACCTTAGTCGGCTTTTACGAGACGTCGGCAAGAAATGAGGGTGGTCTATTCTACTCAGCCGGATACCACATGGCGGGTCGACTTACCTCAGTCGCCTTCTACGACAACTTTTACCATACGGCTGCCAACTTAATAAATAGTAAAATATTACTAAACTCCTTACCAAAGATTGCGTTTATTATTGTTTCCCACATCTTACCTATAAAACATATCATCGTCTTCACCACCCCAGCCCCAATATTTGTTAGAAAACCCGTTAACTTTGGTAAACTGTTCTACTGTCATGGCCGACACCCCGCCAAAAATGTCCTCGTATGGTAACCTGAAAACAAAGTTGGGATTTGTAAATATGTTGTTAGTACCCACCTAGTAGGGTGACCGAGCTTTATAAGTAGTACCTGGGTGACCGAGACTTGCTCGGTAATTTTTTTTAAAGATATAAAAAAATGAAACTTGAAAAAAAAAACATGAAAAAAAAAAATTCGACAGGTCCCCCCCCACCTGTCGAATTTTTTTTCGATCCGGGGTAATTTCACTTCTTTAATCTGCCCGTTAGCCACTAAGCTATTACAACTTGAAAAATGACAGCTTAAATATTATTTGTATTTTATTCTACGAAAACAAGCATAAAACAACATTCTTATTAATAAAACCTAGCTAGTACGATCCCCCCAAGCCCTCTACACCAAAAACAGAGATCAAAAGGAGTTCTATTTAAATAAAACCTAGCTAGATCGATTTTTCTCCCCTAAAACCCCTACATTCTGAATTTCACGAAGATCGTTGGTGCCGTTTCCGACATTCCCAAAATATATTTATAGATATATATACATACAAGATTAACTCAATTAATTATTAAATATTGAAGATTAAAGGTAACTATAACGTACTTGAAGTTCAATTTGTCAATTGAAGCGGACATGTGCCTCGGTTGTTTGGGACAAGAGTATATGTTCCTTGAATCCAGCGGCAGCAGATCGATGTCGTGGAAGATAAAGCACTGCCAGCCGCCCTCCTTTTGCTTCTGGCTCTCAGCAAAGCCCACATTCATTAGCTTGGCGCGATTGAACTCACTGTTACCTAAAATATTATAATCATAGTTGTAGGTCACAAGATTTGTCGTATTTATTTATACTAGGAGTATCAATAGGCAAATTAGTATGTAGATCCACTTAAAGATAATCACAACTTGCACTTTGGTTGAGTCTATAACCTTCAAATAGATATATTAAACATATTTAAATTTAGTAAAAAGTTATGTTAGGATATATATAAATTAAATAACTTAAATATACATAAGTAACGGCCTGTTACTATCCCACTGCTGGGCATAGGCCTCCTCTCTCCATTTTTGGAGAGAAGGGTTGGAGCTAAGACCTACCACGCTGCTCCAATGCGGATTGGTAGGTTACACATATCCCCGGAATTCTCTAGAGATATGCAGGTTTCCTCACGATGTTTTCCTTCACCGAAAAGCGTGTGATAAATTGCAATTATCGATTAGACACGTAAGTTTTAATAGAAAAACTCATTGGTGTCTGCCCGGGTTTGAACCCATGATCGTCTCTAGAGATTCACACGGTCGCACCGCTAGGCCATCACAGCTTACATATACATATTAGTTGAAAAAGTTAAGTAAAAAACCAAAAAAGTTAATATATTGTATGAATATTGAGAAATGAATTGATGAAAGAGTGCATGCAAATGAAATGAGAATGTTATGGTGGATGTGTGGTGTGACAAGATTGGATAAAGTACGAAATTAGTATATAAGGTAAGGTCTCAAAGTTGTGGCCGTTATAGAAAAAATGAGCAAGATTAAGATGGTATGGACATGTAATGACGAGGGACGAAAATCATGTAACGAGTTTTAAATATGATATAAGACAAGAGGGAGGTCGAAAAAAAGATGAAGTATGATATGCATATAAAAGGAGTGGCGCCAGAGTTGACGAATGATAGATGAAGACATTTTTCCAACCCTACTTAGACTGCGATAAAGGAAGGAGAATAATGAGTAATCATTGATGAAGGGCAACAAAAACTGTGCTTGTACGTAAATATGTATTAATAAATGTGTCTAGAAGCAAGGTAAATCAAAAAATAATGATTTCCAATATAATTCTCCATGGCATTAAATTAACCAAGACAAAAAAGTATTTCACGTTTCACTCTACCTTTATTTCGAATATCAATTGCTGGAATTTAAGTCATTAAAAAAATAATATTGAAAATCTTTTTTTTTAAATTGAATTCAATCTATTGAGAGAAATCAATTTGTAGATTACTTTTTGAAAACTACGGCCGCAAATGTACTAAAGATAACATAAACATAACTCAAACAAATTGAATTTGAACAATTTCACGAGATAGACAAGACAAGCAAAGACCTTTAATTATTATTAATAATATTTAATAACAGGAATATAAAACATAACACTACCTTCTTGTTCCACTATGAATATGCCATATTCTATTTGCTGCTTCATCAGAAACGGATGCATGTGGTTGAGGAATATTGCTAAGTGCTGCTGTCGATCTCTGCAATGTACATAAAAATATAAGTAAAAAATCGTTGAATCGGTTGACAAGGGACAAAAAACGAAATGATACCTGAAAGAATGAGAGTCACAGCCATGTCTTAACAAGTGGTATAACTAAAGGGTAAAGCGCAAAACAATAGATTGTATTTGAAATAATGTTTAGCACTTGTAGGGAAGTAGTCTCACTGGAGGAAGATAAAGCATTACCTTTGTGTTCATTGCCTTACTTAGTGACTGTTCTAGCATACGACAATTAGAAAGAAATATAATGCACATTTTATTAATATACCATCACCAAATGGGGTTATATGTCAAAAACTCTCTCTCTTCTTGAAAAGAAGCATTCGAGTCCTCAGCTTAGTCCTAGCGCCGTTTGAGTGCTGATTTACAGGTTCAATATCAAAAGAATTCTCCAGGAATATAAAGATTTTCTCACGATATTTTTGTTACAAGGCTATTTTAGCAAAATAATTATGTATAACCTTTTTTAAAGCTATCGATAAGAAGTTAACGATAAGACCATAATTCATTAAATTTTCATAGTAATAACGATTCCAATTTAACGCCAAAATCCAGTTATCATAAATCCGCAACAAGGATAAGGCAGGAAAGCGGATAAGGCAAGTTCGCAAGGTGAGATAAACGGCGCCCCGACGTTTATGAAGATTGCTCATTGGGCAGATAGCATAAATATAACGCCCTCGGATTCACTTAGACACGGAGCGCGGTAACGTGGAAATTGAATTTCGTATTTCTCGGCAAAAATAAAATTTCCCTCCTACAACCTTCGTAATAAACTTGGGTAACGTAAACTGATAATTCTGTAAGGTGGAATAGCATGATAAGCCCGTACCGAGGAGTTATACCATCTTTTCTGTGTACAGTAATATACAAAGGTATTATTTTTTTACTTATTTTTTTATTTGTGCCTAAACAAATAGAAAACTTACAACTTGTAATATTAAATTATACATATAAAATAGACAAATTAAGTTGCTTTATTATATTGTATTATATATAAAAATATAAGTCGTAAACGTCTTGATTTAAGTTTTAAGCTAGTGGAAATAGTTATAATTTATTAAAAAATATAGAAATCGGTTGTTTCTTAAACTACTGTTAATAAATGAGTTTTGACAATAACTAGAGGTATACAAAACAAAGGGGTATTGCGACGGTTAACACATTTTCTTGGACAATAAAAAGTATTTCTGCTATCAAGATGGGAAGTACCTCAAACCTCTATTTAGGACAATTTTGAAGTTAGTAAATTAAGTATATTAACTATACTAGGCTAATGTGATTATTAAGGATTAAAATTAATATGTGTTCGAAATATATTTTTTGTTGTCGTTCGTTAATTTCATTAAGCGTTGCTTAACAGGATTTCATAGAACATAGAAATTATAAGAATATTTTAATATATCTTGCTATAATTCTGTTAGCACCATTAGAATAAAAAAGTAGAATTTGTATACTACAATACACTAAAAAAAACTCGCGAGAAATACTGCTTAAAGTTCGCAATGTTATTGAACATGGAGAGTGTACTGTTGGTAGACAATCTTGACGATATAATAAAGATAAAAGAAGGAAAAACAAATGAAACCGAAAGAGACATGGATGCATTAAATTTGAACAACAAAACCTGAGAAATGCTTGTAAAAGACACATAATGCACCTGTGAGGAATGTGCATAAGTATTATTTATATAAGCAGGTGTTTATAAATTTCACCTAAATATTTTTAAAGCAGCTCAAAATGTTTATTATTGTATATATCAGATATCATTTCAGAAAGATATTTGATCGACAGAAGTAGCAATATAATTATTTTTCTGCAGTCTGCGTTTTTAAGAGAATCTATGTAATGCTAGGTGTATTCGATCGATTTTTTATACAGTAATTCAAAAGAATTTACCTGTATGGCACTATAATAGCCACTTTATGTCGCGCGGTGCAATTTGGTGGCGAATATCTTCCTCCAAATTGTATTTCAGGGTATTTTTTGTCCACAACATCAAGTTCCATATCTGTTTTGTTCACTGGCACTGGACCTGCAATGCAACAAATTTTATTCTGATCATATACATATTTTTTTAGGACGTGTAAGGTTTGATATTTAAAAGAAAAAAAATATTCCAAGCATTAATTGAGCATATTGAGCATTGAGGGGTTTGAGAATAGTAAGAAAATTTAGAAAAATAAGGGACAATAACGAGAAAGTCGGGCACTGCAATTTTTGACTACGAAGGGGATGAGATTTTTTGGAAAAGAGATTCGTAGGTGGATAGACTAGGAGCAGGATCAAATAGGGCCGATTTTAAATAAGCATGAGATGTATTGGATATAATTGAAATCAAAGGAAAATACATACATAATGCTAGAGTTCCTTACAGAAAAATTAATAATACTCAGTTTATTTCACTTCCATATAAGAAAGAATTTTTTCCACTGTCTTACAGATAAATTGATTAATTTCGTACCTAAATCTGGTGGCATCTCATCGCAAAGCGGCATAGAAGGTTCTGATATCTTCAATTCTGCATCTTCAGTCGTCACCAGGTTCTTGATACCTTCCATTATTTTTGTTATCAAAAGTGGTGTGCTTGTATCATTAGAAATATTTGTTAGTTCTTTGCTCGAGTTCCCATTGTTTGTACCGTTAGCAATGGTTTTATGCGTTGAATTTTTCACGACGGTTTCCTTATCAGAAGGGTATGGAAATTTCTTAGGCCAAAGTTGCAATGTTTTATCGCCGACTCTGCAATAGCAACATTTTAATTATGTAATTTAGAATTCTTTATTATAATTATAACTATTATAATTACAACCAAAATCCTCAACTTATTAAAATAAATATTGGGAATACTAATACTATGATTCGTTTGTGACTTAAGAGAAGTTTGCGTAGCATTGTGTATAGAAGTATGTACGTAGAGGCGAGGCGTCGAGAATCGAACCAAATAGGTGGGGTCAGCTAGTTTTAAATAACAATAACATATCTTACTTAAGTGATATTTGCGTAGCGTTGTGTATAGGTGTGTCGAGGTATGTGCGTAAAGGAGAGGCGTCAATAATCAAGCCAAATAGGTGGGGTCAGCTAGTTTTAAATAAAAACAACATATCTTACTTAAGAAAAGTTTGCGTAGCGTTGTGTATAGGTGTGTAGGTAGAGGTATGTGCGTAGAGGAGAGGCGTCAATAATCAAGCCAAATAGGTATAGTGTTAGCGTTGTGTAGAGGTGAATAAAGGTATGTGCGTAAAGATGAAGCGTCGAGTATCGAGCCAAATAGGAGGGGTCAGCTAGTTTTAAATGAAATCAACATATCTTACTTAAGAGAAGTTTGCGAAGCGTTGTGTATAGGTGTGTAGAGGTATGTGCGTAAAGATGAAGCGTTGAGTATCGAGTCAAATAGGTGGGGTCAGCTAGTTTTAAATAAAAACAAGATATCTTACTTAAGAGAAGTTTGTGTAGCGTTGTGTATAGGTGTGTAGAGGTATGTGCGTAGAGGAGAGGCGTCGAGAATGGAGTCAAATAGGTGGGGTCAGCTAGTTTTAAATGAAATCAACATATCTTACTTAAGAGAAGTTTGCGTAGCGTTGTGTATAGGTGTGTAGAGGTATGTGCGTAGAGGCGAGGCGTCGAGAATCGAGCCGAAGAGGTACTCGACGGCGGCTAGGGCCAACACCAGCAGCAGCAGCAGGCGGAGCGCCCGCGCCGCCCGCCCGCCGCCCGATCCCGGGCCCATCAACGCATGCGATGTACGTGCGCGATACACGAGCCTGGCTGGAAATTTAAATGTGCTTATGGTAAGTGCACTAGTAATTGACTATGTACTAGTAGTTGACCGTTTTGTATGAAATTAAATAATAAGCGTTTTGTTTGTTGTAGCTTATAAAAAATATTAATTAATAATATTAAATTTTAAATATTTAACAATGGGCAATTCTGAGGTTTTGGGCAGTTGTTTATAGATGGCAACATGTATGTAAACATTTTTTTATATTTACAAAAAAAATAGCTGGTAATGTTACCTTGCAAACGATATCCAAATGTCTTTTTGTTGAATTAACTTTAATTAAATTTTAGAATCTCATAATGCTAGCAACATTATTTATAACGTCGAATTTCTTTCAGAAACAAGTTTTATAACTGCTTATCATATTTCTCCTCGTTTCTTAATCTGCCGCCTAATTAAATCTTTTATTAGAAAATAACCATTCATTATGTAATCGGTACTTAAACTGTTCAGTGTTGCGAATACGCTTTCATATAGCACTCGTATTATTTAAAATAAAACAGAATGAATAATAAAACATTGGTATATCTACTGGTGTTACTGACGTGGTGCGCTTAAGACAGTTTCCTTTGTAGACTAGTATGTATTAGTGTATTCATGTATATATTATACGCATGCGTCCTGTGTATAGATGTACTAGGTAAATACTACACATCTCAACCCAAATACACTACAGCTAGACTAAACTTAGTGTTCTTTCATTTAACCTTGATATCTTCCTTCGACTAAGCCTTCTATTTTCACTGAATTATTAGTTCCAGCAGTTCACACTTCTGGTTATTGGGTATCACGTGTCCAAAATCTATCTATTCTAATATATAAGTGAGGCAGTTTGTTAGATTATTTGAACGCGCTAATCTCAGGAACTACTGGACCGATTTGTAAAAATTATTGAATTATCAGCAAGTATAGTATAGTAAGATGGCCTATCTATCGAGGAATGCCAGAATATGGACTATATAACATGACGCTAAGATGAATGGGAAAGGAGCAGCAATGAAAAATATTGCGAAAACGCAAAATTTAAGGCTTTCCTTGCGTGCGCTAAGTAAACGGTGAAAGTTATTCAAAAATCATGTTTTACAAAATTGTTCCCCTCTGTAAGTTCTAAATAAAAGTCCGTAACAGCATACGCCTAGCTTTTAAGTTTAACCCACCCACCCATATTTTTGGTTATCAAAATACTATATTACGGTTTTAATCTTTCCACGCGTGTGGAGCCGTTGGCAATTGCTGATAAGGTAAATAAATAAAAAGTCAAATTATAAAACGGTTGTGATGTATTTCCACTTACCTGTGAAAGGATACAGTGCAAGGAAGGGGCTCTATGGAAGTGTCCCATTGTCTTCAATGAAGATCTTCACACCCCATGAGAGTAAATGCTCGCATTTTCGCCTGCAATTAAAAAACAAATTACAGATCGAATTTGTGCAATCTAACGTCCTTATGTCTTGAGATCACTTCCACACAATTTGCTAAGTGAAAGGCCATAGCTGTATGTAAGAGGTGATTTATCATAAATATAAATTTACTGTTAGGTCCCTATAGCTATTGCATCGTAATTAATTCAGATAAGATATGGGCAGAAGTAAATTTGTTTCTTGTTATATTAAGACATAATTATTAGACTAGCTTGAAGGGATTTGATTGATATACGATACGATAAAGGGCTATTGGAAACCATTAATTTTTAATCATTTTCTGCCTTCGGGTTAGGAGTTGTTACTCCACAATTTTGGGACTCCTGGGTTTTTTGAACTCATCATCCTGCTCTTATCTCACTCTAAGTTGGGTCGGCACAACATGTTATAAACATGTTGTCACATGATTTAGCTACGTATTATACGACCAGTGGCCTGCATAACGTCTTACCATAGTTGTATTTCATGACTCGTCGGTAAGAAAGAGGGTGGTCTATTCTACTCAACCGGATAACATACGGTGGGTTAACTTATCTTATTCGCCTTTTACGACACCTCGGCAAAAAATGACGGTGGTATATTCTATTCAAACGGATACCACACGGCGCGTTGACTTTGGTTTTTCAAACTATTTGCCCCACCTATTCTTTATTTCATAATCTTCTATTTCTTTATTGGCCATCTAATCTAGTCTTTTCTTACTGATTAAATAACTAATTTTTCCAAAAAGAAATGTAAAAAAAATTTGCAGCTTATACCCAATTGTAACGACGGTTAGTAAAAATTTCCCTCTTGACGTTGTAATTAATATAAAATGGGTTGGATGCACATAGAAATGTATGCAGAAACAAGCGATCCAGGCAAATTTTATTAAAATCAGTAACGGCTTACTGAAATGTTTCCCATACGTGTCGGATTTATAAACGCATGCATTTCATGCAATTAATCTGGATGAAAAAATATTTTTGCGATCGGAAAATTTCATTTGCTTATTCTTCGTTGCTTTAATAATTAACGTTGTTTCGTCCTAAACAGTAACTAGATATTTTTGGATCAGTCTTTTCTAATAACTAAGCAGTATTTGAGATTTCGTCGGCGTAGAAATTTTTTTTTTTAATAACTTTTTAAATTACTTTTAACTAATAAAATTAAATTTTTTCAAAGTATAATCATCGAAATCGGTGAACAATTTCAAACTTTAAAACTAAAGAGAGTTACTTTCTTAATTATTAGTTTCAATTTAAAAGGTGTATGTAAATCTATGTATATTGTGACGTGTGGTATCCGGCGAAGTAGAATAGACCACTCTCATTTCTTACCGAAGTTGACGTCAGGCAGGCGAACGGTCTTAAAGCAACTAGCCAAATCATGTTACATGTTTATAACATGTTGTGCCGACCCCACTTATAGTGAGATAAGGGCAGGAGAATGATGAGAATGAAGTTGTGAATGTAGATATGTATTTAAATATGTGAATGAATATGCATTTTATTTTATTATTTCAATATTTGATTCTCTTTTGCCCTGTATTTGTTTATAATGTTTTTTTATATTCAATTTTTAATGTTAATGAATGTTATTGGTTATTGGGTCTAATTAATTGAAACAAGTAAATAAATAACCATTACATCTTACTATCATAATGTTTCAGTAATTTAGTATTAGGTCCTTACATATGAAATTGGCGTTTTCTATGGTAGGAACATAAAGTCGTTTTTTTTTTAATGAAATATATTTAATTAATCAAAGTATGTACCATTGTTATGTATGCACTTTTGCCATCTCATAGGTAGTTCATTGATCCCCTTACTAAAAAAACCATTCGGGCGGGAATCAATAAAATCTTTGAAGGCGGTTTGGACTGCCCCATCGGAGTTGACAGTACGACAAAACGCCAATTTCATATGTAAGGACCTAATATTAACAAAAAGGTTTAAAATTTTACGTGTACTAAATTATTTAAATATGTATTTAAAACCAAAACACACAAAATACAATTTCGGCTAGCAAGATGCAAACCCTTACAGGAGGCACATTTAGAACGACTTTCTAAGGAGCTCTACGAAACTTCCGCTTTTCAGCTTTTCAAATTTTCAACACAAATATGTTTGCGATTGAACCTTTTAAACTGTAAATTGTGAGTCATCTTCCTGCCCATATCCCACTTTAAGTGGGGTCGGCAAAACATGTTATAAACATGCTGTCACATGATTTGGCTACGTATTTTACGATCGACCGCCTGCCTGCCATCAACTTACTTACTGGTAACGACACCTCGATTAGAAAGAGTTTGGTCTATTTTACTTAACCGGATACCACACGGTGGGTCAACTTACCTAAGTCACCTTTCACGATGACTCGGTAAGAAATGAGGGTGGTAATATTCTATTCAGCCGGATACCACGCTGTGAATTATGAGTACAAAACAAATAAAATAAATCGATATCGTACCACAGATGTTTTCACCTCTCTAATTCTCTTCGGAAATTCAGATGAAAGGCAACTTCGATAAGCAATAAATGTTTATGAAGTCCTTCAAGCCAACTAAGGGATTGAGTACAAAAACAAGGGGCGTTAAAATATTAGGTCGTTAAACCACCCTGTGCCATTGTTACAGTGAGCAAAGCAAGAAATATTAATTGGGGACACGTCACGATAAATTTTAGGCCAACGCTAAATGTCGATACAAAAAATTTGTTCTAATATTATTTGGTCGGCTTTGGTTATAAATATGTAGAATGAATCTTAGAATACCTACACTTCAGGATTATATCCCGGGCAGATACCTAAGATATTTTTATAAAACGTAGGTATCTAATAAAAAGCGGTGATAAGCTACCGGTGATACCCTAGCTACCGCTACCATACCATAGCTAGCGGTGACTCCCTTCAGAGGGATGGGTTCAACCTCAGACAGCCACCAATGTGTTCTTCTGTTAATATTTATGTGTCAATTGGCCCAAAACCAAACACACTGCTTCAATGCGGATTGGTACACTTATCTCCACCATTATTTAGAGATATAGATACATTCTCTAGACATAACAAAATTTTACAGCACATACACTACACATATAATAACATAACACCATCATACAAAGTTTTGTATATAATTTTTAATTTGTTAAATTTTATTTATTTAAAAATAATACGTGTATCTTACATACTTGTTCACCTTAAATTTTCTTGTTTTTCTGTTTTAGTTATATTAAATTTTTTATATTTAGAGTTGTATAGTCACAAAAGTAGCAGTGGATTTTTTACGAATAAGTAAATAAATATGCAGGTTTCACGATGTTTTCCTTTGCCAATAAGGGTGAATAAATTGCAAATATCCATTAGACATAAATTTGTAGCAATTAAAATAATGTTTTTAGCAATAGGGAGTGATTTTTTTTAACAACATTTTTTTATATTTTTGGTAGGTTAATAATATATCTATATTATTACCATCTATAAATATATATAATCTGTATATTATAAATATATGTATGATATAATAATAATAATAATAAAGATATAATGGTAAGTAAAACTACTAAAAAGATGATATGCCTTAATTTCATAGTGCAGGAGAGTAAATAACTTAGCCGGACGATAAATTTTTTGGCACCTTTTTAAGAGCCATACTTAAAAACAACTTACTCGTAAGGAAGGATTTTTAAGTAGTCTTTTGTCTCAGTTTGTATGCAAATTATACAGTATTTTTAAATGGGTGTTTACTTTGTTATAAAGCAGCTATTAATCCGAGGCGTGGCTGGCAATTAATGTGGATTAAAAAAGCAATTTGCGGCAAAGCCAGTGATAAATTAGCGCAAATGACTAGTACGTACGGCAAACGGAAGTGACTCGAAGGTTCCGTAGGAAGTTCAATGGAATATATATGTATATTTTTTAATATTTAGCTAAACCAGCATTATTATACTTTCAAAGGTTCAAGTTTAAAAAACAATGGCGGTCTCATTCAGGAATCGGAATCTCTTCAGCCAACCAGACAAAAGGAAAAATGAGTGCAAAAATGAAAAAAAAATTGTTAACATTAAATAAAATTAATTGATTTATTAACATCATCCTCCTGCCCTTATCCCACACTAAGTGGGTCAGCACAACATGTTATAAACATGCTGACACATGATTTGACTGCGTTTTTTCTAACGGCCGCCTGCCACATCAACTTACTTAAGTCGTATTTTACATCTCTGTAAGAAAGAGGGTGGTCTATTCTACTAAACCAGATACCACACGGCGGGTCGACTTATCTCAGCCGCCTTTCACGACACCTCGGTAAGAAATGAAGGTGGTCTATTCTACTTAGCCGGATACCAAACGGCTATATGGGATTAATTAACATGAAAATTATCTTCCTCTTCTGTTTTTGTAAACCAATATATAAAATAACACACGTACACGAACTGTGAATAATGGACAATTCGTGCGAATAAATCGTAAGCCATGAGCCACAGAATTCCACTCGAAAATATACGGGCTTTTTATTCAAAATCAACAGCAATCCATTTTTTATTTCGTTTTTGCAGTAGCGCGGAAACCGTGAAGTCATCGGTTGATAGGGTGATAAATGAATCGGTAATCAAGGTGGCTTTATGTGGAATTTTAATATTGCAAAATAGTAGCATAGCCAACTTGCTACGGCGTAAAAAAAGTAAGGTACCTACCTGTTACATCCCTCGTTTTAGGAGAGAAGGGTTGAAGCTAAAACCTACCATATTGCTCCAATGTTAATCGTTGTCCTAAAATAATTGTTGTCCATACATAATTGTTGTTAATTGTTGTCCTTACATAATTGTTGTTAATTGTTGTCCTTACGTATGATGTGTATGCTGTGGCACCTAAAGGCAGCGCATTTAATGTCTTTTGTGGTGTATTGAGTTTATTGTAATGTTTAAATATAACTGCCACTTGTTGTTCCGAATAAATAAAATAAATGCTGATTACTAGGTTATACGAACCCCCAAAATTCTGTAGAGATATGCGGGTTTCCTCACGATGTTTTACTTCACCAAAAAGCGTGCGATAAACTGCAATAATTTAACAATTATGCACATAAGTTTTAATAGAACTCTGTGCTTGCGCGGGGTTTGATTTCGTGACACCCTCGAAAGAGATGCGAGGTCTCAACGCCGGGCTATCGCAGCTTTGTTACGGCGTAATTCTTAATAATTCAAGTAAATACTAGATCTAAGAAGAATACTGATAACGAGAAATATGGGTAATATTTAAATTTTGCATCTCTTGAAATATTTATTTTTAAAAGAGTGACCGCTGAGTTTCTTGCTTGTTCGTCTCGGTAAAAGGACCTTTCCGAACCATTCGTAGCTTTATGGTAATTTGACGATTCAAAAGTGCTTGTTAATGCCAATTTGAATATAGAATTATTTGAATTTGAATTCTCTGCTATTTGGTATATATTTAACGGGCAAACCAGAGAAGTAAAAATCTAACCTAACCTAGATGTAAAAACTTTTACCCAGCAGTAGGATAGCTATAGTTAGTTATATTATGTATATACTTGTAGTAATATTAAAATCCCACTTTTAAAACGATCTGATATACAATATTAAACATGAAAAGACAACACTACGTGTGTTATTTTATATATTGGTTTACAAAAACAGAAGAGGAAGATAATTTTCATGTTAATTAATCCCATATAGCCGTTTGGTATCCGGCTAAGTAGAATAGACCACCTTCATTTCTTACCGAGGTGTCGTGAAAGGCGGCTGAGATAAGTCGACCCGCCGTGTGGTATCTGGTTTAGTAGAATAGACCACCCTCTTTCTTACAGAGATGTAAAATACGACTTAAGTAAGTTGATGTGGCAGGCGGCCGTTAGTAAAAACGCAGTCAAATCATGTGTCAGCATGTTTATAACATGTTGTGCTGACCCACTTAGTGTGGGATAAGGGCAGGAGGATGATGTTAATAAATCAATTAATTTTATTTAATGTTAACAATTTTTTTTTCATTTTTGCACTCATTTTTCCTTTTGTCTGGTTGGCTGAAGAGATTCCGATTCCTGAATGAGACCGCCATTGTTTTTTAAACTTGAACCTTTGAAAGTATAATAATGCT
Organism: Morpho helenor; assembly: GCA_029227775.1. NCBI lineage: Eukaryota > Metazoa > Arthropoda > Insecta > Lepidoptera > Nymphalidae > Morpho > Morpho helenor. The sequence continues at coordinate 3,886,333 of JARGCU010000022.1, read as the reverse complement.
GGTTTAGCTAAATATTAAAAAATATACATATATATTCCATTGAACTTCCTACGGAACCTTCGAGTCACTTCCGTTTGCCGTACGTACTAGTCATTTGCGCTAATTTATCACTGGCTTTGCCGCAAATTGCTTTTTTAATCCACATTAATTGCCAGCCACGCCTCGGATTAATAGCTGCTTTATAACAAAGTAAACACCCATTTAAAAATACTGTATAATTTGCATACAAACTGAGACAAAAGACTACTTAAAAATCCTTCCTTACGAGTAAGTTGTTTTTAAGTAAACATGAAAAGACAACTTTGATGTAAAAGAGGTTACAAAAATTAAAAAAAAACCAAACATTTCAACCGAACTCAACTAACGCATTGCAGATATCCCGGGAACGAGATATGTACCAGCTAAACCGAGTTTTGTTTTATTTTCGTTGCCAACTTTGGCGAACCAATTTAATATGTTGACTGGATACTTTGTAATTCTGCAGTTGTTTTGGACATATTTAAATCTTAACTTTAGAACAAGATTCTGTTGGGCTAAGAATCCTCCAGCATTTATAACGGATATGAGGACGGTGGAGGTTATTATTTAACCTCGTCTTGCACCACCACACAAAGGATATACAGAACGCCTTACCATGGTGCCTTCTACATGCAGATGATATTGTTCTTTATATCTTATCGTTCAAATTAGCAAATGACATGCAGAGAGACCTAAACCTATGGATTAGAGAGCTAGATTCAAACGGCCTCCGCATAAGTAGATCTAAAACGGAACACATGCACTGTGTGTTTGCACCAACACAAGGCCTTAGCAATTTAAACATCAGTGGCATCCCAATACCATCTCTCACTCAGTTCAGGTATCTGGGGTCAATCTTATCTACTGATGCAGACTCAACCGCTGATGTCAAGAACAGAGTGCAAACTGAGTGGATGAAGTGGAGGGAAGTGTCAGGCGTACTGTGTGATAGTCGTATGCCCATCAAGTCTAAGGGTAAAATTTACAAAGCCATTGTCAGACCAGCTATGCTCTACGGTTCGGAATGCTGGATTGTAAGTCAGATACACGAGCAAACCCTTCATGTCAACGAGATGAAGATGCTGAGATGGTCGTGTGGTGTGACCAGAATGGACAGATAACGGAACGACTATATCCGAGTTTCGTTCAAGGTAGCTCCGATCCCCAGTAAATTACAAGACAATCTATTGCGATGGTATAGCCAGAGAAGATCATCTGACCACGTAATAAAAACCGCCTTAAACCTCCCCGAATGCCGAAGAGGGAGGGGACGTCCAAAAGCAACGTGGTGGTCCAATATCAGGAAGGAACTGGAAGCCTTTCACTTAAAAGCTCAGACAACTCAGGATAGAGCGACCTGGAGTAAACTGATATGAAGACCCGACCCCAAACAAAGGGAAAAGGGAAGGAAGAAGAAGAATGAGGACGGTCGATTTTAAAGTACTGTCAGCTAATGCCTACTATTAATATTATGCGAGTATGGCGCGTGAAGCCATTGAAATTCGAAAGCATAATACATTTAACAGAGAAGAGGTGTGCGGTGTGTAAGAGAACTTATGCGGACTGTGCGGTTCAAGTTAGGGTAGATGAAGAAAATAATGACTGTAGTAGCCGACACGGCGCTCCAGTCAGTTCGTGACCACGTTGGATACAAGTTTGCCGAAACATCGAACCTTATTACTACACACTATTAAAGAGAGACTGATACAAAAAGCCTACTATACTATTGAGGATTATTTCGACGATAAAAATACGTGGATATAGCTACTGTCCGACCCTGTACAGAATAGTAATGACTTAATGTAACTAGTTATAAGCATTATGTTGAAAAAACAACCGCCTAGATTCTTGCTAGCTCTTCTCGGTAGGAACAGCTTTCTGAACCAGCAGTAGAATTGACGATTCAAAAGTACTTGTTTACAAGTTTATATGAATAAAGAAAATTTTGGATTTGGATTATACAAAGGTAACTCGAGTTTATCGCGATGTGACCCGTTTGTCTTTACTCTCTGGTTGTCGATTACTCTGTTTTGAATTTCGAACTGGATTGATTATTTAAAAAAAAAATGTTAAAAAGCTTACTTAACGTTTTCCTGAAATATAGAGCTATCATTCATAATACATATGTATATAAAGATCACAATATATATACAGCAGTATATTGTCCGTCTTTTCATTGTATGGGCGTTTTGCGTCATAATATCGCTACGCAAGATGTGGTGTGGGCGGCTTGATTGATGAAAGTTACTTCCTTATCTTTTATTCACACGATTGTTAACTTTTTGCACGCCGTGTGGCATCCGGCTGAGTAAAATGGACCACCCTCATTTCTTACCGAGGTGTCGTAAAAGGCGACTAGGTTAAGTTGACCCGCCGTGTGGTATTCGGTTGGGTAAAATAGACCACCCTCTTTCTTACCGAGGTGTCGTAAAATACGACTAAGGTAAGTTGACGTCAGGCAGGGGGCCGGTCGTAAAAAACATAGCCAAATTATGTTACAACATGCTTGTAACATGCTGTGCCGACCCCACTTAGAGTGGGATAATGAATTATTTCTTTCAGTCGTTAAGAAAAAAAGTTTTGACTTCTTTACTTAGGCTCTCAGAAATTTAAATAGAAATCCCTTTTCAGATGAATTTAGTCTTAGCAGAAGTTAGTAATTAACTTATTGACTGTGAAAATAGACTTAAATTTAATCTGAGTGTAAAGAACCTTGACCTAAAAAGGTAATAAACTCCTTGAGACCGCCTGCGATGGACCGCCATTCAAAGCGTAAACCTTTCTAATCAGGAATTACAGTCTTTTTTGACAGTTGACACGGGATTACCTAATCCCCGTGTCTTAGATTAACGTTTTTAGTACAAAAATTTGACATTTTGCTAAAATACATATTAATTTATAACGTGTTTATTCCGCGACTTCGTTCGCATTTATTGTTAATATCCTAAACAAAAGTAAAGGTAAAGTGAGTTTTTTCTATTCGCGAAGGAGCAAACGGGAATTTGTTTATCTTATATGTTAGTTCGGTATCATCTTCCTGCCCTTATCTCACTCTAAGTGGGGTCGGCACAACATGTTATAAACATGCTGTCACGTGATTTGCCTGCGTTTTTACGACCGGCCGCCTGCCTGACGTCAACTTACCTCTGTCGTATTTTACGAGACCTTAGTTTAGTAGAATAGACCTAGGAATCCCTAGGATTCTCTAGAGAACGCAGGTTTCCTTACGATGTTTTCCTTCACCGCAAAGCGTGTGATAAATTGCAATTATCAATTAGACACGTAAGTTTTAATTGAAAAACTCATTTGTGTCTGCCCGGGTTTGAACCCATGATCGTCTCTAGAGATTCACACGGTCGCACCGCTGGGCTATTACAGCATGGTATATGGTGAAATATGTAAAATAAGAAGATTATATTCAAATATTTGTTAAACCAGTTTATCGTATCGCCCCCTTTGAAACATATAGATGGGGATTTAGACCGCTAGTTTCATTTGTGCTGTGTAAATATGTACATGAACTCGTGAACTTTCCGTACTTCAAACGCGATCATTGCGGGTCATGTTAACCGTGTGTTGAATTAAGTCGAAACTTTCCCGTTAAGCTCCAGTATTGTCAGGAATATGTTTGTTTTTTGATGTTGAGTGCGGGCGACCGTGTCGTTTGTTTATGCGACAAAATCTATACTAATATGTATAAATTTGAAGAGTTTGTTTTGTAGGGATTGCATCACATTCATACACACCTACATGCACTTATACATACAATCGCTCAAGTTACACGATACAAGTGTATGTCGTAAAAAACGACTAAGGTATGTGACCCACTGTGTGGTATCCGGTTTAGTAGAATAGACCACCCTCATTTCTTACCGAGGTGTCGTAAAATACGACTAAGGTAAGTTGATGTCAGGCAGGCGGCCGGTCGTTAACGCAGCTAAATTATGTTACAGCATGTTTATAACATGTTGTGCCGACCCCACTTAGAATGGGATAAGGGCATGAGGATATATATATGTTGATAAGCGACTGTGGTTCTTACAAAAAATTGGATAACTATTTACAAGAAGACATTAGTTTAAACGAAGTTTTTAAATTATGTAGTGGTTGCTAAACCTATCGTTTTGACAAACCTGACTCGCCTCTAACGTTTACAATTGCGTGTTTTATATCACTTATTCATTACTGTTTATCGATGAAAATGAACACGAATAGCCTATGTTAATGCTACTTACAACAAAAAAATTAGGCAGTATAAACGCTACAATGTAATATTATAACAAAAATTGAAAATTATATTATGTACTTGCTAACTTTAATGTATTGAAGGCCACCGTGTGGTATCCGGGTGAATAGAATAGACCACTCTCATTTTTTACCGAGCTGTCGCAAAAGCGACTAAGGTAAGTCGATCTGCTAAAGTAAGTAAGATCCGTTTAATATACGTCTAAATATTTTTGTGGCAATATTAAATTTGACTGATATACGAGTATTGTAATTATAAACGAAAGAGAAAAAACGCTAAAGTACCGAATTAAAAAAATATATATCTATGCTAATAAATAAAGCTGAAGAGTTTGTTTGTTTGATTGATTGTTTGAACGCGCTATTCTCAGGAACTACTGGACCGATTTGAAAAATTCTTTCAGTGTAAGATAGTCCATTTATTGAGGAAGACTATAGTCTTCCTCAATAAATGGACTATTCATCTCAATTGACTATTCATATCTCTTATTCATCTTATCGTGATGTTAGTCTATAGACTAACATCACGAATAAGAGAGGAGCAGCAATAAGATGAATAAGAGAGGAGCAGCAATAAAAAATATTGCGAAAACGGCAATGTTTAAAGCTTTCATTGCGTCTGCTAAGTGAATGGTGAATGTTATTCAAGAATCTCCATAATTAACTGACAATAACTACTTTTATGTTCAAAATATCAATTCGGGAAAAAATTTGTGCACGGCTAGTTTATAATATGGTGTTTCCCAATCATTTTTCTGTGCTTTTAATTTTGCCTATTTGTAATATTTTTTAAAAATATTACTAAAATGGCAATATTTAAATCTTTCCTTGCGTGCACTAAGTAAATGATGAAAGTTATTCAAAAATCATATATTACGAAATTGTTGCCCTCTAAAAGTTCTAAAAAAAGTCTGCGAAAGCACACTGCGAAAGCAATGGTTAAACTGCTGTGCTAGCAGTTAACCCACTTTAACCATTTTTATGGTTATCATAATACTATATTACGGTTTTAATCTTTCCACGCCGGCGGAGCCGCTGGCGATTGCTAGTACAATTATAAAAAGGTCGATCAAAGAAACGGGATTAAGGTAATCCGACTGTCGGCACTTGACACAAGGGATTTGATGATTACAACTGTGTGTGGTTGGAAGCTTACTCAGTAATTGTCGAAACCAACTTTGTGGAATGAACGAAGACAAATAACATATAATGTAAAACACAATAAAAAAATGTGACCAAACGAGTGTTAAATATGAATGTCGATGGACATGTGATTAGAGGGGAGCCTAAAAAGAGAGTGTGTGATTGTGTGAAGTATGACATGCATAAAAAAGGAGTAGCGCCAGAGTTGACGAATAATAGAAGAGAATGAAATAGAAATACATGTTGTGTCAGCCATAAGGGCAGGAGAATGATGATGTAATTGTTACAACATGTATAAACTGTACCAATATTAAAAAAATAGCCTTATCAATAAAAAGCACCTGGGTAACCGAGCGTTGCTCAGTAATTTTTTAAAAGATATAAAAAAAATATTGAAAAAAAAAATGAAGGCGCGAATGATATGTGGGACTCGAACCCGGGTTGTGAACATTTTCCGCGCGTTACCCATCGGCTATCGCAACATTGCGTTTGACAGCTAAGAAATCCTTTGCTTTCAATTCCACATTAAAAAAAAATTTATGCCCAAAAACAGGGATAAAACGTTTTTTTTTTAAATAAAAACCTACATGCTGAATTTTAAGAAAATCGTTGGAGCCGTTTCTGAGATTCAGAAAATATATTTATATATTTACATACAAGATTAACTCATATAAATATTAAAGATAAACACTTTTAATATTAAAAAAATTGACACTCTCATTTCACATGATTATAATAATATCTCTTGAAACCTGAGCTTAAATGCAAAGTTAAAAAATGTACATTATTTACCTTTGCATTTTCAGGTTATAAAAAAACAACTATTGTTTAAGATTTCATCTAGTCAGAGATAAACGCATTAAACAATATAACAGATTATATAAAAAAAACCTTAAAATTGTTTCGTTATTCCGATGTCTTTATCCGGATGATCTTAGGCGACGAAAAAGATTTTCTAAGGAGCCGAGTGGAAGAAAAATACGAAAAGTTTTAATGGGTTTCGAGAATTTTCTGTTTCGTTATAAATGTCCGGTGTCAGGCCCAGGTGAAAGGATAAATTGTCGTATGAATTTCTTTGGTACTTTTTTACTAAAAAAATAATTGAATCGTAAAAATCACGTCAACAAGAGTAAATACAAATATAATATTGATTATTAACAAATAAGATAATGTGTACTATTAACTAATGGAATGCCAGCGAAACCTAAAGGTAAGAAAATTATTGCTGCGACGCTATAATCTGTGCTATGCCAATGCCCAAATTCCATGGTTGCCATTGATTTGTCCAAAATAGTTGCTGCTGCGCATCAATGATCACTTTGTGTTCATCCCTTAAGTTAGTTACTATTTCGGTTAGGGTTGGATGGGGTTGACATGTGTGAACAGACAAAAGTTCCTTACAATAAAGATACTAACAGACAGCTTAGGCTCGCAGCTTTGGTTCAGAGTTCAGTATCATTACAGAAAATAGCCTATAATTTCCGGGTTTTAAACGATATGACATACGAGTATAATAGTCGTATCCAGTCAGCGTTTAAAATTAGTCTGCCTACAGTTTGCTCAAATCAGCTTTTTTAGGTATCCGTCATATTCCTCTGGGAACTAGGTAACCGCTATTAAACAACGACAGCAGTGCATACCCGAATCTTCTACGACACCTGTGTAACAAATAAGGGTGGTCTATTCTACTCAGCAGGATACCACATACCAGACGGCGTAATAAAACATTTTCTTAAAAATCGTTTTCAAATATAGCTCGGTGCTTAAATTCATAAATACCACCGCGTTTCGCGGATCCATGAATAATAAACAACTCAAAATAATTTAATACGCAATACTTCGCATGAGATATAGCGGGCTGGATTTCATGAAAAGTTTGCACACTTTATTAAATGTACATGAAAAATATTAAAAGGAATGATATTCACAATATAACGAATCGTAACATCGCATCCGGCACTGTATTAGCAAAAAGATCTCATGGAAACTGTGATATCTTGTTTATTAATAATAGGCATCCTAGGGACGTGTAACCTACCAATCCGCATTGGAGCAGCGTCGTAGGTCTTAGCTCCGAGTATTCTCTACAAAAATGTAGAGAGGAGAACTATGCTCGGCAGTGGGACAGTAAGCAGGTCGCTACAGACTTTTTTTTAGTCTGATAATAACCGGGCCATGGCAGAAAAATAATTGGGAAACATTCCTCAATAAATGGACTATCTTAAACTCAAAAAAATTGTCAAATCGGTCTAGTGGTTCCTAAGATTAGCGCGTTCAAATCAAAGTTGTTAGCAACCATAAAGAAGCTAAAGATGGAGTACCTCGGCCATGTTTTTAGGCACGAAAGATACAGGTTGCTTCAACAAATAATAATGGACAAAATTGAAGAGGAGAAGAGGAGGAAGAAGGAAAAGGCGCGCTCGCGAAAGACAGAGTGGCATTCAGTGTGCTAACGGCCAAGCTTTAGAGGCACGTAAAGAAGAAGAAACAAACAAACTCTTCAGCTTTATACTCGTATATTAGTATAGATAACTAAAAGCTTACATACAACGCTTATAAATTTAATAAAAACATACTGCTCTTATAGTATGATAATAGAACGTATATAATATAGCAACATCAAGATTAGCTTGTGGAAAAGCCGATGAGAGGCGGCTACCCCGCAGATCCGAATACTCTCGGGGGACTAAAGGATTTTCTACTGAACTTGAATTAATCTACGCACCGAGTAAATTCTTGTGATAGGTAGAAGTATAGTACCTTTCGAATATATTTACAAAGCTGTGACCGTGACTACAGTACGACTGTGACTGCGACTATAAATATAATGATATAAAAAAACAGGATTTTAATTATATCTTTAATATTGAAATGAGTTAATCTTGTATGTATATATATATATATTTTTTTTTTCAGAATCTCGGTAAAGCTGTGTAATATAAAGTTATAATAGCGCAATGTTAAATGGACGGACTACATATGAGAAAATACCTGGGTCGAATCCCACATGTCACCGCCTTTTGCTTTTTTTTATTGCATTTTTATTTTTTATTTTTCTAATTGCATTTTTTTATATATTTTTAATAAAATTATCGGGCAAAGCGCGGTAAACGAGGTACTATAAGTAAACTGTTATAGACTTCAAATTTTTTTTATGTACAGGGCTTTTACAGATCCCCGGGGATTTCACAAGTTGCGGGGGTAATGAATCGCTCTGCGGCCCGAGCGACGTTTGACAGCGCGCTACATTATTCAGGCTCGAGTGTGAAAATGAACTGAGGGTTCGCTTTAATGTTTACCTTTAACCCTTAGTGAAAAGTTTTTAAAATTTATAATGCTCTTATGTTGTAAAAAAAGCTGTGGTAGCCCAGCGGTATCACCGTGCGCCTCTTTCGAGGAGGTCTAGGATTCAAACCCCGGGCAGGCACTAATGAGTTTTGTAGTAAAACTTATGTATCTAATTGATAATTGCAATTTATCACACGCTCTTCGGTGGCGTGGTAGGTCTCAGCTCCAATCCTTCTTTCCAAAAAAAAAAAACCTAGAGAGAAGAGGCTTATGCCCAGCAGTGGGATAGTAACAGGCCGTTACTTACTTACTTATGTTTTAAATAATTCACAGAATTATGCGTTACTTTGCGGAAATCCATAATACAAAAGTAATAATAATATTATTTGCCTATAATCCGCGATAATAGAAAAAATATTTAATGCTAAACAAAGAGTGTATATCCGTCTTCAAAATTGATTTATACAGGAATCGTAAAAAGGAATACACAACAAAGCTCCACCACCACCAACATACGATACAAGAACTGCACACATTCACTTTTACAAACTCAACAAAATGACAGACAACAGAATAACAGAATATCGGTATATTCTGTTATTCTATAAATATAGGATAAATTTCTTACATATTACATAGTTGAGGGTATTTTAATTCTTAAATTGATCTGAATCTTGATTAAGATGTAGCCTGTGGATAATTCTAGTATAAGAAAAACGGCTAATTCAGAATACCTACTGTTGAGGATTACTTAGAAGATAAGATGTGAATATAGATTCGACCCTATACAAGACAGTAATGTCTAAATGTAACCAGTAATAAGAATTATATTTTTAAAAGAGCAACAGCCGAGTTTCTGGCTGGCTCTTCTCGGTAGGATGATAAAAAAGCCTAGATTTGAAAATCCTTTCAGCTCCATACGGGACTACGGTTTAATAATGTAAAACTGAAAATGTTTAAAAGATTGACCGCCGAGTTTCTTTCTGGTTCTTCTCGGTAAGAGCAACATTCCGAACCAGTTCTAGCTTCATTAATGATATTGATCCTTGACGATTCAAAAGTGCTTGAATGAGCTTATTTGAATAAAGTTTATTTTGATTTGATTTGAGGAACAGCTTTCCGAACCAGCAGTAGAGTTGACGATTCAAAAGCACTTGTTTACAAGTTTATTGGAATAAAGAATAATTTGAATAAATAAGTGAATGAAGTTGCGAAGTATAGCTAGAAATAACATATATATACCTAAGAGAAAAACAAAGCAAATTAACCATACAAATATATTTCGAACGATTCATTAGAAAGTTGTAAAAGCCATTAAAAGCCGAGGAACGACGTGGCTTATGCGAAATGACTATCCTCGCTTTTACGTTTAAGTAATGGCCCATTTGGTGTTGACGAATATTGAATAATTTATGGAAGAAGGTATTACTTTGCGGAATTCTACAGAACACATTAATGACAAAATGATTTCCTTGTTCGACCGTTGGGCGTCGATACGTTTTTCGATTTTCATTTGATACGATCTTGACACTTAAATTTCCAACTATTAAGAGATGAATTTTGCTTTTCCGGTTCTTGGTAGCCATTTCAATATTTTTAGGCCCTAATGTACATTGACTCCTCGAAATCTTAACCTCAGAATGGCTACTTTAGTCTCCTGTGCTTAGTGAGAGTTTTTTTAACCTAATAGGTCGAGAAAGCGTAACGCCAATTTGTATAGAGCTGGAACAGCGGTCACTAGATGTCGCGACTGGAAGCTGTATTAGGAGGTTGGTCGTTAAATAACTAGCCAAAACATGTAACAACATGTTAATGTAACATGCGCCGACCCCATTACAATTGGATAAGGGCAGGAAAATGTTAATGAATAATTAATCTAACATATAGGATAAAAAAGCAATTTTCTTTAAGGAATAAATTTATGAAAAATATATCGAATGATTGAGGCAAGTAATACCGTAATAATAATTATAAACTCTTTATTGCACATCAAAAACACAACAAATACAAGACAAAAGAAATAAAAATAAACAGGAACAAATACAGAAGTGCAAAGGCGGTCTTATCACTAGAAGTGATGAGTTATTAGTATGTGGACATTTTTATTGGCGAATGCAGAAGCATTGTTATAGGCACGAGATGCAGAGAAGTCTTTTAACGTTTTTAGCTTTGGATAACCACATTAATAAGATTATTTCAGGATAAAACCAAAGACAGGATACATGTTGCCGGCAAGATTCAGGATAGTGCTTTATAAAATATGTTCAAGTAATTAATTTAAACTACGACTTGGCTATTTGCCAGCAGATATGCGCAAGGCAGAATCCGCTTCCGCACCCGGCCGCTGCAGATTAAATTTTACACGAGCTTTAAACAAAATTAACGTTTTTAAACTGATATATTCATGACATATATTCTTTTAATTTTGGATTTAAAACGAAAATTCAAGCTAATTATGAATTTTTAAAAGACCTGAGGCAAAATTTATTTCTTATAATTATTTGGAACACACACTTAAAAAGTTTAAGTTCGATGGCAAAAAATATTTTCCTGTTTTTATGTTATTACAAAATATTGTATAACACAATATTTGAAAAGTAATGAGTAAGAAAAACTTTATTTAGCACATTAAAATCTTTTCACGAATCTTGAGAGAGAGATCAACAAATTTTTTACATAAATGCTCTATCTTTAATATATTTCGAAATCTCGGAAACGGTCCCAAAGATTTTCCTGAAATTCAGCATGCAGGAAGGTTGGGGGAGAAAAATCGATCTAGCTATGTTTTATTTAAAAAAAAAACGTTTTATACCTGTTTTTGGGCATTAAAAAATACTAAAATTAACATTGAATATATAAAACAATATTTTTGCAATAAATCGTCCAGTCAGCGTAGCTAATTCGGGGAACGGGTAGTCGTGAGAAATGAAATACCTAGGGCTCGAGCCCTACCTACCCTATTATTATTATTTATTTATTTTTTAAATTACCGAGCAAGGCTGGGTTAACTAGGTACTAGTATCAATATTACAGATAGATACATTTCGCAGAAGGCTCAACTATTAACGACACTTTAGTTGGTTATCAAAATAAGCTTTGTGCCACTAAGAATAAATTACTAATCGATGTCACGTACAAGAGAGAAACTATGGATAAATAGTCCACAAACAGCTGTTACTCTGACGTTTTAGTTTTGGTTATAATAATTTTATACTTAATCTTACCTAATTAGAATTTGAAATTTTAATTTTAAACGTTCGGAATTTTACAGTTCAGTATCTGATATACTCTCATACTAGTATTAGGTATATTTATTCCCCTGGAATAAACTGGATTACATCAAAACTAAGTTTGTGTGTGTTTGTGTGTGTGGTGTTTCTTGCCAGTTCTATTCAGTCAGCGTTCTGAACTGTTAGTAAAATCGTTCTGACAATATAATTCTAAATTATTACGCCGTGTGGTATTCGGCTGAATAGAATAGTACCACCCTCTTTTCTTACCGAAGTGTCGTAAAAGGCGACTAAGGTAAGTCGACCCGCCGTGTGGTATACAGCTGTGTAGAATAGACCACCCTCATTTCTTACCGAGGTGTCGTAAAAGGCGACTAAGGTAAGTTGAGTCACCGTGTGGTATCCGGTTAAGTAGAATAGACCACCCTCTTTCTTATCGAGGTGTCGTCAAATACGACTTAGATAAGTTGACGTCAGGCGGGCGGCCGGTCGTGGAATACGTAGCCAAATCATATGACAACATGTTTATAACATGTTGCGCCGGCCCCACTTAGAGTGGGATAAGGGCAGGAAGATGAATGAATATAATTCTAAATTATTATTAATTTAAGACCTGTTGTGCCCGTTTTATACATTATAGTCGTTCGTTTACCTTTTGTTAATGTATTTCGACTTTTCTACGTCTGAACGCTAAATATACTGATATAAAATACCTTAGAATATAATCTTGCTTGAAAATAATTTCAGGTTCGTTCAACCGACGCACAAGATGAAGGCGGTCCGTAATAACAACTAAAGGGGTCTATTCAACCGGAACAGAGAGGGTCGTATCTCGACTGGGAGCAAACTCTTAACCTTTCGTTATAATATCGTCGAATATCTATATCGTATAATAACGATGCATATTCAGTAGAGCATGACAAAGTTTTGGATATCATTTTCATTTTTCTTAATATACAGAATTTGAGTGGTGTTACCGCTATATACCTCTTTCCCTATCATACGTATAATCCCGTCCTCCTCGCACGCTTACTTATCACCGCACGCGGATCGCCGAGAGACGGCGACTCTCGTTAGCTGAAACGTTCGAGACGAACACGCTGCGCTCGCGCATTAATTAACATTCTTTAATCAGTGCAAATTTAGTGAAAGTGTTGTGGAGTGCCTGCCTGCCTGCCGATTATCCTGTGCCCGGGACAGTAATCACACAAGGTAAGCGTGCCTCCCTTTCATTCCGCTCCTAAATATAGTTCTTCTCCGCCGCCATTTTTCCCTTTACCGCAATGAACCATCCCTTTTAATACAGTCCACTTTTCCATTATTATTTCTCATCCCGCATCCTTCCAGGATCCCCCGCCGCTCCAAGTGGTATATGCCTTGTGGTATCCGACTGAGTAGAATAGACCACCCTTATTCCTTACCGAGGTTTCGTAAAAGACTAAAATAAAGATTTAAATTAGAATTAAGTGAACTAAAGATTAAGGTAAGTTGTTTTTATCTTAGGGACTAGGTATATGTTTTTTATAGCTATACTTCGCAATTTCATTCGATTCAATTTAAGAATTAAAATACCCTCAATTATGTAATATGCAAGAATTTTTTATCCTATATTTATAGATCCGGCTAAATAAGAATAGAACACCCTCTTTCTTACCGAGGTGTCGTAAAAGGCGAATGAGGTAAGTTGACCCGCCGTGTGGTATTCGGCTGAGTAAAATGAACACTCTCCTTGCTTACTCAGGTGTCGTAAAAGGCGACTATTTTTTTTAGGTTAACCTTAAAAGCTAGATATATGCTTTCGAGGGTTTTTTATTTAGAATTTTTATAGGGCAACAATTTTGTGATACATAATTTTTGAATAATTTCGTTTACTTAGCGCACGCAAGCTTTAAATTTTACCGTGTTCGTACTATTTTTTATTGCTGCTCCTCTCCTATTAATCTTAGCGTTATGTTATAGCCTATATATAGCCTCGATAAATAGACTATCTGACACTGAAAAAACTTTTCAAATCGGCCCAGTAGTTCCTGAGATTAGCGCGTTCAAACAAACTTTTCAGCTTTATATATTAGCATAGATTTCTCAATTAAAGCAAAACTTTAATGTGAACTGTTCTGATTACTTCTAACGCCTTCAAACAGAAGCATAAATGCGAAAATAGAAACAACACAGAGCTGTTGTTGAAAACTAGTTGCGAAATACAGACCGCACTTTCCGACAAGTATCTGCGACGAATTAATTTAAGCATCACTTGGCCACTCGCCAGAAAACTTGCGCCAGGCCTCGACTCTACTAACTTATGGTTACGTTAGATAACTTTTTGCTTCTCTTTTATATATCATTCTCCAGAGACGTGTGGTATCCGGCTGAATAGAATAGTACCACCCTTATTTCTTCCAGCGGTAACACCGTGCGACTCTTTCGAGGATTTCAAACCCGGGCAGACACCAATGAGTTTTTCTATTAAAACTTATGTGTCTAATTGATAATTGCAATTTATCACACGCTTTTCGGTGAAGGAAAACATCGTGAGGAAACCTGCATATCTCAAGAGAAAGGAGATATGTGTAACCTACCAATCCGCATTGGAGCAGGGTAGTAGGTGTTAGCTCCAATCCTTCTCCCCAAAAACGGAGAGAAGAGCCTATTCTCAGTAGTGGGATAGTAACAGGCCGCTACTTACTTTTTTACCCTTATTTCTTACCGAGGTGCCGTAGAATACGAAGCCAAATTATATGACATCTTTATAACATGTTGTGCCGACCCCACTATGGGTGGGATAAGGGAAGGAAGATGTATGTATGATTTATAGAAGCAGGCGTTACTTTGCGGAATTCCATAGTACAGAAGTTACAATAGAATTATTTTGCTGTAATCCGCGTTTAAGAGAATCTATGTAATGCTAAATGTAAGCCTCAAGCCGTAGCAAATCAAATCAAAATAATCTTCATTCAAATCAGCTCTTTCAAGCACTTTTGAATCGTCAAGGATCAATATGATTAATGAAGCTACTACTGGTTCGGAATGTTGCTCTTACCGAGAAGAACCAGCAAAAAACTCGGCGGTCAATCTTTTAAATATTTTAAATTTTACATTATTGAATCGCAGTCCTGTATGAAGCTGAAAGGATTTACAATCCAGGCATTTTTATCATCCAAATAATCTTCAATATGTATATGCTATACGTATAAGCATATTTACACTATATTCCTTACAATTAATTTAAACCTTTCTGTGGATATTATGGATAATATTTTAGTAGTTTCCATTATCATCATCCTCCTGCCCTTATCCCACTCTAAGTGGAGTCGGCCAAATCTGTTATAAACATGTTGTCACATGATTTGGCTTCATATTTTACGACCAGCGGCCTGCCTGATGTCAACTTACCTTAATCGTATTTTACGACATCTCGGTAAGAAAGAGGGTGGTCTATTCTACTTAACGAGATACCACAGGTGGTTCAACTTACTTTAATTGTATTTTACAACACCTCGGTAAGAAAGAAGGTGGTTTATTCTACTTAACTAGATACCACAAAGTGGTTCAATTTCCCTTTGTCGCCTTTTAAGACACCTCGGTAAGAAATGAGGGTGGTCTATTCCACTCAGCCGGGCCTGCTTCTATAAATAATTTAAAATAAATGAATAAACCGCAAACTTAACGCGTGACAAAGTTGGTCCGCCCACCGGATGTCATCCAATTTGCT
Source organism: Morpho helenor (assembly GCA_029227775.1). Taxonomy (NCBI): domain Eukaryota; kingdom Metazoa; phylum Arthropoda; class Insecta; order Lepidoptera; family Nymphalidae; genus Morpho; species Morpho helenor. The sequence goes on along the minus strand of JARGCU010000022.1, from coordinate 3,870,700 downwards.
ACAAACGAGTGGCTCGTTATAACGGGGTCCCTGAATTTCATACAAGTTTCATTTCGGACGGTTGAGTTAATACGCACAATAGCGATCATATTTTGGTTTATAATATTATTCTGTATTTTTGGACGAATCAATATTGATTTATTTATTTTATTAAGAAGACAAACAGTTATACAATACATAATTATAAGAGAAAGAAAACAAAAATATAAACCAATAAAGTCTTCACAAGGAAGAAACAATTTAAAGAAAAAAATGGAACATAATTTTGATTAACATTGATTTCATTTTTAAAGCGCATTTTATTCATAATTTCTCGAGTTATACGTTATTTTGCAGATGTCCATTGTTTAATAAATCTATATATATAAAAGAAAGTTGGTCTTAGTTACACTATTTATAACTCAAGAACGGATAAACCAATTCGGCCGAAAATTGGTGTAGAGGTTGCTTAGAACCAGGAACCGGACATAGGATACTTTTTATCCCGTTCAGCCGCATTTATTTTATCCCGTCAAGTCACTATAAAACGTGGTATAACAAGAATGACTATGACATGGAAAAACAAAACATAAATGACAGCTAAACGTAATTTTGTCGTAACGTAAACGTAACGTGTAACTATAAAAGTTACTACATAGTATAAAACAAAGTCGCTTTTTCTGTCTGGCCTTATATCTCTATGTTTACTTAAATCTTTAAAACTACGCAACAGATTTTGATGCGGTTTTTTTTAGAATTATTAAAGAGGAAGGTTTATATGTATAATAAAATTCAATATGGAGTAGAGAAATACTGTGATTTTCACTGAGTGACATAGGCTATATGCTTTATACCCGTGCGAAGCTGGGGCGGGACTCCTAGTTTATAATAATAATGATTTATTAAAGATCGTCTATGCTTGAGTTTTTGTATTTATGCGTGTGTGCGTGTGTATGTATGTATGTATTAGTGTGCGTGTGTGTGTTGTAAGTACACATGAATATGTGTATACGTGACAACTAACTAAAAGAAAAACTAAACGAAGTAAAACTAAGTAACTAAAAAAATGAAAATAACCAGGATCAACCCCTTGTTATTACCAACCTTTTTTTGCTTTTATATTTTTTCAAAAACAAAACTAATGAGAATATTATTTTGCTATAATACGCGATAAAAGATAATATATGTAATGCTAAATGTAGAGTGCTAAATTCGTTCTCATACCTGATACATGCAGAATTTGCAAAAACTCTTGCACTACCCACACCGATAACACAACAATACACAAGCACGGCACTTGAGATTGTGGTGGTGAATGTGTGCCTGCGCAAAGTAACGCCTAATTCTATAAATTGTAACTAAACTACTAGTACAATATTAATAAAAGAAGTATTCTAAATCAGTTTTATTCTTTTCATAAAAAATGCTAAAATGAAATCAAAGCAAACTCTCATTCGCTATCCGCGGGCTAGCTGCTAATGACAGCGGCTGTCACATCTCCCACGTCAAAATGGCGCGAAAGGCTGTGGCAAGATGTGACGTCATGGCTTGCTTGCTTGCAGTAACGACAAGGCGGCGTTGTTACAAAATTTTAAATTTTTTCTATAATAGAAAAAATACCGAGAGCATGGCTCACCAAGGTTCTTATAAGTCCTGCCCGTTGAAACTGCAAAACCTTTGGAAATCACCGTTGTCTTACCGTTCGTCCATTACGGCTTACCGCATATGACTAATTAATATGGAGCATTTCCCAGGGGGTATCTACCCTGTCCTTAACACATCCATCTATTATATCGTGGTGTTCGATTTTGTGTTAATCCTAAACTAACAACAGAGCTATTATCGCCTGTATAATGTATTAGCGGCCTATCGGGACCCGACAGGGAAATCGGATAACGGTTAGATAAACTTTATGAATATACGAATCTGGTTTATCGTAAATTGATGTATAGCATCAGGGTGACGAGCCTTGCTCGCTAATTTTTTGTTATAAAGAAATGGTCGTAGATATGGCTTAATTGATAAGATAATCGTTTATTGAGTGAGATACATTATTGTCCTTGTTTCCAAGCCATCTATGTCATTACGTTTAAAATTATTAAAAAAAAAAACTAGCGTTTCTTACTCTGCCATATAATGAGTCTCTTTAACACTCATGAGTTTCGTGGGCAAACTTCTTAAATTCGTTCTTTAATACTAGGCGAGCGATATATACTTTCTGTTGTTTCACGCAAGGACAGCTTTAAATTTTGCCGTTCTCGTACTATTTTTTATTGCTGCTCGTCTCCTGTTCATCTTAGCGTTATGTTATACAGCCTATAGCCTTCCACAATAAAGGGACTATCTTACACTGAGAGAATTATTCAAATCAGTCCAGTAGTTTAAGATTAGCACGTTCAAACAATCAATCAAAATCAAACAAACAAACTCTTCAGCTTTATATATTAGTGTAGATATACATACATATATTTTACACTGAAAGAATTTTTCAAATCAGTCCAGTAGTTTGAGATTAGCGCATTCAAACAATCAATCAAAATCATACAAAAAAAACCCTTCAGCTTTATATATCAGTTAGAAGATTAACTCATTTAAAAATGCAAGATTTTGCACAATTAAAGGCACCGAAATAAATAAATCAGGCTTAAATACAAAAGCGCTAAAAGAAAGATCTTTAACTTAGATTAACATTATACATAAATATAACGTTAGATATTGTTAAACTAATCGCTTAATATAGTACGTTTTTCTGACTTACGTCAAAATTATTTATAAAGTCGTAAAAGTTCTAAATCAGATACTCGAAATAAGATAAATCCAAAAGAGCTCCAAATGAATAAATAATCAGGCTTAAACACCAAACCCTCAAACTAAGCGGATCCGACAAATTCGTGTGTGGTAATCCACTTAAATCGAACAACATTCTACAAATTCGTTCGACTAACAAAGCTTTTAGTTGTACCTGCTTATAAATTTTTTACATATTACTTTACAAAAGTAATAATTGTGATTTATCCAAGCAGGCTTTGCTTTGCATAATTACATAGTTCTGAAGTTACAATAAAATTATTTGCTTCGTGGAGCCTATCCTCCTGATACTTCGGCTTCTGGGCGAAACGATCGTAGAGATTGTGGTAGTGAGCGCCCGTAGTACTTGTGTGGAGTTTTGGTGTTGGCAGCGCATTGTGATAAGTGTGGTAGCTTGTTCTGTATGTATTGGTATATGAATGTTGCCTGCTTCATACACTTAGCATCACTACATAGTATAAAACAAAGTCACATTCTTTGTTTGTCCATGTATCCCTATGTATGCTTATTTCTTTAAAACTACGCAACAGATTTTGATGCGGTTTTTTTAATACATAGAGTGATTCAAGAGGAAGGTTTATATATATAATAACATTCAATACAGAGTAGAGAAATACTGTAATTTTTGAGGTTTCTAATGTGATGTCGTAAATAATTACATTTTTTTAAATGCCGAGAGGAGGCCGCGCTTCGCCCTATAGCACTTCGAATTGAGCAGCTATATGTCGCTCTTTCAAGAGTTTGTTTAATGTCAAGGAAGCTGTGAATGTTGTATATAAACACATTCTGTAATTAATTGTAAAATTCATAGGGAAAAATTTAAAAATAAATAAGTAAATATGTAGTATATGAATTTAGATATTCCAAAGATAACAGGAAATCTTCTTAGTATAGGCAGAGGGGAATTGTTTTTCTCCAAATTTAACGCTTCCGGACCATGGCCAGTAACGAATAAATCAAAACTATCTAATAATAAATAATATCTTTTTTGTTTCCTGAGTGACATGGGCTATATATTTTATACCCATGCGAAACAAGGGGCAGGCCGCTAGTTATATATATTCTCTTAAGAAACGTGGATAACAGCAAAATAATTTTATTTTAACTTCAGTAATTATTGTATTGTTTTTCCAGCATTTTTCTATAATCCGCGATACAGTAAATACAATATATAACGCTAAATACAGCGTGGAATATCCGTTCTCATACCTGATACATATTCTACTAGATTTGTAAAAAGACATGCTTTTCAATGCTTTTCGAAACGATTGTTGAGTTTGTGGATAGTCTTATTTAACTTGTGTAGTGCTTCTGTATTTTGGTACCAGGCAGGTACCAATGACATTTTAATTGTTTTTAGTTGTGATTAATTGCAATAATTATTTACACAACTTATTTGTAATTGATAATTGCAATTTATCACACGCTTTTCAGTTCGTTTTAAGAGTATATAAAAAGTAATATCAATTTTTTTCCACTAACTGTTAATGGAGTGGATGAGTTTCTATAGAAAGTAGCTCAAGAAAGATCATTTGACGTCAATGTCCGTTCTGAAAACGATTAATCTTTGGCCTTCCTAAGATTAAATTTCACCCAGTGGTAGATCAATCAAGTTAATATCTTTTTGTGGATACCATTGCACCAACGTTCAGAATGTTTTGAGAAATTCTAAAGATTACAATCTTTTATTAGAATAGGGATGATTTTTATACGTCTCAGATGAACGTTTGAAATTAATTCAATGTAATAATGGCAAGATAATGATCTGAATGTTTCCTTCAATTAAATAATAGACCATGAATAGAATAGACCACCCTCATTTCTTACCGAGGTGTAATAAGAGGCGACTAAGTTAAGTTGATTCGCCGTGTGGTATCCGGCTGTGTAGAATAGACCACCCTCTTTTCTTGCCGAGGTGTAATAAGAGGCGACTACGTTAAGTTGACTCGCCGTGTGGTATTCGGCTGAGTAGAATAAACCACCCTTATTTCTTATCGAAGTATAATAAGAGGCGACTAAGGTAAGTTGATCCGCCGTGTGGTATCCGGTTTAGTAGAATAGACCACCCTCATTTCTTACCAAGGTGTCGTAAAAGGCGATTAAGTTAAGCTGACTCGACGTGTGGTATCCGACTGAGTAGAATATACCACCCTCAATTCTTACCGAAGTGTCGTAAAACGCGACTAAGGCAATTTGACGTCAGGCAGTCGGCCGGTCATAATATACGTAGCCAAATCATGTGACAGCATGCTTATAACATGTTGTGCCAACCCTACTTAGAGTGGGATAAGGGCAGGAGGATGATAGTATTTTATGTCACCTCGGCAAGAAAAAGGGTGATCTATTCTACTAAACCGGATACCACACGGTGGGTCAACTTACCTTAGTCGCCTTTTACGACACCTCGGTAAGAAATGAGGGAGGTCTATTCTACTCAGCCGGATACCACACGGCTAACATCACACAATTAATCATGAAAGAAAAATTGAAAAAAAAATTAAACGAAAATTATTACAAGGTTTATAAGACTGCATAAAAAAATCAAACCCAGCTCTTTCCCGCTAATGTAAAAGAACAAGTCTTGTTTCGTTTTCCAAAGTAGCAAACTGAACATCGGCGAACTTTGCTTTTCGAGAAAGGAAACTTATACAATCGAATGAAATTACGAAAACGTACCGAGTTTGATTTAACTTTACCTTCTTTATTACCGAGTTTTATATTATTAGGCCAACTTAATATTTTTTAAACCAATGGCTATTTGAAATTATTCCACTGAGAAATGAGATGAATCGCTCGTAAAAGAAAAAATTCTACTGCAACTAGTAGAATGGTGCAGTTGGCCCTGCCTTTAGCTCCACGGGTCGCGGGTTCGATAACCGCAGAGGATCAACATTTTCTAAAAACAATTTGTTGGTTCAGAAATTTGATTTGATAAGAGAATATATGTGTTGCTTAGAGTATGAACCGGGCAACATTCACATACCTTATACATGCAGGACAAGTTACCAGATATATAGCAAAACATCGCCAACACCAACACTCCACACAAGCACTACACATACTCACTACCACAATCTCTATGATCGTTTCATACCGAAACCGAAGCATCATCAAAAGGATATGGTCCACGAACAAAAACATAATGCATTACGTGCGGTGACTTGTCCTGCATGTATAGGGTATGTGAATGTTGCCTGCTTCATACACTTAGCATTACATATAATCTCTTAACAAACACGGATTACAGCAAATTACTTTTATTTTATCTTCTGTACTATGGAATTCCGCAAAGTAACGCCTGCTTCTATAAATAATTTGTTGGTTACTCAAGCCTGGGTGTATATTTGTATTTAAGTATGTATTTAAAATTATATATGTATATATTTATCAGTTGTCTGTCACCCATAACACAAGTATCAAATTACTTTGGGGACTACCGACTGTGTGTTTAATTGTCGCGTTTCTTTGAATTTATAAAAAAATATATTGTTTTCTAACAGAAAAATATTCATATGTCATCATCCGACTTCATTAGAGTGGTATAATGTCAGACCCTTATCCCTCTCTAATGAAGTAGGCATATCGTGTTACAAACATAATGTTACGAGTATATGATTTGGATACGTATTTAACGACTAAGGTAAGTCAGGCGTTCGGCCTGACATCAACTTACATTAGACGTCTTTTACGACATCTCGGTAAGAAAGAGAGTGGTATATTTTACTCCGCCGGATTCCACACTGTGGATCAACTTACCTTAGTCGCTTTTTACGAAACCTCGGTAAGAAATGGAAGTGATCTATTCTACTCAGCCAGATACCAGACGGCGACTAAAAATTTTTGTATACTCGAAAAAAATGAACATCGTATTTATAAATAAATATAATGGATTATGTTTTAACCGCCACAATATTAAATGAATCAGTTAATACCTTCGCGTTTTAATAATATAATATTTAAATCCAATTAGCAGATTTTCGGTAAACAGTATGTTTCCAAAGCACTTACAATTTAATTGGTATCCGCCCTGATTGGTATTGCCATTAAAATATTTATGGACATTTATACTGTATTGCGAATACCAGTAAAACAAAGTGATTTAATTTAAATGACAATTATTGTTTGATGATGAAATACGAGTATTAACAGCACGGAAGTTTGTTGACATAACAATGTAAATATTTCAACCCTTTGTTCGTAACAAATTTAATAAATAATGATTATAATTTTGTTTAATGTTAGTTTTTAGTGATTAATGTGGTGGTATCCGGATGTACAAAATAAATCATTCTCATCTCTTACCGAGGTGTCGTAAGAGGCGACTAAGGTAATTCGACTCGCCGATTATTATCCGGCTAATTAGAATATACCATCCTCAATCCTGACCGAGGCGACGTAAAATACGACTATGGTAAGTTTACGTCAGGCGGCCGGTCGTAAAATACGAAGCCAAATCATGTGACAACATTTTTGTAACTTTTAAACATTTTGTCACATGATTTCTATTTTCAGTTAAATTTTGTGCCGACCCCACTTAAAGCGAGATAAGGGCAGGATGTTAATGTTTAGTAATATAATACCAATAACTCTTATGGGTTTATTTTATTTATGTAGTTTGAAAGTAGCTTCAACCAGAATAGACAAATTTAAATTCCAAATTTGAATTTATGTCACATCACAAATGTTAATTAATAATGATTTTTTTTTCAATCTCTCTTTGATATTTGATTATAGCAATATACTAAAACATCAACGATGATAGTTAAAGAAAATTTTCAAAACCAACTATAAAAGATTTACGATACTTTCTGCTCTATTTCTTCCCTAATATTACGTCAAAAAATATAATACAATAACATAATATTTCATCAAAGCATAAATAGTAAGCAAATAAGAAACGAAATCCTTATTCTAACGTTGATAGATTGTCACGTGTCAGACACCTGAAAAGATTTCTCGGAAAAGCTAGGTGTAAAATTGAAGAAAATGTTTATTTTTGCTGATATTACTTTTAGTTTCCTCGTAACTGATTGATACATTGTTAGTGTGTAAAACTACAACCTAAATTTATTCGTGAGCATTAAATTTATATATCTTTTTTTATATAAGTGTAAAATATAAATTTTTTATCTATTTTTAAAAATATATGTGTAAAATAATAGTTTCATTTCTAACATTTAAATATACTATTTGAATGTTAAATCTATGTAAATACTAACTGACAAGGAAAACATTGTTATTCCGTATTTCTAGGGAATTTCTAATGTACCTACATTAAAAAAATTTTTAACCAAAAAATTAAAAAATATGTTAGAGTTAGTTGTGACGATGCCACATGTTTATAACATGTTGTGCCAATGACACTTGAGTGGGACTAGGACAGGAGAATGATAATTATATTTAAATAGAATGAGAGTTCATGACATATTGTTACCCTTTCCCTACTTAGAAAAGGGGTAAGAAATGTTGAAATATTATAAACGCGTACTGACTAAGCGACACTATATACGCCATTAAAACTCAATTAATTATAGATGTTCGCTCAGGAAATTGTTTCATGAGTGGAGTTTCAAAACATCGATATTCCATTAATATCGCATCTGCCGATCCAACATCCGATTTTCCTCAAAATAGAATATTGTTTAAGGCCGCGTACAGACATCGCGAGGCGTGCGTAGTGAATAATTCGTCACGCATGCCTCAACCTAAGGCATGCGACGGTACATTTATACATGCTTCCCGAATGACACATGCTCAAGCTAAGCACATAAGTAACCCCGCATGGTATTCATCAGTAGATAAATGGCTCCAACAATGCGTGACGTGCAGATTGCAGCTGCGGCCTATATAGTAATTCATAAAATATTTAAAAAAGAGGAAAGACTACGGTGGACAAAAAGATTTTTTATGAACCAACTACATTGTGGAAATACATGGACTCCACGACTCCGTGCAACGTGAACAAAACGTGCGTCTATGCCGAGCGCACGGCTCGCACTGAGGCAGCGTTCGCAACGATCGTATGACGCGAATGCTCACTGTGAGCACACACGTCCACACAGCACGAGGCATGCGATACGGACCATTCGCAACGCACGCCTCGTGAAATCTGTACGCACATTAATTTGTTAGTGGCGCACTTTCTTCGTAACTCTAGTATAATAACTCTATGACTTATGTAGTGGTATGCCGGGAGGTATACGGCTGAGTAGAATAGACCATCCTCATTTTTTACAGAGGTGTCGTAAAAGGTACCTAAGGTAAGTTCTCCCGCCGTGTGGTATCCGGCTGAGTAATATAAACCATTAAAATTAATTACCTTAAAAAATTTAAATTTCTTACCCCGGTGAATTAAAAGGCGATTAATTTAAGTTGACGTCAGTCAAGCGGCCGGTCGTAAAATAACTAGCCAAAACATGTAACAACATGTTTAAAACATTTTGTACCGACCCCACTTAGAGTGTCATAATAGTCATAATGACGAATGCAAAAAAGAAAAGAAAAATTCAATGGAAATTGTGCAAAAATATTGTGTTAATATTTTTGTATTAATTCTGGGCAAAGATACAGGCGTATCCTGAAAAAGATCCCAGCACCACACATTGTTTTAACACAAATCAAGATCACTTATATATCAAGAGAATTGTAAGAGGTGTTATATCAGAATATTGTAATATAAAGCATTTTTTGTTATAAACATGTTGTCACGTGATTTGGCTAAGCATTTTACTTATAAGTTTATCTACAGTTCAGGTTAATTTCAGATTAAACCATAAATTACATATTCCGACCACGTTAAAGTTTGCAAGACTCACAGTGTGTCGGAAATGTAAGAAACTTTAGTTAAGTAATGAAAGTTTACACAATAGCGCTATTCCCGGATCAATTTTCTAAGTAATAAAGTTGATTACTTAATCTTAATAGTTCTTGTGCTTTTAAGGGCTCATATACACTATCAACGAAATCTAAGTACTTTTTATTAAATTATTATAACGTGGAGTTCATATTATGTTTTATCGACGTTTTATGTCAATGTTTTACATATTAATGTTAGAAATAAATAAATAAAAATGCCAAAGTGTGTTCGTTTGTATTATTTTGATTACTACTTACTATTACTTTATTAATACAAATGTATGGACGAAATTAAAAATTCAATAAAACTAGTACTACTTTACATTCTGTTTTGTAAATTCGACCACTATTTCACTTTTATATCCACGCAAATTTACGACAAAATTGTCCCACACGTCACCGTGATAGCTTTATTTCAATGCGCAATATAAATTTTAAACAATCCAGTAATAAGTGGCAAAGCGCAATAAACATTGTAGCAATAATATAAATTGTGCATAATATCTTCTTTTCGTTTTAATTTAATCTAAGGGTTTATTTCTACGATGACGAAAACCGCCCACGGCCGTTTTTACTTATGGAAAAATCGGTTGAAATATTTATCTACACGTGTTTAACATAATAACATTTTAAATTTATAAAATAATTTATACATCATAATATTTATAATAAACAAGGTTTCCGTGTTAATAATTGATTTAGTTATTATACAGTATTAAAATTAAATAACATTTATTTCTGTTTATTTAATCACAATATCGGAAAAGTAACATTTGATCGACATTAATACGACATGGCGCCGTGTCAGTGACGTAATGGCGTAAACTGTCATTCAGTGTGCTACGATAAAACATCTACGGAGCTACAAGTGCTACATAGACATGTTTCCGAAATTATCTTAATAAAAATAAAGAAATAAGATAAAATTTTAAATTAATAAGTAAAAAATAAGAAATAAATAAATATTTTATATCTATATAACGATCAATATTATACAGCCAAATAGTACTATATGATTTTTAGGAACTAATAATAAATTTTATCTATAGGTATTAAGATGCTAAGCGATCGTTACAATAAATTACCGATTTTTTAGAAGATAAGCGCCAAAATATAAGATATTAGCTTCTTACTTTGATTCCTGATTCAATGCTTTTAGTTTACTCGTATACTAAAATGCAACTTGCACAATTTACCTTGACGACTTAATTGTTATCGTTTGATGGTATCGTGATATCGTTGATATTATCTTTGCAGTGAAACGTACCTGAAACAATGAAACAACATGAAATAAACTTATGATCTGAAGAACAATGAACAGCAGCGTTCATGGATACAAAACCATCACTAGAAAATATGTTTGATGAAACGATATTACAAATAGGAATAATCATAAATTAATTACAATATATCAAGATAGTTCAAACTACAATTCATACTAATTTATAAATACGAAAATCTGACTGTCTGTCTGTTTATCTGCTTGTCGGTCGCTTACGACTAATCAATAGTGCTGAAATTTCATAAAATCGATGAATGAAGAATCGAATTTGAATTATTTGAATTTAATACTAAGGTTTGAAAGTTATAAAAACCACTTAGCTGTTATGCTACTGAACGTAAATTCCAGCAAATACCGCTTGAAGAGGGCACGGTTAGTAAGAATATAAAAAAATATAGTAAAAGTATAAAAAAGGAAAATATTAATATTCATTAATATGAGGATTGCTTAATCACAGTATGAGCTCAATCCAAACGTCAAAATAAGGACATAATATAAGATATTATTACTAAGACTGATCTTGGATAGAAAAAGAAAAAGGAAAAAAAAAAATTCAATGAATCAAATTGTAGCCATTTTAATACAAAAAAAACCTCTACGTGTTAGTTTTGCAATATCATTAATGAATTCATCCATTTATCCCCGTTAAAAGTGACGTAGTAGATATAAATTTCTAGCTTGCTTGAAATTAATGAGCGTTGTAAAGCAATGCCCGAATGAGTTATGACGTCATTTGCCGTACCTGAAAATCAACGGTTACAGTAGGTAAGTACGTGTATATATTATATATATGTATGTATGTATGTATATAGTATATTGAAAAACAATTTCGTTTAGGAATCGTAAAAAACCGTATAAATAATTTAGCATTTGATGAGGCCATTCATCAAATACTGAACAGTAGAAAAATAATATTATAATTGATGTTTATCAATTATATACTTATAATAGACCATTTATATATTTCTAAGTTGAGGATTCTATTACAAATATATGTTAAAATTGATAAAAGTAGCGCACCGCTACAATTTCTTCACCGAAAAGTCCGTGATTGATTTTAAATATCGATTAGTTAGAGGTGTCGTAAAAGGCGACTAAGGTAAGAACTTCAGGCAGTCTGCCGGTCATAAAATACCTAGCCAAATCAAGTAATAGCATGTTCGAAACATGTTGCGCCGACCTCATTTAGTGTGGGATAAGGGCAGCAGAATGATGATTAACTATGTAAAATCTATACTAATATATAAAGTTGAAGAGTTTGTTTGTTTGATTGATTGTTTGAACGTGCTAATCTCGGGAACCACTGGACCCACTTGAAAAATTCTTTTGAGTATAAGATAGTCCATTTATTGAGGAAGGCTATATAACATCACGCTACGATGAATAGGAGAGGAGCAGCAATAAAAAATAGTACAAACACGGCAAAATTTAAAGCTTTCTTTGCGTGCGCTGAGTAAACGGTAATCGTTATTAAAATATCATGTATTACAAAATTGTTCCCCTCTTAAAGTTCTAAATAAAAGTCCGCAACAGAATAAGTCTAGCTTTTAAGGTTAACTCACTTTAACCATTTTTATAGTTATCAAAATACTATATTACGGTTTTAATCTTTCCACGCGAGCAGAGCCGCTGGCGATTGCTAGTTAAATATAAATCTCGTAGTTTTCTATAATGTTTGAAGGTGGGACTCTCTGGTAAGTACAATTTTTATTGTTCTTCGTTATGTATTTTGTTTTTTATTTCTCACGAGATACCTATCTGAGGTTTTAACATGTCCTATATACCAATGACTAACTATTTTATTTAGTTTTAGTAGTACAATATACACTTATTTTGTTCTTTTATTATTTTTATTCCAATTTTGTTGACCTGGTTGTCAAGTTATCAGTTTTATAGAGATAACAGATTGTTCTAAATTCGCTCTGCCTCGTCACGGGGCGCATAGTATTTTCATTCTTATTGGAAGTGATCCATCACAAAGCCTTTGTCGAATGGCTGCGCTTGTCGATTTCGTCCATATCACTGGATTTACAATGTTTTCTTTTTGGAAATAGGCCAATAGTTTTTGGCATTATTTCATAATAAGTAGGATGAGCAACTAAGCAAATTGTAAGGCACTCAAATTGTCGACGTCAATAACTTTTAAAATGCTCATGAACGCTCCAAATTTTGCCAAGTAGTGCTTAATGGGTTTAAGATGCGAGAGAGTTATCAATTCTGATTTGTCATTATCAAATATGAAAACACACTATGTAGGGGTATAATGAATTTTTATGTTAGTCACCTCTTCGGTTTGCATCTTTAAATATATCTTTAGAATAACAATATTTATAAAAAAAATTTGAAGATATATTTAATAGACAAAGTAGGAATCGACATAAGCTTGCGACTCCTGCTTTACGCGTTACAAAATTACGTAGGTAGTTAGTGGGTTTGGGTATAAGATTCTATAAAAAGATTTCGCGATCAATTTCAGCTTTGCTATTAAAGCAGTTTAAAAAAACTCTTAAAGAGAGGCTGATATAAAACGGCTACTATACTGTTGAAGATTAATTAGATAACATTGCGTGGATATAGCTACTCTTGGACCCTGTGGAAGACAGTAATGACTAAATATAACTAGTCTAACTAAATATAAATAGAATTATATTTTGAAAATAACAGTAAGAAACAACAAAAAAATTGATAATTTGAAAATTACTATTAGTCAATTACAAGAGCTTTATAAGTTAGGCTAGTAGCTTTATGTGCAGTTGAGGTAAGAATACTGAGGAAATACCGCACCGAATCTACTGCAAACATTTGTTTTTCATACATTATTTAAAATATTTTTTTATGATTTTGATGTAAGCGAGAGACATGAAGATAAAATACATATAGGTTTATGGCGCGTTAACCTATAAAGCAAGTAGGAAATAGTTATGGCACGAATAACGTATATTAATGCACATACAAAGCTACCTCTTTGTAAAGAAACCTCACGATTCATAAAATTACAATGGCGTCCTAACGTTTTTTGCTTCAAAAGAAATATATGATTGTTTGTTACGTTGCAAAATATACGGGACAATATAAGAGTTGACACAGCAAAAGATAGGGACGGGCATTATTTCCCTTTTGCTCCGACTCAGTACAAAATTCTTTAGAATATTTCTATGTAAAATTATTTCACGTCGGTCGTTGTTCGTTTCGGGTACGTGCTCCGTAAATATACTAACCGATAAGCAATTATGGACTTACTCACGGGAGCATTAGGTTTAAAATGTGTTGGTATTGTCTGCTCAGGGTAATCGTGCAAACCAAAAGCTTGGGATATTATTGCATATTCAGCAAACAACTGCAGCTGCTCCCTGTGAAAACAGCAACATATCCGGAGCATAAATTTTTTTGATTAAAGTTTGGAAGTTTGTTTACACTTGGGTATTATTTATATCGATATTTTACTCATATGGAAAATACTATACTCCGTGGTATCCAGCTGAACAGAATAAACCACCCTCTTTTCTAGCGATGTGTCATAAAAGGCGACTGAGGTAAGTCGACCCGCCGTGCGGTATCTAGTTAAGTAGAATAAACCACCCTCTTTCTTACCGAGGTGTCGTAAAATACAATTAAGGTAAGTTGAACCACCTGTGGTATCTCGTTAAGTAGAATAGACCATACTCTTTCTTACCGAGGTGTCGAAATATACGACTAAGGTAAGTTGACGACAGGCGGCCGGTCGTAAAATACGTAACCATCATCATGTGACAACATAATTATAACATATTGTGCCGACTCCACTTAGAGTGGGATAAGGGCAGGAGGATGATGATAATGGAAACTACTAAAATATTATCCATAATATCCACAGAAAGGTTTAAATTAATTGTAAGGTGTAAATATGCTTATACGTACAGAATATAACAAAATTGAAGATTATTTGGATGATAAAAATACCTGGATTTGAAAATCCTTTCAGCTTCATACAGGACTGCGGTTCAATAATGTAAAATTAAAAATGTTTAAAAGATTGACCGCCGAGTTGGTTCTTCTCGGTAAGAGCAACATTGCGAACCAGTTGTAGCTTCATTAATCATATTGATCCTTGACGATCCAAAAGTACTGGAAAGAGCTTATTTGAATAAAGATTATTTCGATTCAACTAACAACAATAAGAAAATGTTTATTTCCTTCCGTTCTTCTGTGATTCTTTGCATTAAGCCTGAATAAACACTTTAATCAAAGTCTATTTTCAGCGAATACTCACTTGGATAAAAAGATTTTGCCACTCAATCTTATTTGAATAACAAAACTGTGAGAGATTACGAATAATATAAGCGAAAATGAGCAGGGGATTTTCGATCTTATAACTTGGATAGGATAGAAATTTGCCAATTTGCAATGAAACAGATATGATATTCGTAGACAAATAGGTTCGTTATTTACGTTTTGTGAAACGATGTTGATTTGGTAATGATTAGATGGAACATATACTTAAGTATCTTAGGTTTATTTAAATACAGTAGCTTTTCCCGCGACTTCGTTCGCGTGAACTGTTGGCGTGTGACAGGTTGATAATAGATGGCACTTTTCAATGTCATCCTATTCCTGTAGAATTAACCGGATTTCTATAGCCTATATGTTATTCCGTAAAAAAGAAATATTTGTGCCAAATTTCATCGATATTGGTTCAGCGTATTCGTCGTGATGGAGTAACAAACATACGTCCATACTCACAAACTTTTGCATTTATAATTTTAGTAGGAAAGGATCGGATTCACCATTCATCATACATCATTCTCCTGCCCTTATCGTGGGGTCGGCACAACATGTTGTCACATGATTGGCGACCTATTTCACGACCTGCCGCCTGCTTGACATCTACTTACCTAAGTCGTCTATTACGATACCTTGATAAGAAAGAGGGTGGTCTATTCTACTCCGCCGGATACCACATTACGGACCAACTTACCTTAGTCGCCTTTTACGAGATCTCGGTAAGAAATGATGATCAATTTTACACAGCAGATACCACAGGGCGGGTCAACTTAACTTAGTCGCCTTTACGAAACCGCGGTAGGAAATAAGGTTGGTCTATTCTACTCAGCCGGATACTACACGGCTTTTTTAATTGTGGATAATTTCATTATCATTAGTCAGGCAGAAACCCGTGCAAGGGTGACAGACAGACTATCGCATATATAATATTAGTATGAATTCAGTCGCCACACAAATGGACTACGAATCTTATAAGAGCATAAAAATAAAACACAAAACATCAAGACTATTCCCGAAACACGTATTTCTAAGAAATATGTCCTCCATAACATACAGATATTACTTATTATAACTTCCTGCGGGTTTCGGGGCAATAAAAATAAAGGATGTGCATTTATAAGGGCTTTATCGAGAGAGGGGACAACACATGAAAAATATTGTGGCCGTTTGCTTATGCTTAAGAATAGTGTGCGACATCTATACTAATCTATATATTTATATATATAAAAGAAAGTTGGTCTTGGTTACACTATTTATAACTCAAGAACAGATGAACAAATTCGGCTGAAAATTGGTGGAGAGGTTGCTTAGAACCAGGAGACGGACATAGGATACTTTTTATCCCGTTCGACCGCATTTATTTTATCCCGTCAAGTCAATATAAAACGTGGTATAGCAAAAACGACTATGACGTGGAAAACAAAACATAAATGACAGCTAAACGTAATTTAGTCTTTGGATAAGTATGGTAAAAATATGACAATTGTCAAAATAGTAGTAGCTATTAACGTTACTACATAGTATAAAACAAAGTCACTTTCTCTGTCTGTCCTTATATCTCTATGTTTGCTTAAATCTTTAAAACTACGCAAAAGATTTTGATGCGGTTTTTTTTAAGTATATAGAGTGATTGAAGAGGAAGGTTTATATGTATAATAAAATTCAATATGGAGTAGCGAAATACTGTGATTATCACTGAGTGACATAGGCTATATGCTTTATACCCGGGCGAAGCTGGGGCGGGACTCCTAGTATATTATAAAGCTGAATAGTTTGTTTGTTTGATTGTTTGAACGCTAATCTCAAGAACTACTGGAACGATTAAAAAAATTCTCTCAGTGTAAGATAGTCCGTTCATTGAGGAAGGCTATATAAAAATTGATGATTTAAAAATTGTGAAAGGTATACACATTGAAAAAAGTAGCTCTCTTCTTCAAGATGATCTAGATCGTCTTAGTCGTTGGTGCGATGTAAACCATATGCCGCTGAACATCAATAAATGTACACACATCCGTTTTACAAGAAAGAAAAACAGCATTAACTCTTCATACCATATCAACAACAAAGTGTTGCAAATATCTCATGTAGTTAGAGACTTAGGTGTTATTTTAGATGATAAATTACAATTTAGCCGTCATATAGATCATATTGTGTTAAAATGAGGTCGTGGGCGGCGGTGATTACTTTAACTTAAACCGCATGCGTTTGCCATCCTGTGCCATAAATATATATATATATATATATATATATATATATATATATATATATATATGTATATAGATGAAGGAAAATGATGGTTTCACTCTTACATCTATACTAATATATAAAGCTAAAGAGTTTGTTTGTTTGATTGTTTGAACGCGCTAATCTCAGGAACTACTGGACTGATTTATAATTTTTATATATATATATATATATATATATATATATATATATATATATATATATATATATTATACTTATATATAAATAAAGATATTTTATTAAATAATATTACCCGTATACATTTATACAATATTCTTATCCTAGAAATATAAACCGCAATTTAAAGCATTATCAAAAGATGGGATGATGTAGGTGAATGCAAACCGGCAACTTATTAAAAATACAGAGTAACGTAGAAAAATTCCATTTGCCTCTAGGCCCTTATACGAGGACTCCTTTGTTGCGTTTATGTATAAAATTTGTTTTAAAATGTAAATAACATAATGTAAATTTCTATTCTAGATAAAAGTGAGTCCAATTTTTTACATGAATATCATTTAGAAACTCATCATTCTCATGCCCTTATTCCTTATCCCACTCTAATTGGGGTCGACACAACATGTTATAAACATGTTCTTAAATGATTTGGCTAGATACTTTACGATCGGCTGCCTGTCTGACGTTAACTAACCCTAGCCTTTTACGACATAAAGTAAGAAATAAGGGTGGTCTATTCTACTCAGCTGGATATTACACGGCGGATTAACTTACCTTAGTCGCCTTTTACGACACCTCGGTAGGAATGAGGGTGATCTATTCTACTCAACCGGATACGACACGGTGGGTCAAATTACCTTAGTCGCCTTTTACGACAACTCGGTAAGAAAGAGGGTGGTCTATTCTAGTCAGCTGGACATCATACGACTGTTCACCTTAGCTCAGTCAGTAGAATAATCGATTAATAAGAAAATCGATTCTTATTTCACATACGCACCCGCGTCCAGCTGGAAAGTCACTTAGTCTCATCATCGGCTTTCCTATTTTTTATACATTTTCCATTTTTTTTTAATTTATCTTCATAATGATACAAAAAAACGGGTACTAACTTTCATCATATTTCATCCCGCACAATTCGCGTCTTACAATTTCCTGACATCTTTGTACCCCATTGTTGTGGAAAAGTTTATTATCTCTGCGAAAGAAAAGTCGTTCACCGAGTTCTAGGTCATAAAATTTTTGTTTTAGCTACTCTTTAGGAAAATAGAATCGTTCGAAACATTCAACCGACCTCCATAAAGGGTTTGATGTCGGTTTTATACAAAGGAGCGACCAGGAAATGTCGTTCGCTTTTTGGACCTTTTATAAGCATGGAATCGTTTTGCTTTAGTATTACTGAAATATACGTCGTTTTAAAGTTTTAAATACAGCCCGTGATGGAAACTTTTGATAAACTTGCTGTAAATTAAATGGATATTGGCTTTATAAATAGCATTTTAGTTGATCCCAATTCTGATCGAGCTAAAATGCTATATATTTTTGCCATAAATAGTTTAGGATATAGATAATTTTAAATAATATGAAAATTTGTATAGAATTAAGTAAAAGGGTACTATCCACCGTGTGGTATCCGGCTGAATAGAATAGTACCACCCTCATTTCTTACCGAGGTGTCGTAGAAGAAGACTAAGGTAAGTTGACCCGCCGTGTGGTATCCGGCTGAATAGAATAGTACCACCCTCATTTCTTACCGAGGTGTCGTAAAAGGCGACTAAGGTAAGTTGACCCACCGTGTGGTATCCGGTTTAGTAGAATAGACCACCCTCTTTCTTACCGAGGTGTCGTAAAATACGACAGAGGTAAGTTGACGTCAGGCAGGCGGCCGGTCGTAAAAACGCTGCCAAATCATGTGACATCATGTTTATAACATGTTGAGCCGACCCCACTTAGAGTGGGATAAGGGCAGGAAGATGATAAGTAAAAGGGTACTATAGGACTGACATGTGCGAATTGTATAAAAGTCCATAAAAATAAAGATTTAAAAAAAAATACAGTCCGTAACTTTTACGATGAAGATTTTTAGTATTTTTATGTACAAATTTTTTGCCATAAGGATAAATATTGGTTTTATAAATTTCTCGTCGTCTAAGGTAGATATTTGGACTTTATTTAGTTACATGTTTTTGCTATACCTTAAATACAGTAATGGTGTTGATAACAACATGGATACTGAGTCAAATTTTTGATAAACGACCAAAATTATATTATATCATTATACTTTTGCCATTATCTCACTCTAATTGGGGTCGGAACAACAAGTTATAAACATTTTGTCAAATGATTTGGCTATATATTTATGACAGACCGCCTGCCTGACGTCAACTTACCGTAGTCGTATTTTACGACACCTCGGTAGAAAGAAGGACGGTATATTCTACTCAGCCGGATACCACACATAACATTACATAGATTCACTTAAAATACGCGGATTACAGCAAAATAATTCTATTTTAACTTAAATCATTTACTTTACTAGTTTAAAAAAAAATCCAGATAAAACAAAGACGTCTTTCTTTTTGTAATGCATGTGTTCATTTGTATTGTATTAATATAAACGTTTGTTATATGAATGTATTACAGGCTCAAATACGCACTTACAAGTAACAATAAATCGCTAGACGTCCTATCTCACCAAGCGTTCGAGTGTTACTGACATGGTGCATTTTGAGACAGTGTAATGTTTCCTTTTGTAGATTATGTGTTGTAGATTAGTATTAGTATTATGTATGTATTATACGTGTCGTGTATATAAATAAACAAGGTAAGATACATTACAGTAACTACTATTGGTTTTGTATTGACAACTTCCAGAATAAAATCTCTCTGAGAAAATCGACAAGCATTTGTATAATAATACGCCGACCAAGGCCGCCGTTACACTCTATATAATTCTGTTATCTGTTGTATTGTTTTTTATGTTAATTATACTCCTGTCCATCATTGTCCACTGAAGAATCAATTAGAACTAATGAATTAACATTTCCTGTATCCGCTTCCCAAATGTTTCGACAGGGTCGACACAACGTGCTTTAAACTTGTTGTTAAATGATTTGGCTAGTTATTTCACGACCGGCTGTCTGACGTCAACTTAGTTTAGTCGCCTTTTACGACTCGGTAAGAAATGAGGGTGGTCTATTCTACTCAGCTAGATATCACACGGCGAGTCAATTTATTTTAGTCGTCTTCTACGACACCTCGGTAAGAAATGAACGTGGTCTATTCTACTCAGCCGGATACTTCACGGCGGGTCAACTTTTTCTTAGTACCCTTTTACGTCACTTCGCTAAGAAATGAAGGTGGTCTATTCTAGTCCGCCGGATACCATACGGCAGGATAGTGTAGCTTCACGTAAATCCGTTTACAAAAGTAATGAAAATATTATTTTGCTATAATCCGCGATAAAAGAAAATATATGTAATGGTCAATGTAGACTGTACTATTCGTTCTCATACTTGATACATGCAGAATTTGTAAGAACTCATGCACTACCCGACAACGATACACAAGCACTGCACACATTCACCACCACAATCTCAACAATTGTTTTGCCCCGGAACCGAAGCATTAGCCGAAGCCTAATTCTATAAATTATGTAAATCCGTTTATTAACTCGCCGAAATATTCCTAGTATATTCCAAAAAAAACACGAGTGTATCCTGCACGTATTACGCCAGGAAATGTTTCTTCAAAATAATGTCGTCAAGCTATGTATTGCATGCGAACATCAAGCTCCCGTAATACACGAGAAATCTTGTTGGCAAATTTCATTTATTCGGCGAGGCCATCGTTGTTACTCGTTCGGAAAATTAAATTAAAAATGCAATAAGCTGCCAACGTGGATGGAAATTGGAATGCCGTGTAATTTTATTTTATTAAAAAAGTATTTTTGCATATTAACAAACAAATCATTGTTAACTTAGCCGTCAGTTAAATCTATACTAATATATTATATAAAGCTGAAGAGTTTGTTTGATTATTCGAACGCGCTAATCACAGGAACTACGGAACCGATTTGAAAAATTCTTTCAGTGTAAGATAGTCCATTTATCGAGGATGGCTATAGGGTTTATAACAGCACGATAAGATAAATAGGAGAGGAGTAATAAAAATTGGAACGAAAATTTAAATCTTTCATTGCGTGCGCTGAGTAAACGGTAATAGTTATTCAAAAATCATGTATTACAAAATTGTTCACCTCTAAAAGTTCTAAATAAAAGTCCGCGACAGCATATGTCTAGTTTTTAATGTTAACCCATTTTAACCATTTTTATGGTTATCAAAAAACTATATTACGGTTTTATCCTTTCCATGCAAGCGGAGTCGCTGGCGATTGCTAATTTAACAGATAAGTAGTTAGTTTTATAACACACATATAAAAGTATGTATGTAATATAGATTGCAGAAGGTTCAACCATCATCTTCCTGCCCTTATCCCACTCTAAGTGGAGTCGGCACAACATGTTATAAACATGTTGTCACATGATTTGGCTATGTATTTCACGACACTTCGGTAAGAAATGAGGGTATTACTTACCCTCTAGATTCTATTCTATTCAGCCGGATAACGAACGGCGGGTCGATTTACCTTAGTCGCCCTTTACGACACTTCGGTAAGAAATGAGGTTGGTCTATTCTATTACGCCGGTTACCGCGTCATTCGACTGATTTAATGTATTAATGTTGACAAATTAAAGTACTTTTTTATACATTCTTACTTACTGCTACTTAAAGCTTTCATAACTTTAATTATTAGTGGCAATGTATTTTACGCAACTTTGTATACAAATAAGATGAATATGAAAAACGAAAATGAGTAAAATGTTGCCAGAGAGCTGAAAAGGTAGGAAAATCGTTAGTAGCCGGAAATCGACTATGGACGTACAACGTTCTATTTTTGAACAATGAAAGAGAAGCGCTGAGAAAATTCTTCACAGTTTATTGATATAAGTATAGGAAAAGTTGTATATGTTGGAAAATATACAGAAAAATATATGGTTCGTTATCATTCTATTCACTTTTGCATTTCTTAAATGTCTTTTTATTCTGATAGACATCCTTACTGAATATAGGTTTCAATAATATAGATCGTTCATGGAGGCCTAAAAAGAGATGATTGGATTGTGTGAAGTGTGCAAGCATATAAAAGGATAAGGGCCAGAGTAGATAGGACATAATGGAAGACAAAAACACTTGGAGTGGAATAAGAGGTGTGCGCATCGCACTAGCTTGGGTCTAACCGACTTTTCTTTCCAAAAACAGAGCTTTTTGTCCAGCCGTTCATAGTAACAGACCCACTTTTACGTTTATTTTTTACCATTCTAACACGAAATTAAAACATTTATTTATGTAACACTTTTGACGTGACAACGTCTTAAATTAGGTTGCGGCTTGGAGTCACTCATGAAAAAGTGTAACGCCCGCTCACGTCTGTTACGATGAGTCACCGAACGAAAGAGAGGCGAATGCCTTGCGTCTCTCTTCCACTCAAACATGATAGGTCCGCCGCGCGCGCAGCACTAGAAAATTGATTAGTGCATTCAATTCCTTGTTCCTATTGTGCAATTTAATAATATTTATATCAATAAATATTCTACTAAGAAAAAAAGACGTTGTCACGTAAAATCTTTGCCCGTAAAACCGACTTTACAGGCACCGTTTTTTTTGTACAAGAAAACATATAAATAAAAGTTTAAAGGTAAAGTTACACTGTACAAAAGCGGTCTTATTAATGTAAGCAATGTCTTATAGTTAATTTTTATATACTCAATTACTCCGATACACGATCGGTCCAGCGAACGCAATTACAACGAGATAAGGAAATCGAATAGGAAGCAACATCACGGAATTGTTAAGCCCCGGAAATAAACTATTTGCGAGGGCTTAGCAAACTGTTTCCAATGAAGTGCTTGTACACGTGTCAGGGATTACGGAGAAGCATAACATATATTGTAACAGAAAGAAAAAAGAGATTTGTACCATAAAGACATCGAGATAGCTGTGGCGAGGTGTAGTGATGGGCGGACATTGCGTTGCGGCGCGCATAGGAGAGTAGTAGCGTCATTTGACGTAGTCGTGATTTGTCGCAGAATTGACAAGTTAAAAAATAATAAATAGATAGACTTTAGAGAAAAATGTTTCTTATTTATTGAATAAATCATCATCTTCCTAGACTTATTGCACTCTAATTGGGGTCGGCATAACATGTTACAAACATGTTGTCACATGATTTGGTTACGTATTTTACGACCGGCCGCATTTTTGAAATCAACTTGCTTTAGTCGTATTTTACGAGACCTCGGTAAATAACACAAAATTACTTGATGGATGTAGTTTTAGTAGACGCTTGTGAGAAAATAGACTCTTAAAAGGAGCCGAGTTTGATTGTTTCAACAGAACGTGATGGTTTTTTTCGTTCATCTCATTCTGGTAGCATGAAAGAAAATCGCGCCTTTTTACCTCAAAAGATATAAGTAACATTACTAATAGTTTTTTAAATTTTGAAGATCACTTGCCTCACTAGACGGGTAACTGAATGGATCCAATTATATCGACAAAAGGGCAAAGAGTGTAAGTGGCTAAAGGGCGTCGAAGGTATGCTTTACAAGGACGCCCTTTAAGCGACATCACTTTATATCTTGTAAGTATTTTATACAAAAGGAACGAATTCAACTTTGTATGAAAAAATACATACATTTTATTTCAATTATAGAAATCTTGAGAATATAATGACTATTACCCGGTAATTTTTACAATATAAAAAAAAGACTAAAAAAATATGTAGTTGGGGATGGATCCTAGATATTTATATTTCTTGAGACTGGCCGTTCCACGAATAAGCTACGCTGGCAAGTCAATATAAATTTTAGTATTTTTTTATTCCCAAAAACAGGAATAAAACGAATTTTTTTTACATAAACCCTAGTTAGATCGATTTTTCTGCCCTAAAACTGCCTACACGCTGAATTTCAGGAAAATCGTTGGAACCGTTTCCGAGATTCCGAAAAATATATACATATATAAATATAAAAATATATACAATAAAATAAAATAAAATATATACATACAAGATTAACTCATTTAAATATTAAAGATAAAATGATAAATGCAGACTTCTATATTTACTTCCTAAATATTGTGAATGCGAAAGTTTGTGAGTATGGATGAATGTTTGTTACTCTTTATTTTATTATTTTTTTTTTTTGTTCTTTTTACACATATATTTAGAAAAGAGAAAGAAAAAAATTAAAATTAAAACAACACATGTATAAAGGCGGACTAATCCCTAAAAGGGATCTCTTCCAGTCAACCTTTGAGTAATAGAAGGAAAAGGGCTAGAATTGAAGAAGAAAGAGAGTGCGGGTCATATAGAGAAAAAAAAAGTTTACGGCAAATCCGTTGAACCAATGGCAATGAAATTTGGTATAATTGTTTCTTGTACACCGCAGTAACATATCCTCCTTCCTCCTCCTTGAGTCGCGTGCTCACTGCTGAGCATCGTGATGATCCCAATCTCGTCTATTGTCGATTAGCTGCCTCCACTTGTCGTAGAAGTTGAGATGTCGTAGAAGGCGACTAAGGTAAGTTGACCCACCGTGTGGTATCCGGTTGAATAGAATAGACCACCCACTTTCTTACCGAGGTGTAAAATACTCCACGTAAAATATGACAAAGGTAAGTTGACGTCAGACAGGTGGCCGGTCGTAAAATACTTATCAAATCATGTGACATGTTTATAACATGTTGTGGCGACCCCACTTAGAGTGAAATGTGGGCAGGAGATCGATAATAGTGAATGTTTAATATCTACTATAACGTAAAATCATCCACAACAAGGGAAATACCGTCAGAATATAAAACAAGCGGAAGAATCCTTTGTTTTAATATTTCAAAAAAATTCCAACACAAACATTTATCGGAATTGCAAAATGGTATAACAAAAACCAGTGCCGCAGTGGATATTCGGTGTTAATTTATCTTTAATATTAATGAGATTTTCAGGGACCGTCCGACATTTAAATTTAACTGCAAAGCTGTTGAAATAATGGGTGTTATTTTTAACAAGCTTAGGTACGTGTATAATCTGTTTCGGGTGAGATGATAATAGAGTTACCGTTCTATGTATTTACTACATTTACTCATTTACTCATATTTCTACTATCATTTTTCGCTAATATCTTTCTAACGAATTTGTATTGGTAACGAAATTGCCTTTTAAGTCATTAGCTTCAATGTTTTTATTATAGAATATAATGTTTTTATTTATTTTGTACAAGCAATTTATTTTAAGCAACTTCAGCAGTGATGAATTGTACAGTTATATAAGCTTTTTGGATATATGTAACATTTTAATAATCATCATCATTCTCGTGCCCTTATCCCACTCTAAGTGGGGTCGGCACAACATGTTATAAACATTCTGTCATATGATTTTTGCGTTTTTACGACCGGTCGCCTGCCTGACGTCAACTTACCTTAGTCGTATTTTACGACACCTCGGTAAGAAAGGGGGTGGTCTATTTTACTAAACCGGATACCACACGGTGGGTCAACTTACCTTAGTCGCCTTTTACGACACCTAGGTAAGAAATGAGGGTGGTACTATTCTATTCAGCCGGATACCACAAAGCGTTTATTATTATTACTAGCTTTTACCCGCGCAAATTCGTTCAATAAAATTATCGATGTAAAATTATCAGGTCAGGTGCGTTAGATATTTCTCGTCGCAAACTTAGAAAATTGCGTTTAAGTTTTCGAAACTTAAATTAGATTTCGCTTACGATATCGGGTTTGCTCGACTAGGATTAATGCAACCAGGAAAAGTTTGGCATTGGCTGAAATCTATTGCCCGTGTGATAGTGATGTAATCTTATCTTAAGCTACAGAAGAAAAATTTAGGGCATGAAAATTTAAGGAAAAGTTTCGATTAAACAGTAAACTATTTTCAAACTAAGAGATAATTTTTTTCACAAATTTCCACATTCCTACACTTTTGCAATGTGGAATCATAGGTCACATGTATCCCAAGATTTTTTAACGCCACCGAGTTTCTTGCTTTTTTTATTAAATCGCTGTTCACACGCTAATTTTCCAATCGCCAGCAAGTCGCCGGCGATCAAGGTCAACCAGAAAATTTTAGACACGAAACGGACCGACCGCAGACATTCAAACATTATTTCTCACTAATGTTCTTTAAATGAACTTGTTGGCAATAACTTCTGCAAAAATTCAGCAAAGTTATAAAACACGAATCTGAGCAAGCATGGATAAAATTATATTTCTACTATCATTTTTCGCTAATGTCTTTCTAACGAATTTGTATTGGTAACGAAATTGCCTTTTAAGTCATTAGCTTCAACGTTTTTATAATAGAATAGAATGTTTTTATTTATTTTGTACAAGCAACTTATTTTAAGCAACTTAAGCTGTCATGAATTGTGCAGTTATATAAGCTATTTGGATATATGTAAAATTTTAATAATCATATTAATCTACAATATTTTTATCTGTACTACGAGTATATCGCACACTAATTAAAAAATGAAATGTATTCTACAAAATGAAATGTAGAATGGCTGAAATGAATAGACCACCATCATTTCTTACCGAGGTGTCGTAAAATGCGACTAAGGTAAGTTGAGCCGCCGTGTGGTATCCGGCTGAGTAGACTGGACCACCCTAATCAGGCAGGCGGCCAGTAGTAAAATAACTAGTCAATACATATAACATCTTTATCTTGTGCCGACCCCACATAGAATGGGATATCAGTAGGAATTTTCCTACTGGTTGGATATGGATGGTTCACTCTTACAAAGTCGTAAAAGGCAACTAAGGTAAGTTGACGTCAGGAACGCGGCCGGTCGTAAATAAGTAGCCAAATCATTTAACAACACTTAGAGAAGGATGAGGGCAGGAGAATCATTCTCCTGTATGAATCTATTACTGAAATTATATTCTTATTCGTCCATGAATATTTTGTATTAAAGCAAAACAAATAACTCATCAAATTCGTGCAAAATAACAGAAATAAACTTGCTTTTAATTCTATTTCATTAGACATTAAATGACGCTCACTTTACTTTACCTTTGGGTGCAAGTTTGGACAGGCGGCTGAGAAATGCTATCACTTGAAAATAAATTTTCCAGAAGCATCCATTTAATTTAAATTGAAAGTAAACTCGAGTGCATTTGCTACGGCAGGACTTTTCCGATTAAATTAATCGTCTTTTCTACTTGAAATGGCAAATGACGTAAAGCCTTTTTGATTGTAAAAAAATGTGTTCTTTTACATTGAGCTTTTGCGTTTTAATTTTTCAGGAGGAAAGCGTTAATGTGGTAGTTTACATAATAAATAAATTTTCAAATAATCGATTATTTAATATTTACCTAATAAGATTAGGTACATATTAAATAATCTTATCTAATCTTTAATAAATTGATTTGTTAAATTTGTTATTAAATTTATTTTAATAGATGAATGAATAGATTCTTCTGCCCTGTCGCCTTTTACGACACCTCGGTAAGGAAAAATCTAGGTCTCTTCTACTCAGCTGGATACCACACGGCGAGTCAACTTACCTTAGTCGCATAATAGGTGAATATAATAATGAATAATGTCATTGCCTACCTTACCGAGGTTTTGTTTAAAAAATTTCAAAAGACATTTTTTCTTTACCTTTTTTTCTTTGTGTCTCAATACTGGGAAGATTTGTAAAGTTTCAGTTTAACTTTAACAAAGTCGTAGCATTCTGCAGTGGAAACAATACAACTTTTCAGTTTATACCAACTACTTAATATCATACTAATATTATAAATGCGTTTGTGAGTATGGATGTATGTTTGTTACTCTTTCATGGCAAATCTGCTGAACCAATATCAATGATATTTGGCACAATATATATATATATTTACAGCAAAAATGTACAAGTTATTTATATCTATCTTAAATTACTTACACGCTAGGACTGTACAAATCATGCCCACGTGGAATGGTCCCAAGAATGCTGGCAGCGTTTCCGCGCTGAATCGCTAAGCTGATTCTTTGTGCGAAAAAGGAGCCAGCCCTCTTGTCACCTGAAGAGGCAATCAACCGAGGTGTTAAAACGGATAAAAATTTTTTTGCACTTTGACTCCATGGCCCTAGGGTCTCGACTGCAAACGGCACAAATATATAACTCTCGATGAGAGATGCATACTTCCGCCGTTTGCCGGTTTCGGCCATTTCCGCCGCAGCTCCAGGTCTTGACGCTGTTTCCCTGATATGGGACGAGGCTAACGTATCAACGCATGTTGCGTCCCACATTAGGGCCCGTCCCCGTTCCCAAGGAACCAGCGTCAAGCCGTCTGGTCTCTTGCCATCATCGCGACATATCCCGGAAGGCTCGAGAAGAGCAGGAATGTCGATGGTGGCAAGAGCTCTTTTGATGGTATCATTAAGAGAACCATGACGGAAAAGCCTACCAGAGCTCCTATGGCATGAAAGCCCGTGTATGCCAAAAGTGTCTACCTCTTTTCCACCTGGACATCGGTGCTTAAGGCACAATGTGGTTCCCAATCTGAGACCTAAAGCTACTCTGAAACTTTCGTTATCTAATAGTGTACCAAGATTTTTAGAAGGGAGAGCATGTAGCCAATAACCAGATTCTTTTTCCGATAAAGCTAGAAGCCTAGCTCGGTCTCGGTCACTCGGAAGATTTTGTACCAAATTTTTATGTGTAAGCTGAACCAATGGCACATCCCAAAGTTTTTGTGCGGTACATTCCTTCGGGATGTTATCATTGGGGCAGCTGATTTTCCAACTATCTAAAGCCTCTGTAGCATAGCACAACGAAAATAAATTTGGTTGTAAAATTTCAGAACTAAGTTTTTTAACACTATGCACAGAGGCCAGAAATGCCGGAAGAGCAACACTTGAAATTTTTCTCACGCCGATGCCACCATATTTCACCGGCAAAGTAGCCTGATTCCAAGAGTTATGGTCAAAAGACAAATTCAAAATGTTTTCTAATGCATTTTTTAAGGTGGCATCTATATTATCGAGTAAACCAGGATATTTCCAAATTGGGCTGGCACGAAGTATATAGGTAAATTTAGGTACAAAAAGGCAAAATTTTAAAATCGTAAATGCAATGTGGGAATTTAGTATGCCCAATTTGTCTGTATTGTCCGAAAACATTTTAACTTTACTCTCTAGAAAAGGTTGTATGGCTTCATCTAAAAGAGGAGCACCTAGGAGGCAAAGTGTACTTTTATGCACTATGTTAATGTTAGGGGCAATTTCGTTAAATAATTTTGTGGCCGCTAAAACACTTTCCGGCGTCAGTTTATCAGTAAAAAAAACTTCACATTTCGAAAAATTTAGTTCCAAACCAATTTTTCCAAATTCTTGCTTAACATGCTTAAGATCTTTTGAAACATCAATTATTCTTTATACACCGGAGTAACATATAGGCTATAGAAATTCTTTTAATTCTAGAGGAATAGGAGGACCTTAAAAAGCGCTATCTATTATCAACCTATCAAGACAACTGTCACGCAAACGAATAAAAGCTAGTATTTAGTAAATAACTATTTATAAGAAAAGTTACGAATAAATTTGATTGATGATTCTGTTTATGGTATGACGTGTTATACATTCGTCTGTTCCAGATACACCATTGTATAGATTTAAAGACTGTAAATTGCTTTATTGCTTCGCTTTGCGATTTCGTCGTGGAGTCTATCTCCAGATGATGCTTCGGTTACGGGGCGAAACGATTATTGAGTTTGTGATAGTGAACGTATGTAGTGCTTGTGTATTGTGGTGGCGGTGGTGGAGGTTTGTGTATGTGTTTTTAAGAATCGTGCATGTATCAGGTATGAAAACTGATTGCCTTTCCTACATTTAGCATTATATATATTTTCTATTTTACTTCATCGCGGATTATAACAAAATAATTTTATTATTACTTTTGTACTGTAAATTGCATTGAAGCAATAAATTTAAAATTTTTCCGAAAATTGAATCTTCTTTTATCTGAATATTAAGTATATATTAATTTCTTTAATTATCTTTCTTCTCTTGTTATCATACAATTTTTCTTGTTAAAATGTCTGGTAGAATACATGCATGAAAATTAGCCACAGGTATGAAATTCGTATTTAAGATGTATACAATTTTGTTTTATAAACCAAAGCAATAAGCACTATTTTCGTGTACACTAATAAACTTATTCTGATCGTAAACAGGGCATAAACTGTGATGGTTGCGTTAATTGAAAATCTACGTTGTTATGATTCTATCGCTGATTAATATTTACAGTCTAGTAGATTGTCTACAAATATTTGCCTTCACAATAACAAGCAAATTGTTAAGAAATTTTCTGATTTTACCTACTTCTCAATGAATTACTCGACTAATTTATAGAATTAGGCGTTACTTTGCGGAGATCCATAATACAAAAGTAATAATAAAATTATTTTGCTATAATCCGCGAAGAATTTCTTCGCGGATTATAGCAAAATAATTTTATTATTACTTTTGAATTACTCGACATAAAACAAACTATACTAATATACTAAATGTTTAAAAAAAACAAATACGCATGCGAAATTTATACTTTGAACGCTCAGTCAAACAACTTACTTTACCTATCAGTGTCAACTTATCTTAGTCGCCTTTTACGATACCTCGGTGAGAAATGACAGTGGTATATTCTACTTAGCGTGATACCACACGGTTTATACATCGGGCTAACATATAGGTTAAAAAATCCCGTTCCTTCGGGAACAGAAAAAAACATTAGATAATTGATACTATTTTAACACCTAATTGACGCGGATTGAGTCTAGCATATATTTCTAATAATTGTGTTGGTTTGTTTACGATATGTTGAGTTCTTAAGTAACAAGCCAATGAAATCAGTACAAAATATACTCAAAGTCTTATAGGCTGAAAGGATTTTCAAATCCAGGCTTTTTTACTATCCAAATAATCTTCAATATCGTAATATGCTTTACGTATACGCTCTTATACTTAATTTAAACCTTTCTGTAGACTAGTCTAGTATAGATTGCGGAATTTTATAGTAGAAGCGAATACCAAGACCATCGAATGAGTTGCTAACTCTGCTGAGTCGCGACACAGGTATCACAAGCTTTTTTTGACCTCTCGAATGTCGATGATACACATCAAATGTTCTCTTATATATAAGAATATTATTCCGTACGAATTGAATATTCTTATACTACACTAGAATATAACTATACTACAGTGAAATTCCGCAAGCTTACCTTTGTCGTCTGCTTGTCATAACATGTAAACTTTGCGCACCCCGTCCTGATAAACGTTAAGTTTGAACCGTCAGATGTCCAATGTCGATACAAAACTTCGACACTCAACGGAGGCAGAACTTATAATGTAAACTGTGACAGCTTGGGACTTAGGACTTATGCTACTTTAGGCACAAAATTATTCCTTCTGTGGTAGGAGACACGACATGGTAATACTGTTTTTAAACTTTTATGTTTTAAAAGCCGAAAACGGACTTTGATCCAAGGCAGATTTGGTAGGTTAAAAACGCGTTAGTGGTATGGGAAGAGAACCCAGTCGTTACTTAAAAAACTATCTCTAAAGAAGTAATTAATTCGCGTGATTCCCTGCCGTAAAGTTAAAGGAAGTAAGTTGGTGGTTAAACCCGCGGGGCGGTTCCGCGACCCTATGTTCTCCCCTGCGGATAGGCGGATAAGGCGTATAGTGCAACAACAAGTCAAAGCACTTACCTTAGCGGTTGTGGACTGTATGGTGGTAGCCTGCTCTAGATCGCTCGGGATCCAAAGAAGGCGCGGCGCGGATGACCGTTACGGTACAAAACGATGATGCGGAGAATCGATGCGGACTTGACTTCTCGGCGGTGTCAAGCGTTATGGTGGTTGCGGCGCGGCGATAAACCGCAATGGCGGCTGCAGCGCGACCATTCGATTGGTCGCGCGACTTCACCACTGTCACTCACCACTAAGTTCATGGCAGAGACATGCTTTACAAAATACGCCCAACCATAAGTATTCTTACATTTTCACAGCATATGTATAATTTAATTGCAAAAATATTATTTTGCTACAGTCTGCGATAAAAGAAAATATATGCAATGTTAAATGTAGAGTGTACTATTCGTTCTCATATCTGATACATGCAGAATTTGTAAAAACTACTGCACAACCCGCCACCCATATAAATAACACTGCAAAACATTCATTCAATTCATTACAAATTTCCTGTAGAAAATTACAATGTTACACCGATATTCTTAGATAATTGCGAAGACTAAATGGTTTTAAAGAACAAAAAGATGATAAATCTCGCAATCATAGCAAATAAAATGAAAAAGGAAACGAAAAATGGTTATTAAGTTTTATTAAATTTCGCAGCTGACGCCCGCACGCCTTCATACTTTTTTAAATGAAAATTACTAAAGCAACGCTGAATTGATATAATAATTCAAACAAGATGAGATTTCTTAAGTGGGTGTAACTTCATTCTTTATGTAAAACTTGTTGGAGTACAAATAAGTTAAGGGCACTAGTAAATGACCGTTTCGCATGAAATTTTTAAAAATAAGCGTTTTGTTTGTTGTAGCTAATAAAAAATATTAATTAATAATATTAAATATTAAACAATGGAGTATAGTTCTGACGTTTTGCGAATTTCTAAATAGATGGCAACAGGTAATTACAAATTTATTTTTTATTAGCTATAACAAACGAAACGCTTATTATTTAAAATTTCATACAAAACGGTAAGGGCACTAGTAATTACTAGTGCCCTTACCTTATATTACGTTTATTAATTTTCTGCTAGTTGATATAAACATTTTTTTTATTTATTTATTGTACGTATATACTTTACCGCCGTGTGGTATACGGCTGAGTAGAATAGACCACCCTCTTTGTTACCGCGGTGTCGTAAAAGACTACTATGTTAAGTTAACGTCAGACAGGCGGCTGGTCGTAAAATACCTAGCCCAATCATGTGACAACATGTTTATAACATGTTGTGCTGACCCTAGTTTACAGGATGAGGTCAGGAATGATGTCTGTTATTAGACCCATCACCAAATAAACGCGAAAATGTGAAACCTATTATAGAAATTAAATACTACGGCGGAAACAAATTTTGTACACCCTTGTGGGGTAGCTTACAGTACTGTCTGCTTATATAAGATCTATTTAACACTGTAATGCACGAATAAAATATTTGATTTGATTTAATAATAACTACTCTGCATTTCCTAAACGAATTATATTTGTTATTTAGGCTGTATTAAATACTTATTACACGTGTATGAATAGCGTTTCGATATTATTGCTGACAATATTAAATTTGCCACTTCTACCTTGTAATTTTATTATTTGACTACTATTAATATCTTATAATGAATCCTTACCAACCTTTGTGAACATGTTGATAAGTCAACTTATATCCTTTTATATGTTTAATCATTAGCGTTAGAATTGCCTTTTTATATGTGAATATTTCAATGAAGTCTTTTATATCGCACATACATATTTAAATAGCGCTCTTAAACGTTATTCATGGCTGACCCGAAAAGTGCGTGTTATGAGGCGTTTGCCAAGAAGTGGGATAGTAACAGGCAACTACAAGAAACTTCATGTAAGCGACATTAACAATTTTAATTGACATACAAAAATTCGATCACGTTGATCTCAGATAAGATATAGTTACAGATCCAAAACTATTCGCTATAAGACAGCTACAACTTAGTTATTGGGGCCAATTTGAAGTGATGTGACCTTTTCGTGACTAGAAGCCTGACATTCTATACAATTGGATTAGCAATGTTCGACGTAGGTTATGTACAACTTGTATTCATTTTAAGTATAATTGAATTTCGCAATTTTAAATTTTCAAAACTGCCGCCGAATTTTAAATGAAACCTAACTATTATCGATTTATCGCTCCAGAAACCCTCTACATACTAAGTTTCATAAAAATCCATCATTTTCTATTAACAATTGTCTGGTTCTTCAAGTATTTAAGTATAGTAGTATTTATTTAAAATTATATAAGTATATTTTTAACGCTGTGTGGTATCCGGCTGAATAGAATAGTACCACTCCCATTTCTTATCGAGGTGTCGTAAAGGCGACTAAGGTAAGTTGACCCGTTGTGTGGTATCCAGCTGAGTAAACTAAACCACCCTCGTTATTTACCGAGGTGTCTTAAAAAGCGACTAAGGTAAGTCGACCCGTCGTGTGGTATCCAGCTGAGTAGACTAGACTATCCTCGTTATTTACCGAGGTATCGTAAAAGGTGACTAAGGTAAGTCGACCCGCCGTATGCTATCCGGCTGAGTAGAATAGACCGCCCTCATTTCTAACCGACGTGTCGTAAAAGGCGACTAAGGTAAATTTAACCCGACGTGTGGTATCCGGCTAAGTAGACTATATCAATCTCATTTCATACCGAGGTGTCGTAAAAGACGACCAAGGTAAGTTGACATCAGGTAGGCGGCCAGTAGTAAAATAATTAGTCAATACATGAAACATGTTTATTTTGTGCCGACCCCACATAGAGTGGGATTTGAGTAGGAAAATGATGGTTTCATTCTTACATCTATACTAATATATAAAGCTAGAGAGTTTGTTTGTTTGATTATTTGAACGCGTTAATCTCAGGAACTATTAGACCGATTTAAAAAATCTTTGAGTGTAAAAAAGTCCATTTATTGAGGAAAGCTATATAGACTATCATCACGCTTATATGAATAGGAGAGGAGCAGCAATAAAATACATTACGAAACCGGCAAAATTTAAAGCTTTACTGACGTGCGCTGGGTAAACGGTAATAGTAGCTTTCATTGCGTGCGCTGAGTAATCGGTGAAATTTACTCAAAAACCATGTACTACAAACATGTTCCTCTCTAAAAGTTCTAAACAAAAGTCCACGACAGCATATGTCTAGCTTTTAAGGTTAACCTATATTGACCATTTTTATGGTTATTAAAATACTATATTACGGTTTTAATCTTTCTACGCGGGCGGAGCCGCTGCAAATTGCTATTATATATATATGCAATGAATATTTATTACTGTTAATTATTACATCGTATGAAATTATCCAGTAATAAAATACTACTGCCGTTGCATTGTACGTTGTGGAGTAATGAACGAAGTTTCAACAACTTTCGCTACATTTTCGAGAGGGTGTCTCGGATTAACATAATTTTAACGTCGACGAAAATTGCTTCAACTGTTTCGGCAGTCAAACTTTTTAATTATTCAAGTTGTAACGTTATGAAGAATGTTATTTTAAACAGTTAGATATGTGTTACGAAGAAATTGAGAAAGAGAATAATATAACGCAATTATAAATTAAATAAATGTATTGGACAATTACACACACAGTCGTACGTACCTAAGTTAAAGTTAATACTTGTGTTAGGGGTGACAGACAACTGGTAAAAAACTTATATAATTTTAAATAAATACTTCTATATCCAAATACTTAAAGTAACAGAAATTGTTAATGGAAAATGTTGGATTTTCATGAAACTTAGCATGTAGAAGGTTTCGCGAGCGATAAATAGATCTAGTTTGGTTTCATTAAAAAAATTTATTTTTTATTCCCATTTTCCAGCACTGACAAACTGCTTCATTATTATTAGACAAAATTACCAAAAGATTATTTACGCACTTGCAAGGTCATTATAGCTTAGTTGGGAACGGGCGGTCTAATAAAGTGAAAATACCCCGGATCAAGTCCTGTTATCACCTTTTTTTCATACTGCATCATTTTTGTACTTTCAAAAAAACATACAGAGCAAAGCTCGGTCACCCAGATACTAAATATTTAAAACTATATAATATGTATGTATATGTTTACTAATTGTCTGTCATCCAAAACACAAGTATTAAGTTATTTTTGGGGATGGAAAGCCGTGTGCGTAATTATTCCATATATTTAATAAAAGTTTGCGAAAATAGAAACCCCCTAAGTGGGAGTTAAGGTTATTATTTTATTCAGAAATCTTTTGGTCTTATAAGTTCATGTTATATAAAGAGATTGGGAAAAGGAATAACAATGTAATGAACAATAAACAATATTATATTAGAGACACGTTTTGCCAGGAATCAATGTTCTTTCCCATGTCAAAGTCCTTTAATTCATAGACTAATGGTCTTAACTAGCATTACATGTAGATAGTATCAAAGATGAGTACTGAGTGTAATTATAAAAGTTTGCTATCGCATCCTGCGAATTAACATAATTTCACCAGGTAGCGACCTGTTTCAAAATGATTCAGCTACGAACTTTTTAATTACAGCAGTAAGTTACATTAATCGCGGGTTCCTTTCACTTAGAAAGGAGTTATAACTGGTGTAAAATAAATTTTAAAAGGGAAAATAAGCAATTATAGTATACTAGAAATCGAAAGATTTAAACCGTAATATAGTATTTTGATAACAATAAAAATGTTTATAGTGGGTTAAACTTAAAAGGTACACATATGCTGTCGCGGTCTAATATTTAGTACTTTTAGCGGGGAATCATTTTGTCATATATGATTTTTGAATAACTATCACCGTTTACTCAGCGCATGCAAGGAAAGCTTTAAATTTTGCCGTTTTCGTACTATTTTTTAGTGCTGCTCTTCTCCTATTCATCTTAGCGTGATTTTATATAGCCGATAAACTATCTTACACTGAAAGGATTTTTCAAATCGGTCCAGTAGTTCCTGAGATAAACGCGAACAAACAAACTCTTCAGCTTTATATATTAGTATAGAAGTATAGATAACCATTCCCTTTTTCTTATCTATAAGCGTATACATATATTTCGAAAAGTTAGTAAGTTATTATCTCAAAAGAAAAATAGGTATTTACCGTTAGAAATAAGGATAAAGAAGTTAAACTCACCTGGATGATTTGATAAAGAACGCATATGCTAGAATTCTCATGGTCTATGTAAGATAACATGTTTGTTTCATAATAAAACATTAAACGTACGAAAAAAATCATTACTGGAAATTCGATATTTTGGTTATCATACTAGTAATCGACGCTTGTTATTATTGTGTAGTAAAAAGCGACTAAATTAATTAGACCCGCCGTGTGGTATGCGGCTGAGTAGAATAGACCACCCTGATTTCTGACCGAAGTGTCGTATAAGGCGCGTAAAGTTAGTTGACGTCATGCTGGCGGCCGGTCGTAAAATAACGCCAAACATGTTACAATATGTATAAAACTTGGGACAAGGGCAGGGAAATGATGATGTTATTGTTGTTGCATTGATTATATGAATAAATAATGAGCTGTAATAATGATTGATGGTTGTTTCTGGTATCGACGTACGCCCTGTTCAATAAATCAATCCAATTATGACCATTGTGTATTGTTTGCTCACCCAATACTCATAAATTATGTAGTAATACTAGAAATTATTGGGGTGATCGAAGTATGACCTAGTTATAGCGCACTATATATTATAGAAGGAAAATTCTGACTCACTTAATAAAAAGCGATCTTTCTTTATTTATAAGTGACCATCAATCGCGCGGTTGTGCCCGCGTGGAGAGATTAAAACCGTAATATAATATGTTGATAACCATAAAAATGTTTAAAGTGGGTTAACCTTAAAAGCTAGACATATGCAGTCGCGGACTTTTATTTAGAACTTTTAGAGTGAAATTTTTTTCTAATATATGGTTTTTGAATAACTATTACCGTTTACTTAGCGCACGTAAGGAAAGCTTTAAATTTTTCCGTTTTAGTAATATTTCGATCTAAGGTTTAGAACTTTTTTGGTTCACGCCTTACTATTAGGCTATCACAGCTTTGTATTTGACAGCTCAAATTATGAGTTGCTACCTATTTTCGTAGTATTTAGTGCCCCTACTTTTTACACGTATTTTTAACAATTCTTTTTGTGTTCGCTCTTGTTGGTAAAGCACTATTTACTATACGAACAAAGGCGCTTTAGTCCACAAAGCTAATGTTGAATTTTAAGGTAGCTGTAATAAAGGAATTCCTTTTGAACTTATTCTCTTACTTTTCCTTCGTTTTAAGAAAATGGTTGTTCTATAAAGCTTTGTGTTTGTTTTTTTTACACCTTAAGTTGTATGTAACAAAGGTAATTAAATAGTGCTTATTTGTTGCTATTTAACAGAAGAATAGTGCGATATATTTCGATTTTTTTTCCGAAATTCAAAATATTCTTTATTCATTATTTTGATATATATGTATATATTTGATTTTTTTTCCAAAATTTAATATAATCTTTATTAAAGTTAACTTAACAAGCTTTTTCGTAAGCTCTACTGCTTTGGAAAGCTGTTCCTACCGAGAAGAGCCAGCAAGAAACTCGACGACTTTGTTCAAAATAATTTTTTTTTCACTAGCTACATTAAGTCATTTTAATCTTGTACAGGGTCGATAACTAGTATCGACGCACTGTTATCATCTATATCTCAACAGTATAGCAGGCTTTCTGAATCAGCCTCCCTTTAATTGAATTTTTATCCTGTACAGGGTCGAAGTGTAGTATCCACGCATTGTTATCATCTTTATAACCCTCAACAGTATAGTAGGCTTTCTGTATCAGCCTCCCTTTAACAGAATTTTTAAACTGCTATAATGGCAAAGCTAAAATTGATTGCGGAATTTTATTATAAATACTTATATCCGATACTACACTTTTGCAATGCGCAAAGCAGGAGACGCAAACTTATGTCAGTTCCAATATTTCTATTACATACATCACCAATTTTTTTTATATTTTTATGTTCAAAAATATCTATTTATGTAATACAAAGTCAAGTTTTATGTATTTGCTTAATGTGGTACACAATTATGTTACATCAATATAATCTAGAACGACACATATATACATACATAATATGTCAATATTAATATTATAAAGAGGAAAAATTTGTATGTATTTCACACAAAAACTACTGGACTAATTTCAACAATTCTTTTACCATTGGAAAGCTGCATATTACTGAGCAATATACGCTGTATTACATTAAAAAAATAGGGATCCGTAATAAAAATGTAATAAGATGTAAAAAATTAGTCATAAAAATCTGTGACCACATGCGCTGCGGAAAATATTGATGACATATACGCGGGTGAAACCGCGGGATATTAGTAGTATGTAATAAAATTATTATATATCACGGCTATAGGACGTTTGAAAAGCTTCAACCTGTTATAATTTATGACAGTCTGACAGTTCATGGCGGTTGGAGATTGAAGTATAGGGAATTTTTTTACCCCTTTACGGAATTTTCACTCCGTGTTTGACTTATAATTAAAAATACATTAAACAACAAATTCAGTTTTTGGTTTGCATAAAAAATGTTCGTATTATGAATTTGAAAGTTTTAATCTATTCGGAATGACTAACTTGTAGAATTATTTTGTAATGAAATTTGTATCGAACAATTACAGATTAACGTCTGATTTCAATGAAATATTATTTTACGAGTATTTTATTAAAATTATCCCCGAGAGACTCATCATCCTCCTGCCCTTATCCTTTAAGTGGGGTCGGCACAACATATTATAAACATGTTGTCGCATGATTTGGCTACGTATTTTAAGACCGGCCGCCTGCCTGACATACTTACCTTTGTCGTATTTTACGACACCACGGTAAGAAAGAGGGTGGTCAGCTTTACTCAACCGTATACTACACGGTGGGTCAACTTACCTTAGTCACCTTTAACGACACCTTGGTAAGAAATGAGGGTGGTCTATTCTACTCAGCTGAATACCACACGGCAGGTCGACTTACCTTAGTCGACTTTTGCGACACCTCGCAAAAAAATAAGAATGGTCTGTTTTACTCAGACGGATACCACACGGTGGGTAAACTTGCCATAATCGGCTTTTGCGACACCTCGGTAAGAAATGAGGGTGGTCTATTTTATTCAGCCGGATACCACTCGGCTTATAAAACCATATAAATTCTCAGCCGGACACCACACAGCTAATTATCTCCAAGAGAATATAGATTAAAATTCGTGCAACATGTATTTTTTATACACAATTCTTCTTTTTTCAAACTTTCTCCGATTCTTTTCCAATTCGATCTTCGAAAATTCGTACCTGCAACAAAAGAATAAAAATTATTAGAATACTTTATTACTCTTTTAATAGATGTATTTCTAATCTGATAACCTGAATAATAAATTGAAATGGTCACATTTAAAGAATCTAATTGAATTCATCCAATTGCAAAGGATTCGTTTTAGTTCTGAGGATCAAAAATTTATGAAGGTAACAAAGAAAATGCTATTTCAGCTCATTCCGTGTAATTTGATCCGATTGTACGAGTTTCCTATTACAGGAGGCAAGAATTTTATTATAAGTTTCGTAGTAATATTAAATGCATCATCATAAAATTAATTAAAACCGTTTTTTTTTAATTATAGACAATGTATAACGTAAAAACATGCCGTGTGGTATCCGGCTGAATAGAATAGTACCGACCTCATTTCTTACCGAGGTGTCGTAATAGGCGACTAAGGTAAGTCGACCCGCCGTGTGGTATCCGGCTGATTAGAATAGACCAAATTCATTTCTTAAGGAGGTGTCGTAGAAGGCGACTAAGTAACGTTGACCCACCGTGTGTATTCGGTTGAGTAAAATAGACCACTCTCTTTCTTACCGAGAAGTCGTAAAATACGACTAAGGTAAGTTGACGTCAGGCAGGCGGCCGGTCGTAAAATACGTAGCGAAATCAGGTGACAACTTGTTTATGAATGACACAACATGAATAAACATTTCATTTCTTACCGCGGTGTCGTAAAAGGCGACTAAGGTAAGTCGATCCGCCACGATCGACAACACGGTAAGAAAGAGGGTTATCTACTCAGCCAGATACCACACGACATATCAAATAGTACACGATTTAAAACAAAGATACCTAGTATAAGTTCGCAAAATTGATCTCAGAAACTTTTCACATCCTCTTGAGTTTCATCCGTCAGTAAGCTCAGCAGTTTCTGGTCACGTTTCCATGATAGATTTAATATCTCCCGGGAAGACACGTTACACGTATGATAAACGGTTTCAACTTTTGAAACATTAATTTACAAGATGAATTATTCCGAACAATCGCTCGTTTTGAGTAAGTTAACCCATCAGATCCGGCTATCCGTAACTACTTAATACTTATTTTATTTATTTATTTATTTATTCTTTTTATACATATATTTAGAAAAGAGAAAGAAAAATTAAAAAAAAAAACATGTATAAAGGCGGACTTATCCCTAAAAGGGACCTCTTCCAGTCAACCTTTGAGTAATAGAAGGGAAAAGGACAAGAATTGAAGAAGAAAGAGAGTACGGATCATATAGAGAAAAAGAAAAAGAAAATATAAATTGAACTATTTAATCTATTAAATAATAATAATAATAATAATAAATACACTTTATTGTACACAGAAAAATCTAAAACGAAATACAAAAAGAAAAAGAAGAAGAAGCATAGTAAATAAAATGTAAATGACGTACACGTTATACAAAAAAAAAAGCATGGTAAATGAGTCCATGTACAAGAGGCGGCCTTATCGCTAGAACAGCGATCTCTTCCAGGCAACCAACAATAAAGGAAAACAGTAAAACAGGCGGTAGGTGTGTATGAAATAAGGCATATATATATACAAATACAATAAATAAAATAAAATATACATATATAATAACACAATATATTGTGAATATGTTTATTGAAAGTGGAATAATATAATGACAAATAGAGAAGAGAGCAGAGAGGACAAAGGAGGGGATGGGATCAAGATGTGCTAAGAAAATGTTTTTTTATGTTATTTTTAAATATCCCAAGGGATTTCGATTTTTTAATATATTGAGGAAGGGAATTCCAAAGAATAACAGCTTGAACAGCAAAAGCTTAGAATAAAAGGAGGATGAGTGGGGAGGAACTTTCAAACGTAGGTTATGGTCAGAACGTAAGGGACGGGTATGGGTGTCACCTAAAAAAACAAATTGTTCTTTTAGGTATTTGGGTTGGTAGGAAATAATTTTGGTAGGTAAATAATTTTGTTAAATAAATATAGATGAAAAGATGGTACTAATATATAATTACTTACGGATTGGTAGATCGCACATCTCCCTAGATTTCTCTTAAGATATGCAGGTTTCCAATAATTACAATATTTGTTTATATTGAATTCTTTTTTTACTAATACTAGCTCAAACTCACGAAGTCGTATGTGTAAAAAAAGTTAAATAGCGGCCTATTACTCTCCTAATGCTAGGCATAAGTCTCCTCTCTCCGTTTTAAGAGGAGGGTTAGAGCTAAAACCTACCACGCTGCTTTAATGTAGATTGGTAGGTTACACATATCCACAGAATTCTCTGGAGATATGCAGGTTACCTTACGATGTTTTGCTTCGCCAAAAAGCGAGTTATAAATTGAAATTATCAATTCTACAGATAAGTTTTAATAGAAAAACTCATTGGCGCCTGCCCAGAGTATGAACACATGATCGCCTCTAGAGAGATTATGCGGTGATTTACCCGCAATATCGCGCATCATACAAGATGCATAAAGTCATATTTCAATATGCGACATCAAATATTAAACTCCGTCTGTAGAATTTCAAACATATCTTTTAATATCAACTCTACAGTAAGTTTTCCAACGTCATATAAATATTTGTTAGCTTTTACCTCAGAACGGAAAGGTATTTGAATTAAATTTTGTGTGAAGGCAAGCACACAAAGCATTTACACTGGTATGTGTAATTGCTTTTATAACAATCATAAAGGCTTCTCAAATATGCATTTTGATTTAATTATATCAATCATAACATTTTTCACTCCATTCAAGGTGTAAAGCATTTTTTTTAATATTTAAGTTATTTATGGATCAGTAAATCGTAGAAAATAGTATAAAAAGATTTTGTGAACTTCGCTATTAAAAGGTACTATTTTGCTACATATTTAAGCGACTTAGTCCACTAGAATAGACCACTATGATAATGCTATCCATCCTTGCTCTCACCACGAGAATGTCCGTTTCTCTTTACCTTTATCTGTTTCTATAATAGCTTCAGATATCTTTGTTTATGTTTTATGACCCGCTTTTTCTGTAAGTTCCGGCTGAGTAGAATAGACCACCCTCATTTCTTACCGAGGTATCGCAAAAGGCTACTAAGGTAAGTTGACGTCAGGCAGAGCGGCCGGTCGTAAAATACCTTGCCAATATGTGACAACATGTTTAAAATATGTTTATGATGAATGATGACATTATGTATGGAATTTAAGCAATGATTTTTAAGTTTATAAATTTTAAAAATAACAACTTTTAATGAGAATTTAGCTAAAGCTTTATATAATATTTTTTTATCAAACTGACAATATTACAATTAGTCCTAACGGCTTTAACAGTATCAACGGCTTTATCAGCTTTAAAAAAATATCACAAGTCAATACATATAATAGGTACTTTAATCCTCGTACTGAAATTTACATAAACAGAAACAAGTTAACAATAAAACATCAAAGTTTTGTATACAGTTATATTCAAACTACATTCAACGTTGCGAGTAATAAAAAAAAACCCCGTGGTTTACTGTATTGTCAGTATTCAAAACAGTTTTTGTTTGAATCAGCATTCAGCTTTTTTATTTATAGAGGACATCAAAATTCGGGCTAGCTAACAAAAGCACTTGTAACATCAACACTGTCTGAATTATTTGAAAGCCAATTTTATGCATCCTGTAATATCTGATGTATGTTTAACTTCCGCTTTTTTAATTAACCTTATACTTGTTTTATATAAGACATTCTTGGGCTAAATCCATCAACATTCTCGTTTGCCCTTATCCTAAGTGTCGGCACAACGTTATAAACATGTTCTCACATGATTTGGTTACGTATTTTACGACTCGCCGCCTGCCTGACGTCAACTTACCTTAGTCGTATTTTACGAGGTAAGAAAGAGTGAGCTACTCAACCGGATACCACACGGTTGTTTACCTTGCCTTAGTCGCCTTTTACGGCACTTCAGTAAGAAATGAGGGTGGTCTATTTTACTCAGCCAAATACTACACGGCGGGTTCGGCTAAACTAAACATATAAATATATGAAACCGTCGACTCGTTTTAACCGCGGCGCCGACTTTATTTAACAAGTAATAATAATAATAATAATAATAATCTTTATTTATATAAAAG
Organism: Morpho helenor; assembly: GCA_029227775.1. Classification (NCBI taxonomy): domain Eukaryota; kingdom Metazoa; phylum Arthropoda; class Insecta; order Lepidoptera; family Nymphalidae; genus Morpho; species Morpho helenor. The sequence goes on along the minus strand of JARGCU010000022.1, from coordinate 3,826,055 downwards.
TAAGTATGTTAAGTATAGGTTTTTTTTGTTCTTCTTTCTTAAATGGTAGATATCCACTACGTCAGCACACACGTCTAAACCCATGTATCATTAGTGATATCTAACTAAGGAATATTTTCACCAGAGTCAAATAAACAGTCTAAGTAAACGTAATTTAATTCCTCCAGACGTAATAAATAACATAAAATGTTTCACGAATTTCGCCACCCTTGACGAATATAGATTCTAATCAACTAAATTGAAAAGGAAATTATATTACTTTGAGAGGGAGTTTACGTATTAAAAATGTTAATAATGTTAAGCCAATTAAAGGAAAGAAAATATGAATAACATATATTTTAAGGTTGTGCGCCGTGTGGTATCCGGCTGAATAGAATAGTACCACCCTCTTTCCTTACCGAGGTGTCGTAAAAGGCGACTAAGGTAAGTCGACCCGCCGTGTGGTATCCGGCTGAGTAGAATAGACCAACCTCATTTCTTACCGAGGTGTCGTAAAAGGCGACTAAGGTAAGTTGACCCACCGTGTGGTATCCGGTTTAGTAGAATAGACCACCCTCTTTCTTACCGAGGTGTCGTAAAATACGACAGAGGTAAGTTGACGTCAGGCAGGCGGCCGGTCGTAAAAACGCAGCCAAATCATTTGACAGCATGTTTATAATATGTTGTGCCGACCCCACTTAGAGTGGGATAAGGGCAGGAGGATGATGATATATTTTAAGGTTGTATTATTAATTGAATACACTAGGCTTTAATTAAAAACATCTAAGGTTTTACATGTTTTAATAAGTAAGTAACGGCCTGTTACTATCCCACTGCTGGGCATAGGCCTCTTCTCTCCGTTTTTTTTTTTGGTGAGAAGGATTGGAGCTAAGACCTACCACGCTGCTCCAATGCGGATTGGTAGGTTACACATATCCCCAGAATTCTCTAGAGATATGCAGGTTTCTTCACGATGTTTTCCTTCACCGAAAAGCGTGTGATAAATTGCAATTATCAATTAGACACATAAGTTTTATTAGAAAAGTCATTGGGGTCTGCCCGGGTTTGAACCCTAGACCTTCTCAAAAGAGGCGCACGGTGTTACCGCTGGGCTACCACAGCTTAATAAATCCTACTAATATTATAAATGCGAAAGTTTGTGAGCATGGATGTATGTTTGTTACTCTTTCACGGCGAATCCGCTGAACTAATATCAATGAATATCGATGAAATTTTGCACAACAATAGCTTATATACCGGAATAACATAAAAGACTATAGACCTACCCCTCTTAGAGTGGGATAAAGGCAGAAAAATAATGATAATAATGACGTCTCTTGTGGTAAAAAAATACACACAAAATACCTCAATTTACTCTTTCTAGAATTAAATATTTTTAATCCGTCATCTGTGATCTATTCCACAACTTATCCTCCGTACATTTAAATGTATAAAAAAATTACGTATGACGTATTTGCACGCAGGATTTTTCCCCTCTGACGGTTGAGTAAAAGCAAATACGAGGATCGCATATTAAAAAGCTTAAACAAATAGCTTTTCCCATTAAGCTACGTGTAATTTCGGCAGTATTATGAATTTTTTTTCAAACCTTTTAAATATCCGCGTGTACTACATAAAATCGATATGAATATTATAATGCGAAATTCTACTTGTCAGTGTAATAAATAAATCACGAAATATAATATCAAATAAAATTATAAACAGACAGACACACACATTCATACAGACAATACAGAAAAACTGAAGAAAAACCACAAGTTGTTTTTAGAAAATGTCGAACCCGCGACCCATGGAGATCCAGAAGGATATTACTACTAATAATCTGTACCAAAATTGATGAAATTTGATACAATAAAAAAACACTTGGCTAACGAATAGGATTAAAAAATCCTTTTTTTTTTAGTTTTAGTTTAGGTAACGGAAAGAAACACATATTGCGTTATTGAAGGTACAAAAGTAATAATAAAATTATTTTGCTATAATCCGCGAAGAAGTAAAATAGAAAATATATATAATGCTAAATGTAAGTGGACAATCGACCAAAATCGCAAAGCTTTGCGGTTTTGGTCGTGGAGTCTATCTCCTGACGATGCTTCGGTTGCGGGGCGAAACGATTGTTGAGTTTGTGATAGTGAACGTATATAGTGCTTGTGTATTGTGGTGGCGGTGGTGGAGGTTTGTGCATGTGTTTTTACGAATCCTGCATGTATCAGGTATGATAACCGATTGTCCACTTACATTTAGCATTATATATATTTTCTATTTTACTTCTTCGCGGATTATAGCAAAATAATTTTATTATTACTTTTGTATTATGGATCTCCGCAAAGTAACGCCTAATTCTATAAATTATTTATTGAAGGTACTTAAACACTTAAGTTGGCGTGAATGAAATCCCAGATATCACTAATTATACAATATATATCAAGCTTAAAAGGTAATTTTAAATCCCCTTCGTTGGTCGACGTCCGTTAAACAAATCAGCACTAGTCGAGCTTAATTTCCTAGCACTTTCCAACGATATATTCACCGTTGCCAAACTGCTCTATGCAAAATTAAGTTTCTAATTAGTACTTCACCTGTTTAACTTTTATTTGGTATGACATCAAATAGCCGTTCTGCTTGTATCAAAGGTATTTATTTAATTCTATTTATTTTTATAAACCCCATGCAATACTGCTTTCAACAAATCACTTTATTACATAGTATAAAACAAAGTCGTATTCCATGTCTGTCCCTATATCCCTATGTATGCTTAAATCTTTAAAACTACGCAACAGATTTTGATACGTTTTTGCGAAAAGGAAGGTTTATATGTAAAATAAAATTTAATATGGAGTAGAGAAATACTGTAATTTTTGAGGTTTCTAATGTTATGTACATTTTTTTTTCCGCTTACATTGCAAACGCAGGCTGAACCCTACGAAATTCATTAGAGGTGCCAGAAAATACAACGCAGGTAAGTTGTCGTCAGGTAGGCTAAATCATGTGACAACATGTTTAAAACATGTTGTTCCGACCACTTAGAATGGGATAAGAGCTTATAAATATTAACTTCGTTATATAGTATATGCAATCTTTAACATTTTCCTTATTATTAAATTCCGCCTTCCATTATTATTACACTAATAAATTATCTCAGATATCCCTATCGATTGCCGGAGGGACTGAAAGTTTAAACTTTATATATGAGCCGTATAAATCACATGTAAAATTTATTGGAGTTGAAAGAAGCACATAAATTAACAGCAATATAATATGGTGAAATTATGATGTATCGTAAATTACAATATTGTTAGAAATAAAGTCTAAATTCAATTTAAAATGAATAATAAAAAATATAAACGAATGCGTTTAGAGAATCACGCCGAGCACCTTACTGTGCACCAACACTTTTCACTACAAAATCCAATGCAGAGTGATTATGCCACCAGTTCGGAACAATAATCCACTTGAGAAGAACTGGCAAGAATGTCAGTGGTCGCTCTTATCACGAATAGCAATTATTTGAGGTTAGATTCCAATAATATGAAATACAAAAGAGGTCCCAAATACGTCTTCTTCCTACCAATGCCGCACGCCAAAAGAGAGCGACAAATTTTTTTTTTTCGAACTCTAACTAAGGCTGTTAGTCGTGAAGGCTTTGACAGCGTCACTGAGAAAGTGGGCGAGCGCAGAAGTACGCCGGGGGTTGGGCTGGGAGAGCGGGTCTCGAAAGAGGCCCGCAGCATCCTGGGAGCGTCGCCTTAAGGGTTCAGGCTTAAAACGACGCGTTGTGGAGGACTGTATCGGACTTGAAAAAGAGCGACTAAAGTCAGCCGTTGCCTTATATAGGCTGTCACAACTGAGAAATCTAGATTCCTAACAATACTTTATTTGTTTTATTTGTTTCTTGGGTACAGCGTACCCAAAAAAATATATTATTACGTACGAGTATGTATATAATCGAAATGTGAATCTTAAGCCTTAATATTTCTATTTCTTATTAAACGCTGTGTGGTATCCGGCTGAATAGAATAGTATCACCCTCATTTCTTACCGAGGAGTCGTAAAAGGCGACTAAGGTAAGTTGACCCACCGTGTGGTATTCGGCTGAGTAGAATAGACCAACCTCATTTCTTACCGAGGTGTCGTAAAATGCGGCTAATGTAAGTTGACGTCAGGCATGCGGCTGGTCGTAAAATACATATGACAACATGTTTGTAACACCCCGACCCCACTTAGAGTGGGATAAGGGCAGGAAGATGATGATGATTTCTATTTCTTATTAAATTCCGTTTTGTTTTTCAGTTAGCACAATATTTTTATTTTTCATTAACATTTTTTTTAAATATATAAGGACTTACAAGAGGCTTACAAGAACGAGCTATTAATAAAGCTGAGTCGGGTTTCTTTGCACAAGAATATATGCATGAATGCTATAATAGCAATCACCGCCTACGGCTTATTTTCTAAAGAATGTAAAAATAGAAAAGAAATCTAATATTCTCATATAAACATTTCGTCGAAACAATTTTTAATTTTAATTTTCACATATCCTGCTGCCCTTTTATCCCACTCTAAGTGGGGTCGGCACAACATGTTATGAACATGCTGTAACATGATTTGGCTGCGTTTTTACGACGGGCCGCCTGCCTGACGTTAACTTACCTTAGTCGTATTTTACGACACCTCTGTAAGAAAGAGGGTGGTCTATTCTACTAAACCGGATACCACACGGTGGATCAACTTACTTTAGTTGCCTTCTAGACACCTCGGTAAGCAATGAGGGTGGTCTATTTTACTAAACCGGATATCACACGGTGGGTCAACTAACCTTAGTCGCCTTTTACCTCGGTAAGAAATGAGCGTGGTACTATTCTATTCAGTCGGATACCACACGGCTTACATTTGCTTCCTATTTATTTCCCTTTATTGTAATATGGTACATTTTAGACTGACTTTCCTACTCTAGTATAAAAACTCTATGGCTTTTATTCACTAAAATAGAACTAGTATCAGTTTACGCAAGAAAACGTTTTATCGATACCAAAAATCTACATTGTATATATTTCTAGCGAATGGAAAAATTCGAGGTATTTACATACTGGCTCGTTGGTGCAGTGGGTAGTGACCCTGCCTTCGGCACCACGAGTCGCGGGTTCGATTCCCGCCGAGGGCCAACATTTTCAATAAATGAATTTGTTGGTCTTTGAGCCTGGGTGTATATTTGTATTTAAGTATGTATTTAAAAAATATATAAGTATATATATTCACCAGTTGTCTGTCACCCATAACACAAGTATTAAGTTACTTACTTTGGGGACGGACGACCGTGTGTGTAAGTGTCCCATATATTTATTTATTTATTTATTTATTATACGTTTGCCATGAAAACTATTCAATGTTTTGCAGCGAGTGTTAAAATATTCCACTCGGCTGTTTCTTTATGTTGTTTGTAACGCAAAGCTTTGTTTATTCAACAGCTTTCGTGTTACTTTACAATCATATTTTCATTATTCCATGAGCCGAGGTAATTAAATACTGCACCTTTGTATGTAAGAATGAAGGCAAACACTTTTTATAATTTGTAGGCGTTGCTTTGTGATGCTCGCTGAGTAGAATATACCACTCTCATTTCTTACCGAGGTGTCGTAAAAAGCGACTAAGGTAAGTCAACTCGTTGTGTGGCATCCGACTGAGTAGAACAAACCACCCTCTTTCTAACCGAGGAGTCGTAAAAGGCGACTAACATAAATCGACCTGCCGTGTGAAATCCCTCTGAGTAGTATATACCACCCTCATTTCTTATCAAGATGTCGTAAAAGGCGACTAAGGTAAATCGATCCGCTGTGTAGCATCCGGCTAAGTAGAATAGATCACCCACATTTCTTACCGAGGTGTCGAAAAAGGCGACTAAGATAAGTCGACCCGCTGTGTGGAATCCGTCTGAGTAGAATACACCACCCTCATTTCTTATCAAGGTGTCGTAAAATGCGACTAAGGTAAAATGACTCGCCGTGTGAAATCTGGCTGAATAGAATATACCACCCTCATTTCTTACTGACGTGTTATAAGAGACGAGTAAAGCAAATCAACCTGGTTCGGAATGTTGCTCTCAGCGAGAAGGAAGACCAAGAAAATTGGCGGTCTTGTCGTTTTAGATAAAAAGTGGTAGAGAAGTATAAACTTTATAGTTGTGGGTTTTGTTTAAATAAGAAAAACCCCTTATAAGTCCGGCCCAGCGGCGGGTAAGTAAGTAACGGCCTGTTACTATCCCACTGCTGAGAATAGGCCTCTTCTCTCCATTTTTGGATAGAAGGATTGGAGCTAAGACCTACCACGCTGCTCCAATGCGGATTGGTAGGTTACACATACCTCCAGAATTCTCTACAGATATGCAGGTTTTCTCACGATGTTTTCCTTCACCGAAAAGCGTGTGATAAATTGCAATTATCAATTAGACACATAAGTTTTTAAGAGAAAAACTCATTGGTGTCTGCCCGGGTTTGAACCCGTGATCGTCTCTAGAGATTCACACGGTCGCACCGCTGGGCCATCACAGCTTACTAGCGGCGGGTATGTCAGATTTTTTTCTATTTCGTTAAGAGTTTATCAATGTTTTAATTTTGCACTCACTCGAAATAGCTTACTGTTTTCGGTTTATCAAAATTCGGTTAATTCAAAATTTCCTCTCCTTTCATTTTTTGGTGTTATAAAACCCATTATGGGTCGTCACCGCCCGAAGGGGACGAGCGGCGGGTATGTCAGACTCGCATTGACTAAAACACTATCAGTGTTTTATTGACGCAAACGAACTCGCGTGATCACCTAGAATCTCAAATCTACCCTTGACTTCAATAAGTAGGTCGAGAAAAGAGCGCAATTCTTGTCATACAACGGCACTATTATATAACAGGAATTGTCTTTGGACTTTGGCCAAGAGGTCAACTCTAACGTCTTATTTTGTTGGACTAGATTCACTTCCAGCAATAACACAATTTATCCATGTCATTTAATATACTTAGTCAATGCTCTGAAATGTTGATCGAAAATAAATAATGTAATTCAGTCATAGTGTTATTATACTACAGTTACGAAGCCAGCCTAAAATATGTTCATTAAAAATATATCACTACATATTATAAAACAAAGTCCATATTTCCGTATGTACGCATAAAACTTTAAAACTACGCAACCGATTTTGATGCGGTTTTTTTTAATAGATAGAGTGATTCAAAAGGAAGGTTTGTACGTATAATAACATTCAATACGAAGTAGAGAAATACTGTAATTTTTGAGGTTTCTGTAAATAATTACATTTTTTTCCGCTTACATTGCAAACGCAGGCTAAACCCTACGAGATTTATCAAAATGATGTACTAAGTATTTGTGCACCTTAAAAAGGTCTACAGAAAAGTCCGCGATGGTATATGTCTATCTCTTATGGATAACCCACAATAGCATTTTTTTTCATTTACTTTTTACGAAAAATGATGCCTTATGTTCAAAGCAATTTTTATACAATACAGCATTAATCCTTATCCAATTGAGTACCTTAAATAAATTGTTGATTTAATATAGATCAATATTGCCGTTTACAGCATGTAATTTAAGTGAACATTTTCAGAGATATTACAGATTTAAAATCCCGCGAGGAGGCCGCGCTTCGACCTATAAGCACTTCGAATTTAGCAGCGACCGGAGGCGCAACTAAATGTCCTATAAAAAAGCTATGAATGTTGTATGTAAAGACATTGTCTAATCAATTGTAAAAATAAATAATATCACTACATAGTATAAAACAAAGTCGCATTCTCTGTCTGTCCCTATGTCCGTATATCCCTATGTATGCTTCAATCTTTAAAACTACACAACAGATATTGATGCGGTTTTTTTTAAAAGATAGAGTGATTCTAGAGGAAGGTTTGTACGTATAATAAAATTCAATACATAGTAGAGAAATACTGTAATTTTTGAGGTTTCTGTAAATAATTACATTTTTTTCCGCTTACATTGCAAACGCAGGCTTAACCCTACGAGATTTATCAAAATGATGTACTAAGTATTTGTACACCTTGAAAAGGTCTACAGAAAAGTCCGCGATGGTATATGTCTATCTCTTATGAATAACCCACAATAGCATTTTTTGTCATTTACTTTTTACGAAAAATAATGCCTTATTTTTGAAGCAATTTTTATACACTACAGCATTAATCCTTATCCAATTAAGTACCTTAAATAAATAGTTGATTTAATATAGATCAATATCGCCGTTTACAGCATGTAATTTAAGTGAACATTTTCGGAGATATTACAGATTTAAAATGCCATGAGGAGACCACGCTTCACCCTATAGCACTTCGAATCTAGCAGCTATATCGTTCTTTCCAGAGTTTGTTTAACGACAAGGAAGCTGTGAATGTTGTATATAAAGACATTCTGTAATTAATTGTAAAAATTAAATACATAGGGAAAATGTAAAAGTAAATAAGTAAAAATATACTATATGAATTTAGATATTCCAAAGATAGCAGGAAATCTTATTGGTATAGGGAAAGGAAATTGTTTTTCTCCAAATTTAACGCTTGCGGGCCACGGGCAGTAATGAATAAATCAAAACTACTGGATCGGTTTTAATCATTTTTTTACACTGAATGACATGGGATATATATTTTATACCCGTGCGAAGCAGGGGCAGGCCGCTAGTATATATATAACGCAAATGAGACTCATTATCTGTCTCTCTTTTTATGTTTTTTTTTTTTTTTTTTTTTATGGTATAGGATGGCAAACGAGCATGCGGTTTACCCTAAAGTAATCACCGCCGCCCACGACCTCTCGCAGAGCGAGTGCGTTGCCGTCCTTTAAAAAAGAGGAAAACACGTTTTTTGAAGGTACTTATGTCGTACCGATCCGGAAACACTGCCAAAGGGAGATCGTTCCATAAAATGGTGGTGCGCGGAATGAAATTATTTGAAAACCGCACTGTACTGGATCGCCAAGCATCCAGATGGTGAGGATGATAATTTAACCTGTGACGTACAGTGCGGTTGTGGAATTTAGCGGCAGGAATCAAGTCATGAAGTTCAATGGAACACTCTCCGTGAAAGATGCGGTAGAAAACGCACAGTGATGATACGTCTCTACGCATCGCCAATGAGTCCAGTTGTCTGCTAATCACCTTATCCCCAATAATACGAACTGCTCTGCGCTGTATGCGATCGAATGGCTTAAGTTGGTATTGGGGTGCACCAGCCCAGAGATGAGAACAGTACTCCATATGAGGCCGGACTTGTGCTTTGTACAGCGCTATGTGTGACTAGTAATATCACGCGGTTTCACCCGCGAACATACCGATAGCAGTGGAAAGTCTATTAAGTCGGACTATAGATTTATTTTTATTAAATATATCATCAATAGTTTCCGCAGCGCATGTGATGACAAATTTTTACGGTTAATTTTTTACACCTTATTACATTTTTTTGCCTATTTTTTTTAATGTAATATAGTCTATGTTGCTCAGTAAAGATGCAGCTTTTCAACGGTGAAAGAATTTTTGAAATCGGTCCAGTAGTGTTGTGTGAAAAAAATTACAAACATACATACAAATTTTTCCTCTTTATTATATTAGTATAGATTAGGCAAAGATTACTATGAATGTGTTTCATCTTTCGCTTTTATTATTTTTTACGAAAATCTCGAATCCAGGTATGACTCTCCTAAACTAGTATTATAATCTAGTAGTATAACTCTGTAAGTATATAATCTAGTAGTATATCTGTAAGTATATAATCTAGTAGTATTATAATCTAGTCGTATAATCTCACACGTCGATCTTAGCCGCTTGAAAACCTGGAATACAAGCTTGATTACGCTACGAACAATTTAAGCTTTTGCTATTTATTATTAGTTTTTACACATTAGGAGCTAATGACGTCATAATCATACTTTATAACATACTGCACATTACATACATACATACATAAACATTGTGCGATGCAACAAGCGCCTTTGTGAACGGAGTTTGTTCGGAAAGCACGTACAAAGCTTATTAATGGAATATCGATGTTTCGCATAATAGCTTCGTTTCAATATGATAGTAATGGCGGCTTATTACTATGCCACATCTAGACATCTCATTTTGGTGGCCTTTGTCTAGATACCGAGATACGGATAGATATGGAGATCATTATTCACCCCTCATCCTAATAAATAAATATATAAATATATCAAGAACACAAGAAAAAAGTGTCTCCTATAGTAAGAAAGAATAAGTCATTGGACATGTTCTTAGATAGTTCATTTATAAGTTTAGGTTAAAATTAAGTTGCTTATTAGTCTTAAGCCTAGATTGTGACTACAATAAAGCAACTCTATTGTGATGTACTTTATAATAGGAAAAAATATATATATATAATCAGCTGTTTCTTCATTATATTCTTTTTCTGAGAATTTTTTAATGAAAATAATATTATATCATCAACATATAGTGCTATTATAATCATTTCATTATCTTGATTATAAATATATACACAGGCCTCTGAAGACAACCTTTTAAAACTTAACTTGTTACATAACACGTTGTTTATCTTATCATACCAAGCTTTTGCTGCTTGTTTTAAGCCATAAATTGCTTTATGCAACTTATATACTTTCTTTTCATTATTTTTATCAATGAATCCTTCAGGTTGTTCCATGTAAACAGTTTCTGTAAGATTTCCATTTAGAAATGCTGTCTTAACATCAAGATGTTCAATGATCATATCATACTGAGCAGCCAAAGCAAGTAATAATCTTATAGTAGAGTATCGAACAACTGGTGAAAACGTTTCATGATAGTTTATCCCATATTTTTGTGTGTAACCTTTTGCTACAAGCCTCGCTTTATATTTAAGCAGCTCATTATTGACACCTCGTTTCTTGCTAAAAACCCATTTACATTTCACTGGTTTGTAACCCTTAGGAAGATCAACTAAAGACCAGCAGTTATTTTTGGTGAAAGAGTTATACTCATCTAATATTGCTTCGTTCCATTGTTCAGCTTCACCGCTGCTCAATGCCTGCTTAACTGTCATAGGTATATTCTCTTCTGTAATCCCCGCCATTCCAACAAACACCAAGGATAAATCGGTGTCATCGAGGACAGTATTTGAAAGTTCAGTCTCCGAATGCTCGGACTCAATGCTTGAACAGCCTGGAATGTATAAATCATCTGCCAAGTCATCTGAGTCTTGTGAAAGTTCAATGTCTGTCTGTGTCTCTGTTTGTCTATGGAGATTTGTGTCATCAGAACTTTCTAAATTTTCTTCTGAAATCCCTGAAGGACACAGTGGAGCAGTGCTCTCAGTATTATGTAGAAGCAATATATTATCTACAGTTTTATCATCATGTGACACATCCTTATTAATAAAATTATTTTCTAGGAATGTTACATGCCTTGCTTTTATACATTTCTTTGGACGTGTAGGATCTATCAGCCTATAGCCTTTTGTGTCTTCACAATATCCTACGAAGATGTATTCTTTACTTTTAGAATCAAGTTTTCTACAGTTTTCAACTACGGCATATGCTATACAGCCAAAAACTCGTAAATGTTGTACATTTACCTTTTTAGAATTCCATATTTCATTCGGTGTAGATCCCAAAACTGCTTTTGATGGTGAGAGGTTTTTCAAATATACAGCTGTGTTTGTAGCCTCAGCCCAATAATGTTTTTCAAGTCCAGCTTCCTGGAGCATACACCGAACTTTGTCCATGATTGTTCTATTGGCTCTTTCGGCAACTCCATTTTGCTGACTGCAATGTGGAACTGTAGTTTGATGCTTAATTCCATTTTTCCTCAAATATTCCTGAAAAACACCATTAATATATTCACCTCCATTATCACTTCTAAGAATCTTTATTTTCTTATCTTTCTGGTTTTCTACTAGGGCCTTAAATAATTTAAATTTTTCAAAAACCTCGTCTTTTCTTTTCATAAAATAAATAAAAGTTTTTCGTGAAAAATCATCAATAAAAGTTACAAAGTAAAGAGAACCATTTAGTGATTGAACTTGCATAGGACCACATACATCAGTATGCACCAATCCTAATATTTCTTTGGATCTATTAAAACTTTTCTTCGGAAAAGGTATTCTTACTATTTTACCCTTTATACATGCTACACAAGGATTATAATTAGTATTTTCAAAAACCATACCTGTAACTAATCCATTCTTCATTAGATTCATGCTTCTGTTGTTGAGATGCCCCAGCCTTTTATGCCAAACCTGTTGAGAGACTTTGTTGTCCGTCGAAGTCAATATTGTTTCCTTACCACCCTCTGGCAAGCCAATATTACTACCTGACTCGTCACTGACAGAATTCATGGCACTCTCTGACTTAACCTGACACTTAACAACATTATCAATAACATTTAGTTTATATACGCCATTGAAACAGGAAGCAGTAGCTATCACTTCACTACCATCTAATATTTTACATATGTTAGAACTAAAATTAATTTTATATCCCTTTCTAGATAGTTCACTGACAGACAATAAATTTGTTGATAACTTAGGAATGTAATAAACATTACTTATTGTCCTTAAACCACTTGACAGATTAACTTTCACTTTACCTTGACCTTCTGTCAAAACTTTCTCTCCGTTAGCTACATTTACCTCAATAGGTTTAATAATTTTGAAGTCGAACATCTTTTCTTTATTGTTGCACATGTGGTTGGTAGCTCCGGAGTCCACATACCAAACATTATTCTGCACGTCCACTGATAATGCTGACAGTAATGATTTCTCTTTATTGTGAGAAATAAATTGCCCCTTGGTTCGTTTAATATTATCCTTGCTGTATAAATTGTTAGGACAGTCCCTCTTAAAATGACCAGTCTTCTTACAACGAAAACACTTAATAGGTTTCTTCAAAGTCAAAGCATTCATCTCCGGAAGCTCAGATTTATCATCTCGTCTCTGTTGTTCCTGAAGTAACTTTGATTTGACAGCTTCACTGGTTAGTTTTATGTTGGAGTTTTCTAGGGCCATGATCAACGGATCAAAATCACTTGTTAATCCACTAAGCAATATAACTGCTATGAACTCATCGTCAAGAGGGGAACCAATATCAGTTAGCTGTTGTGCTAATTCCGTAATTTTTGAAATGTAAACCTGCATTCCTTCCGTATCCTTTAGTTTTACACTGAACAATCCTCTTAAAAGACCCAGCCTTCTGCACAGTCCTCTATCTTCATATGCTCTTTGTAATGTGATCCACGCTTCATGTGGTGACTGAGCATTTCGAACATGCTGTAAAGCAGACGGCCCCACAGAAAGACAAATTTTCGCTAGTGCTTTTTGTTTCTTTTTCTCGTCTCTGCAGCCATCTGTTTCGATGCAATCATAGAGATCTTCGTGCATAAGAATCATTTTCATCATAAATTTCCAATTGTTGTAATCTTCGATCCCTTTTAATTTCTCTATTGGGATTCCAACTAAAGTAGAAGCCATGATAAATTTTTAAAGATACGAACCGACCGGTGTGACACCTCGTGGTATAGGTTATATTTAATTTATTTTTCAATTTTACCAAAATACTTGTTATTTCGTGTTGCGCGAACGTTTCTGGGCCCATAACCTGATGGGTTATTAAGAAAACACAAGTACTTCAAAGATGCCACAAGATAATATTTATTACATTCAGACTTTATAATAATATACATGTGTCAAAGTAGTCGGTCGGAAGCGGAAAAATGTAAAGGGGTTTACATAGATATGACAATGACAATGAATGACAGTTCAATATTGACGTTTGTTTAGCTTTACCATAGATTACTAACAGGCACAACATGTTTTAAACAGTTTTTACGTGATTTGACTAGGACTTATAGGAAATATATAAATAATAATAATGTTAAATAAAGTTAAAATTAATATCTCATAATTTTACTACAAAATTTCATTCTTATAATGCGAATGAGCAGTTCGTTAGGTAAAGCGAACGTTGTATAAATTTAATAAATATTTCAGCAACGTTTCAGGAAACATTTAATAGTTATCTAAAACTCAGCGAGCCGCTATTACAGAGCTGTGAGCGTAGTTTAAACTGCGCTCAATTTTGGGAAATGTTCGCTCTTTGCACGTCGTTAAATTTAAGTAAAACTTAAATGATTTATTACCGTCGTCGTAAGTTTTGTGGATGTGACCTTTTCTTTTATATTATACTAGCTGAACAGTTAAACATTGTTTTGACTTAAAAATTATTTCTAGGGAATTTCTAGTCTCATCCTCCTGCCCTTATCTCACTACTAAGTGGGGTCGGCACAACATGTTACAAACATGTTGTCATATGATTTGGCTATGTATTTTACGACCGGCCGCCTGCCTGACGTCAACTTACCTTAGTCGTATTTTACGACTTCTCGGTAAGAAAGAGGGTGGTCTATTTTATTCAAACGGATACCACACGGTGGGTCAACTTACCTTAGTCGCCTTTTACGACACCTCGGTAAGAAATGAGGTTGGTTTATTCTACTCAGGCAGATACCACACGGCGGGTCGACTTACCTTAGTGGTCTTTATGACACCTCAGTAAGAAATGAGGGTGGTATTATTCTATTCAGCCGGATACCACACGGCGTTTCTAAAAAATATCTGGTGTACATCATAAAAAAAAATTAAATTGTTACGGGTCCTCTTATCACAAGAGGTATGAAAAAAAGATAATAGCCGATTCTCATACCTACTTAATATGCATAAAAAATGTCATAAAAAATCAGTCAAACCGTTTCAGAGGAGTATGTTAACTAACATAGTGACATGAGAATTTTATATATAAAATTTTTCTGCCATTGACTCCTTTAGATGGTAAATAAGGATTTTTAATCAATTTCTTTAGAAACAGGTCTGAGAATTGGGTACTGTCTATTTTTCATACCCCTTTTTTTGTTGTACAGGAAAAAATCCCTTGCCCGCACCGACTACAACGACCTGTGTGCTCCGCCACATTGCTGATGGCAAGGACAGGGTATCGTTGTACACATTGCCCCCATCCCCGCCGACAGCCGCTCTGATCCCAGAGATTAAAAATTCCACCTCCGGGTAGGGACCTCTCTAAAGATAAGTCCCCCTCCGCTAACCGGTGCATCGGGAGCACCAGATGCACCGACCGCCTCGGGGACCTGTAAGCCTGGCGTCCGAGACCCCAGTTAAGGCGACAGACGATGGGCTTGGGTACGTCACTAACATCTAGATTAACCAGCAGCAGATTGGATCCAGAACAAGAGTTCGCGGATTTTTCATACCCCTGGATGATAGAGGTTATTCACTCCTGACATTTTTTTTTTATAATATACACTAGAAATTCTCTAGAAACAATTTATATGGAAAAACAACGTTTACCAGATCAGCAAGTTGTATATATACGTCCCCTAGATAGCCTTTTGTTACAGCATAGAAATGCGTCAAACATTTTTTGAAATGTTTTTAATCAGTGTAAGCACTCAAAATTTGTTTTATCTGTTTGGAGATGGTAGAAAAATATCCTAAATGTCATTTTATTTCCGTATTATTATTTTCTTATTATACTTTGAATATTCTTCATAATCTACAGATTTTATTAATAAAATACATACGTTTCATATATTCCCCTTGCGCTGACGTCATAAATCCTACAGAGAACCGTTTCATTCAGATAACGCCCAGTTTAAATGAGGGTCATATAGTCGCAATTCTGGAAGTAATGTCGCTGGGAAATGGTACGGAAATGTGGGAAACTTTGTAAGTTAATGTAAGCTCTATGGTTTTCACTTTCATTTGCTTAATGTGAACATAAAACATCTTATTAAAGCAATAATAAAATTATTTTGCTATAATCCGCGATAGATGTAACGGATACTATCCTACTGCTGGGCATAGGCCTCCGGTGTCCGTTTCTGGAGAGAAGAGTTGGAGCTAAGACCTACCACGCTGCTCCAATGCGCATTGGTAGGTTACACATATCGTCCGAATTCTCTAGAGATATTTAGTTTTATTTTTAAATACAAAAAGCGTGTCACAAATTCATAATGCTAAATGTAGAGTGGACTATCCTTTTTGTAGTAGCTAGTATACATAACTTAAGTATACATAACTTAACTAGTATGCATAACTTAACTAGTATACATAACTTAACTAGTATATATTTATTTATTTATTGGAACACCAACAAGAATGCACTTAAACTAAACTTAAACATAAACAGTATTGTGTCCTGCTCCAAGTACATCCTTACTTACAGGTGTACACAGCATGCGTACTTATGGTGCTATACGCGCTTAACAATTTGAAAGAAAACTAAATATGTAAATTTATATTTTAAAAAGTTACAATAAATTAAAAGAAAGAGAAATAAAAAGACAATACTTAATCTAAAAATAAAAATATAAGTATAAAAAGTAACACCTTAACAAATTAATATATAATGCATGGCTTTGCGAATTTGTCGTGAAATCTATCTCCTGATGATGTTTCGGTTGCGGGGCGAAACGATTGTTGAGTTTGTGATAGTGAACGTATGTAGTGCTTGTGTATTTTGGTAGCTGTGGTGGAGGTTTGTGCATGTGTTTTTACGAATCCTGCATGTATCAGGTATGGAAACTAATTATCCACTAAACTTTTATCATCGCATATTATAGCAAAATAATTTTATTATTACTTTTGTATTATACATCTCCGCAAAGTAACGCCTAATTCTACAAATTAGTATATGTAACTTAACTAGTATACATTACACTTAGTCAGTTTTATATACCTACTTCATATTGAAGAAAAAACAACATTTTTACCAAAAGATCGTTAAAATCATGGAGCCACAGAAAGTTTCGGTAAACGTCGTGTTCACTTTATCGTCTGAATGTATCGTTTATCTTTCGCTGATGTTTTTCATTTTTAGCTGCCTCTTGCGAATGAAAGTGCCATTAAGTCTCCGAAACACAGATGCGGCCGGTTAACTCCTTGTTTGTCGCTGTGATATATCATGAGAATTTTTGATGATTGTTTTGCTGTTAGTTTAGACCCGTCTTTGCAATCCTTACTAGACCACTCTACAGAAAGGTTTAAATTAAGTGAAAGAGCTTGTAGAGATACTTTAAGTATTTCACTTTCACCGTTTACATAGCGCACGCAGGAAAAGCTTTAAATTTTGCCGTTTTCTTAACATTTTTTATTGCTGCTCCTCGCCTAATCATCTTAGCGTGATATTATACTATATTACACACAAAGAATTTTTCAAATTGGTCCAGTAGTTCCTGTGATTAGCACGTTCAAACAATCAAACAATCAATGAAACAAACAAACAAACAAACAAACAAACAAACAAACAAACAAACAAACAGACAAAGAAATAAACAAACAAGCTATTCATCATCCTCCTGCCCTTATTCCACTCTAATTGGGGTCGGCACAACATGTTATAAACATGCTGTCGCATGATTCGGCTGCGTTTTAACGACCGGCCGCCTGCCTGACGTCAACTTACCTTAGTCGTATTTTACGACACCTCGGTAAGAAAGGGGGTGGTCTACTCTACTAAACCGGATTCCACACGATGGGTCAACTTACCTTAGTCGCCTTTAACGACACCTCGGTAAGAAAAGAGGTTGGTCTATTCTACTCAACCGGAAAACAAGCTCTTCAGCTTTAAATATTAGTATAGATTAGAGTTTTAAAAAATTATAAAATATTTATTGCAGTGAACATATCAAACGCCGTTCTTACGTGTCAATGAGCGCAAACAACGATAAAGGCATCTCATATATCACGAGGGTAAACTGAGCTTGACATCTACCACTCGTTTTAGCGATTCGACGATTTTCGACGAGACCGATGATTTTTAACGAGACCTTTTAACATAATCGTTTATTCAATATAAAAATATTGAAGAACAACGATCGATGACACACGCCTCTCCTGGATGTCGATCAAATCCAAATGTGGTGATGTTACATAAATATATTCTAGAACAACAACATTCTGCTTATTATAAGCATGCAAATAGTACATTGTATAATTTTATATAATATTATCTTTTATCACATATTATTTACTAATATTTATTTTTAGCTATTAAATTTTATATTTATCAAAATTAACATATTATTATTCTTATCACTATTAAGCGATATCTATACATATTATAAAAACAAAGTACCTAAAGGCTATATGATAGAAAGTAGCCTAAACGTTGCCCATAACCTCCTCTATATTTCAGTAAACATCCCATTATAATTGGTGTAGCCAATTAACTTTAAATTTCCACAAAAATTCAACGATTTTCATGAAATTCAGCATGTAGGCGGTTTAGGAGGGAAAATCGATCTAGCTAGTTTTCATTTTAATAAAATGTTTTTTACCCCTGTATCCACGCACTGAAAAAATGCTATAAAATGGAGAATAAAATGGAAATTATATTTTAGCTGTCATTTGTAATGTTTTCATAGCTTAGCGGATAACGGCCGGACTATAGTGTAAAGATTCCTGATCGAGCCCCATCTGCCTAAATATTACCAAATTACCAAGCAACGCTCAGTCACGGAGATTCTAGATATTTAAATGATTAAAGCAATTAATAATCTATCGAACCGCCGTGTGTTATTCGGCTGAGTAGAATAGACCATCCTCATTTCTTACCGAGGTGTCGTGCGACTAAAGTAACTTGACTTCAGGCAGGCTGTTAAATACGTAGCAAAATCATGTTACATGTTTATAACATGCTGTACTCCCACCTAGTGGGATAAGGGTAAGAGAATGATGATAATCTATCGAATAAATGAAAAAATATCTTTAAAAATTTATGCTGCACACTGCATACTAACTTGAGGATGATTTTCAAACGTAAATTTTCTTGTATCGGCTACTAACCTGAAACAATAATACTTATGTTAGCCAAAAAGACAATAAATATTTATAATATACTTTCATATAATGAGGATGGTCTATTCTACTTAGCCGGATACCGCATCGGGTCATTGTACCTTAGTCGCCTTTTACGACACCTCGGTAAGAAATGAGAATGGGTTATTCTACTTAGCCGGATTCCACACGCCGGGTCAACTTATCTTAGTCTCCTTTTACGACACCTTGGTTAAGATATGAGGATGGTCAATTCTACTCAGCCGGATAACACAGGGCGTGTCGACTTACCTTAGTCGCCTTTTACGACACCCCGGTAAGAAAGAGGGTGGTCTATTCTTCTCAGCCGAATCTCACACGCCGGGTCAACTTATCTTAGTCGCCTTTTACGACACCACGGTAAGAAACGAGGATGGTCTATTCTACTGACCCGGATACCAAACGGCTTGTGGAAGGAACCAACACTCAAAGTTGAAATTAAACATATTTCGAATTTCAGTTAGACTTCAAAAGGTTTTAGTTTTACTCAAATTTTATGATATGCAAACAGCAAAGCTTTCGCAGAATTGAGTGCAATTCAAACTATGTGCCCAGCTCTATAACGGCGGCTCGCTCAGTTTTAGATAACTATCAAATATTTGCTGAAACGTGGATGAAACATATATTCTACGTGCCACTTACAAAATGTATTTCGAATTTTTCTTTTGATTCTAACCATCTCTTTGATGATGAATTAACATGTGAAAAGATTTTTATAGAAAAATGTATAAAGTAATGGCTTTTTATTTTCCCACTACTGGGTATAGGCTTTCTCTCCTCGTTATTGGCGAGAAAAATTAAAGTTAAGATCCGCCATGCTGATTCAATAAGGGTTATATAGGCTAACCGTTTAACTAAGCCTTCGCCTGTGGTATACAGGGGCGCGGTTTATTGCTGCTCCTCTCCGATTCATCTTAGCGTGATGTTATATGTCTATAGGCTTCCTCAATAAATGGACTATCTTACACTCAAAGAATTTTTCAAATCCGTCCAGTAGTTCCTGATTAGCGCGTGCAAACAATCAAACAAATTAACTTTTCAGCTTTATATGAGTATAGACACAGATAAAACATTAAATTTATATAACCGTATCAAATAAAATCGTTTACCTCCATCAATTTTAATGGTAACAATAATTGTTAAATACTGACAAAAGAAATAACTATAATCCGTAGAGAGAAAAGAGAAAGAGAAAGAAGATCGACTGTGGTTGTGTGATAGGACGATAATAGATGGCGTTATTTAATGTCATCCTATTCCTGGGGAATTAACAGTGTATAAGGAACAATTGTGCCAAATTTCATCGATATTGGATAACCGGATTCACCGTGAAAGAGTAACAAACATACATCCATACTCATAAACTTTCTTATTTATAATATTAGTAGGAAAGCGTTAGTAAACATTCAGTCTACCTAAAGGTTGAGATAAAGAGAGTTATTGCGTCATAATCGCCTCCCATTGAATAAACTTTCAGTATTTCCAGTAAGCACATTGACCAACTAATTAAAGTAATAAATTTCCAACTCATACCAAGTTAGGTGCCGCCGCAGTGATTTCTCATTACCGAAGTTCTCCTGTCAAATTGGTCGTGTTCAGTACGCTCGTTGGGTTCCATTAATCCCTTTCAATTTCAGTTTGAGTACGCTTTTCAATATCTTTGCATTCATTAAAGCCCGAACGCTTTATGGCTATTACTATTTCGAAAATTCACTTGATATTTGTGGCATCTTTATTACCGTTTGAATTTAATAAGTTGCCCTTATCCCACTCTAAGTGGGGTCGGCAAAACATGTATTTATCATGTTGTTACATGTTTTGGCTTGTTATTTTAAGACCGGCCGCCTTTCGACTTACCTTAGTTGCCTTTTACGACGACTCCGTAAGAAATGACGGTGATCTATTCTACTGAGCCAGATATCACGCGACCGGTCAACTTACCTTAGTCGGTCGGTCGGCTTTCGCGACACCTCGGTAAGAAATGAGGGTGGCCTATTTTATTCAGCCCGATACCACTCGGCTTATAAAAGCATATAAATGGGGCATTACTATTTAGGAAATTTACTTGAATTTCGTGGCAAGCGGCCAGTACCTTTTTGAATTTAATAACTTGAATAACTTTAAAAAAATTATTTGAATCCTGGATGTATCATGTAACCCGTAACTTTTTGAAAATGATCAAGCTAGTTATATATAAAATTGCCGTGAAGAATTCTAATACGACGTCAATACAAGGTTTAAACGGAGCGTGCATAATTAAGACGATATCAGCAATCGTTCGAGCGACCCCGGACGTAAAGCGAACATTACTGACGGTTATGGGTCAGTTTTATGTTTATTATATGTTCCAACATCCGCGAAAAGAAAACCGTTACTCGAAAACATTCGAATATAGAACAGAAAAGGGTAATCTGAGTTTTACATTCGGAGAAAATTGCATTTGAAATCTTTAAGAAGAATACATGTTTATATTAATTCTATCCTTTCGTATTATAAATGCGAAAGTTTGTGAGTATGGATGTGTTTGTTACTCTTTTACGGCGAATCCGCTGAACCAATATCGATAAAATTTGGCACAATTATTTCTTATACACCGGAATATATAGGCTATAGAAATACGTTATAATAGAAATAAGTTAGTTCTGCAGAAATAGGCATTGAAAAGCGCTATCTATAATCAACATATGACGCGACAACAGTCCATGCGGACGAATTTGCTGTTAAACGCTAGTATTCCAAATGCGAAAGTCTGTTCATACGTCCGTCTGTCTATTAGGCTTTTACTGTTACTCCGATAATATTGTCAATTTTATAGGACTCCTGTTTTTTTGAAGTGAACTGGGAAAAGCATATTTATTGTGCAAAAGTAATGACAGAGCATTTGCTCTAATCAAAACCTAAAGCAAACGCGAACTTTAATTAAGTAATTGTACTATTTCATTTCGCAAAGTAACGCGAAGTTTTCTAAAGTAATATTTAACTTGCTTTAGTTTTTTATATTTTTTTAAAGATTCGCTTAACAGGATACTAGGTTTCCTTCAAGTTCGGGCCCAACTAGATTTAATTTTAAACAGGCCATTCTCATTTAAGCAATCAAAAGTTTATAGACAAGTATTATGTCCTTTTTAAATTTTTTTATATTTACGTAAGTAAGTAACGCCCTGTTACTATCCCACTGCTGGGCATAGGCCTCTTCTCTCCGTTTTTGGAGAGAAGGATTGGAGCTGAAACCTACCACGCTGCTCCAATGCGGATTGGTAGGTTACACATATCCCCAGAATTCTCTAGAGATATGCAGGTTTCCTCACGATGTTTTCCTTCACCGAAAAGCGTGTGATAAATTGCAATTATCAATTAGACACATAAGTTTTACTAGAAAACTCATTGGTGCCTGCCCGGGGTTTGAATACCCTAGACCTCCTCGAAAGAGGCGCACGGTGTTACCGCTGGACTACCACAGCTATATTTAGGTATTCTAATGTAATGTAAAATGAAACTAGTTTGAACTATTCGTTGATAAAATATATAAACAAAACTTTATTTCGCTCTACAATTTAGTTCAACTCTACTCAAAAATAGCTGCAGTGTTTACAGTTCGGAGTAATTTGATAGCTTTTATTAACTCTCATAAGAGCTCTACAGTTCCAGCTTATTTGTAAAGCTTTTAAATTATTCCGACTTACAGTGTACGTACTCATTTATAAAATCAGCAACTATGACTACTAAATAAAGAATACTTCATTAAATACTACTGAGAAAACAGTTTTTTCTCGATCCGTTAAATACATACTAATATTATAAGTACGAAAGTCTATCTGTTATGTTTTAGACGCTAAGCCGCGGGAACAATATTGATATACAATTTTTTCGCTTACGGGTTATCATATATGATAGAAAAATTCCCGTTATTGCTTCACGATCTGCAAAACAACCTTCCTCCTCCTGCCCTTATTCCACTCTAAGTGGGGTCGGCACAACATGTTATAAACATGTTGTTACATGTTTTGGCTAGTTATTTACCGGCCGTCTGCTTGACGTTACCTTAGTCGTATTTTACGACACCTCGTTCAGAAATGAGGTTGATCTATTCTAATCAGCCGGATATCACACGACGTATCAAATTAACTTAGTCACCTTTTACGACACCTCGATAAGAAATGAGGGTGGTATATGCTACTCAGCCGGATACCACGCGACGGGTCAACTTAGTTAGTCACCTTTTACGTACACTTCAGTAAGAAATGAGAGTGGTATATTCTACTCAACCGAATATACCTATTTAAATAATTGAGTTATTCAATAAATAAAGCTATTACTTCAAAGAGAAGTCAAACGAGTATAAATTAATTTCACTGACATGAAGTCACCAAAGGTAAAGTCGCCTTTGTCGATACAGTGTACCCAGTCGATCAATAACGGACCGCGGAATTCAATTACTCTTTGTACGGCTCGACTAGAAAGGTATAAGGGGATTGTTTACTTACCTAGTTTATTACTCGTAAATTTGCTAAATATATAACATGATACCTATAATATGACGAAATTGATCTGTCACCGAATCTAATTCGGATGGGCTTCCGAATCGAGTCCAAAATACCTCAGTGCCTGAAGACCAAGGTCTTCGAACAGAGTGTGTTGCTAATGATAACCTACAGATTTTACACGTGGTCGCATACTATGGGCCTCATAAGAAAGAGTCAATCAGCGGGCGATGGAGCGAGCTATGCTTGGTTTATCTCTACGCGATCAAATCAGGAATGAGGAGATCCGTAAAAGAACCAGCGTAACCGATTTGGCTAACGATTTGGCTAACGTGGCAATGGATTGGGTACGTAATACGTAAAACCGATGCGTTTTGGGGTCTTAAGGTGCTAAAATGGCGACCTTGAAAGCGCAGCGTCGGTAGACCCCCGACGAAATGGACTAACGACCTCAAAAAGGTCGCGGGGTGCCGATGGTGCCAAGCGGCACAAAATCGTGGGGTATGGAGATCCCTTAAAGAGACGTATGTCCAGCAGTGGACGTCCATCGGTTGAAAAGAAAAGAAGATAACATGAAACCATATATTGTAATTTATCAGAACGACAGACAGGTAGAGGCCGCCTCAATTTCACTTTTTGATTAAGCGGTTAAAAGGTCAAAGTGATAAAAAAGAACTCTATCCAATTGCCCGAGCTGACGGAAAAGAGTAAGGGGACTCGACCCCCTAAAATGGGAGCAGGGATTGACAAAGAAAAAACCATATATTTACATCAAAGAATAGGCGGACATCAATTTCATCCTCCTGCCATTATGGCGGACACCAATTTGATTGATTTAATCTATCCATCTACTTATATATCATTTGCCTACCTGCACATATTGCTTATAAATTAATATACCTTGTGAGAGCGACACCTGAAATGCACTACCCCAATATGTGCGATTTGTCACTGAAATAGAGGGCTGAAAAGCGTCCTATCTGACCCAGATGATTAAATCACTATAGCAAACATAATAGGAAAACAACAGTATGTTATTGCGGAAGGGAAAAAAGTTTTTCTTTATCATTTATTTATTCTTACAGGGGGCCCCTTTAAGCCCAGCATATAAACTTTAATTGTATCGAAATTCATCTACATTCATCCAGCGAATCAGCCATAAAAGAGAACAAAAGTCTGACAGCCTATTTGGCATAGATAAGGATATCTTAATGAGGGTATTCTACTGTCGATTGCAATAAAAATAGATAGAACAAGAATCAATCGCTTATTTAGTATCTACTTATTAAAAAGTGACAATGAATGGAGAATGTTTTTCTGATGCTCAAAACGGAATAAAGATGCACGAAAGAGGAATATCACAGATAAGTTATGTTTATGCAGTAGTCATTACACGGCAGACGTTGTTACTGCGACGGAATCTGACGCATTGCGTATGAAGCTGATGAGCAAGAGCACCGGGTGAGTACAAAACTAGTGCGTAACAATCCTACTAATATTATAAATGCGAAAGTTGTGAGTATGGATGTATGTTTGTTACTCTTTCACGGCGAATCCGGTGATCCAATAACGATGAAATTTGGCACAATTATTCCTTATACACCGGGGTAACATGTAGTCTATAGAAATCTTGTTAATTCTTCAAGAATAGGATGACATTGAAAAGCGCCGTCTTTTATCCTATCACGCCACAACAGTCCACGCAAACGAAGTTGCGGGTAAAAGTGTGTTTTATTTTATACTAGCTGTGCTTACGGCTTCGCCGGCATTAAACTCAGTAAGTGACAAAAGACACAAAAGTAATTATTATGAATTTAATATAAGAAATAGACGCATGTTATCGCGGACTTTGTTGTAATATTTTTATAGATCTACAATTCTCTACTATATCACTTTAGTGTATCTCTGCTGGTTTACGTGGCGCAAGCGAGTAAGCTCCCAGCAGACGAGTTTTAATTACAACCGCGAGACCTTTTTAACACAATTTACAGTACACCATATAACTTCAACCTTCCGGAAGAATTGCACTATCGAATAGTAAAAACCGTACAAAAATCTGTTTAGTAGATTTTGAGAAAATCGATCAAATACAGACAGACAGGTTTTTGAGACTTGAATTTATTAAATAGTTATAGATACGATTATCCACAATGAAATGTTAAAGTTTTGTAAAAGCCAAAACATGTAACAACATGTTTAAAACATGTGCCGACCCTACTTAGAATGCATAAGAGCAGGAGAATGTATTAACTACGTATCTAAAATTCACCCACATATTAATTTATTAAAATTCTAGTCATATTCTTTTACTAATTAACTGTGTTAAAATAATTTGATATACTACAAAGGCGTTACCAGACCGGAGGAATCTCGTATAACTTTTATCTTGTGAAGTCTGTTGAAATTAATTATGAAATACTTGAGTTAATTAAAAGTTTTATGAATAGGAAAATAGATAGACGTAGTTCTTCAGCTTTAAGCATACATATGGTAAAGTAGAATAGAATAGAATAGAAAAATAAAATCAGGAAAAATACAGTTGTACTTCCAATAAGGTAAAATGAGAACGCCTGTTTGTTATCAGTGCTCTTTTGAAGATTCTAATCTAAGATCAGTAAAAACACTTATAGGTACTTCAAATAAGGTAGTACACCTTTTAACCCCTTTAGACCTGAATTATTGTTAATAAATGATAAAATTGTTTACCAATTATTAGTAAGAATATAAAAACAAATGTGTGAAAAATCATAATATTTATTAAGGTTTCCGAACTTTACGGCATTGTCAAAATTAATAAATTAATCGGTTTATTGCCTCTTCAGGTGACAAGAGGGCTGGCTCCTTTGTCGCACAAAGAATCAGCTTAGCGATTCAGCGCGGAAACGCTGCCAGCATTCTTGGGACCATTCCACGTGGGCATGATTTGTATAGTACTAGTGTGTAAGTAATTTAAGATAGATATAACTATGTACATTTTTGCCATAAATTAATTAATGAATTAAAAAATTTCTAAATAAATAAAGTAAAGTAAAAATATTATGAGGCTTTAAACATTATGTGCATAATTCTGCACACCATGTCCGAAGGAGTCAAGTTCTCTTTGAAGTTTCAAATCTAAGATCAGTAAAAACAGTTCTACTTCAAATAAGATAAGATTAGAACACCTTTTTCTTATCAGTTCTCTTTTGAAGTTTCAAATCTAAGATCAGTTATAAAAAACAGTTGTACTTCAAATAAGGTAATATTAGAACACCGTTTTCTTATCAGTTTTCTTTTGAAGTTTCACATCTAAGATCAGTAATAAAAAACATTTATTTCTCTCTAGTTTTAGCAGTTTCTTATTAGTTAAAGTTAATTGTTTATTCAAATTAATTAACGTATAGATAACGCAGTGGAGCGTTTATCTAAGAAAGCGACTTACGACCCTGATAATTAATAGGGTGGTTTGACCTACTTGGTGCGATAGTGATAGATTCGGGTTGAATGAGTCAAGTCGGTAACTAGGGTTTGAAATCATGCTTTAAGGAATCACGAGCCAGGTAGCTAAAACGGAACGACCCTGTGAAATTTTTGTAAAGGTTTGACGTCGTCTACTAAATCAATTAAAATCTAGTTTCAGAACTCGATCTTTTCCTTGAATAGTAATAATATAATATTTGCTATTATTAATGTGAAATTCTGTCTGTTTATCTGTTACGCTTTGACGACTTATCTGCTACTATATCTTCAACTTTTTCAAACATGAACTTTTTCAAAAAATTTTAACTTTTGTCTGGAGTATTGTGTGATAAGTAAACAGTATAGTAACGGCCTATTATTATCTCACAGCTGGGCATAGGCCTCCTCTCAACGTTTTGGAGAGAAGGATTGAAGCTAAAACCTACCACGCTGCTCCAATCGGGATTGGTAGGATTAGGTATCTTCACGATGTTCTCTACAAAGAAAAGCGTGTTATACTCGTACATTGCAATTATCATTTAGACACAAGTTTTAACAGAAAACTTATGTTGCTTGCCCGATGTATGAAACGATGATGCCTTGAAAGGCTATCAGATCCTGGAATATAACACATTGTAACATAAGCACTGCACAAAATAAGGCTATCAATCGACTAGTAGTCATATTTATTCATTTATTTGTTTAGACTTAGAGACATAAGACATTAAAATATCACTTGCCTTTACCCGCAACTTCGTTCGCATGGACTGTTGTCGCGCGGTTGATAATAGATAGCGCTGTTCAATGTCATCCTATTACTGTTGAATTAACAGGATTTCTATAGTCTACAAGTTACCCCGGTGTATAAGGAATATTAGTGCCAATTTTCATCGATATTGGTTCATCAGATTCGTCGTGAAAGAGTAACAAACAAAAATCCATACTCACAAATTTCGCGTTTATAATATTAGTAGTATATTTGTAAATGTTTTTGTTCAAATATAAACTAAGGTTTGTGTTAATTATGCAAATTAGTTTTTACATCAAGAGCAAAAGGATGTCTCACAACACCGTAACATAATTTTTCGCATAACATCCAACATTTATTATTAAAATCTTAAGATCTTGTCGTAAAAGAGAAAATTAAATAAAGCCGTTCAATTTACAACTTTGTCGACCAAGCGAAGGCAGAGTCGGATCCCTTTTCGAAATTAGCATAATCAGTTCGGCTCAGACTAGGAAGTTTTACAGTTCATAAAAGCTTCCAAGCTTTCAAGTAGGCAAGAGATAATGATGTCTTTAGTAACAAGTATCTACCCTGAATACGGATCTCGTAAATGTAATTTATTTTTTCATTTTGCAAAAGTTTCTTGGGCACGATTTTGACCAAATAATTTTCATGTTCTATTTTTAAAATTGTTCGATACAAAATTTAATTTCCGGCTGGAGTTCTTAGTAACGTCAAATTAAGAAAAGAAGATTAATATTTAATTTCATGCTTAATATACAAACCAATATTCCCAAAAACATCATCATCCACATCCTCTTATACCACACCACGCCCTTATACTAGGGATGTGACATGGAAAAAAAATGCATTTTTTATGACTATTTAAAAAACTTCCTTTTTTAATATTAAAAATTAATAACAATAAAAGCCAATCCAAGTGGACCACTACCAAGAAATAATAACAGATGCGCTATTTGTGATATTCGATTAAAATGTATAATTTGGCTATATTGGTTTCATCCAACCATGCATATCTAATCTTAAAAAACAAGAAAAAGAGAATATAAAGAAAAAGAGGTTAGTTTATATAATCGATTTTTGATGAAAAAATAATCGATTATTAAATATCGATTATTCTAATATCGATTATTGATGAAAAAATAATCGATTATTAAATTCAAATTCAAAATATTCTTTATTAATAATCGATTATTTCGAATATCGATAATTTATGAAAAAATAATCGATTTTTAATATCGCTACCTTATACCACACTAAGCGGGGTCGGCATAACATGTTATAAACATGATGACACATGATTTGGCTACGTATGTTACGACCGGTCGCCTGCCTGACGTCAGCTTACCTTAGTCGCGAGTTACGACGACGGGAAAAAATTAAATGTTCATTTCAATAAAGGAAATAAAATAATAATGTATTAAATCAAAATTAATGTTCGCCAAAACATAAGTAGCTCGCATTTTTCTTGTATTACGATTTGGTAAAAGTTGCATAAGGCTCGGAAAGCTCGGACCGAACTGATTATGCTAATTTCAAAAAGGGATCTGAGTCCGCCTTGTTAAGGAACGAATAAAACCTTGTTTAATTCACTGTTTTACAAAGAACTCACTGAATGCTTCATTTAAAGAGAATCTTGAATGCAAAGACAGATCTTTTTAAGATCAAATTACAAAATCGGAATGAATTTTGTAACTACATAGCTCGAATTCATGAGTTATTTTGGTATAATTCCTATTTGTTAAGAAAATCTATGTATACGTAAATCTATGTAATGCTTTGTACTGTTGCTTCACTTAAAAATTATATTTTAGTGCGGTTACCATTATATCTTTAATATTTAAATGAGTTAATGAGTTAATCTTGTGTATGTGTATGTATATATATATATATATATATATATATATATATATATATATATATATATATATATATATTCAGAATCTCGGAAACGGCCCCAACGATTTTGCTGAAATTTAGCATGTAGGGGGATTTGGAGGAGAAAAATCGAAGAGCTCGGTTTTATTTAAAAAAAAAATCATTTTATCCCTGTTTTTGGGCATTAAAAAATAGTAAAATTTATATTGAATAGGATTTTTGCCATTAGCTGTCAAGTCAGCGTAGCTTAATCAGGGAACGGGTGGTCTCGAGGAATGAAAATACCTAGGATCGAACCCCACCTACCCTATTATTTTTTCTTTTTTTCATTACTTTTTTTGAAGATTCTTTTTTTTTGTAAAAAATTATCGAGCAATGCTCGGTCACCCAGATATTTCGGAATTATATTCGAAATTATATTCGGTACACTAACTTCAATTAGTATAATCTTTCGTATCTCGGAACAATGTAGATATCAAGATACATATCTGTTCTTAGAACAATGTAATACAGTTTCTGTATTACCTATTCCTATATGCAACATTCGCAAGTACGTATTGTGTGGTGATTGGACGTGGTGCGATAAGATAACGTGGTTTATGTTATCTCAGATAAAATTAGTACGTAGCATTTAACATGGACAGATTAAAATTATTTATGTTTGATTAAAACTTTATATTCTTTAAATCCTTTTCGCCGTGTGGCTGAATAGAACAGTACCAGCCTCATTTCTTACCGAGGTGTCATAAAAGGCGACTAAGGTAAGTTGATCCGCTGTATTGTATCCGGCTGAGTAGAACAGACCAACTTTATTTCTCACCGAGGTGTCGTAAAAGGCGGCTAAGGTAAGTCGATCCGCTACGTAGTATCCGGCTGAGTAGAATAGACCACTCTCATTTCTTACAGAGGTGTCGTAAAAGGCGACTAAGGTAAGTTGACCCGCCGTGTGGTATCCGATTGAGTAGAATATACCACCCTCATTTATTACCGAGGTGTCGTAAAAGGCGGCTAATGTAAGTCGATCCGCTGTGTGGTATCCGGCTGAGTAGAATAGATCACCTTTATTTCTTACCGAGGTGTCGTAAAATACGAATAAGATAAGTTGACGTCAGGCAGGCGGCTGGTCGTAAAATTCGTAGCCAAATCATGTCAAAATATGTTTATTACCTGTTGTGCCGACCCCACTTAGAGTTGGATAAGGGCAGAAAGATTATAATAATTTCTAAGCGGGCAAAGCTGCTAAAACAACTAGTTTATATATAAATACTAGGGGTCCCGCCCCAGCTTCGCACGGGTATAAAGCATATAGCCTATGTCACTCAGTGATAATCACAGTATTTCTCTACTCCATATTGAATTTTATTATACATATAAACCTTCCTCTTCAATCACTCTATATATTTAAAAAAAAAACAGCATCAAAATCTGTTGCGTAGTTTTAAAGATTTAAGCAAACATAGAGATATAACGACAGACAGAGAAAGCGACTTTGTTTTAAACTATGTGGTAACGTTTATAGCTACTACTATTTTGATAATTGTCATATTTTTACCATACTTACCGAAAGAAATTACGTTTAGCTGTCATTTATGTTTTGTTTTTCCATGTCATAGTCGTTTTTGTTGTACCACGTTTTATAGTGACTTGACGGGATAAAATAAATGCGGTCGAACGGGATAAAAAGTATCCTATGTCCGTCTCCTGGTTCTAAGCAACCTCTACACCAATTTTCAGCCGAATTTGTTCATCCGTTCTTGAGTTATAAATAGTGTAACTAAGACCAACTTTCTTTTATATAATATATAGATATATAGATAACTATCCTAATATACAAAACCCTCAACAAGTAGAGATAACGGGCACAATTCAAATAAAAGCTAGTAGAGTACGTATATATTCGATATTTTACTGATAAATCGGTACATTGACGTATCCAGATACCAGCGAATACTGGAATAAACGGGCGTTTCCATTGAATAGCAAGCTTTTAGAGATATTTGGGGGATTGAATTGATTACACGCTCGTATCAAGCCCTAGTAATCGGAGTGATTGCATGTTTTCAAATAAAAACATATCCGTCTAGTATTTATAGATAAAACATCAAACACCGTGAAATATAAATATTAATAATATATAAGTCATATGGCATTGTAAATTAAACGGCTTTAGAAGAATTAATACATCATCATCATTCTTCTGCCCTTATCCCACTCTAAGTGGGAATAATTTCCAATCGATCTAGCTAGGATTTAGACCCACCTATTCTCTACTTAAGGATAACTTGATTTGATAAAAATATTATGCGCGATGATGTGGTGCGAAATAAAGTTTTAAGTTTTATAAAGTTAGGCGTCCTCTCTCTGTTTTAGGAGAGAAAGTTTAGAGCTAAGACCTACCACGCTGCTCCAATGTGGATTGGTAAGTTACACATATCCCAGAATTCTCTAAATTTATGCAGGTTTCCTCGCTAAGTTTTCCTTTACCGAAAAGCGTGTGATAAGCAGTTAACAATTAGTCACAAAAGTTTTAATAGAAATTCATTGGTGTCTGCTTGGGGTTTGAACTCGCGACCCCCGTAGTGTAACTACGAGTAAAACTATCTTTAAAAAAACATACTTTTTAAACCGCGAAAGAAAGATAAAGTAATAAACGTTTCACATTCGTAAAACTAGTATAGATTATTACTCAAATATTTCGAACTTTTAATTACTTTCGTTCAGCATAACGCGACATAAAAAAACACCTAAAAAGTCCGTTTCCTCTTTAATATAGTTCATTAGCGCGCTTACGTCAGCCGCCCTCGAGGTAATAGTAAACATTTCCGAAATAGTTCAACTGGGGACGACTTCAAATGAACACCCATTTTCTGTTGATTATGTAACATTAATTACAAGAAAGTTAAATTGTATTTTATTATAGTGCCATATATAATTTTTTTTACGTGGTCATGCTATTTCAGCAGCTTACAGGAGGCTAGAATCGTATTATAAGTTTCGTAGTATTATTAAATGCATAATACTAAAATTAATTAAAACCGGTTTTTTTAATTGTAGACAATGTATAATATACAATTTATAGAGGTATAATATATATTATTTATTATATTATCCTCCTGCCCTTATCCCACTCTAAGTAGGGTCGGCACAACATGTTATAAACATGTTCTCACATGATTTGGCTACGTATTTTACGACCGGCCGCCTGCCTGAAACAAACTTACCTTAGTCGTATATTACGACACCTCGGTAAGACAGAGGGTGGTGTATTCTACTTAACCGGATACCACACGGTGGGTCAACTTACCTTAGTCGCCTTTTAGGATACCTCGGTAAGAAATGAGGGTGCTACTATTCTATTCAGCCGGACACCACACGGCGTATGTGGCTACGTGATATTTATCATTTATCACACCCTCTTCGGTGAAGAAAAACGAGGAAATCTGCGATATATAAACCCAGTATATACGCTTCAATTATATTAAATCTCATCAATATGCGGTTTATACGGTTAATACCCTAGACCAAACAGGGGATTAATTGTGAAGGCGTAATAGATATACAGACAAAACGACATTTATATGAGTACGGACATAGTTCGTGTATAATTTTATTTTTATTTTTATTGTGTATAGACGAGCGCTTGACTGTAATAATGCCTGATAATAAGCAATGATACAGTCTAAGATGGAACGCGCTTGCCTAGAAGATGCCTATTCACTTTTGTTTTTGTGTTTCACATAATATTTCTTGTTATTTACGACACGTGTTCGAGGGCAAAATAAATGGTGGGGGTTGAATCAATTACTATATAACTATGCTTGCTTGGGTGATGCGTTGCTTTACGATTTGGTCGTGGAGTTTATCTCATGATATCTATATTTGATTGACATGACATGATATTTATATTTGGTACAGGATATCAATACTAAGAAAGTTAATTATAATGCCCGGTTCACATTATTTCAGTCGACCATTCCAGTCCAGCGCTGGAGTGCTACTGGAATAATGTGAACCTGCACTGAAATGTACCAATCCAGTGATCAATCCAGTCCAGTCGACTGGATTGGCGTTCTATTTTTCACTCCAGTTTGCCCATTCCAGTGCCACTGGAATAGTGTGAACGGCCAATCCAGTTGAATCCAGTACTTGGCTACCACGCTAAACAGTCAACACGTATTGTTTTATTTGTGGTATTCTATTGGTACAGATGCAACAGCTTTTAAGGACTGGAATAATGTAAATGATATAATCCAATCTAGCACTGGACTGGATTGACTCGCTGGATTATTGGACTGGAATAATGTGAACCTGGCATAACTTACATATTATTAACTTCTTTTATCTATCAAGCATAAAAGCATTTCAATATATTTAGATAGAACTATCGTATCTATGCAACGAGAAAGAATCAGGTTAAAACAACATTCGGTAAAAACATTTACTTATAGTACTTCGAGCAAGATAATTGCGGACGGAAACGCGATGCTCAATCCGCTAAAGCCTTTTTAAAAAGAGAAATTTCAATCAGAGTATTTTAGGAATTTTATGTGGAAAATGAAATTCGGTACCGTAACTCGGGACTGATTCTTTGCAATAACTTGTACATAAAACAGATTTGAATCAAGATATTTCGGTTGCTTTATGAGAAAAATATAGGTCGGCAACATTCTTGATAAATAATTTATGTTGCGAATTCTGTAATTTCTGAAAATGAATTACGAAATTAGCAACAACTGTTTATATTTCGAGCGTTATATGATTAGTTCATTTCTGAACTGAGACCGAATTTTGGCAGTTATCGAATTTATAGTAAGATTTACCTTTGATCGCGCAATTTTTTACTAATGTTTTTGGTTGATTATATTATTGGCTATTATTGTTTATTTGGATGATTATGAAATACTTTCACCGTCAGACAAATTTTTCTTTATCTTCCATTATAAAAAGCTAAAATTTATAAATCTTACCGTTTTTACCGCTTTAAAGTCCTAAGGGAAGATACAAGATTTTGGTCATCATCATCTTCCTGCCCTTATCCCACTCTAAGTGGGGTCGGCACAACATGTTATAAACATGGTGTCACATGATTTAGCTGCGTTTTTACGACCGGCCGCCTGCCCGACGTCAACTTACCTCAGTCGTATTTTACGACACCTCGGTAAGAAAGAGGATGGTCTATTCTACTAAACCGGATACCACACGGTAGGTCAACTTACCTTAGTCGCCTTTTACGACACCTCGGTAAGAAATGAGGGTGGTACTATTTTATTCAGCCGGATACCACACGGCGTATACAAGATTTTGGTCATATAATTATCAA
The DNA here is from genome assembly GCA_029227775.1 of Morpho helenor. Lineage (NCBI taxonomy): Eukaryota > Metazoa > Arthropoda > Insecta > Lepidoptera > Nymphalidae > Morpho > Morpho helenor. The sequence goes on along the minus strand of JARGCU010000022.1, from coordinate 3,791,291 downwards.
AAAAACCTAAAATTCGTCTGCTACTAGGTACCGAAAGATCAGCTGGAAAGCAATAAAAGAATATACTAGGTATTTCGTATTTTATAATTATTTTATAGTTACTTTACTAGAGTGGGGGGGGGGGTAAGTGAAAGTGTCGCAACAAATACCTAATAAGAGAGGGAAGATAAAAGCAATACATATCGTTGCTTAGAAACATATTAAAAAGACAGACATTTACTTTCTCTTTTCTATGATTGTTTCTTATACTATTTAAAATCCTTTATGTATATTTTCGACTGAAGCATGATTAAAGCTTACCGCTTACTGATTGCGAAAGCTTTCGAAAATCCTTTAAATAAACAGATTATTCAACTCCGGATAATTAATGAACGCAATTACCGAGTTGTAAGGAGGCTTAAGTGGTTCGGAGCCAAATTGCTGATTCCCTGCAATTTGTGTTAAATATAAATGATTCGTACTGAATCAGATGTATATTTGTTGAACAACAACAACAGCTGAAAATTTTGCTGTCTCTTCGAATTATATAAATATTTTTTTAAATGTTAAACTTATCTTATCAAACATCAACACGTATCTTTATTACCGCAGTAGTAGTATTCGACTTAGTAGAATAGACTACCCTCATTTCTTACCGAGATGTCGTAAAAGGCGACTAAGGAAAGTTGACCAGCTGTGTGGTATCCAACTGAGTAGAACAGACCACCATCATTTCTTACCAAGGTGTCGTGAAAGGCGATTAAGTTAAGATGACCCACCGTTTGGTATCCGACTGAGTAGAACAGACCACCGACATTTCTTACCGACGTGTGGTAAAAGGCGACTAAGGTAAGATTAATTAAGATTCCTTTTACTTTAACGGAATATTTTTTGTCTAGACATTAATGAAAATAATATTTCAATTTATAAAACACAAACGTACAAAAATTCTTGGAATGCTCCAGAGTTATGCAGGTTTTTACACGATGTTTTTCTTCACCGAAAGCGTATGATGAATTCCAAATTTCAATTGGGCACCTTATAGCCGAATCCGGCTGAGTAGAATAGACCACTCTCATTTCTTACCCAGGTGTTGTAAAAGGCGACTAAGATAAGATGTCCCGCTGTGTGGTATCCGGCTGAGTAGAATAGACCATCCAAATTTCTTTACGATGTGTCGTAAAAGGCGACTAAGGTAAGACTGCGCTCATAAAAACGCAGCCAAAGCATGTGACAGGATGTTTATAACATGGTGTGCCGACCCCACTTAAGAGTGGGATAAGGGCACGAGTATGCATATAAATATTTATTGCAAATTTTGTTGTTACAAAATTTCTCACTTTTTTTTATCGTATGGCAATTTTTTTCTGACTGAGAGTCATACGTGTCACATTTTCCATAAGGAACAAAAAAAATACATTACATGATTGAGATTATTTCTAATCTAAATTTGACGTGTACGAAATTGTGGATACAAATAGAAATATATGCAAATCTCAGGCTGTATTTTGGTAATAAAACAAAAAGCTCCATATATGACGTAATATTCCACTCGGTATGCTGGACGTAGATTAATTACTCGGCCGACTATTAAGGATCCCCCGGTGCTCCAGATAGCTAACTTGGACAGCAATTACTGTACAACTACATGCAAAGGGACGAGGGTACACATTAAGTGAGCGTGTTTCGTGATAAAGGTCTGGACACAAAACATTATAGATCGTTCATAAAGGTGATTTGCAGCAATTCATCAAAATTAGAACCTTTTTCATGTGCAGGATCATTCTCCCGCCGTTAATCCACTCTAAGGCCATGTATACACCGAAGCGGTGAGGAGAGAGGTATTGTCATTACCAATCACATACTACATCTGTCCATCTATCTATATATCTATCTATCCAACTTTCTTTCTATCTATCTATCTATCTATCTATCTATCTATCTATCTATATATCTATCTATCTATCTATCCATCTATCGACTGGCCCGTTAGAGGGTAATGATCCTGCCTTCAGCTCGGCGGGTCGCGGGTTCTATTCCCGCCGAGGTCCAACATTTACTATAAAAAGAATTTGTTGGTTCTTCGAGCCTGGGTGTATATTTGTATGTATGTATTTAAAAATTATATTATATATGTATATATTCACCAGTTGTCTCTCATCATTCATATTTTAATTTATTTTATTTATCTGGTTAGCTTCAGTAGAAATGTTGAAAAAACTATGTCTAAAACATATATTTAAAGCCTTTAAAGAAATCACAGTACTGCGAATATAGGTGGAGCATATTTTAGCACTTACTTTTATCACGTCGTAGTAACGTTATGTTGTCGTTCCTTTTGTGAATGAATAAATTATTTCAGGTAAAAAATAACAGTAATATATTCTAAAAGCAGCCATAAACAACCTACGCAGCTTTATCACTCCGCTTAAGGCATTACTTGTCTCATTAACGTTTAAGAAAGCAAACGCTCCCCGAATTTTTCACTCCCACGCCTATATATTAACCTTGCTAATGAGTCTAACTTTTAGCCTGAAATGAACTTCGAGATTGTTTATTCGAGTTGAGGAAAGAATTGGTAAAAGGTAAAGCTACACTTTGTTATCAAACAGCTGGGTAAAGGCCTCTAAAGACTCCTTTGAAGAAAAGGAATAAAGTCGTGACACACCATGCTGTTTCCATGTGGATTGGCAGGTTACATATATATTCATATTTCGTTACGATGATTTCCTTCACCGTAAAGTGCATAGTTAATATATTTATATTATTCTATTTATTATAAATAACACTGGACACTACGGATCGCTATATATACTTATTATATAATTGGCCATTGTTTTTTAATAAAATGACAAACATTTTTAATTAAATGAATTTGTTGATCTTTGAGCCTGGGTGTATATGTGTATTTAAGTATGTATTTAAAAATATATATAAGTATATATTCACCAGTTGTCTCTCTACCATAACACAAGTATTAAGTTACTTACTTTGGGGACGGACGTCCGTGTGAGTGTCTCATATATTTATTTATTTGCAATTAAAACAAGTACTCAAAAGCTGTTTGTCTGTATGTGATCTTTTTTTCTATAACAAAAAAAAACAATCTACTGAACAGATTTGTGTACGCTTTTTACTAAATGATCGCAATAGCAAAAGACGTCGCGCGGTTGTAACAAAACTCTCCTGCTGGGAGCTTTAGTCACGCGCCGCGCAAACCAGCGGTGATACATTAGAGAATTGTAGATTTACGAAAAGTCTGCGATAGCATGTCTCTATCCCTTTTGATTAACTTACAATAACTACTTTTGTTTAATATATTTAATATATATTTCATATCCCAGCTATCCTCTGCCTTTCCGGTGCTTAAACCTACAACCCCCTGTTAACCGTCATACGATCTCACATTTTGGCTATCAGAGCTTTATAATTCTAGTACATAAGATAAACTTAAGATAACTTATTTGGAACACAAAGCGATCGTATCGTTATTAAAAGAACTGAATAAACCAATACGTTTAGCATCGAAATCGCTGCATTTTTACCCGGCACGAGCGGTAAAGGATGATGAATGGGCCGCCACCTTATACCCCTTCCCCATATCACTCCCACTTACCCCCCTACTCTCCTCTGAAGACTCGCCCACTAAGCTCAACTCTTATCTATTGTTAGCAGAGTGCACCGCCACTGTATGAATTTTTTCCCGGAAACAAACATATTATATCTTCTTTAACCTACATCTTATTACACGCGTACTTACACCGCATACCTTAATCTTATATATTTAAATGAGTTAATTTTGTATATATATATATATATAGAATGTGAATTTCGAAAACGGCTCCAACTATTTTCATGAAACTTAGTATGTAGGATGTTTTGGGGCGATAATTAGATCTAGCTAGATTTTATTTGAAAAAAAAATTGTTATATCAATGTTTTCTGGCACTTTAAAAACTACTAAAATAGAAATAGAATACAAAGCTTATTTTTGCTATCGGATACGGACGGACTATAAAAGTTAAAATACCCTGGCTCAAGTTCCACATGTCACCTGCCCTTTATTACTTTTTTATTGCATTTTTTTTGGTCACCTAGGTGCTATATCATCATTACAAATAACATAGAGATGGTAAAAATAAATAAAACATATTTTTGAATAAATAAATAAATATATGGGACACTTACACACACGGTCGTCCGTCCCCAAAGTAAGTAACTTAATACTTGTGTTATGGGTGACAGACAACTGGTGAATATATACTTATATATTTTTTAAACACATACTTAAATACAAATATACACCCAGGCTCGAAGACCAATAAATACATTTATAGAAAATGTTGGCCTTTGCCGGGAATCGAACCCGCGACCCGCGAAGCTGAAGGCAGGGTCACTACCCACTGAGCCAACGGGCTAGTCAAAATTCAGATCAGAGAATCAGATATATTTACTTGCGATGTTTTCCTTCACCGAAAAGCGTGATTAATTGTAAAGTTGTTCTGTATGTTCTTCTGGTAAAACTTAGTTTCTGTTAAAACTTATGTGCCTACATAACTTTTAACAGAAAACTTATTAGTTCGAAACGGGTAAACGAATATAAAGTTTTATATAAAACATGGCTTTTACAGGCTCGCAAAATATAACAACTTGTTCATGCGAAAAAATTTCACATTAAATTACTCTTAGCACTTCGTCGACACAATTTCTGAAAGTATGTAATTGGATGGTGAATTCCCGCTTCTTAACAAACCCTACATAAAGTAAGGTTAATTTTTATACATTATACTACATACATATAAATACAGTTACATATAAATATATATTTCTTAAAATTCATAGGGAGCCTGTTCAAATAATGTTTATGGTTGTAATATATGTATTAAATCAAATCAAATCAAAATAATCATTATCATTCTTCTGCCCTTATTCCACTCTAAGTGGGGTCGGCACAACATTTTTTAAACATATTGTAATGTGATTTGGCTAGGTATTTTACGACCGGCCGCCCGCTTGACGTCAAATTATCTCAGTCTTATTTTACGACATCTCCGTAAATGAGGGTGGTCTATTCTACTCAGCCGGATACCACACGGCGAGTTGATTTACCTTAGTCGCCATTTACGACGACTCGGTAAGAAATGAGAGTGGTCTATTCTACTCAGCCGGATACCACACGGCGGGGCAACTTACCTTAGTCGCTTTTTACGATAGCTCAGTATGAATGAAGGTGGTCTATTCTACACAGCCGGATACCACACGGCGGGTCAACTTACCTTAGGCGCCCTTTAAGACAACTCGTTAAGAAATGAAAGTGATCTATTCTACTCAGCCGGATCCCACAGCAAATCATATCAAAATAATCTTTATTCAAATTCTCTTCTGAATTTTCTCTTCCTAGCACTTTAGAATCGTCAAGGAAATAAAGAATAGTATATAAAGATATAAGTATAAAGAACAAATATCAAAAAAATATATCTGATGATTACAACTATTATGTAACGCAGTTAAGGATTTGGCCACGTTTCATTTACGCACAAATCACGAAAAAACCTAATAATAGATATAAACAAATAAAATTAATTACTTAAATAAACGATAACACTAATAAAATTGTTTATAAATAAGTGTTTACCTAAAAACTGTGATGATTAAAGACTGTTTGCTTTAAATGTTTTTAATTGCAGTTGACGGAGACTGACCTTGGGTTCAAGATATTACCGCAAATATTATTTACTAATACAAAGTACTGATAGCACGTATAAATAACAAACTGGCGGTTATCTACAGACCCAAAACTTGGTTGGCTGAGGGCGTTATAAAAAGTTTGGGCAACTTTCAGTAAGATATGGAGTGAGGTATACGTTGAGTGTTTTGAGGTAATCAAAACAGAAATATAAGCTGTTATAGCCCAGCAGTGAGACCGAGCGACTCTTTCGAAGGGTCACTGGTTCAAACACCAACGTGGTTTTCTGTTAAAACATATGTGTTTAATAAATAATTGAAATTTAGTACACACTTTTAAGTGAAGAAACATCGTGAGGAAACCTGCATATACTAGAGATCTGGGGATGTGTAACCTACCAATCCGCATTGGAGCAGCATGGTAGGTCTTAGCTCCAATCCTTCTCTCCAAAAACGGAGAGAGGAGGCCTATGCCTAACAGAAATGTAGAAAATAGAAGTATTTTGACAATTCAAAAGTGCTTGTAAACCTTCAATTACTCAAAAACAGGAATTACTATACATAACATAACTCTCGCTAAAGCTTCCAAGGATGAAACATGTTTCTCGCAGAACAGAACGTTGAGGTCCCAAAATTTTGGGATATCAACACCACCGTTAGTAGGTGGATGGATTATCTCACAAAGGTCGTATGGAACCGCTGTTTTCTAGCTCAAGATCGTGAAACGAGGAAGTCCCTTAAAATACTTCCCTTCCCCTTGCCCCTTGAAAAGTCCCGTGTCTAGCCGTCTATTAAAAAAAAACTATTTTTTTGTCGAGAAATGACATGTTACCTTATGTACTGTTAACCCAAAAGGGCTTTTAAAAAGTTATCGATAGATTTGGGCGAGAATAGACGATGATTTCGAACCTCTGAAAAGACTTGAAACAGAAGTTTGTTTTGATATTAACTTTTTATAGTCTTTCATTGGCAAAACAATTCCAAAGAATCCCGTCTAACAGTGCGATCGTGTGAATAGAATATCAAATGTGGCATAAAAAAAGCTGAAAGCAGTAAAATCAGCAGCGGCCGCCATTATTGAGTCGCTGGCTTTGTGCGGCCTAACGACGTATAGCCCGTGGGAACTGGCTCTCTTTTACAATGTGCATTTTAAACCTTGGTCGATTGAAAAAGGTATAAAAAGTAGTGTAAAAATAATTACAATGTTTGTTTTTTCTTTTTAGGAGTACTGGCTTTTGTCCACGAAGTCGTATGTGTAAAAAAAGTAAAGTAATGGCCTGTTAGTATCCCACTGCTAGGGATAAGTCTCATCTCTCTGTTTTAGGAGAAAAGGGTTAGAGCTAAAACCTAACACTCTGCTCCAATGCGGATTGGTAGGTAACACCTATCCCCAGAATTCTCTAGAGATATGCAGTTTACCTTACGATGTTTTCCTTTGCCAAAAGCGTGCGATAATTTGTAATTAACAATAAGACATATAAGATTATTATAATTGTTATTAATAGACTTACTAACTATTAATAGGAAAACTCAATGGAGCTTGCCCGGGACTCTTTAAACTCCTGACTTTGTGTGAATTTAGAGGGTCTAAAGAAACGTACAGCTTCGTCGTATGTGTGAACATAGTAACATACAAACCTATGTCCTCTCATCCCTATAACCAATTTTATCAATACAAAAAAAAACATATCGATCAAATAAATACACTTTCGTAATAACAATGCTACTTTAGATTCAATTAACAATGAAAAAGATGGATGAAAGAGGACATGCAAATAAGACGAGAATGTTAAGGTGAATGTGTGGTGTAAGAAGAATGGACAAAATACGAAATCATTAAATAAGGAGTAGTCTGAAAGTTGCGCCTATTATAGAAAAGTGCAGGTGACGATAAGTGCAAGATTAAGATGTTATGGACATATAATGAGGAGAGATGAATACCATAAGACCAAGCGAAAGTGCCGGAAAAGAGATGGTTATATTGTTTGACACGCATATAAAAGGAGTATAGCCAGAGTTAACGAATAATAGGAAAGAACAGAAGCGAAAAACATTGTGCCGACCCCACTTAGATTAGGATAAGGGCAGGAGAATGAATGAATTAATTAATTACAATATATGTAAATGTGAAATTTACTTTTCTAAGCATTATAGCAAGAGGAAATGGATCAACTACGTTCAAATTAATTCAGCCGCGCATTATGAAATATTTTCATATAATTCCCAATGAATTGGGGTCGTAATGAGAATTTAAGTGGGTAACGGCTGCATTTAGTGCTATTATTTGCACGTACTAATTCGGTCCACAAAATCATTACAACCGTAATTACACTTATATCAGCGTTGTTTGCTAATGCGTTATGTTATTCGTATATAGAGAAACACGGACTATACTGGAACTAGCTTAGGACTTTTTTAAATGACGACTTCACCATAAGAGTTGAGTCAAAAAAATTAACAGTTTAATAGAGTAATTAATGAAATGAAGTAATGAATGAAATGGAGCCGATATTTTCGGAATTTCAACAAAAAATGGAACGGCAATTATTTTTTTAATTCGCGGTGAAAATTATTATAAGCGTTAACGTTTTTACTGCGAATTATAGGATTTTATTTTACGTTCCTTTTAAAGTAGCAAATCCTTAAATTATAACAGGAATTTACCTCGTTACCGAATTCGAGATATGGAAAAGACTCGATGTGTCTCATGGAAAGCAGACCACGATAATTAAAACTGCGTACTAGTAAGTTGCATATGACTACGGTGAAGCAATGCCGAAAGGTGATCCTGCCGTAGAAGGAAAAGGAAATGAGGAGGGGTTTTAGTCCGTGGGAATCGGACACTATTGTGAGAAAGTCCGCAGGAAGTCCATAATGGATTTCCCTTCCTCTAGGAGAAAAAAAAAATAAAAAAAGGAATTAAGTTACATATACATGTACCTACTTACTTTTCAGCAGATAACAGACAAATTAAATGTTGGTGTTATATTTTATTAGTTAGGGATGAATCGTTATTCAGCAATTCAATACTTACGCCTGTCTTGTGTAAAATCTCAAAATTCGGGCGACGGCTACTCTCAATCGTTTTTTTTTACTAAGTGCTTGAAATTGAAGCCTAAACAGTGCCTGAAGCGTGACAAACCATCACATCATCATGATCCTCAGTGATCTGCTATGAAGCGACAACGATGCGATTAGTAAGGGCCTGGATTTACAAACTCATCATCATCCTCTTGCCCTTATCCCACTCTAAGTGGAGTCGGCACAATATGTTATAAACATGTTGTCACACGATTTGGCATCGTATTTTACGAACTTACCGTAGTCGTAGTTTACGACACCTCGATAAGAAGAAGGGTTATCTATTCTACTCAGCCAGATACCAAACTTGTATATCACTTATTGTTTTTGATTATTAGTACAACACGTGATAACGAAGTAAGTAATTAATAGTACGATGTATAATCCACCATTTAACACGGCACTTGTTAATCCTCTAACGTTTAATGGTATCAATCATTCAAAGCTGTTGCTATTATAAAGTGAACGTCATTTAGAGTGATGTCGGAGAAACACGCTTGACAGGTCATTATGAAGTGTCAATGTTGTTACAATAAATCAATGAAATTATACAAAATATTTTCTTTCGTTTTCCGACAGTAGTGTATGCGGGTTAGGACTTGTGTAACGTACTTTGTACATTTATATACAAGACACATAAATAAATAAATAAATATATGGGACACTTACACACACGGTCCGGCCCCAAAGTAAGTAACTTAATACTTGTGTTATGGCAGACAGACAACTGGTGAATACATACATGTATTATTTTTAAATACATAATTAAATACAAATATATACATGTATGTAATACATACATGAATATAGTCACACTAACTCACACTAGTACAAAGGAACATACACGGTCTCAAGATGCACTGCGACAGTAACACGAGAGCCCTTGGTGAGAGTGGTCGTGAAGCGATATATTGGTACTTGTTAGTGCGTGTTTGAGCCTGTACTATATTAATACAACATTGGTTTATAAACACTCCGCCGTGTGTTATCTGGCTGAATAGAATAGTACTACCCTTTCTTACCGTGGTCTAAAAGGCGACTAGGTAAGTCGACCCGCCGTGTGGTATCCGGCTGAGTAGAATAGACCACCCTCATTTCTCACTGAGGTATCGTAAAAAAGACTAAAGTAAGTTGACGTCAGGCAGGCGGCCGGTCGTAAAAACGCAGCCAAATCATGTGACAGCATGTTTATAACATGTGCCGACCCCACTTAGTGTGGAAGGACAGGAGGATAATGGCTACAAATATACGGTGAAGCAAACGTAAGAATACCTATTTAAAAACATAGTTTCGACCATTCTCTCTAACGATTAAGCGTGATTATTTTAATTTGTTTATATAGATGAAAAATATGTGCGGAAAATGTGAGAGCGTTTATTTCGCTATTAGTATTGTGTAATTTATATACGTGTGAATTAAAGAGCTACGCTTGACATACTCTGATAGTTACAGAGCCCAACTATAAATTGAGCCGTGCTTTAAAAAAATAATGGTATATTGGAGCAAAATTTCTTGCTATTATAGTATTTCTTTTTCTTGAGCAAGTTTTAGAAAAACATTTAAAGCCAACGGTAGCTTTCATTGTATATATCTGACTGATTTACTGATTTTTTAGTGATTGTGATTGTGTAGTGGAAGGTAATGCCGAGTTAATCTCGCATAGAAGACGTGTTCCTGATCTATACTTATTATAAAACAAAGTCCCCAAAAGCTGTCTGTATGTATGTGATCGATTTGCTCAAAATCTACTGAACTGATTTTTGTTCGGTTTTTACTAAAAGATAGTGCAATTCTTCCGAAAAGTTTAAGTTAATATAGTATAATAATATAGCTATAGTTAATAGTTACAGTACCGTTTTATGTAAATTGTGTTCAACAAGTCACGCAGTTGTAAAAAAAACTCTCCTTCTGGGAGATTTAGTCGCGTGCGTCGCGTAAACCACCGGTACGCCAAAGAATTGTAGATCTATAAAACACTACAAAAAGTCCGCGACAGCATGTCTCTATCTTTTATGGCTAACTCACAATAACTTTAAAAATTTTGATTCTGGAAATTTATGTATAACAGATTATGAGGCGAAGTCGCTGGTATTATATATTTTGTGAAAGACGCCATAAAAGTATTCTACGCCTTAATTATAAGTATGCGTAATGTAGGATTAAAATGTCGTTTGCTTAAGGATGAAAACCTTCAGAAATGTCGCACCTCGCTAAAATAATCCAATAAACGTATAATTTACATTTAAGCCTAAAACTAAGACTTCTGCTCATAAATTAAATAAAACAACGTAATTTTTAGTCTATCTATTAAAATACGCTTTTTATTTCAAATAAAATAAGATTTTATACTTTTAACAACGAGCTTTGAGAAAAATATTTAATATGTACAGGGATGAAATAAAAGTCAAGCCAAATAAACCTTTTTTCTACTGATAATAGCTTAAACAATAAATATTTTTTCCGATAAAAATAAAACGTTAATATAAAGTAAAACATTTATTACCATTTATAACAAAAGAAAATTTCGCAACTGTATATATTTACCCTCAACTTTAACCTATAACCAAAAACCTCACACAAGTCCTTCATAAAAGTTAATGGAAACATTAAAGAGGACGACATCAAAAATTTATGGAAATATTAAACACTCCGGGGCCGTTTAATTATACTAAATAAAGAGCTGGAATAATGGGGAATCGCGACATTTAAACTCGTATTAGGGGATTTAATTAAATAGGGCCTTACTATGTTTCCTGTTTTCCCAAAGGTATTTGTTGTTTCATAACCGTGTGTAAATATATTAAAGCTGACTACAATGCCACTATATTTGCAAACTCGCATTAGATGAAATATACCTTGCTTTAAATATAAAGTAATATATAAAGCTGAAGACTTTGTTTGATTGTTTGAACGCACTAATCTCAAGAACTACGATTTCAAAAATTCTTTAAGTGTATGATAGTCTATTTATTGAGGAAGGCTTATGATGTATAACATCACGCTAGATACGGTAAATAAGAAAGGAGCAGCAACAAATATATTTCGAAATCGGCAAAAATAAAGCTTTCCTTGCGTACGCTAAGTAAACGGTGAAAGTTATTAAAAAAACATGTATCACAAAATTGTTCCCCACTAAAAGTTCTAAATAAAAGTCCGCGACAGCATATGTGTTAAGATGTGTGTGTTAAGGTTAATTTACTTTAACCATCTTTATAGTTATTAAAATACTATCTTACGGTTTTAATCTTACCACGCAAGCGGAGCCGCTGGCGATTGCTAGTGATGAATAAATAATTGGAACGCTCGTGTTTATTTAACAGTTGTTAATCTTTCCACGAATTCAAGGATTTTCTTATGCGAATTCAAGGAAGAAAGACGTAGTAGAAAAAATGAGAGGGCGGAGATGGCAAACGGTCCATATCGCCTTTCTGCGATCATTTCAAAATCCTCTTTTAATCTGGTGGAGCGTCCAGTCTAATTACTGGGGATACATTAATTCTGATTACACGTACAACAAACTAAGGCAGGGAGATGTTGGCGTAGCTTTATAGTATAGGTATAAATTTAAGAGAGATCCCTAACGTATGCATGAATGCAGCATATTAATAACCTTTTAGAAAGAAAGAAAGAAATAAAAACTTTATTTATAACGTACACCACTAAGTTTTACATATAAGGACACAATAATTAAGAAAATTTATTTATAAAGGCGCGGTGTGACGCCATAAAATGGGTAACCACTCGGCTTTGGTTCGAATTTGAAACCCGAACACCGATTTTCAGTGGCCGCCATTTTTTACGCACGGACGTCAGCAACAGATAAAAGCTAAACTAATTTACTATGTATACAAGTATAAATATATTTATAATATGGTGAAAAGTACAACTTAAAACTTTAATTAATTAATTTAAACTATATATTTTAAACATCATTTTTATTTTATTTATTTATATTTGTATGTAGACTAATATATTTAAAAGACTAATGCACAACGTTGTGTGGGTTCTTTAAATTCTAATAAAGTACATATTTTAAGTTTGTTTTTGCTTATTTATTAAGTATAGTTTATATTTTCTTTTAAATTGTTCTAACGATTTTAGATTGCGCAGAGGCGGTGGAAGATTATTCCAACACTTCGTTGCGTTGTACTTAAAGCTACCATGGAAAGAGGCAGTATGGTGTCTAGACATACGTATTTTATATGAGTGTCCTCTAGTTTCATGCAATGTTTTGTAATCTCTAGCAAATTTTAATTTAAAGAATAAATACTGTGGTACTTTGTAATTGACAATACCAAACAGAAGTGTTGCTAGGTGTAATTGCCAACGATAATCCATCTTTAAAATATTTGCCGTATTTAAAAATGGCGTTATATGTGCGCGTGGAGGTACATCAAAGCAGTAGCGGGCACAAGCATTTTGCACTCTTTGTATAAGTTTTTTTGTACGCGCATATAAACGTGGACCAATAACTGCATCTGCATAATTAAACTTAGACAAAATCATGGTTTCACACATGTTAATTCTTAAACTGGTTTTAATAAATCTTCTTATACGATATAAGACTTTGAGTCTGTAAAAACAGTGTCTTGCAGTATTGATTGTATGTTTCTCAAAACGCAAATTTTGATCCATGATAACTCCAAGATTTTTTGCTTCTGTCACCCTTTCTATAGTTTCTCCACGTATGTAAATAAACGGGTCCTCCAGTATAATTTTATTTATTTGTGTTTTAGTTCCCAGCACCATATACTTAGTTTTTGCTGCGTTTAAAACTAAAGTGTTATCATCAGACCATACAGCTAACCTCTTGAGGTCTTCATTAATTTTATTTATGGTTTCCCTGGTATTATGTGGCTTGCATGACAGATAAAGCTGAATATCATCAGCGTACATGTGATAGTGACAGTGTTTTATAGATTCAACTATATCAGCACTGTAGAGAATAAATAAAATAGGCCCCAATATGGATCCTTGCGGTACGCCTCTATTTAGTGTAGCACTTTTAGATATTAACTTACACCCTGTTTCGTCTCGTAGTTCTACCACTTGGGATCTTAAATTCAAATAACTTTGAAACCACTTAATAGTATTTGAACCAAAGCCATAATAATACAATTTAGATATGAGCAAAGGAATATTTAAGGTTTTATATCCTCTCGATACCCTATCACAGAGAGCTTCTCACAAAGGCTATTGTTTTATCGTTCAATCGACGTAGCTAGCTGGTATTTCCTATGAATGACAAATATTACAAACTGGGTTTTTTTTGTTTGAATACTTCGATACTTAAGCTAACAGCATAGTTAATGAGATAAATAGGTAGTGAAAGTATAGCTATACAAAGTTTTTTTTTAGTTCAGTATGTAATATCTCAACAGTAAGCTAATATGACGAGCATAAAAATCTCTTAAAGAAACTTTTAGCAATAGTATAAATTTTTCGATAATATAAATAAAATGTGGTATCCGACTCAGCCGGACGAAAGGCGACTAATGTAACTTGACGTCAGGCAGGCGGCCGGTCGTAAAATAAATAGCCAAAACATGTGACAACATCTTTTAAACATGTTGTGTCTACCCCACTTATTGTGGGATAAGGGCAGGAGAATGATGATTTTAAATAAAAGAACAAATTACTGTCTGAGGATTTTTAATAATAGAAATAGTAATCTATGATCAAAATCATTATACCTAATTGTGATCACGTTTACTCTGGTGAGAGAGGGTGGCCGAAAATTATTTGTACTGCTGGGATCCCAAAGATCTAATCTTTTGTAAATTTATTTTAATTATATTTAAAATTGCGTAACGATCTTCGTCACTTGAAAACACTATTTAACCTCAAGTCTTCACTTTTCCGAAGTCTTTTGACAATCTAAGATTTTTATCTTGTAAATTGATTCTATTAAGAACGTGCTAGAACGTTCATTTTAGTTAAATAAGGTGATATTTAATCAGATTAGAGTCATGACATCGAAAGCGTTAATATAAAGATTAGTGTGCACTAGCCAATTATTTAGTATTTAGGAAGTTTGTGAATTTATATTTATATACCTTTATATACTTACCTAATTTTGGTATGACGTGGTAAAGCTGACATTTTTTACGGTAGTACCTGGGCGACCTAGCCTTGCTCGGTAATTTTTAAAATGACGTAAAAAAATTTAATAAAAACTGAAAAGAAAAATAAGAAAATAGTAGGGCATGTTGGGGCTCGATCCTAGGTATTTTCACCTCTCTAGACTGCCCGTTCCCCAAATAAACCACCATGACTTTACGTTTGACAGCGAAAAATTGTGTTTGTGTTCAACGTAAATTTCAAAAAAAATTAGAGTCCGGAAACAGGGAAAAACGACTTTTTTTTTTCAATAAAAAACCCCCTAATTTCAGGAAAATCGTTGGAGCCGTTTCCGAGATTCCGTAAATATATATATACATACAAGATTAACTCATTTAAATATTAAATAGGTATATTAAATTTTGCACTATTTGGATCATCAATGTATTTGCTGTCTAATGACAGCGTTGCTCTCTCGAGGGGGTCATGGGTTCAAACCCCAGTAAGGCACTAAAGGGTTATTCTATTTAAACTAAGGTGCCCAATTGATATTTGGAATTTATCAAACGCATAGGAAAACATCGTGTAGAAACCTGCATATCTCTGGAGCATTCCAAGAATATGTGTAACCTGTCAATCCGCATTGGTGCTGCGTGGTGGGTCTACGCTCAAACCCTTCTATATAAATAATGAAAGAAGTGGGCCTGCAGTCTAATTAATACCTAAGGTATAAAAACAGTTCATATAAAGAAGGAACACTGAAAATAATGAAAAATATGTATCAAATATACATTGTTTTCGATAAAATAAAAAAATCATCTTTTACGTTTGAATTTTTATGAATTGAAATATTTTTTCAATTAATGTCTAGACATAAAATATTCGGATAAAGTAAAAGGAATAATATTTCCACAACAGAATTCATGTACATTTATATATTGTAAATAGTATAAAAAATTAAATCATCTTGAGCGATACACTTCATGTTATTCTAAGAAATTTCTGTTTTTAATCTGAAATCACTTCGGATGAGAGTAACGCATTTACTTCATATCTGCTCATTTCACCAGTTTCTTCGCTACTATAAGATCTAAATGTGCTTTGAATCAGTTCTCAGTGCCACTGTAATTTCTGGACTACATACAATTAACTACAGTGCGTTCGCGAAATTCCCTCCCAACCAACTCATCAGCACGAAGTAACAAGTATTTGCATGCGGAATAATTGTCAGAGAACGCAATTTCGCCATGTCTGTGGCGAGCTTCGTTAGAATAATTACTGCCAATATACAATTTAATTTGTCCATAATGGGTGTTTCAAAGTCTGGGCCAATTTATTGTTAAGATATAGAATCTTGTGAATCTTGTGTGTGTGTTTAAGAAGAACGTAGCATTGTTCTTAATTTCGATTTTTGTATTTTAAAAAAATATACTAATATTATAGATAAGAAAGTCTGTTTACGCTTTCGAAGATAACCGCCTATAGTAATATTGGCGAAATTTTGTATAATTATAGCGTACCTATATATCGAATTAAATGTCCCTCTTACCTTTGGGAATAAGAACACCTCTAAGCACTTTTGTTTTAGGTATCCTAATTTCCTTTTTTTTGTTTTAAATCCTATCTCCTTGGTCACACAAATAAAGTCACGTAAAGCTTGTTCACTATAAAATAAATATTTATGTTTACTTCTGCGCATTGCAGTTTTTTAACGAACAGAAAATACTTATTTTATTACACGCGTAAAAAGTATTGAAATAAATGAACATTTAATTCTACAAGGCCATTCATTTAACAACGCCGTGTGGTATCCGGTTGAATAGAATAGTACCACCCCCATTTCTTACCGAGGTGTCGTAAAAGGCGACTAAGGTAAGGCGACCCGCCGTGTGGTATCCGGCTGAGTAGAATAGACAAATCTCATTTCTTACCGAGGTGTCGTAAAAGGCGACTAAAGTAAGTTGACCCACCGTGTGGTTTAGTATAATAGACCACCCTCTTTCTTACCGAGGTGAAGTAAAATACGACAGAGGTAAGTTGTCGTCAGGCAGGCGGCCGGACGTAAAAACGCAGCCAAATCATGTGACAGCATGTTTATAACATGTTGTGCCGACCCCACTTAGAGTGGGATAAGGGCAGGAAGATGAAACACATTCATTTAACAAACCATTCGTCGTTTTGATAAATGATGAATTTCATCGATCATTCTAGCAGAAGAATTAAATGAGAAAAATATATCTTATACATTCCGCTGAAACAATTTATATATTGAAAAAATTATTTTATATTTATATATATTTTTATTATTTAATATAAAAACGAATTTTTTTAATCAAACATTAGGCTTAAAATACAGATATAATTAACTAAAACATTCTTTAAAAAATACTTTGTCTATGGGCGTTCTTTTAAACTGTATAATTCGATTGTTAAAAAAACTTTGTCTATGGGCAGTCTTTGTCTTTGAATAATCAAAAAGTATGTACGAACACAGAGATTTATTTATAGCTAGTGCTTTTGACACAATTCGCTGAGACATCGTTTGGTTCGTGGCGGAGGACGGAAACGCCCCAGTTGTGACTGCTGAGTGTCTCTCAGCCGGTCCTTATACCGTGAGCGCTGATGCGGAGAAAATCTTAGTGTACCACTTACAACAGCTACGGTGTATATATATTAGTCTAGAGATCTAACGTTGTATATATATTGGTCTAGAGATCTAACGTTGTATCTATATTAGTCTAGAGATCTAACGTTGTATATATATTAGTCTAGAGATCTAACGTTGTATATATATTAGTATAGAGATCTAACGTTTTATCTATATTAGTCTAGAGATCTAACGTTACGTAGCTTTATAATATACGGTGTATATTATACAGCTACGGTACTTCATGACCTTATTCCACCATCGCCTTTTTATCATCGCACTGGTAGAGTTCCACCCTTACGTTATCGACATACCACGATGGCGCACATACGTAGCCAAATCGTGTGATAACATGTTTGTAACATGTTGTGCCGACCCCACTTAGAGTGGGATAAGGGCAGTAGGATGATATTACATTTATAGAAGAAGGCTATAGGCCTATATAACATTACGCTAAGATGAATAGGACAGGATACATTATTTTTGACATACATGATTTTTTAATAACTATCACCGTTTACTCAGCACACGCAAGGAAAGCTTTAAAGGAAAATTTTGCCGTTTTCGTACGATTTTTTATTTCTGCTCCTCTCCTATTCATCTTAGCGTGATGTTATATCCTTCCTCGATATCTATCTTACACTGAAATAATTTTTCAAATCGATTCAGTAGTTCCTGAAATTAGCGCGTACAAACAATCAGTCAAACAAACAAACTCTTTAGCTTTATATATTAGTATAGATAATTATATAATGTGTATATCACTCCAGGTTACTCCATATATATGTCATCCAATTCACCAAAGAACCCGACGCATATTGTCCTCCTAAATGAAAATCTTACTTTCAACGCGAAGGGGACAGACTACAAACGACAATTTTATTCAAAACTCCACTCCATATAAAAGGAACGGTAAGCGAAAAAGAAAAATGTCCATGTAAATCCGAACAATAGACTTTTAAATGAAGATAGGGTTAAATGAAGTTAGGAAAGAATTCTTTACTTTGATAGTGTTGAATGATTTAAAATTATTCAGACAGGGCAGAAATACGATGATGATGAGGAACTAAAAAAGGTTTATTAATTAAGGTAAGTGCACTAGTAATTGACCATGTACTAGTAGTTGACGGTTTTGTATGAAATTTTAAATAATAAGCGTTTTGTTTGTTGTAGCCAAGTTAGGTATTTAAGTTACAGACTAGAAAATATTTGTCTTAAGTTATTATATATAAGTAGCATCTTTTCATCTATTTATTTTACCAAAATTAATTAATAGATTCAATAGTTAAATTTATATAAACTTTTTCTTTTTCTCTATATTACCCGTATTCTCTTCTTCCTCAGTTCTCGTCCTTTTCCTTTTGTTACTCAAAGGTTGACTGGACGAGATCCCTTTTAGGGATAAGTCCGCCTTTATACATGTACTATATGTATAAAAAGAAATAAATAAATAAAACGATAACACATAAATGTCGACACTATCAACGACAAAAGAACATGTTTTAGTTGTAGCAAATCCACGTTCAGAGCGGGCGATGAAGCGAGCTATGCGAATATCTCTACGTGATCAAATCAGAAATGAGGAGAGCCGTAGTAGAACCAAAGTCACCCATATAGCACGGCGTGTCGCGAAGCTGAAGTGGCGATAGGCGGGATACATAGTGCGGAGAACCGATGTTGAAGTTGACCGGGTGTTCAGGTCTTAAGGTGTTAGAATGGCGACCCCGCATTAAAAAACGCAGCGTCGGTAGACCCCCTACGAGGTAGACTGCCTTGGTCCTCGCTTGATTTGTTGAAGGCCTCCACAAGGTCGCGAGGAGCCATTGGATCCAAGAAGTACAAGAAGAAGAAAAGAGAGAGAAATGTTCTAATAAAAATAATATAACTTCCAAGAGTTAAAAACTTGATATATGCTCTCAACTAAGTGTTACGAAACGCAAACGCCTCCTTCGATACATATTGAATTATTGTTAGCATCAAAGACAAGTAACATACTCTGAGAATAAATGACGGCTGTGGCGAAAAAAGGTTCCAAATAAAACATTCCGTATTGCGTACCCAAACATCGCGCTCCAATATTTCACGTAACACACGGGGAAATGTATTTGTACTTTTCATTCATATTCAAATTATTCGCTCGCTATCGACTTTCAACGGAATTTCATAGAATGTTCGGCCATTTTTATATTTTCAATCAATCAGTTCACGTTTGATTCGCTTGTGAAAAAGTTCTAATAAATTTTGATTGACAAAAAAATCGAACTGAAATATTCAAGATATAAAAGTTTTTCATTGGGAAATGGGTACATTCGCTAATAGAAAATAATTTCTCAGCTCCATATCATTAATCCCCCACTTTTCCCGCTCTAAGTGGGGTCGGCACAACATGTTTTAAACATGTTACATGATTTGGCTAGATATTTTACGACCAGCTGCCTGCTGACGTCAACATACCGGTCGAAAATTAGTGGTTTATTCTACTCAATCGGATACCACACGGCGGGTTAATTTACCTTGGCGCCTTTTACGACATCTCTGTAAGAAATGAGGGTGGTCTATTCTAATCAAACGGATACCACACGACCGGCCAACTTATTTTAGTCGCTTTTTACGACACTTCGGTATCAATTTCCTACTACGTTTCGAATATTTGAAATAATTACCACTCATTTAAATCTTATTTTTAATATTGACTTTACTTTATGCAAACAATTATTATTAATTATACAGCTATATAACCGGTTTAAACCGACTGACCATCTAGAAAAACTACGAACTTCTTAATTTAATCAACTATAAAAACGTCATAATAACTACGTATTTACAAACGTTTAATGATCAAAGATCTTTCACGACAAAATTATTTACGACAATATTTCGACACGAATTCAGATGTTATCATTAAAAATGTACACGCAAGTATTTCCCGCGTGATTGATTTTCCTAAATCGGTTGCGCTATTTTTAGGCCGCGTATACATCGCGAGGCGTGCGTCGCGAACAATTCGTCACGCGTGCCTCGACGAGGCATACGACGGTACTTATACATGCTTCCCGAATGACATGCTCAAGCTGAGCACACAAACAGCCACGCATGGTATACGCAGTAGAAATATGGCTCCTACAAAGTGAGACGTGATTAGAACTTAGGCCTATATAGTAATTCATAAAATATTAAAAAAAAGGAACATAGCCGTGTGGTATCCGGCTGAGTAGAATAGTACCACCCTCATTTCTTACCGGGTGTCGTAAAAGGCGACTAAGGTAAGTCGACACGCCGTGTGGTATTCGGCTGAGTAGAATAGACCAACCACTTTTTACCAAGGTGTCGTAAAAGGCGACTAAAGTAAGTTGACCCACCGTGTGGTATCCGCTTTAGTAGAATAGACCAACCTCATTTTTACCGAGGTGTCGTAAAAGGCGACTAAGGTAAGTTGACCCACCGTGTGGTATCCGGCTTAGTATAATAGACCACCCTCTTTTCTACCAAGGTGTCGTAAAATACGACTAAGGTAAGTTGACGTCAGGCAGGAGGCCTTCATTAATCCATCCATCCATCCATCAGCCTATCGCAGTCCACTGCTGGACATAGGCCTTCCCATGTCTGCGCTCGTTAAAACGCAGCCAAATTATATGACAGCATGTCATGTAGGATATGGGCAGGAGGATGATTAAAAAAAAAGAGAAAAGACGTCGGTGGACAAAGCGATTTTTATGAACTGATAACATAATAGGAATACAAGGGCTCCATGACTCATGAGCATGCAATACAAACAAAACGTCCGTCTCCACGGAGCGCACGGCTTGCACTGAGGTAGCGTTCGCAACGATTGTATGACGCGAATGCTCACTGTGAGCACACATGTCCACACAGCACGAGGCATGCGAGACGGACCATTCGCAACGCACGCCTCGCGATGTCTGTACGCACCTTTATAAACTGAAAACCTGCGTTGCTACAATTAAGCTTTCATCTACACGTTACGTTTGCTGCTTGTTCATTTTACCCACTCTTTAATTCGTGTGACTTGTATTTTGGGTTTTACAAGCGAGCAGGCCGTGTTTTGGATATTTTATTTATAAAGTTAATCCAACTTTTCCCATTTATACCAACTTCGAGCCTTTCTGATGGTTAGGGACTGCGATAAAATAAATTCAATTAGTCTCCGAGTTAAGTCAATTAAAGTTATATTTCACTGGAAATATTGATTATGTTTCCCTAAAATAAAATTCGCTTACAATCTCCACAACGTTTATGAATATTTCAAAGAAATGTTAAGAAGAGATCGTGATAGGTTTGTTTGGTACTCGTATACAATATAAATGACCTGAGCCACGTTTACTATTAATTAGGTCGATCATATGAGGTATTTGCTACAAAAATAGCGATATTTGTATGAAATCAAACAAATGATTATAACTCATCCGTTGTATGTTATAAAAAGAAAATTAAAATTAATTTTGGAAAGGGTAGGCGCGTAAACGAAAAGAGGATCGTGTGTAATGTTCGGTAGTTTTTTTCTCTGTAATTCTATATTTATATTCACACATATGTAAAAATGGCGTAGACATTTCGTAGCGTGGCCAATTTCATCTACGGCACTCCGTAACGTACTCTGGCTACGAAACGTAGTTCTGCTACGGCAATAAAACCACCTTTAAATTATTTTTTGTTTAAATTTCATTGCCAAATTATTTCCTATACTGTTAATGCATAAAAGCTTTACACGGTATTATGTATTAAGAAAGTATCCAAATTTGCCAAATTATCAGATCATTCTTTTTAATGTTTGGGAAATACATATTAGTCTACAGTCAGATCTATTTATCTATTTTGCTTAAACACAAAAATATCCATCGTACGCGGTCTACGAACTTTAATACTTTTAAAGAATGAAGAATTTTAAATTTCGAATGCTTTGAGTATCGAGTATTACTTGATACCATTTTTTGTCTATTCCAAGCAAAAGAAAAAATGTGATACATTTTTTTACGCAACGTAACATATAATTTTTAATAAAAGGCCGACCACAGAGCTTATTACAGGTACTTTCCAAAGTAACAGATGCATTATCAAAAGTATTTGTCAGCATATTTGAATAAAGAATATGTAAAAATTTAATCGAAATTTGTATTATTTATGTTTAGTGGAATGTTGTTTGCAATTAAATATATATAAATACCTTTTTCAATACAATAATAATTTAAAATTGGTAACACCACGTCCATCCAGACTCCTAATAAATAAAAGGATAAGAAGATAACAGGCAAGTTATTGATGCGACATATGCGCGTCTGTTCCGTAATATATTGCCCCATTTGTAAGCGTACAGACTGCCAGACAGATATACGGCAATTTATAAGGTAATACTCGAACGTGTAATACATTTTAACCTCTGTTGCCAAATATTTAATTCTCCAGTCATCTTTTTGATTGACAAATAGCTTTGTATGATGACATCTCTAATGATGCCATGGGAAAACGATAGAGTTATTAATACTAGAATAGGGGTGTCTCGTCTAAGCCTGTTTGTCTAGTTGTCGTAAAAGGCGACTAAGGTAAGTCGACCAACCGTATGGTATCCGGCTGAGTAGAATAGACCACCCTCTACCAAGGTGTCGTAAAATACGACTAAGGTAAGATGACGACAGGCAGGTGGCCGGTCGTAAAATACGTAGTCAAATCATGTGACAACATGTGCCGACCCCACTTAGAGTGGGATAAGGGCATGAGGATGATAATAAAACTAGTATACTTCATCTTTCTCTAACACTCATAAAACGAAAGAGAGATAAATAAATGATTATATATATACATATATATATGTATATATATACATATGTGTGTGTGTGTGCGTGTGTGTGTGTATATATATATATATATATTCGGAAACGGCTCTAACATTGTCCTGAATCGTTCTAGGTAGGTTTTATGTAAAAAAAAATTATCCCTGTTTTTGGGCATTAAAAAATAATTGAATATAAAACACTATTTAGCGTAGCTTATTCGAGGAATGGGTAGTCTCGAGAAATATAAATACCTAACTACCTAATTATTATTATTATTATTTTTTAAATTATCAAGCAAGGCTCGTTCAACCAGGTACTTACCGTTATTAAAGAAGCTACACCTAATTCGTAAATTTCCCTAACGTCAATAACCAAAAGAAACTCGAAATCACTGCGTCTAGGGTTGCCTAATGCCCGGTTCACATTATTCAAGTCCAGCGCTGGAATGCTACTAGAATAATGTGAACCTGCACTGGAATGTACCAATCCAGTGATCAATCCAGTCCAGTCGACTGGATTGGCGTTCTATTTTTCATTCCAGCTCACCCATTCCAGTGCCACTGGAATAGTGTGAACGGCCAATCCAGTTGAATCCAGTGCTTGACTACCACGCTAAACAGTAAACACGTATTGTTTTATTTGTGAAATTCTATTGGTACAGATGCGACAGCTTTTAATGACTGGAATTATGTAAACGACATAATCCAATCCAGCACTGGACTGGATTGACTCGCTGGATTATTGGACTGAAATAATGTGAATCGGGCATAATCAAGTATCGAAACAACATTCCAGTTGTTATAATAAAAATGTTAATGTTATTATCACTTCGTGCGTGTGTTTCATTCAGAGGTTGAAGTCGAAAGGAAGTTATCTGAGAAATATAGTCCAATTTTCTCGCACGCGATCAGACTGTCAGATTATTTGGCAATTTATACGACCTCATACACCCACGTATCTGATATTTCATTTACGGATTGAACGTTTAATTTGTCTGTAATCTGAAAAGAAAATATTAATATACTTTTTATGATATTGGTTGGAAAAAGACGTTAGTCGATATTATGAAGGCATGAAGGAAATGAATGAATGAAACCTTCTAGCTAATGGTATTTCTTAAGGTAACGCAAAGGTTTTCATATTATATATACTATATATATACTAAACTAAATATGATCCAGTTACAGTTATAACCCGAAATGAATGTTAGTTAACTTATCTTCTTCTTCTTCTTCAACCGATGGACGTCTACTGCTGGACATAGGTCTCTTCAAGGGATCTCCAGAACACACGATTTTGTGCCGCTTGTATCCAGCTGCTCCCCGCGACCCTTTTGAGGTCAGGGAACTTATATAATATATTGTAATAATGTTAATACAAGTTAACTTATATAATAACGAAAAGGCTAAATTCCAGCGTTAATCAATCAGATAAAAGTTTTTAGATTTTTATGCCTCAACATTAAAAGACAAAGATTTCATTGGAATAATCTTGCTAAAAATGAAAGAGTTTTGCTACTATCCCACTTCTGAATGAATACTGATTGAAAATCTAAACTAATGCTACAATGCAATAAATCTGACTATATACTCTTAGCAATACATAAATAGCTAAGAGTATATAGTAAGATTTATTAAGCGCAAAAGTTTCGCCTAAAATAATTAATGATTATTTATTTATTTATTTATTTATTTATGTACCATAAAAAATGTTGGAAAAAAAACATTATTGGTAAAAAAAGTGTACAAAGGTCAACTTATCCCTATGATAGAGATCTCTGCCAGCTAACCTACGAAGTGAGACAATTTATATGAAGGAAAAAGGTACGCAAATATCAAACATTATGAACTAGAATTACCTACTAATAATTTCCTAATTTAACAATAAAAATAAAATAAATATATAATATATTTACATATAAATAAATATATATACATACACACTATATATAATACAAAGTATAATATATAAATGTCAACAATTACATTATAATGGTAAAGATGTGTAATGTTTCTTATTATCATTTTGAATGACAACTTCGTAATATACGATGTGGTTGGAACTGGTGTTTTTTTGGTTATCCATTACAACACTTACATATTTTTTTTAAATTGTATTTTATAAAAAATACAATTTTAATATTAATTAGTAGCGTATAGTAAATAGGTCTAAATAAATATTATTCGGACTGTCCAAGGTCTTAAAACTAGAGCTACATTAAAATTTATCTTTTGATGGTTTTATGATAGAGATAATATCGTGTACGGCTTTATTTGACCTAGACTTAATGAAATAAGTAGTTGCTAAGGCAGTCCAAGGTAAAAAAAACTAAGATGAAAAAAGGTAGTAAGTAAAGTAAGTAACGGCCTGTTACTATCCCACTGCTGGGCATAGGCCTCCTCTCTCCATTTTTGGAGAGAAGGGTTGAAGCTAAGACCTACCACGCTGCTCCAATGCGGATTGGTAGGTTACACATATCCCTAGGATTCTCTAGAGAAATGCAGGTTTCCTCACGATGTTT
This sequence comes from Morpho helenor, assembly GCA_029227775.1. Classification (NCBI taxonomy): domain Eukaryota; kingdom Metazoa; phylum Arthropoda; class Insecta; order Lepidoptera; family Nymphalidae; genus Morpho; species Morpho helenor. The sequence continues at coordinate 3,765,529 of JARGCU010000022.1, read as the reverse complement.
TCCTTCACCGAAAAGCGTGTGATAAATTGTAATTATCAATTAGACACATAAGTTTTAATAGAAAATCTCATTGGTGTCTGCCCGGGTTTGAACCCATGATCGTCTCTAGAGATTCACACGGTCGCACCGCTAGGCCATCACAGAAAAAAGGTAAGAATCGCTCAATTGATGAAATAGACATTTATTTTCCAAACAACTCTACAGTATACTTAGTGATTAAAGTTTCTAAGCTTGAATGACCATCTAGTGCAGGAATCGGCAACATGTGGCTCTTTCGATGTAAAAAAAAAACTCTCCAGTTCCGTAACCAAAAACGATAAAAAAAATTATACCAATGGTGCCATTTATGTAAATAATGTTAGAATATGTATAAAATAGTAAATATAATGTTACAATAGTGATTAAAATGTGTTCATATTTCCATAACAATAAATATATATTTGTTTTAATACAATCATTTTAAATCAGAAATAAAATATAGTACAATACAAAATAATGGAAATCAGTGTGTCACACATTTATTCCCGAATTAACATTTTTGAACACAAAGAGAGTTATCGTGATTTAATTATAAGAGATTTTTGAATAACTTTCACCGTTTCATTAGTGCACGCAACGAAAGCATTTAATTTAGCCGTTTTCGCAATATTTTTTAATGCTTTTCCTCTCCTATTCATCTTAGCGTGATTTTATAGACTTCCTCGATAAATGGACTATCTTACACTCAACGAATTTTTCAAATGGGTCCAGTAGTTCCTGAGATGAGCGCGTTCAAACCATCAAACAAACTCTTCAGCTTTATATACGAGTACTAGTAATTTCTCGCGATTCCACCTGCGTACATATCTATCTCATGCCAGTGGGAAGTTTACTAAGTCGGACTATAGATTTATTTTTGTTAAATATATCATCAATAGTTTTAGCAGCGCATGCGATGACAGATTTTTATGACTAATTCTTTACACCTTTATGACGAATCCCTATTTTTTATATTTTTTTAAATGTAATATACCCTATGTTGCTCAGTAAAGATGCAGCTTTTCAATGGTGAAAGAATTTCTGAAATCGGACCAGTAGTTTTTGTGTGAAAACCTTACAACACAAAACATGAAAATATAAATAAAAAAATTTCCTCTTAACAATACAAGTATAGATTAGTATAGATGTATAATAAATGTTTTCTTTAACAGAATTAGCACACTCGAAGAACGCCTACTTTTAACGTAGACTTTCAACATATCTGGAATATTACAAACGCCTTGACCCAACTCACCCTGAAGCGATTCAGCCTAGATTCAACGAAAACAAACAATAGAAAATGCAAGGTTTCCAAATAAAGAACAAATATGTATATAAAGTAGGTCATTACAGTATTTAGTCTGACAGGTAAAGTAAATTATCACTTATCACGCGCAGTTAATTTAAGTGAATTAAATTAATTAGTTTTATCCTCTACTGAAGAATCTATATCTTACAAGCTACATACCGTATAATAATGTATTTTTTTACAACATATAATCGCCGTTCGCATATAGTCAATATGCCAACGGCGGTAAGGGCTTTTGCAGCGTCACCAAGCGGAACGAGCGAGCGCAAAAGTATCGTTAAGGTTCCTAAAGGCGGAGAGTAGAGCGCAGATGTTCTACTAGCGTCGGGGAATTCTAAAAATAATATGTCATAGTTATTATTTAGTAAGAGTTGTAAACTAGTAAAATTAAGGAACTAGAAGAAATAATATAAGATCCAGAATCACAACTAGAAAATTTAATGAAATTATTACAAAAATGTCCTACAATTAGCGGGTACATTACATTTTTTGTATATACATATATTTAATAAAATTACAGAACAAAGCTCGGTCACTCAGGTACTAGAATGTTATAATCAAACGACTTACGTACTTTTGCTAGGCTTTAGCAAAGCAGGAGCCGCAAGCTTATATCGGCTCCTACTTTCTCTATTATATACATTACCTATTGTTATATACTTCTTCATATACTAAGACGTTTATACAATATAAATGAATGTTTTCAAATTATTATTTATTATCTTTTCCTGAAAACCCAAAGGCATTGTTTCGCAAATTGGATTCCAGATAAAGGAGCCAATTAGACGGCAGCGGCACGCCGAGATAATTGAATGAAATCAAATTGATGCCCCCCTTAATTTATGCTGAACAAAGTTGGCTGGGTTTTAGTCAATTTTATTTGTTAACTGTCTTTAATTTTTAGGAGTTATTAAGTCTTGATTTAATAATATGGATTTAGGCAAGGATACAAATAATTAACAATAACGTAGTGCGGAGAACCGATGGGGTCTTAATGTGTTGGAATGGCGACTCTACACCGGAAAACGCAGTCGGTAGACCCCCAAGGAGAGGACGACCTTAAGAAGGTTGTGAGGAGCCGAATCCAATCAGCACAGGATCGTACTTTATGGAGATCATGGACCGAAGTCCCATCAGGAAATAGGTGCAACCAAAAAAAAACTTGGTGGTAGCTCCGTACAAACAATATAAGTAGTTGCATTTCATCATAGACATATTGTGGCAAGGTCAAAGAGATGTAATCTTGGCATTATTATCCTCCTTTTGAAAGTCATTTTAAGTTGCTGAAATATCGTATGGAGTATTAGTATTCTAGTTTACTGCAAACGATAGTCATATCATACAACACTGTGTATCTGAAGATAAGCCTTCGACAATATCTAGATTGTCCCATTGTATATACCTAAATTAGCATGGACAATGCAGAATTATCTAATTAATGTGGTCTCTATACTGTTATAAAGTACGCGATGGTCTGACAGTGATAACGTTTGATCCTAACCTAGAGGTTACAGGTTCAAAAATACCACGTTCGTTAAATAGAATCTTAAAAAATCATAATACTGACGGCAAACACACGTGCAGTATCCGAACAATTTGGGCCGTGTATTCGTCAAAAATTCCGATGGCTAATCATCGCATACCAAATGTCGACCTCAATATTTCCGGAATCCATCCTGCCTGAACAACAATGTATTGATTGGATTTGCTATATTTGAGTGACGGGGACACAAGCTAATATTGACATCAGAACCTACTTGCTTTATTGTACAGCTTGAGGCTGATACAGAAAGCTTAATATACTGTTGAGGATCATTACATTAACGATAAGAATTGGTTGTTTCGACCTTCTATAAGGTAGTAATGACAAAATGTAATAAGTTATAAGAATTATATTTTGAAATGAAAAATCGCTGATTGCCGGCTCTTCTCGCTAGGTTGTTTCGAATTAGCAATAAAGTTGACGATTCAAAAGCAATCGTTTACTAGTTTCCTTGAATTAAGAATATTTTGAATTTGAAATTTGAATCTAAACAAAAAAACGCAGTATTCAAATTCAAATTTAATTCAAATTCAAATTCAAAATATTCCTTATTCAAATAAACTTGTAAACAAGTGCTTTTGAATCGTCAACTCTACTGCTGGTTCGGAAAGCTGTTCCTACCGAGAAGAGCCAGCAAGAAACTCGGCGATTGCTCTTTTAAAAATATAATTCTTAATACTACTTACATTCAGTCGTTACTGTCGTGTACAGGTTCAAAGAGAGCTATATCCACACATTCTTATCTTCTAAATAATCTTCAATAGTATAGTAGGCTTTCTGTATCAGCCTATTTTTAACAGTGTTTTTAAACTGCTGTAATGGCAAAGCTGAAATTGATTGCGGAATTTTATTATAGAATCTTATACCAAAACCCACAAACGACATACGTACTTTTGCAAGGCGCAAAGCAGGAGCCGCAAGCTTATGTCGGTTCCTGCTTTGTCTATTGTATACATCACCTATCGTTTTATAATTACTTATATTTTCTTATAATCAAAATTCTATCTCAATATCTAATGAATTACCTAAATATAAAATCCCTCCCTACTTGATCTATAAAAATACCGGTACTCTTATCCATCACAAATATATTGGATCTCTAAAGGCCTACTTCTCATAGAGAAAATAGTATAAGGAAAATTTGTCGACTAAACGGAACCTTTTCGAGTCCCTTGATACTATATTAAGTAAAATATGGATTTGCCGGATTTGTCATATGCAAAATGCTCCTAAAGATATCATAAAAATAGAAATATTATTATGGATATGTTTTCTCAGGGGTAGAATAACAAAAAAGCACAATGTTGATCCTTCTAATATTATAAATGCGAATGTTTGTGTGTATGGATTGTGTTTGTTACTCTTTCACGGCGAATCCCCTGCACCAGTGATTCTCAACCACTGTGCCGCGGCACTTTTGTGAGCCACCAAATTTTGCAAATATATATTGTTAATATTATTAAATTAAATTATTTAAAAAGAAAAATATTTTTATTATTAGCTTGTAATTAATCCCTTAATAAACGTTTAGTTATTATTGTACAATATATTAGTTTATTTCGTATATTTAAAATTTTTGTCATAAGTTATTTATGCAGTGTGTAAGTAAATAATTTTTATCTTTTTCTTTCTGTGCCGCCAAATTTAGAAATCGTTAAATATGTGCCGCAACAATAAAGGTTGAGAATCACTGCCTTACACCAATATCAATGAAATTTAGCACAATTATTCTTTATACGCCGGGATAACATAGAAAATTTATATGCCGACCGCTACCTGCTAAGCTGCATTTTGCAGTGAAAAAAAACGTCGTGACACGTCTTATATGTCTGTAATTTAAAGAAACTGCCAATACACATTTAAGAGCTTTTGTCGGTGACTCTGGAAAAATCTTCTCACTTCTTTGAACTCTTGTTAATGTTTTTATCTATTTTTTTTAATTTTGTTTGTGATAATGTATAAAAATTGTCGCATAGTTATTGAATGATGTAACTATTAATGATTACACGACTAATAAACACTATATTTAATAAGCTATATTTAGAAACTTTACAGTTTTTTCCAGACACTAAGTGCCTTATCTAGATATGATATCAATAAAGCGGAAGATATGGCCGATACTAATGTGGTATCGATTAGCACACGATAATTGCTATCACGAGTCAGTATAACACGGAGGCATGTAACTAATATTGTTAAATATACGGTTCTTGCATATAATACTACATATACACTCCTTTAATGTCAGAGCGGTCCAACTGTGGAATTCTTTACCACTAGCTATAAGGGAAGCTAAATCTTTATGCAGTTTTAATAGAATGCTTAAAAATTACAATCTGTCACCATCTGCTTAGGACAACCTTGCTTAATCCTGATGCATAATGTATTTATATTTATATGTGTCTGATATAATATATCTGTATTTATTACGGTATATGTTTAATGCTTTAACGGAGGGTCTATCTTGTTTAGAATGATTCAATTTCTAGCCTCTAGAGATAAAACCTTTTTTAAAGATTATACTTGCTATTACGCGGGGAAGAAGTCATAAATAATAACGGCAATTATATTTATTCAATAAAGTTTATGCAAAGTATGAAACATTTAGTGTTTTCTTTCTAATAACGGAGAGAACTTTACGGTATATTATAAGTTTTTTACGTCACAATTAAAAAAATGGACTCGGTAAACTATTGGAAGAAATAGATGTCTTTTCAATATACTAATTTTTGCATATAAAAATACACAATAAAAAAAATTGGTGTGTTTATATAATATACAACTAGAATATTAATAACAATCATTAATTTGTGTGATGATTGCTGTGATGGCCTAGCGGTGCGACCGTGTGAATCTCTAGAGACGATCATGGGTTCAAACCCGGGCAGACACCAATGAGTTTTTCTATTAAAACTTATGTGTCTAATTGATAATTGCAATTTATCACACGCTTTTCGGTGAAGGAAAACATCGTGAGGAAACCTGCATATCTCTAGAGAATTCCGGGGATATGTGTAACCTACCAATCCGCATTGGAGCAGCGTGGTAGGTCTTAGCTCCAACCCTTCTCTCCAAAAATGGAGAGAGGAGGCCTATGCCCAGCAGTGGGATAGTAACAGGCCGTTACTATATATTTTAGTATATTAATTTTCAAAAGGAAATTTGTATTTCGCCATTTTATAAGTTTCTTATGAGTGTATTAGTCCGTGATAGCAGGTACATGATGTCAAGGCGATGACCTTATAAATTTACGGTTAATTAATCTTTGGAACGGTGATCAAGTGTGACGGTGGATCTAATTCGCAAATATTTATTTTACTTAATCTCAAGAATTGAAATCGCGGTAAGGCGATATGAAAGTTTATAACCTTTTGAAGAGGTCTATATCGATGAAAAAACTGAAGAAAAAACATAATTAAAAAAACTGTGCAATTCAGATCAAAATGGCATCATTTATTTTATTTATTTATTTAGTAAGACATGCCAACAGTATTATTAACATACATTTTTGCTTTTTTACATGTATTTCATACAGTCTTAATCTATTTAAAATACTATTACAGGCATATACAACAATCAAATACAGTAAAAATAAAAATAAACATTGGTTTGGTACAAAGTAAAAGTAAAAAGAGTAAAATTTTAAAATATTTAGGAACTAAAACTGAAAGGTAAAAACATAATAGAAAAATATATAATAATAATAAACAAAGTACTACAGAAAATTTTAAAAATGTTAAAACAAAATTGAATAAACTTTATTCTTATAACTATAATAGGAATCGTGGAAAATATCAACGTCACTGGAGTTTATTTCATTGATGGCCATCATTAACTTGTTTAATGGTGAACTATTAGTGTTATCTTATATTATGTTCCATGGATATGCATGTGTGTTTAACAAGTTATTTTATACACACTAAGTAAAAAGTATTGTCTGGAAGAGATAAGCCCGTTTTTTATACATAATTCGTAATGTTAATTTAAGTTCGTATGTAACTTATACATACTCTCGATGTTTCAATTGCAATAAAATTTTATATATCTATCAAAATGTTTTTAAATTTTTATTAGGATTGCGAATTATTTCTAACAACTGACTGACACAAAGTGACGTATTATCTATCAAAACTCATTATAAAAGACAGTCCTCATAGCTGTATGTATATATGTGATCGATTTTCTCAAAATCTATGAAACGGACTTTGTAGGGTATTTATTAAAAAATTGAAATTCTTAAAGAACGCTTTAGTTTACAGTTCGTAACAGATGCTCATCATCATCCTCCTGCCCTTATCCCACTCTAAGTGGGGTCGGCACAACATATTATAAACATGCTGTCAAATGATTTGGCTGCGTTTTTACGACCGGCCGCCTGCCTGACGTCAACTTACCTCTGTCGTATTTTACGACACCTCGGTAAGAAAGAGGGTGGTCTATTCTACTAAACCGGATACCACACGGTGGGTCAACTTACCTTAGTCGCCTTTTACGACACATCGGTAAGAAATGAGGTTGATCTATTCTACTCAGCCGGATACCACACGGCGGGTCGACTTACCTTAGTCGCCTTTTACGACACCTCGGTAAGGAAAGAGGTTGGTACTATTCTATTCAGCCGGATACCACACGGCGCAGTTCGTAACAGATGCTATCATCCAAAAATTCGGTAAAAAACCCTACCAGCAATTCGTCGCGACTGATTTCTCATTTTGTTACTATGGCGTGTCTACGTTAAGTATAGATAAGATATGTATAATTGCGTTACTGTTTAATCCTCAAGATATCTTTGCTTATCATCAGATGATTGGCATCATTTATTTCAAAGACATTCAGTAACGAACATATTTTTAGCATTTCAATAAAAAAATTACCTGTTAAATATTAATAATGGCAGCTAAAAAAATGGACAAAAAAATTATACGAAGATATTTTTTAATTCACTGGAATCTAATCCCTCAAAGCCAATAAAGACTAAAGATTAATAATTATAATTATAGACCAATAAGTAACAATAATATGACAGCATTAATTAAAGATTCTGTTGTATGAAATTGGTCTCTGGCAAGGTGCTAGATAAAATAACAAAATAAAATTTATACCAATATGTGTTATAATAAAACGGTGGTTATAAGCATAAAAGTATTAATTAATATCACAAGCACTTTTGAAAGAACGTATATTTCACAAAAAACAATTTCTTTTCGAATTAGACTCAACCGAATTTGAAACGTTCATAAAAAGGCAAAAACATCGGTTTCAATAACGCCTTGGAATTAAATCTGGGTGCGGCGACCCAGATACTGCGTCAAGTCTTACAGTTTACAGTCTTACGTCATAATGGACATTGCCAGAAGTACGGCTTAAGTAGAAAATCGTCTACGTTTATCGATATAAGAGCGCCAGTAAGGCGACACTCATGGAATGTTAACATTTCATGTTATATTTACTTGAGGTGATGGAAATTGATAACATTTGTCGACGATGTCTCTATTTACTTGTGTGGAGGCATAAAATTATCGACTAATAATGAAACATTTAAAAGTAAATACGTAGCATATTTTAATACTATTATTAATAATACTATTTATTACTATTATATTACGATTAGTAATATAAGAATTGAAATTAAAAATAGCTACTAGCTTCTAGTCCTAACTTTGTCAGCACCGACTAATAATCGAGATTAAAAGTAACCAATTATCTAGATAACAAAAATCACACTGTCATAAAGCGCAACCAGTCAGCTATTACCAAACGAAATAGATTGGCATTTATAATGTACCAGTAAATTGGACAAGCAAGTACTATTTGTTATAAATATTAGATTATATTTAATGGGTTGGTTCGCGCAACAGAAACTAATGCGACAAAACATTCGGTACCTTTACTTTTATACACTTTCATATTAGTCATATCAGCGCTATGTTTAACTACTCAAGTCAAAATAACTACAGTTTTCGACATAAATGTTATATACTTACTCAAACCTTAATTGATTACGTATTTAGTCATTATTATGAAAAAACTGCAAACGTTGCGCAATAGCTAGAAACGTTGTATAAAACATAACGTCGAAATTTCAGTTAAATAATAGATCTTGATTGCGTATCTAGAAAGTGCATTTTAGAGAACTATGGCGTTATAAGTTCGATAGTTCGTAATAGGAACTATCGATATAGTTGCTCTAACTAACTATCGACATATCGATATAGTAGATAATCGATAGTTCCTAATAGGAACTATCGATACCTACCTTACAGACCCCAATTTCATATACTAACTACAGACGAAACAGCTTCTTGCTACGATCATCCGTTGCATTCAACAATATTTCCAACGAGCATGAAATAGATCTTTTTTGTAACACTATTGTACTGTACGTAGAGTTTAGAGTACTGACTTTTTTTATCACACCAGAAAAAAAATTATATTTATAAGTTTTTATAGTTATAGTTTAGTTTCAAACAAAATTTATTTTGTTAAAACTTGTAATAGGCTTATTCCTATTGTTTTGTATATATTTAATATCTCTGTAAGTTTTTCTGACAAAATAAAATAAGTTACGGCTACATTTTTGAACTGATACAGAATTAATATAAAAAGAGACAAAATTTTTGTTGCCAAACAAATGGCTATACATGGCGTCGCTCACGAATTCTTTTCTCCAATGTATCGAAGTTTCTAAATCTCCGAAATCCTTTAGACGAAAGAAGAAAATGCACTTTTCATTTCCAGTGTTTCGTGTATCTATTTTTAAAGCCTTTGTTAAAATCAAGCTACTGCAGCTTCTTTGTTACCAGATTACATTTTTAGAACACTATTTTTAACGAAGATATACATGAAACAATTTAGAGCAACTGGAAATAATTAAATATAACAATGGCACCTTAATTAATGATGAGGTAAATATTTCTATCCACAGTTTGCTACACGTGTAAAGGTAAATTTAATGGCTTGAATGAGTGATTCGTTTTATTTTGCTTTGCGATTTTGTTGTAGAGTCTATCTCCTGATAATGCTTCGGTTACGAGGCGTAACCATCGTTCAGATTGTCGTAGTGAATAAGTGCAGTGCTTTTGTAGTGGTGGTGGCTTATAGTACATGCGAATAATAATCCTGCATATATAGTTATAAGGTATGAGAACGGATTGTGTTTTCTATATTTACCATTACATAGATTTTGTAACAAACGGTTTGTAGCATAAATATATTACTACTTTTGTAATAATTACTTACTACTTTGTAGCTTGTGCATTGCTTAAGAATATCAAGCTTGTGCATTGCTTAAAAGTAACATCATACAAAATCAAGCACTCCAGAAAAACCGGGAAATTCCAGACTGATATGTTTAAAATCTTTTAATTGCTATTAAAAAAACATGTGATACGAAACTAAGAGTCAGTAGTGATGTAGATTGTTCATATCCGGCTCGAAGGACCATAAACAAAATAGCGAAAAAAAGGAAAATATAAAACCAATACTAGGTATGAACCAAAATTCGTGGGCTCAATGCGTGGAGTAGAAAGAAAGGCGCATTTATTGTAGTGTTGCCAATTTAATACAATTTCTCGCTTAGAAATATTTTTATATGTCATTAACACGGACTAAATAGCTTTATCTATTCAGCAACTGCCGGCTTTAACTCCAAACTAAGTCGGCGAGAACAGTTAGGCGGAAAGATGAAATCCACTTTGTATTTCGAGTGTCCCTTTGCAGCGGATTTAATGTGATTTGTCTTTGTCTAGAACATTCTACCGGCATAAGCGCCGCAGCTTTTGCGCTACAGGATTATAAGGAATGAATCAGAGAAAACACCGGTATAATAAATCAAATCAAAAACCTTTTGTTACAAATTGTACGTTTTGTTACTTCCGTATTTTCCTGATTTAATATTTGCAAATCTATTTATAAGTTCTTCCTGACATCCAACTGACTAAACTATGATTAAGACTAAAGATATCAGTACTTAATTGAGATGAATGAGATTTCATTACAGTTACACCGTGTATTTCCATTCCCATTATGTACATTCCCCTTTATGTAACTACAGAATTTGAAAGCTTATCCTCACTAAACAGAACACTATAAATTACACTTACGAGAGTAATACGAGCTTTGTAAGCCAAAACATAAATGGAAATACAACTGCTTTTTAGATTATTTATTTTTGTTAAATATATCATCAATAGTTTTCGGAGCCCATGCGATGACAGATTTTTATGACTTATTTTTTTACACCTTATTACATTTTTTATTACGAATCCCTTTTTTTAAATATATTATAATATAGGCTATGTTGCTCAGTAAAAATGCTTTCCTATAGTGAAAGAATTTCTGAAATCGGTCCAGTAGTTTTTGTGTGAAAACATTACAAAAATTTTACCTCTTTATAATATTAGTATAGATAAAAAAAATTGACATCACCCTTGCCATAAGTTAAAAGGTTCTAATCAGCTAACATTAAAACAACAAGAGCAAGTTTTAGACTTTACTGATGATATAAGCCTCATTAATTAATTGTCGACTAAATGAGACTGTACCTTCATGTCTGATAAATATCAAAATCTAACCTAAATTCATGATCTTGACAACGATGAATCGACTATAGATCTACAGGATTTCAGATTAGACTAAAATTAAGTTTGACTTCAATATATAAGCCTCCTTCCACAAGGAAGAGCCCATAAGCCCTACTCGCACAAATTTATTTCTCACAAATATATATCTATTATTTCTTTTATTACAATAAAAGAGGTAATATCCATATTTAACAGGTTTTTTTTATATACATACGTTGTTATCTAAATTATTTCTATTAAAGAATTGAATATATTTTTAATGATAAACAATTATCGCGTTTTATGTTTTATGGGCGATATTTTTTTATGATTGTACGGAATATTATCAGTCGAAGACAATTATCTTTAGAGTTCCACAAATTAATCTACGCATAAAACATAATACGATGATACGAAGTACTCGTAGGAAATAATTATTAACTATGCTTTACAAGTAACACGAAAAGTCATGAAACTTGTATCAGGAGATAGACTTAGCGCTCACTTGTGTAAGAGATGGCTTGACAATTAAATCTCTGATAAATAATTATTTTACATTCACAACATTGCAAGAAGAAAGTGGAAAAAAGAAGAAACTAAAAACGAAATCCGGTATCATAACCACGGTGACGCGAGGAAGTCCGCAAGTACAAAACTTACATTATGTCAAAATATCAAAATCACTAGACATTGTACTACTAAGGATCCTTAAGCAATTAATACATTGGGCTACACTTGTAGGAACTTAATATTTGGTAAGTCTGAATCCGATATTTACAAGATTCGTAAAAGACAACCTTAAGACGTTATCCAACGCAAAGCTTTTTACCTCTACCCTATTGCATTGCATACATTGGGTGTTTTACGTAGTTTTTTGAAGGAAAACGTCGCGTCGGGACCTACATCATCACGATCTTCTGTCCATGGAGAGAAGAGCTATTAGAGCACCAATGATAACAAGCATCGAATCAAACATACACACAAATGTGCCAAACCAATATTATAACGAATGACGCATCACTATCATTAAGCTCGCTTATCAAATTTTCACGATAAGCCATCGAAATGTTTGTTTAGTTTATGCCATACTTTGTGGCATGTGCCGTTTAAATGAATTACTAACAGCGATAACATATCAGTGCTGGTGACAGTGGAGCAACAGGGTTACAATAATTATTCGATTGTTGTCACGAAAGAATCATTCGCGCAACAAGCAAGTTTTTTTATTATCTTTATTTTTAAGGACTTTTATACAGTCAGTACATGTCAGTCCACTAGTTCCCTTTTACTTAAATATATACAATTTATACACTTACTTGAAATTATCTATACTCTAAACTATTTATGGCAAAAATATATAGCATTTTAGCTCGATCAGAATTTAGATCAGATAAAATGCTATTTATAAATCCAATATCCATTTGATTTACAGAAAGCTTATCAAGTTTCTATACTCATTTGGCCATTTTGAACAAGCAAAGTTGAAAATTGTAGATTTATTCACAATTGAACCAATCAGTGGATGAATATAGTCCAATCCTTCTTAATCAAACTCTAAAAGAAAGAGGAAGCCCTTACCCAGACACAGGATAGTAACTGGAAACTGAGAAGGGTGTAACAATAATTTACATTATTACTATTATTACATTTTCCCCACATCTCAATGGGAAAACGATTTGTATATACTGTTCCGGATCGGAATTAATATTATGTAACTAAACTACTAGTATTAATAAAAGAAGTATTCTAAATCAGTTTTATTCTTTTCATAAAAGATGCTAAAATGAAATCAAAGCAAACTCTCATTCGCTATCCGCGGGCTAGCGGCTAATGACAGCGGCTGTCACATCTCCCACGTTAAAGTGGCGCGAAAGGCTGTGGCAAGATGTGACGTCATGGCTTGCTTGCTTGCTTGCAGTAACGACAAGGCGGCATTGTTACAATTATGTATTAATCATAATTCGCGTTTGAAAAAACGAGGAAAATAAATGATATGTATTGTACCTAAAATTCTAATTAGTCACAGTCCAAAAACTAAAGCAAAATCTGTCTAATCTATCTATCTATCTCTATCTGAATCCTTCGTGTTATCTTAAAGAATATTAAAAAAATAACAAAATAATCTATAAACAAGTAAAAGTGAGAAATAAGCAACTTCCTTTTAAATAAAACTCTTTTTAAGTGTGATTTTTTTTCCATTTTAAAATTGTATATGATGTAAATACAAGTCAATTAATGACTTATCACTATAATTACTACGCACTTTATACACCTGTAAATGTAATACAAATGATATGGTCGTATCGTAAGTGCTATATAGATAAGTGCAATAAAATCTTATATGACATCATCTATTCGATTACACGAAGGAGGTTAAACATACACTTAAAAAATCAAATTTATACCATTTTACCCTTACCTGCGATATTATGCTCGTAAACTAAAGCGATATTTTTTTTGTACACCTGAAGGTAAAACCGCGGGGCGCAAATAGTGTGACAATATAGTCTATTTCTACAGCGGATTTGCACAGAAATTTGTTACAAAGTGAGGCAACTCGATTCGCTTAATTGCTACTGTATTGAAAAATTTCGTCAATCGCTCTTAGCCCCACTTCGTTGCACAATTTAAGTTTTCTTTTAAGTTATAATAAGCCTTAATTTATCCTAAGTGCTCAATGTAACTCAATAGCAACAGTTATTATAGGGAACTATGCCCGAATAGATGTATTAAACTGTAGATTTTTGTAGACTTAATTACAAAAGTAATGAGAATATTATTTTGCTATAATCCGCGATAAAAGAAAATATGTGTAATGCTAAATGTAGAGTGTACTATTCGTTCTCATACCTGATACATGCAGAATTTGTAAGAACTCATGCACTACCCGACGCCGATGGCACAACAATACACAAGCACTGTACACATTCACCACCACAATCTCAACAATTGTTTCGCCCCGTAACCAAAGCATCGTCAGGAGATAGACTCCACGACAAAATCGTAAAGCCTTGCTTTACGATTGGTGTCGGGTAGTGCATGAGTTCTTACAAATTCTGCATGTATCAGGTATGAGAACGAATAGTAGACTTAATACTTGTGTTACGATCCAATCCAATTTCACAAACAGCGCATCTGATATTATTTCTTGGTAGTTGTCCACTTTCATTAGCCTTTATTGTAATTAATTATTAATATTAAAAAAGACAACTTTTGTAATAGTCAGAAAAAAACGATTATTATTTTTAAAGGGACAATAATCGATTATTTATTAACCGATTTTTTCTACTCTAAGTCACATCCCTATCTGTACGTGTCCTAAAGAGAATAAGAGGTGTCTGCATTCACACGTTTATATCAAAGACAGTCGGTCTCTTTGAGCAATTCTTGAAACTAAAATACAAAGTGCATGTGACGGCGTTTTGAAAAGAATTCAATATTAAAGAATTTTTAATAATCATAAAAGCACGTTTTCATAAAAAATGTTAATGTTACACATAATGTACATTTTTTATGCTAATAAAACACAATGTATATATCCGTACGTAGGGTCGGCGCAACATTTTATAAATACGTGTCACATGATTTGGCTACGAATCTTACGACCGGCCGCCTGCCTGACGTCAACTTACCTTTGTCGCGTTTTATGACACCTTAGTAAGAAAGAGGGTAGTCTATACTACTCAACTGGATTGTTGGCGGCGGCGGGTCAACCTACCTTAGTCGCCTTTACGTCACCTCGGTAAGAAATGAGGATATTCTATTCTACTTAGCCGGATACACCGGTCCATTTACCTCAGTCGACTTTTACGAAAACTCGGTAAGAAATGAGTATATTCTATTCTACTCCGCCGGATACCACCTGGCTTTGTTGATTAAATAGAGATGTTATATTAAATTATATTATATTACAACTACGTATACGATGAAGCTGTTATAGCCCAGCGAAAACTTGTGTGTCCAATTTATAATTGCAATTAATCACGCGCTTTTCGGTGAAGGAAAGCAATGTGAGGAAACCTTCATATATCTAGAGAATTCTAGGGATACGTGTGGTAGTTCTTAGCTCCAATCCTTTTCTCCAAGAACGGAGAGGAG